>JAODLD010000052.1:14357670-14369226 GCA_026781065.1 Mormyrops boulengeri | reverse complement strand
TCAGACCCATTCAGTCATCCACCATCTTGACAGAACACTACATTGGGTGGTTTTCTTTGCAAATAAATATCTTGCAGTGACTTGGGTAACCCTCCTGTTAATCTCAAATTGTGCCCGAACCTCTGATTGGTGCGCGGATCGGAGATGGCCGCAGGCCTTTGTGTTTGCGTGCTCCATCAGAAGACTGTAGGACAAGTCTGCGAGCGGCTTGTGGCAGAAGCTGGGATTGTGTGTCTAGGTCAGGGTGGCGACTGACCATTCAGGAGACACCCCGAACATTCTGGGACGCTAACGGGTGGTCCAGGAAAACAAGCAGAGTTTATTTTGCTGGCCATCAAGAACCAGCTTCTTTTCTACTGGTTATTTTCATATGCAAATCTAAGGGAACTGTTTTGCTTTGGCTGTTTATTGTTACTGGATGTGTGAGGCTGAGTGGATTAATATGTCAGATAATACTATAGCTTTGTGTGTGAGAATAATCACCTTTCCCCTTAACTGTGAAGTTTTAAACACACTGTTGTAGATTTCTGAAGGAGACGGTTCATTACTTCAAGAAAAAAGCCGGTTACAGTAAAACAATGGCATCCTTGAATTCAGTTCTTCCTCATTTTGTATGTAATGATATCTAGATTAAATACAATATTATTTTTGGCTAATGTGAGTCAGTTCATTTTCCGATGCTCGCTTTTGAGGTATATCTGAAGAAGGGCTTATTGGAAAACGGCCAGTCTCACATGACAGTTGTGGGAATAACTACGGGAAGTAATTACAACGAAATAGAATGAACTGGTGCATTTAGACTGGAAACCCATGGAATGAAAGTAAGTACTAAGGAAGTACCACGCATGTATCAAGTGGGGTATGAAGCCGCTGCGCTGTCCTCCCGTCCAAGCCTACAATAAATTGAAGAGCACTGGATGGTAATGCAGCCTGGCCCCTCACATCTGATCTTGCTGAGGAAATGCAATCATGTTTAAGATCTACAGAGAGTAGGGGAGGGGGTGAATCTCTCATCTTCCACCAAAGTCAACAACACAGCATTCCTGTTAGGCATTGTGGATATTCTTGAAAGGAACCTATTCCGCCGACTTAAGAAGAGGGGGAAAGTGCAGAGAGGAGAACGTTGTCTCCCGGCGGCCTGTTGTACAAATAATAAATTGTAAGCACATTTGCTGAATATCTCCAAGTTCTGCGGCCTTAGTGAGAACGGGACATTTTGAGTGGGTGTCAGGGAAATTTGCGCCTGGTGTGGTTGGGGCTCACTGTACATTTGAGGTTCCCTGCTGCACAGGGAGTCCCACCCATTGGCAGGAGCATGACTGAGGATGTCTGCTTACACTGTACTCTCACCCTGTATCTCACGCGCTTTGGCCAAACAAGAGAGTTAAACGTCCCCTTTAGTAAAACGTCCACACATGAAACACTCAGGTATTCCTTCTGTCTGACTGTGGTACTGTAAGTAGTAAAAGAAAGACAAGAAACTGAAGAGAAGGAATACTGTGGAAAAATGCTGCTCAAAACCTGCCAAGAAAGAATCAATGAGAAGTTTGGCTCTCACTTTTGTGGTCAGAACAGCCGAAATGTTGCTTAAATCTCAAGCCCACAGTGGTGAGCCTAAAAGGTTCCCTCGTTAGTAGATCAAAAATAAAGCACAAGGGTCAGACTCGAGTAAGGAGCGGGTGCATAAAGTCTCTGGAAGCTACATATCTGTCTCCAGTTTTGATGTCTCTGTTTTACAAACACACACACACACACACACACACACAAACAGACCAAAGGTAATGCTTTAAGGTTTAAACGTCTTCTTTGCAACGAGAGGAATGTCTGCATCTCTCAAGTGGTGGTTTAGGATCTAAAGGGCATGTGCTAGACGTTATAAGTTGGCAGGAAGAATGACAGAAAAGAAACAGAGAAAAAAAATATTGCAGCGTGGGGTCTGAGTTAGTGGCTAATTATAGAATCAGTGGAAAGAAGTCATAAAAGGACACCTCAAATGCGGCCATTAACTTTTTCCCCATTAAACAAAATGTAAAAATAAATGTGTGTTTTCAATAGTAAGTTGGTAAGTATAACGTGATTCTTGCAGAGCATTCCGAAAGCCTAAAAACACATTACCATGATCATAGTGTTGCAAGGATATATTGTTAGAACAATGTATTTGTTTTTATTTTGTGTCATGCTGGGACGCTGGGGGTGGCACTGCTAGACCTAAATGTCTTTGTAGTTGGCTGACTGTAAATCTACAGTAGCAGCTCTCTATTATAGGATTAAATCACTCATAGTCTTCGCAAGTTCTTACACCCTGGTAATCTCTCAATCACCACATTTATGCTGCTGTTAAAATATATATATTGTTTTATCTTAAAACCCCCTGCACTTGTACCGACATGCATGTGAACATGAGGCAGACCAATACATTTTCAGCTGCACATGTAGCATAATGGCTAGGTATTGTGCTAACAACTGGGCACTGCGGGGCTACTCATTATTCTGACTGTATTTCTCAATGTAACATAAGCTGGACACATCCCAGTGGGGATGATCATCACCCAATGATCCCAGGACACTCGGGAGAGATGGTCGGCCGATGTGTCGCAGCGGAGGCGTCACATAACAAGGAATACCATAGACGATTCAAAGGAATATTAGCGTAACATAACTGAAACATTTGTCTTCTACTTTTAAGCTTCAAGGTAACAATGTCTCAAAGAGTAGCTGTCTGTTCTCTTGGTCAAGGTTCCTCAATCCCATTTTCTATCACGAATCTATAAAACCATAAGAGCAGTAGATTGTCTTGCTGTGCAATATTTCCCGTAACGGAAGATCCTACTCTGTGCAGATACACCGAAAATTATAAAAATAAAATGTGCACACTCCTACAGTTCCAAACAAAATCTATTTACTTTACTTTATTTCTGTTTGTTTGTTTGTTTACGTTTTTTTACTTATTACTTTATTATGAAGGGTGCACAGGGAAACTCACTTCATTGGCCAGACCTACTGTTGTATGCTATACTGTTGTGCATTTGATAGTATAAAATTAACTTTGACTTGATTTGATTGGAAATTCTGTGAGGTACCGATCTGTTTACTTGGTACATTGTACCTTCAGGCATGTCAGAATTGTTGGCTTGTACCTCAATCCCTCTCCCCCATGTGAAACCCCCAATCATTGCCTGTTCAAAAAAAAATACCTTCCTGTCTCTGATACACCTTTCAAGGGCAACAGCAACCAGCAGTCTAATGCAAATGACCCCCTTCCAGCCATTTTGCCAATCTCTCCATTTCATTAGCTGCAGCGTTTAGTTAAATTAGGTGTTTGTGACGTGATTGCACTCCTGGGACACGTCTGTGAACGGTGTGCATGGAAAAATCTAGCGTATAGATTCCACAAAAAGAGTTTTCAATAATAAATCCTACCCGGTCTTTGCTAACTAATGTTCCAGATCTCTCCGCCAAGTGGCTTGGCTAAGCAGCGGCCCCCTTGTTCTACGCGAGCATAGCAGAACTGAAGGGCAATGACTGAAAATATTGTTTTGATCGCAGGTGCTGACTGTTCTGAAGGAAACAAGCCGTTTTCACAGGGATGAAAAACACACTGAGCTCAGTATGAAATGGCAGCCCAAAATGCTATCTAGAACAAATCCCAATTAGGTAGCAAAGCACAGATTAATTATTTAAAATGTAGCAACTCCATTCACTGAATATAATACATCTGTTTAGAGTAGGACTATGCAACTTATAGCCCTCGAGGTCTGAACACTGCTGATTTTCCAGCCTTCCTTTACCTGTGAGTCAGGTGTGAAGCCTCTGGCCAATCAGAATCAGTAATTATTAAACTAACTACGTGGGAGAAGTGAAAACACGGCCTGGATTTGGAATCAAGGTCTAGAGTTAAATATCCATGGTTTAAAGAGAGACCATGCAGAGAGATACACTTGTTACTACACAAAACTAAGGAGACACAGAGGCACAAATGACAGTAAAAAACTTTATATATAATTAGACAAATATTTTCTTGAGTATGTGGTTGATGGCGCTTGAGCTTCTAAATGAGACTTGAACTGTGAGACTTTCTTTATCTACAGCAGGTTGTCTCAGCTGCTTCCCTTCTTGCCTCAGCGAGGCAGACAGAACATCCCAATAAATCAGCCTCTCTGATCTCCCTGCCAGGAGTCTGAATAAAGATGGCCTTCGCCAAACACCCACGACCCGCGAAATGCCGAAACGGCAACTCTCCACCGCAAGAATCCCGGGAATGCCGAAGGAATCCAGGAATTTTTATTTTATTTTATTCTTAAGTATCTGTATCTTAAGAATGCCTGTTGGGCTTCAGGGATACGCGCTGTTATTGTGATCATATAACTATTGAAAGTCATCTACCTTTAAACGTGACCATATGTCTGATTCACTTGGACCACACATGCTAAACAAAGAACCAGATGATGCCGTGGGACAATTACAGAGGCGATTCTATCGGTTTTCAGCATGAGGTGCTGATACTGTGAACAATGGGTATCCAGGCAAATTTGGCATGATGTTTTTGAAGTCCCCGAGACAGCCTGAGCAAGGGAAGATGCATTGCAGAACTGTTCTGGATCAGCTGGGTGAACAACGGGGCAATTTGATGGTCCTATAGACATGGAGCATTCAGACAAGCTGACATTGAGTGTTGTACCTATTACTTCATTACGCACGATTGTTTTCATCAGCTTTACCCTCCGTATTATAAAATTGATTAGATACAATGTAACACAATTAATTCACGGTTCTTAAAAGGGAAAGGGTTCCAAATCCTGTGTGAAGTGCTAAAATGATGTGGAATTGGGGGTGGTAGCTTATTAATACTTAAAAAGACACCGACACACCACAAGAATCCAGCAACCAAGCTTTCTGAAGGAGAACTTGTGTCCCTGGTTTCAGACTTTAGGCTTTGTGGTGGTGACTATTTTCCTTTCACGTCATATCATAACAAAAGTAATACCAAGTTCACACATACACACAGACACACACAGACACATAAATATATTCATATTGAGAAGTACTTATATCTGACAGGAGCAAATAGTGCATGAATAGCTTTGGTGTTTTAGTATAAGTGCATAAACATACAAGTCTCCACGTCAAACTTACTTAAGTCATACAGAAAATACACAAAAACTAATTTTTATTTAAACAGGTTAGATTACAATTTCACTGATTGCTTAATATTAGAAGCGACTGCAGAGCTGACAAGACCAGGACGTAATGCTCACAAGTAGGAAAAACGTCAGTGGGACTTGGGGCTGGCAGTGAAATGTTCGTAAGCCAGCCGCGTACCGCCGAGACGTCAGTCATTCTGCATTAGTGTGTGAAATCTCACCCAGAGACACAGCGGCACCAGATGGAAAATGCTGAATTTCGTTATAAAAAGTGCCGGACGGTATCTGCCACAACTGGGAGATGTCAGTATGTTAATGGCACCTTTGATTATACCTCTAACATCATTCACCATTGTGGTGATGCAATCCTCATGGCATGAAAAAACTATAACTCTGGCTGAGCCGTTTATTGTCAGTATTATTTCTAAACATTCGAGGCATTGATGATAGTGGTGTTCTGTAAAATGAGAAGCACATGGAACTCAGGGAAGCCGCTTCTTAAAAGCACGATGACTCTTAACTCTTGGTACTCTGAACTCTCTCTGACCTGGAGCTTGAGAGTTACTTTTATGACTGCTCTGCATTCAGGGCAAATTTTACTGAAGAGCGAAAAGGACAGACGGCAATTACCGCCCTATACTGTACCCTCCTAACACATATAGAGACAGTGCAGTAAACGGAAGAGGGCCACGGCAAACGATCCCTCTCCCAACTTCTGAGGTGTCACCTTAAGTTGACTCTGGGGACAGACCCGAAAGGTTGACTCTGCTGAACAGTGGGGTCATCTTGGTTAGTAGCGATTAGTTTTATTGTACTCGATGTTAAGAGGAGGCAATTACCTGTCTAATAGATGGGCCATGACCCTTCTAATTACTTGTCTCAAAGGGGGGTGGGCGGGGGAGAGGGAAAAAACTGAAAACAGCTTCCTTTTTGAATGTAATGCAAAGCAATTTGTGCATTTGCATCACTGTTTGCCAATTCGTGAATACCAAATTTAAACATCTCTCTCAATCGCTGAACCATGCAGCCCAGCAAGAAAAAAAACCATGGCTCATCAAGGGTGTAAATTTGGGTGTGGACAGTAGGGACACGTCCCTGCCGATATCGCGAGAATACTGGGTGAGTTGAGGATTTGGGCCCTATCAGTGCTGAAACCAAATTTACATCCATGGGCTCAGTCCATCCCACAACCCTACCTAGAACCACCAATTAGAAGATGGATGGATGGATACGTGGATGGATGGATGGATGGATACGTGGATGGATGGATGGATACGTGGATGGATGGATGGATTGGAATAGATCAATACATGGATGGGTGTATGACAAACCCATGTCCTTACATAAAATCTCTTTTAATCCAGCTACCCTGAAAAGATGGAGCAAAAGTGAACTTGTCAGGCCAGTTGCGTGTAGAATGCACCTTTACGAGTTTCGTCTGTATCCTGTGCAAATGAAAGAGAGGAGCCCCCCCCCCATTTTAAAGCCGCTTCAGCTCTGTTATATGTCCAGTTTCCAGCCCTGGGGCCAAGTGTGTCAGGGCGTTCCTCCCCTACTTCCCGCTCACATGGCTTGGCTCTTGGCCTACTGTACGTCTGCTGTGATTCCCCCGCCAGTATCCCAAGGTCCTCACTGCAGTCACTAAGGACCTTGGGATATTTATTTGTGTGACTCAGAATGGCATGTTTGTCAAATGATGGACAAATCAGACTCTCATAGAGTAAAAGCTGCAGGTATCCTGCCCACAACAAAGTGAACTATTTCACGATGCCTGCACACATTTTACAGCTTGTTTAGCGTAGCGCGAATCGTGCTGATTTATTTAACTGTAATGCCTTTGCAGAAGTTTAGACGTGTCCCCACTTATGTGGAGTTTTTTTGTGGAATATATTTATTCTAAATGAAAGACGGAGCCAAAAAAACATCCTTAATGTTCCTTCAAGGGATCAGCCAGACACATTTGTACCATAAGTTGTAATCATAAAAATACAATGGATTCTTTTCCAAAACCTTGTGGGTTGACCAGAAAAGAGAGCATTTGGAGCAGTTTTTAGTAACAAACTAAGAAATAATGAAATGAATGAAATGAAAAATTTATATCCGTATTACACATTTACTCTGTACCAATGGACTTAATCAGTTATAAACATCAGCATTCAGTGCTTGCTTTCCTAATCAGTAGGGCACCACCACTACAGAACCTGTACAACAGTCTTATAAATGACTTTTTGGACTGGGGACACATTAAATATTTTACTTGTGCCCCTGCAGACGAGGAGAAAAAATACTGGAATATTGTTTGTGTCGGGGTGAGTAATAAGACAGGAATTGGCCGTAGAACGGACTTACATTATATGTCAGTTGATTGTGGGCCCCAGTCCAGTAAGATGTTTAGATGGGTGATTGTTCAAATGACCATGATTATTCAAAAATATTCAACATTTTAACAAAACTAGGAGTAGCATGGTGCAACTCTTCCTTCCATCCTTCCATCCATCCATTCAACCATCCATCTATCCTATTCATTTTCAATGATCATAAACTGAAAATAGAAAACGGCGGAAAAACAGGGAGAAGGAGCAAGTTCCGCGCATACAGAGCGGGAGCCAAGATCAAATCCTCAGCACCGATGGCGTCTTGCAAAAATGAGACTTCGAGATAAGTTTTAAAAAAATGACATTCCTCAGTGCTTGTCATCAGGATTTTCAATCATTCAAATGATATTTCATCAAAGTCCTCAAAGATAAGTGATACGATAATGGCAGTTTTACATCTGACATGATGTAAACAGCACAATAACTTCAAAATTTACGACAAGTGCGTAGTGTGAGGCTGCTCTGTGGCCGCTGTGGCGGGTCACTGCGGGCTGGGCGGATGGAGAACTTAGACGCAGTGATCCCAACGATTTGATTAATTTGCTGGGCTTGTGTCCTTACTGTGGGACAGTTATTAAAGGGGAATGCTGATTAAATGAGAGTCATGATCTCAACTGTAAATCATTTACTCAAAAATCTGGAAGAAACAAAGGTTTCTAACATGGCTTTTAGGGGCAATGCACTCATGTAGTGATGTAATCATGTGGTGCGGCTCATTTCACATTTTTATTGGCTTTTTTCCAAGTCACATGACCACTCATCTGATGAAAAAATAACTGCATGATGGAGTGCAGAGTTTTCCTCTGAAACCTTGCTAGACACGGTGGTAACACACTTAAAAGATAAAATTAATAAAGCAGTAGGTTGGCTTTTATCTTCAAACAAGGACCAACATCTGCTCGTTAAAACAGTCAGTGCACCTTAAAATCTGCATCTGGGGCCAAATAAATTACTGGCTCTATAAAATGCTGACTGAAATCTGTGACATTGCTACTGACAACGAAAAGCGTTACAAAGTTACTGAGAATAATGTCCAAACATTACTGCCTACTGAGAAGTCACGAAAATGGAGTGGTTCTTTCTTCACATAATTAACTGAAATTTAAAAATGATGATATGTAATTATGTAATACAATAGCTGTTAGCTAGTGTGTGGATAATAGCGTCGGTCGTGAGCCAGCTACTCTGGCTAGGCCCTCATCAGCCAGCAGCACTGAGCCATCCTTTCGGTTTTGTTCACTCCTAAGACCATGTTTAACTGCAGAAGCTAAATACATAAAAAGTTATTTTTACTCTGACTATACAGTACATAGGGTGACCATGTCGGGGGGGACACTTTGAGCTACTTCAGGTTTCAAAAACTACTCTAAAACTGAACGGCTCTTGTGCTCTGACTGGTTTGTTTCCTTGATTGAAATTCTCATCCAGCTGTTTCAACTAAACATTAGTGACTATTAGCATGATTAATAGGAGACTGACCAATCAGCACACAGCAAGAACTCAGTGCTTAAGTGAAATACAGGTTTGTAATTGAAATGGTACTTTGCAAATCTTGTCCTAGCACAAAGTGTCCTCCCTGTTATGGATTATCGGGTCACCCTACTATATCGATGATGTACAATATTCTTTTATTAGTTTTTACCACAGTTAAAGGTGGCACTGTGCTCAGAATTGTCTTCAATCTGAGGTTTGCTCCCTTCTACAGTACGTTGGACTGGCTTCTATTCCCTTAAGCTCTGTGAGAAGCAACAATTGCGTTAATAAACAAATGTGAAAAGCACGCCCATCATCAGCTTTCCAAGAGTGACCCAAGGCCAAGGTTCGAAGGTGATTATAGTGTGTTGGAGAGCTTCTCTGTAACCTTCTTTTTTACATCTGAAAATGCTTTATAATTAGCTTCAGGTTTTGCCTGGGGTCACTCAATGCCATCAGTGTAACTGACAGTCTTTTCCCTAAGTGCTGTAAATGCAAGCATGGCTAAGAGGCTGGGAAGGTGGTATGTGCAGGTCACACTGATCTGCCGTGAACCAGGGAGATGTGAAAGGTCTTAGAAGTCGTTTTGCTTCTTTGGCCTATGCTACCTTCACAGCCATGACCTTCTGAACTCGCCTACGCATGATTTGCCTTCTATTCTTTGCTTGACAAAAGCTATGCTAGTCTGCTACATTTAGAGGAAAAGGAGCGTCCCCTTTTTCCTGGAAATTTTTGCAAATCGTTCCAGGAGGAAGAACCTTAATTCTTCTTATAGACTCTTTCTGGCACACATTCAAGACCCTGCCTGAAAGAAGACCACGCTTCTGCAGCTGATCTCATAGTGTGCTTCAGCTGTCCTACCTGTTAGCCTGCCATTCGAGCTGTTTTCTTTTCCATGAGCAGGCCGTCTGCGTGTGTATGCGTGGGTGTGCACATTGGACCAGGGGCCTAACTCAGTCCGTGGGTACTTTAGAGGAGCTATATGTCAGCCAGCTACTTTCGGAATGCGGCGTGGATATAAGATTGGCCTACACTGGAAATCCAAATAGCCAAAGGAATGCTAATTACCGTGGAAATCAAACACCATCAATTGCAGAGTTTCAGCAATTCTGCGTGCGTGTGTGTGACGGTGAGGTTGTGTATCCTTGTGTGGATGCCTGCTCTTTAGGCTTCGACTATGTGCAGAGTGTCACGAAACCCCAGGGCCGAGAGAGACGTAGCAACCGCTGCTGCGGCCGACGTGCGGTGGTTCACCCAGCGTTTGTGCAGCAAAGGCGGACCATCTCTGAAGCGATCTTCATCAAAAATACTCAACGGTGTCTTTCTGCTGCAAATTTCCTAAATGGATTCTGCGTACATTTTTGTAGGTAATTCTTCCACTATGTGCTACCTAATCCTCCTAACTAATACAAAATAGACGCAGTTTACGGCCCGAATCAGGACAAGTTGTTCAAATAGTGCAGTAGTCAGAAAAACAATCAAACAACAAAGTCCTCAGAGCACAGCCCATGTCGACGGTGAAGGCGATGTACTTGTCTAACGGCTTGAATTCTGTTCCTTAATCTTTGCAAAATGGCAAGGCCTGAGCCAGTGAAATGCCTCACATGCCGGTTCTATTGCGGCATCCATGGCAACGGTGACCAGCTTGCGCTGGCCTCAAGAATCTGCCAAAGGTGTTTTCCTGACTCCCGCATGAGAGGAGCAGGGAGCAACTGTGGGCCCGGTACACCGTGTCCAGACCATCCATCAGCGGTGTGCCCCGGGGCAGTGCTCTGAGTCCAGCACGCCTGCCGCACGAACCGCGCACGTCCGGTGATTAGGCCGCGCCGGAGTGCGGCAGAAACTTTAATTACCACTCGTTTATCAGATGAGTAAATTACACCATGGCAGACTTCGCTCTGAATAGCTGAACCCAAGCAAGGCCAAAGGAAAAAGGAGTGTTTTTGTACTGCTGGTTTGAGCCGCGGGAGCCTGCGTCTGAGAGTCACTTTGACTGAAGCCTGGCCTTTCATGTGACACAGAGCCTTACTGTGAAATAAAGACTGCATGCACCACAGTTAGTCATCCTAACTAATTGCCTGAGACTGCTTGTGTAACGTGCATCAACTGAGGCCCACGGCAAGCGGCTGATGCAGCCTGAGGAATGATGGACGAGGCCTCGTAAAGAATGCAAACGCGTCCAGGGCCGAGGAAGAATTCCACCCCACCTGCTTTCTCTGCATCTCTGGTCCGTAAAAGATACGGCATGCGTTTTTGTGTGTTTCAACACATCTCAGGTCATGCATTTTTCAAAACGTTTTGGGTGGGGCCAAATCCTTGATGGCCTGCCTTTGCCTTGTGACTACATGCAAGCATTTCTGATAACAGATCAGCTTGTTGTTCCAGATGATGATTTAGGCCTGCATGATGTGCGATGTTCACTTTGACACTGCACAGTACGATGATTTAGGCCTGCGTGATGTGCGATGTTCACTTTGAAACTGCACAGTGTGATGATTTAGGCCTGCATGATGTGCGATGTTCACTTTGACACTGCACAGTACGATGATTTAGGCCTGCGTGATGTG
>JAODLD010000052.1:14310835-14344795 GCA_026781065.1 Mormyrops boulengeri | reverse complement strand
TCATTGGCGGTCTCATCCCAAACACAACAAAGAATGGACTGAGCGACTTTCGCAAATTTCGACTTCATTTGCCTTATAACGGGCATCCTAATCCAAATGAAAGATAGAGAAGCTTCATGTGGGTTCAATATGCATACAGACATGCAGATATGGAGATAAACAGAGGCACATATGATACCCTGGACCAGGCAGTCTGCCTTTGCATCCCGTGTGGACATTGCAAATGAGGCTGTGTTATGTTCCTAATCTGCGGGCTGGGGGAATGCTGGCAATTTCCTCCTTCTAAAGTTTATTTCTTCGGCAGGAAGGCAGTGTGCTTTGCACACAACTAGAGCTGGAAGGAATGGAGTTTGTCATGCTTTTCCGTAGTATTGAGCGTTAGCATTTATTTATTTTTTGCTACCCAGCTAAAGTAATTCTGAGGAGAATCTCCAGCTCCTGTCGCCTCTTGTAGTCGATCTATCAGCAGGCAGGTGCCAGCAGAAAGCCGCTTCCTCTTAAATCACTAGATCTTTCTGCAACGCTTTTTCACACCTCGCAAAGGCCTTCGCAGTTACAGTACTGCACTGCTCTCCTGTCTTCATCACGGTCACAAAAATAACATCTGAATGGGAACCAATGGTGCACCTTCTAAAATATTTTAATAACAATAAAACCTCAGACCATTTCAACCACCCAGCAACATCACAATAGTTATTGCTAGTCAAAATAATATAATACAAAAAACAATGAACACCCTCATTTAGTCTGTCTCAAGAGCTTCCGGATGGTTCTTTAGGCAGTAAATCCCAGAAGACCCTCATACAAATACACCTATGTGGAATAAAATGTATATGTGGGATTTCCGAACTGAGAAATACAGATCTCCCAGCTCCCAGTTGTAATAATTTACATGCATTTTCTGTCCTATTCAATGCTTACATTCTGAAAATGAATGCAGTGCTAATTTAATAATGACATAGTGTTACGTTAAAAATGTACTTGTCAAATTCTGCATTAAGGTTGAGTTTACTGAGGCTCTGCGCCAGCCGATGGTGGATATAGAGCATTAGCTAATCGGTGGGATATTGTATAACTTAGCAGGTTAGGGTGCTGTGCCTGTGATGAGAGGGTGAGGAGGCAGGGTGATGGGCCCTTGGGCAGGAGCCCTAACCCTCTAGCTCTCTAGGCACTGGTTGACCCTGCTTTTTCGATTGTATGTTACTTTGGATAAAAGCACCTGCTAAACAGATACAAATATAATTGAAAATCTCAATTAAGTCAACTTGAAATGTAACTGGACATATTGTAGCAGTGAAGTGGGACTATGAGGCTGCAACTTGCAGATCCTCCGCAGAGGCCTTCACACAGCCCTGCCTATCTGCCATGGACCCCCCTGATCCCCCCGACTCCCTGTGACGCATCTCTGCCCCCGGCCCGTCAAACACACCTAACGGGCAGGAGCTTAAGGTCATTCGGCCCCCCTTTTCCTTAAGCCAACTGCACTGTGCGCAATATAGCATCCAGCACCTGAGCAGAGGGGTCAAATGCAGTTCAAATCCAGCTGAAATCCAGCTCCCTGCGAAACTGGAATCGGCACAAAAAGAAAAAAAAAACTGAGGAAATGGTCATTTAACAGTAACATGTGGCGTGAAAGAGAGAAACATCTGCTTCACTGTGATATTTAGTTGTTTTTCAGGTTGGTTCACCCCACCAATCAGCCTCTGTGTGAAAAAAATATTTAGGCATGAAGGTCTGGGAAAGGCAGATGGAAGAGCACCGCAGAAAGAAAACGGCGGCGGGATTTTGACCGAGGACGCGGGCCCAGTGCAGCGCCAGCCAGTCCGTGCTGGACACCCTGAGATTCCTCCAGCCTAGTGCCTCCAGCTAGAGTAGCAGCGTATAATGCAGGGACCTGCCATTTTGTGTGCCGTCCTAACCTTCTCACAACAGGAAAACACTATGAGTGAGTGGCTCAGTGCACTAAGCCTCTGTGCTTAGGATCCAAAACTTGCCGGTTTAGACCCCGCCTGGGCAGGATGATCACATGTCTGTGGCTCCCCCAGCTACAGGGGTACCACACATTGGCTGACCCTGTTCTGTGACCCTCAAGCTATGGAAAGCAAGATGGGGTATGCGAGGAGGAGAATTCCAGTGTACTTGTGCAACTGGCAAACAAAGGATTTTTCATTTAAAGGTAATGTGACTCTTTTAGAATTTTACAGAAGGGAATAGAATCAATCACTTGTAACCAACTGCTAACCACAGCCCAAGCCTCACTGCAGCAGTTTCACATGCCATTTGGCATCAATACCGCGCCATTATCTTGTTTTTTCTTTTACTGAAATCCCTAGAACTAGCATGAAGAGTGAAGATTATTGAGCATTATTCTCTGTTCCATTTGATTGCCTTGTTGTTTTAAATCCTAATGAAAATAATAGCTGCAAATTGTTTTAGCTGGATGACCTTATCAGAGTTCTCATATTTTTATATAATTATCCCCGGATTACCATGAGATGTTTGCTTAGCAGCTGAAATTCAGCCGAATCTGTCAATCTTTTGTGTCGCCCTTCCCCAGGGCCAGACAATCGCGGCTGTCCGACAGAAAGAAGGGTGTCTTCTGTCTAGCGGAGTTGAAACCTGGTGTGTCAGAATGAGAGTACAAAAAGAGTGCCACTTCCTGTCTGCTACAAGCCACCAGCTGGCCAGACAGAACCGGCTCCACGCCCCTCCGTCTGCTTCCCCTCTCTCGTTTGTTAGTTATCAGCAAGTTTCACTCACCTCCGCCCAGCCGTGTGCAAGCAGGGACTTTCAGAGCAACTCGGCGCCATGAGAAAGGAACTGACCTTTGCAGGTGGATGGAAGGCAGTGATCATTCTTTACTGACAGACACACTGCCTACATTAGATCACAATGCCCATGCAGATGTGTGTTGGCACATATTTCTTTTCTAATCATATTAATATACAACTATGTGAATATGACTGTATGTATTAGATGCTCGGATAGGAGTCTAGCGGTCACATATGTGTAAACGAGACTGAGATATTTGGCATTTTAAAATACCCAGAGGAAGCTAAATGTCTGTAATGCAACAATCAAAAATTAATGGCCCATGTCTCTCCTTCTTCATGGCTGTTGAATGAGGTCATCTGTAAGCCTCTTATAAAAAAAGAGAAGACAGATAAACCAGAAGAAAAATGTTGAGGGCGACCACCGGAGACAAGAATCCCTGCTTGGCCTCTGGCTGCCTGACACACCTTTCCTCGGTCCTCACCCACCCCTGCAGCGTGATGTCAGCCAAACACATTTCTAGCAAACTCAATACTTTTTCCCCTCGCTCTAACCAATGGGTTTTCCTCTTTTAATCCCTTTTGAACAAGGGTGTCTTGTTCGGGAGGCTGCCCCGGTGAGATCGTCATGCCGATTAGATCGCATGGCGCATTCGCCTCGCCCCTGTTGGGTGGTCCTGTACGCTGGAGAACAGAAAGTACAATTTGAGCGTGTAGTTAAGACAGTTGCTGGGTTGTAAGCACCAGCCAGCCCAATTATACACAGTCGGGAATACCAAGGCTGGGCTGCGGGCGTCTAACCAAAACTCCCAAAGTGAGGGCGCTGTATGTCGGGTGGCCACCTTAGATCTAAGGAATTATGGGATGGCAACAGCCCCCAAATCCCCCAACCCCCCAGGACGATAAAAATATGCTGGGCTTTGGTTTGGGGGGAGGGGGCACATATTGCCCCCTCATATTGGTTCAAAATGAGGGACGACACTTCATGTTTCAATACAGGACAATCCCATAAAACCCAGGGCAGGTGGCAACTGCTACAGTAAGTCTGAGCATGAATTTTCCCAGAGGATAAAAAGCTTGTAGCACTTATGGTGATGGTGGAAAATAATGCAAAGCCTCAGTTTATGGCCCATCAAATCATAATATTCAGTCTCTGTGAATCTGCGTTGACATACAGTATATCAAATTCCAAGGCTAGTACTATTATGTGCACTAAAGCACGATGGATTCTTCAGTCTCCAAGACCTTTTCTAGGGAAAGACCTCCAAGTGCTTTCTTAGTTTGTTTGGGGTTGGTAAAGAGGGGGAATCGGGAGTCCTGAGCAAATTTGTAGTTTATAGCCTCAGTAAAACTCAGGAGTTGGACAATCTTGTAAGAAAAACACAGTTCGACTCACCTGGGTGTAATAAAGAGGGGCAGGTCAACAAAATGTATGCCGACTATTATGCGTCTTGAGGGACAGCTCTGTTTGGGCGAAATGGAAAATGCCCAGACAGCGTGCCCCATTGAACCTCAATGAGATAATGACAGTAAAATAGAAATCATCCTAGGACCTTATTGCTTCTTGAAGTGAGTCCATTCTTCACCATGGTGCTCCATCTATCAACTCCTAAGCTTATGAAGGAGTCAGTGCCACGGCCGAGTGGAGCCTCCGTTAGCTATGATCAGTCTCCCAGCATTATGCAGAACTATCCCCTACCTTCTTGCTCACCCCGCCTCATTCTTCAGCGTATAATAAATACGTTCTCTTGGGTCTGTTACTGAGGAGAAACATCAGTTCTTTATGAAGGAGGGAACACAGGGTCTACTAAGAAGCAAGAGAAAGCCCTGCGGCGCTTCCTCGCTGATGTGCCTCTGAAAGAAGATATCCCCAGCAAAATATCTAGAAAAATGAATGGGTAAAAATAATTTCTCTGGATAAAAACATTAATGGAGTGACCAAATAATGTTGAATTTTTCAATAATTCTTTTTGTATAATGTTAGCATGCCTGGGGTATAGGTTGACTTTGCCAGTTGACCTTGGACCCCTAGAGGTTTTATATCTCCCTACTTGGGAGTTTTTCATTCCTCTCCTCTGTTCTCATCCGACTTTCTTTATTTCATTTCTTTATCCTCTCTTTTCCCCGTTTCTGTATTGTTTTTGTCTTAATGATGTCGTAGGGTATCACCGGTGTTGGGAAAGTTACTCACAAAAGTAATCCATTACAGACAGAAGTGGAAAATTCAGGTCCAGAAAGTACAAATCCAGAGCAAGTTTTTGTTTCATCCAACCAGTTGAGTATAAAGAGTCAGAGTCACAGAAGTATGAAACTTTTGTGAGTAACTTCCCCAACACAAAACGCCCATGTAAAGCGCCTTGGGGCAACTCTGTTGTGAAAGGCTCTATATAAAAAAAAATGAACTGAATCTATCACTGACAGGCCACTGGGTCTCCTAATAGGATCCCATAACTACTAATCCCATTGGATTGCAGCGCAGATATTAATTCAGTGTCAAATCTGCACCTGATCATAAAACCGCATGCAAAGGCGGATGTTACCAGAGGAAAAGAATAATGTATATGTAAAAACGCTGCACTTCTGATTACGCTCACTCTCTCTTGAAACAACATTAGCAACTTCTAGGCCTGTGTCAAGAATGTGTCTTCAAAAACCTGGCCTTCAGTGCATTGTGAGTGTTGACCCATCTACGGTGTAAAACTAGTTTAGCAGCTGCTGCGGTGAAACAGGGAATTAGAAGGAGCAGGATTGATTGAAAGACCATTAAGTGTGAGCAGCGAGACCCCAGGATCCACGCTCGTTCTGTCGTCTGCTAAAGACGTCTGGTTTGCAGTGGGATTCAAGAAAAGTTCACTTCAGACAGACATTTTGTTTGAGTGATTCTATGTCGTGCCCAAACACAGGATGGTTTTAGTGCCAATGTGCATTCATTACCATGTGCTACAACTGCCGATCTATGACAAGGTGCCACACGTCGCGCGTAGACGACCAGAACCTCAAAACATATAACATATCATAGTGTTTGCTTTGTGAGAATTAAGCACAGATTGTGGAATGACAATTTAATGACCAGTTTTTGTGACACGTATTGATGCCAGTGGTTCTGGGGTGCTGTTGTGTAAACACAATACTCCAGTTGTACTACAAGTTTCGTAAAATCAGGTAAACATCACCGAATACCCAAAGTAGTGTACAAACTGAAAATACCAAAACTAAAAATACTGTACACGGGGCCACAGCCCGCTACAAGGTCACGGAGGTCTGGACCTCGGTAAGTTTTTAAGAGGTAAAATAAAATTTTAAGCTAAATATTCACCTGAATAATATGTTAGACTAACTAATGTTTCACTTAACTAATTAATTTAAGAAAATAGACAGCTTACGAAGGGGATGGTATTAGTAATGTGACTGACGAGACCCACCCCCCACCCCCGGGGGTCAGACCTCACTATTTTTCAAAATCTGGCTACGGCCCTGACTGTACATTTCAATAATAAAAGAAAATATAAAATTCTGGCAATAAAAATATAAAAAATGGAGGCACTGAATTATTGAAATGTTGTAAAGCTACTCACGGAGTGCTTTGTGCGTTTTATACGGGAAATTTCGATGGGCCATTTCCAACAGTGGAAACAGATCTATAGCTGGGAGATTCTATAAGAAGGCAGCGGGAAATGACATCATGGCCCATAATATGCGAAACACAATAAAAAACAAAAATGTATTAGGCAGCTGTATGGAGCTCCGGCCCATTGAGTAGCAGGAGGTGGCAGGGAAGACCAGACCAAAGTTTGTCTGCTATGCAGATTCTGAGCCACATGCAAAGAAATTTCTGCAAGCTCTCTGCTAAGAGGTGAACCTCAGTCCTGTCTAATGCGTGCCAGAGGGGACAGAGCAGCATAGCTAACATAAAAAAGGCAAGACGAATGAAGTACGGGGTTAATGGTTAGGTCTAGTCACAGGGGTTTATGGGATGTACTCTTCGCTGCCTTCAGTCAGGAATTTATTCAGAAACAAACCACAATGGGACCAGAGAATGTTAACCTTGTGGAGCTCCACCAAGTGGTCAAAATAAAAGTTCTCTGAGGCCAACAGACAAACACTGAGCGTAGCCTTAACACTCTAGTAATGGTGACTAGGAAACATTAATAGTAACAATAATTCCTCTTTTCACATATCTTTTAAAAAATGTCTCATCAAAATTAACAGTAAAATAGTAATGATGGTATAATATAATTTTTAAACATATTCTGTGCAATACGCATGTAAGACGTGCACTACAATCCTGGCAGCTACAATTTTATGACTGCAGTTTGGTAATGGTTAAATAAAATCCTTTGCGCACATGCGCAGGGAGGGAAAGCATGTGTGGCGGGTGCAGGCAGACCCTGTGAAGGTAACGGGAAGTTAATTGGGCCCAAGCAAATAATGTAGCGTATTAAATGTTACGGCAACACCAGGGGCGGCTTTCGACACTCCATTAAATGGCACCAAGGCGGGCGAACAGGCCTGGACTGGGAGCATACAAGGTCAGGGACATCTAGGAGGTCAGGGACACCTACGAGGTCAGGGACACCTAGGAGGTCAGGGATACCTGCGAGGTCAGGGATACCTATGAGGTCAGGGATACCTGCGAGGTCAGGGACACCTATGAGGTCAGGGATACCTGCGAGGTCAGGGACACCTATGAGGTCAGGGATACCTGCGAGGTCAGGGATACCTGCAACCCTGAGTAGTGCAGGCTGTGCAACCATCAGTGTCGAAATGCAGGCCGCATCTGCAGCTAGATGGAGAGGCTCAGAAAGGGGCTAGCGTTTGGCTCAGTGGCTTAGGCCACTGTGCTTGTGGTGGTGGTAGGGGGGGGTATACTGCTATTGTACAAAATCCCCAGGTCTACAAAGTGATTTCAGCTTTGGACCCATGAGCAGGACCCCTGACCCTATAGTTGTCCCAGGAACTGCCTGACTCTGCTTTCTCAAAGTGTTAGAGACAGTAACACTTTACTGGAGGGGGCACAAATACTTTAATAACTCAGTTACTACTGAAGTACAAATTAAGAACAAATATAGGTGCTACTTGAGAATTTTTTGCATCGCAATTCATTAATGATGAATTAAAACGAGATGAGTGTATAATGTGTTATTCATGACTTGTTCCTTCAGTAGTTCACAAAGGTTTACAGAATCAACAGTAATGGTAACAAAGATAGTGACCGCTTTGGATTAAACATGCGTCATGATTCATTCATGATGAATCAGCATGAGGTCAGTGTACAACTGCGACTTTGTGTCCCCTCAAATAAAGTGTTACCAATAAAATGTTCAGGCAGCTGCACATGAGATGGCTAAGGCATTTCCGGATTCTGCCCTCCCTTCGGATGGATAATGCAAGCAGTCTTCTTACAGAGCTTCATTTTATTGGCTTGACACTTTGTTTGACCTGGGCCTGACATTCTGACTCTGGTGGGTGTGTACATTGTACATTCATGCCCCTCATCTTGTTTAACAAAAGCACTTCTCGCAGTCCATTCTTGCTTACGCGGTCTAGAGGAACCACAAAACATTAAATGTTAAATGTTAGGTTAGACTCCTGTGACAAAGTTGACCCAAACCAGTACACAGGCAGGACAGACAGTAATGTAGCTTCGGCAAATTTGACCAGACCACTCTCTTGTTCTTCTCTCATTTTATCATAGAAAAAAATGGCAAAAATAATACATTATCAAGGAAAAAAAAAATCTCAATGTACAAGAAAGATAAAATTGTAGTGTGCATGATGCAGGGGTACATGGCCAAATAAGTTGCTGAATGAATATCACAGGACAAATATTTTTGCTACAAACAACTGTCTCCTGTTATAGAGACATAAGCTTCCATGTTTTACTGTGATAAGGCTGCCAAAGTGCTCTGTGGTAATATTTTAATGAAAATAAAGATGCACTCATGATAAACGCCCAAAACTACGTGAGGACAGAGAAACCTATGTTTGATGATTAATGTCACTGGTTCCGAGACTGTTTATCATAGTGTGAGCCATTACAGGCGTAACGACAGGCACCTCGATTCACGTTGTCGTTATTACGGCTGATTTCTAAACAGGCTTGGCTGCCGCCGCTTACAAGGTCAGGCAAGGGAAATGTCTGTTGGTCCCACACCCCAAAGCCTCGCCATCTATTTTGTTAGGTTGGGTGTATCCCTGGTTTAGGCTGTGAAAGAGGGATTGTCTGAACACAGAAACCTATTTAGCTACTGACTAATGTAACTGGATCTGGCCCCAATGCCTGACGCAGAACACAGATACTACATCCCACCCAGCTGCCTCAAACATAAGCATTACCTCTGACAGGCGGCTGGGAGGGTATGTTGCGGGGAAGGGGCTGACAGCTGCCTCTTTGACCCCAACAGGCCCTGCGATGATGTCATGAGTCTGCTGTCTTGAGGTGACGCTGATGGAGGCCTGGCCCATAATGAACTGATCAATAAAAACCGTGAGTTATGAATAACTCAGTTGAAGAATTTGTATGTTTGTGTAACTAAAAACAGCATCAATTACGGAACGTCAAGATCACCTGTTACGCCTGTGCAATCACAAGGCCCCATACATCACAGCTGGGACCTGCACTGACTCAGTCCACCTTGCAAAATGGGCCTTTATAACGTAGGACATGTAAGGATAATGGTTCAAATGGGCAAATACAGACTGTACAGACCCTGTACACATTACACTGGCTTAGCAGATGCTGTTGCTCACAGTAATGCACATTTTTTTGCTAAATCAGGGTCAGCCAGTCCCTGGGGAATTTCAGGGTTAAGGGCCTTGCTCAGGGGCCCAATGGTAAGATAATTCTGCTGGCCCTGAGATTTGAACCAGCAACCTTCTGGTCATGGGCACAATGTTCTGAGCCAAACACTTAAAAACACAACGTGTGCTGGCAGTTGGCTAAGTGTCATTGGGTATGATGGAGTTTATCTGACTGATAATCAGACGTGGGGCCCATCTGGCTCACACAGAGGAGCACAGGGGTTTGCGAAGGGTAGGTAGTTCCAGCCTGGATGATCTGTCATTCCTACCAATGTGGCACATGGATTGAACAGCAAGGGGGCGATTTGAGACATGTGGTAAGTCCAGCTTCTGAGCTGCACACCGTCATCCCCACCTGTGGTCCCAAGCGTTCACTTTGCAGAAGGTCAATGCAAGTGGAGCCCTTCTTCTCAAGAGGCATATCCGTCAACAATGACGGAGCAAGTGAGTGTCTCACTGTCCACACAGAACACTGAGCAGATGCACTAACCATTAACAGATAAAACTCAGGATCACATTCAGGTGCCTCATTTGTCTCTCGAATCATTCAGGAAGATGGATTTTTACCAGACACCAGGCATTACTCTTGCTATATTGTTCAGAAAAAATTGCTACAGGTATACCCTCATATTTTCTAAACCTATACTACAGGCCAATATAATAATGTAGAATGAACAGTAAAGCTACCATTTATACAACCTACAGAATAACGTGTAGCCTAAAAATACACCTTCAGACCATTTTTTTTTCCTTAACACATCAGCATCTATCTGAATCTGAGGTTTTATAAGAAGGCAAAAGACCATAAATTATAACACGTCTGGCCTGAAGTGATGTATTTCCCAAAGACTTACATGACCCACTCCATCATGTCTGCAATAAAGCCTGTCATTATAACTGCTAGAAATTTCTCTATGACACATGTTGTATAAATTATATTAATCCATCGACTGAGTTCCCTTGTCTGCTATTCCAACACCAAACAGCCATTCAACCACAACGGATGACCTAATTATGTATAATTTAGTTTTAAATACATTTTTGCTTTGGTCCTGTTATCACTCAGCAGTTTATTACTTGAAATCTTATCTCCTTCGGACTATATTCTTTAGAGGTACTCATGACGTTTCTACAGATCTCTAGATATGTATTTTTTAAGATCTTTCCCCCAGAAAAGGCCAGCTGGATGTTCTTGTTCCCATTTCCTTATTTTGCTAATATGGTTGAATACTTCACTCTTTTCTACAGATAAAATAGAACAAATTTCAGGCCAGGAAAAAAAAATCATTGGTCAAGTGAAACCAATACCAAGCAATACTCAACACTAACGGAATTTGATTTAAGACATTTGAATTAAAACATACCATAAAAGTATCAATTCCATAAAGTCAGGTTTATGTTTCATTTGAAGACATTTACATTTACTGAGCAGATGTATAAGTGTGGATCAGAGAGTAGGATCAGACAGTGTGCCTGGAGGGATCAGGATTAAGGGCCTTGTTCAAGGGCCCACTGGCGAAATCGCACTTCCAAGTATGGGATTTGAACCGACAACCTTCCTGACCTGCAAAACCACCGCACACTATGAACGATTTTTTTTTAGCTTGGTTGTCTCTTTCTTTCTGTAGTCTTTATAATATTCAGACTTATAATTGAGCTTTCAAAGTAACTTAATGTATTTATGCTCAACTCCATCAAGCATAAACAGCTTAGGCCTTTATCCAAGCAATTCAGAAATAATCAGCACCACATTACAACAGTTTATTGTTAAGAAATAACTTCCACAAGTCCCCAGCACTACACAAAGTTTCCACTGTTAAGAAATAAAACAAAACAAATTGAATAATGGGAAAACACTATTTATAGCTGAGAACCCAGTGTTAGAACATGGAGAGGCAAGGGAACCTGGAAAAGCCGTAAAACAGGAATTGGGGCACGCTCCTTCTCCCACAAAGCCCTGCAGGTCTGTCTGAAGAGACAGACAGTAACACAGACTACCCAACCTGCTAAGAATTACTTATTCTATTACAGGCACATACTGTATGTGGTGGATGCCAGTGACTGAACATCAACACTTTCAAATTGACTAAAATTGTCCATTTGGCCAAAAAAAACGCTTCCGAGGGGGCTAAAAAATGACGAGTGCGAAATATCTGCAGAAATGGCTCCCCTAAGATGGAGGGTCTTTACTGCACGTCCAGCATCATGGTGTGAAACAGATGGTTCATCATATGTTAACAACTAATATTACACCCGCCCCCCCACACACACACACACACAATTCCAGGACGACTATTCATCCTGCTGTTCTGCTTTCCAGAGAAAAGCCAAACTGGCTGTAACAAGGTTCCCACATCAGACATGGCAAATCCCTGACAATTACCCAGCATGCTCATAACAAGTGTATATATTGTTTATCACTTGAAATATATTATGGTTGTATGTGGGATATATGGCCATTTGTCATTTGTAAGAATGCTGAGTGGATGCGCTTTTTAGCGTTATATATTTCGTTAACTTGCTTCGCCTCATCACATATTGCACGGAGGACCCAGGGAACGACATTTCACGGCAGCCATGTGGGGCCGGGTACCTGTGCACATGTAAAGACTCCAGAATCGAGAATACTCCCTCAAGCTGGCTCCCATAATGCTCCTGGCCTCCATTTCATCCCCTTTCTTCCTCTGCCTCCTCCCATGGATCCTTCCTCCCTGGCACAGCTTGAAAGTGAGCAAAGTGGGGAATGAAGGGATGGTGCGGGGGGGCGGGAGCCGTCCAATATCCATAAGCTGGCGCCCGGACCAAACACGGAGCGTTGCTGTTACGGCATGCCCTCCCCCATTTGTTTCCCATAATGACCACATGGTAGTGTTTAGGGGGCTTAAACTAGATTGGTGGGTGTTGTCTCAGGTCTGCAGGGTTTGCTGCTTCTTCGCGAAAGCGGCACTGGTCCACAAGAATGAACAAAAAAAAACCCCGAAGTAAACTGCATGCGGGACGTAAGCAAGCAGGAGACTGCAAAATTTCAATCCAGTGCAAAAAAAAAAAGTACCGGGGAAACTCATAATTAAGTGCATTTGGTAGCATAATCTGAGAAATATATTAATTAGCCTGAAACACAGGTGACATACACGTGGCTATCCTGGGATATCAAGTGCACTAAGAGATGGGGAGGGACCATGCAAATGAAGCTGGCAGAGGCGGAATGCGATGGCAGAAGATGCAACATTGCATGGGGCCACAGTCCTCTCTGCAAGCGAAGGACAAACATTCAGACATCAGTACTCGGGAGGTTTCTCTGCTATTGCGAGCAAACAGGACGGAATACAAGCGGACATGTAGGAAACCCCCAGGGACAATGGGGGGGCCGATTCTGTCACCAACTGGGAGCAGATTCCTGGGAGCATACGGAAGAGCGATACGGGATTTCACACATCACAGAATCCCATCTGTATATCCCCATGATGCAGTGGCTGATTCGGACAAATGATTTACACCAAACGTCTGCTGAAAAACATTTCCTCTGCGTCTCTTTCCAATGTACACATTGCACAGAATACACATATTGTACGTGTAATTTGAAGTGTACTCTTTAGGGAGTCACTAAAAAGGCTTATTTCAAAATGTCAACACATTGCACTCACTTTGCTTTGAGATCCAACGTCTTCAAACAACGGCAGACGAAGGATTTAGCCATTAAAAAATTTCCTTACCCTTGAGGTCTGCAAGAATGTACTGAAGTTATGCACAAATCGAACTGAGGCTCGCAAAGTCAAACACCGACATGGAAGCACTGCAGACAATAAAATCTCTGCGAAACAATGCTTACAGCGACCTCTGGTGGCCATAGGCCGTGGCAGACTATAGAGGGAAATGTCGTTGGCCATAGATGCGTTTATGTCAGATATACAAAAGTCAGGCAAACATGATGCGGTATATATACACGACACATGTATGTAACAGAACAAGGTGTTTTGGGTAAATTAAAATACAATGGGCAAATCATCAGCTGGGTACCTCTACAGTTAACTTTGGTCAAGAAAAATGCAGAACAGTATTATAACAGGCTGTAACGTCCCTCTACCACGGGACGAGGGGGGAGCGAGGGAATCCTGTGGAAATTAAATCAGTTTCTGTTGGGGACTTACTTACCAACACACCTGTTACATCGCGCAAAATGAAATAAAACTTTCGAAGCGTTATTCCCTCTAATGTTACTTGGTTTAAAATGAAAACTTTAACAAACATCGTTCGGAAACACTATTATATTTTTTGCAAATACAGAGAAATACTTATTGAAGCCTTCTGACAGCTCTTCCAAGAAGACAGACAGACCATTGTGAGGGTTTGTTTATTAATAATTTACATCAGCCAAGGAAATTTATATGATCAAAAGAAGCAGTTGGAAAAAAAACATCAAAACAAGGAAAATGACAATATGAAGACAAACTAGGACACAACCACTTTTGTCCAAAACAACTACAACAGTTTTCCCCAATTAGGTTGAACCAATTTATAATGGGGGGGGGGTTGAACTCCTATACACACTTGAATCCAGTGTATAGAATTCAGCAGTATTTTGGGTATTTGTACCCTGCTTGCTTATGAATACTAGTGTCCCAATGGTGAAGGAAAAGTCAAAGTGGGCCGTCTACTGGCGCACCCAGGCATGATTCCATAAAGATCAGGGACAGACTTCGCTGGAACCTGATCTAGATGGAGTCCATCACTGTTCCCAGCCATCTCTGGCTCCTCCTCCTCCATGTCCAGCAATCCCATTTGTGCTGCTGCTCATTCATCCCCCGCTGGAAGGTTCTCCTCGATACGCTTGATGAACTTCATCCGGATCTCCGTCACGTTGTCACCCCTCAGCATGTCCTGAGCAAACCGGACATCCACTGCCATCTGGACCTGTAGGAAAGGGTAACGTCGACTGGGAGGTCGAAGGCCAGAGTGTAATCTTCTTTCCTGTACTTATAGGCCGTCCTCCCTTTCTAAATCACATCCATATGCTCATTCATGACTGGGCTACTGAAGGAAATCCCTGTGCGTCCCTCCCTTTGCCAATTAACAACAAGGAGTCTGTGTAAAGTTTGATTTTTATTGGCCAAAGGGGTGGTTTGGAGTATCGTCCCTCAATCTTTCAGACATCGCTACATGATAAGACCATTTGAGGGCAACAAATGATCATCTCACCATCTCCAGTGCTCCCCGCAGGACGCCACACAAGAGGTTGGAGTACACAAGGTTGCTGTGGTTGTCTGGCAGCTCTACAAAGTCCACCAAGGGGTTACTCTCCAGGATAAGGGAGAATTCATCCCCCGCTGGGCTCCAGTTGGTCACACTTGGGGTAATGCCCAGGTACATCTTAAACGCCACCTGAGGAGAAATTCAGCGAGCACCCAAAAAACTCACTACCTACAGCTCTCCAGTTATTATTCTCATACCGATTCAGTTAAGAGAACTTCCTGTTGCCTTTTATAAGCTAAATTCAATGTAGCCATCCGGACAGAATGAAACCAATAACACTACAAAAAAAGGGTCGACAATAAAACTGCGGCAGGCCACAGCGATGCAGGCGATTAATATGTAAACTTTCAGACTTATAATGCAAAGCTGACGGCACTGATCCTAATTACAATCTTACAAGTTTCTTGAGTCAATTCTAGTCCTTTGCAATGAGGTATAACTTGCCTTGCCTGTTAGTTTCAAAGGCTTTATACAACGAAGTATAGCGACCAATTTAGTTCGTAACTTTTTAAATTAAATTGTATCGTTTTTTTGTCTTTAACATCTAATTATCTCACATCGTTTCAAAAGCTAAGCAACAAAAGCAGACGAACTATAAAGGTTCTGGTCATGTTTGTATTACCTTGGCAATGACATCGGCGGTTTCTCTGAAGTCGTGACAGCGTCCTACGCTGGACCGCGCCAAGAAATCCTCTATGAGCCTCACTCCGATGTTGTAACCCCTGCAAGAGAGGACAGGACAAAATCGCCAATCAGGGAAAAACAGCACTGAAGATACCTTTGCTTCACAGTTTGTTTGTTTTCTTAAATTGCACAAATGTTGTAATATTTCCACCAGTACCTAGAGGGCCACAGTTTGGAGGCTTGGAAAGCATCCGCTCTCTCATATGGAACTGCAAGTTCTCCCTAATCTCAACGGGCACCAAACTGCTCATGGTAAGACCGGTCAAAATGGCTGACAATAGCACAGGTACTCGCACAAAACGGCTTGACTCACGGACATAAAAACAATGAAGGACAAGAGCAAACATCTTCCCCTTCCAGTCAAAAATAACATAACCCAACCACTAACTTACCATGCAATTTCCCTCAACATGTGTATGATACTACTTAATATTGCTTAATTTTATGCAATTAAAGATGTGGGATGATATATAGTTTATTATTTTTTTCTCATCTTGGCTAGAATATAACAAAGAAGCCATCCAGAATATTCAAGACATAGCAAATCGAGTGTTTGTGGTGTCTATATACACTTGTTTGATTCAGATATTAGCTGTCTGTGTGACAAAATTAGAAGTAAATTTTCATTAATGAATTTATGAACAATATCGATAATGGAAAAAAAAAGGTGATTACTAAGCAGTATCAAATAAAAAGACACCAAGGTACTTCAGTTCCATACTTCTCCTCCAGTGTTCCTGGATGCATATACACAATTTTTCATCTGACATCTCAGTAACACGTTAAAAATGAACTGCACCACAGTGACAAATGAGCCAGGATTTTACAAGAATTTGTGCAGCACATGGCTGAAACACTTGCACAGCCCCCCAACGGTTATTTTTTCCCCAGTGTTATTGTAATATGTGATGTCTGTGTTGGGAGTGAAGTCAAGCTGCTGCCTCAAAAATATGAGGCCTGCAAGAATGCAAGATGGCCGGAAAAGTTGGCGACGCAGAGACGCACATCTGGCGGGCCAGAAGGTTATGTGTCAGAACAGAAACTCAAGAGGCCAAAGAGGCTCATTTCACATGCTGCAACTTAAGACACACTGGACCCAGGTAGGAATACAGGCATACAGTGTGCCAGTTCTTAGGTAGGTGTGGGGCAGGTAATCAAACTTGATTAACTCTGATGGACTTCCATAAACACAGATGACAACATTAGGGGGCAGATTTACCATGTACACAAAAACGAGTACTTTACAACTTATTTTAACCATGCTTCAACTTACTTTGCCCAATAAATTGGGTATATTATTAAACAGATTCAAATAATAATAATCATCATGATGATATGCCACATTTCACATTAAAGGCTATACGTATGCATATGTATGAATACTATTTTCCCTCCCCCCCAATTTTTTGCACTGGAGGGATTATACTTTGACAGGGACGGAGAAAGGGATTGCAAAATGTCTCGTCTGACCATAGGAAAGGAGAAGCAAGCCACTTACATCTTGTCCAGCTGTTTGTTCACCTCCTCGTCATTCTCGTAGTCCTTGCAAAGCTGAGTGACCAGTGCACCGTACGTCAGAGTAAAGAGCTCTGAATTCTGTACAGGGAGAGGGACAGAAAGACAGGAAGGTGGGTGACCCCCCCCCAAACAGATCAACGCACCACATTATGCTAAGGGAACGCAAGGACGAGGAGGAAGGAAAACACCATGGGTGATACCCCCCCCCGGAATCAGAGAGTCCACACATGGCGCTGTGCTTCGGCTTGCTACTTGCACACCCTTCTGTGATTCACATGCAAGACATAAAGCAGATAAACAAAAGCTCGGAACTGGGCACCCATCTAGGCCATGCTTTCTTCATACTCGAGTAAAAATTAATTTGGAATATGTAAACAGAAAAAAACGATAACCAAATAAAATATTCATACCTACAAAGAAACATGCAGCAGGAGAAATGGTCTATTTTTCATTCTTCTTAACCATACAGTTAGTCGGAGTAAACTTGATTTTTTTGCAGCTCGTCCTTATTTCTGAAGCCTAAGGACCTTGCCACCCTACGCTTCAAATCGTTCTTCGTGAACACTGCACATCTTTGGGAATGGGAACAATCTCTTACTACATCTGACATCTGTGATCTGAAGCCACAACCAGATCTCTAAAAGTACTCAGCTGCGGAGCCGCTGAGCCTGTTCTGCATGAGATGGGGAAGATGAGGAGGGTCTGAAATGCACAAGGCCCAGCGAACAGATAGAACTGCGACCTTCCCCAAATTCCCCTAACAGCGCTGCTGTTGTCTGTTGGATGACTTTGCGAGACGCTCCATCTTCAGGCACACAGACCTGTGCATTAAATTAACTGCAGGTTTATGAAGCTTTGAGAGAAAGAAAAGTGAGGTTTCTCACTAGCTAAGCTCACAGTCTGATTTACGATGCCAGCCGAGGGTCATCTTACCCTGAGGAATCGTGCTGACACTTTGCAGAATTAAAAGACTGAATAATTTGCATTGCTTGCCAAATACACTGTTTTTTTTTCACATCCACTTCCAGAAAGTGTATCATGACATTTTAACTTTATGAGCCTTCTGACAGCATTAACAACAAAATGGTAGTAAGTCTTACTACCACGTGATAAGATGAAACAGCAGTACACCCCACAGAAGAAGACATACATAACTGTTTTGCTGAGGTTCTAAATTTAAAACACATCCAAATATTTTTACAGACCAAAATACATTAGCTTGAAAAGCAGGATTGGGGGACTGACACTATCTCTGAACATAAAGCCAGATGAGTCCGAGGTCAAGACATGCCTTATTTAAAGCTATCAGACAAATGAGAAACCTACCATGAGATGCATGGATGCAGAGGGTGAAATAAATGGCAAATACCAAAGCTAGGCAATGAGAAGCAGAAAAAGGGGACAGGCAGGGTAAAAGAGAGGAGAGAGATAACATCAGGCACAGAGGTAGTGACAGAATGGACAGACATCCATACCTACCCATTACAGCACAAGGTACCTGGCAACTACCCTTTACCAACGATTTTCAAATTAGACACTGGTTGGGTTATAAAATAAGTTTATTTATGTTGATGTCTATCTAAGCATGTTTCTAAACGTTTAGCAGCCGTGTATCACTGGACAGCACAGCGCAGCCGGGAAGCAGGCCGCCCCATTGACTCACAACTCATAAGCAAACCTGAACAGGCTTAGAAAGTGCTCAAACGTATCTTCAACTACACAAACTAGGTGTAATACAAGTGAATGCGATGGAAATGCGATGCTAATTTGTAGGTTCTTTTTACAGAAATCATTATTTACTATTTGCAGTCATGGACATCATTCATTGGTGGGTCATTCAGATGTAGAATGGCAAATGTGCAAATTCGATATTTCCTTGGTGTATGCTCTTAAACTTGCGTCAGCGAACCAAAAACATGCTGGGTTAATGGGTGAGATCGGATCAGGTGTCCTCATGCTGCGCCGGCGTCCATCCCCGCACGCGCCCACACACATTAACAGCCACGCGCCACCGGCGGGCGGCGTCCTTAGCCGGAAGTGACGTGAGGCCCGGGCCGCCCGGCCGCCCCGGATAGCCGACTCCGCCGAAAACATCGAAAGACCCAGCTTGTGTACATATCCGTTCTACCGCAGAAACATCCAGTGACAAAAACCGCCCGGGATATGCTGTAGACATCGGTTTACTGTTAGTAAGACATCAAGTTAATTGCGACTAAGTCAAGATGCTTCCTTATTCCGTGTAATTTAATGCACTGACAGCTTCCAAAGAACGGAGATTACTTACCATCTTCTTGCTCTCCGTTGTTCTGTTGGATTGCCGCGACATTATGCTTCACGTTGCAGACGCGTTAAATTGGTAACAAGTTTATTTTCCTGAAGGGAAGCGTACAGTAGACCTTATATCTTCCTGAAGAGGGGAAGTGTCCTACTTCCTGTTTGTCAGGAAACGGAACATGCAATGCCGGAAGTTCTAAACGACGTTTATGGGGCGTGTAGTTTTTAGCTTGTAGCTTATCGCAGGTAACGTCATGCACAAGGTAGGGGTACACCCTGGGCGTGATGATTTACTTGGGATTAATCACCCTACCCTAATAGTTAATTAAGTAACTACCTCGAATAAATCAAGCGAAAAATAATGATAAATGGCTATTCTTGTTATTTTTTATATATATTTTTAAGATATTGAATGTACATAATGTAATAAACTACGTTGAATGTTATTGAATTTGAAGAAAATGTTTCTTACAATTAATCATATCATTGGCAAGATGTTTAATTATAAACAATCAGAGGTGGATATTTCAAGTCCAGAAAATACAAATCCAGACCAAGAATTTGTTTCAGTCAGCCATTTGAGTACTCTGTGAATGTGACTCTTTATGTTCAACTGGTTGATTGAAACAAAATCTTGGTCTGGATTTGTATTTTCTGAACCTGGACTTTCCACCATACGGGTCCTGAAGATGTATATATACAGCCACCACAAGATGTCACTGTGCATTCTCTTTAAATGGAAAGATGACATTCTGGTATACCTACAGTACTTTAGACCAGTGAAAAATCTCCATCTCAAACAGGACGCCCATGTAAATTATCTGGTGTCGTCACTAGCAGAGAGATGCTGATCATCATATAATGAATCAATTGCATCGACGTTACTGCTTTTCTCAAAGACTGAATAGCCGTTACAAGAGCCTCTTCGGTGTGAATTAAGTTCACCAAGGTATGAGAGTCTCTTTTGCTGTCAGCACATCTTTGCACCAATTAGAACACAATGAAGGAGTACTCTCTGCTGCTGTACTTTAGGGCATTAAAGTCCAGTGTTAGATCATGTAGTCTCACATTGCCTGGGGTGTTTGATGCCAAGAAACTCGACCATTTTATGCCCTTTGTCCTATTTGTAATGGTACCAGACACAAATACCACAAAAACAGTGGTTCTCTCATATCATTCATAGGATAACAAGTAAAAAAATAACTCAGTGAACTGCAACTGTATAACTCAACCCATGGTAATGACTCTCTTATCATTTGTACCGCATGTGAATCTTCAGCCACTGGCCCTATCCCTTATGTTGCCCCAAACAGATCTCAGCCAATGGACAGCAGGAAAGAGAAAACAGACTTGAGAAGACAACTGTAGTTAAACAGAAGATTCGTATACACAGCATTTCGTGTTTCCACCAATTACACCGTAGGAAAACTACAAAGAAGGTTATGAACTTTATTTAATCCATCCTGCACGCAACAGTTTCAAACTCTTGGTGGTACTGCGGGCTCCTGATCAAGCATGAAAAACCAGAGAGTGGCACGTTCATAGTCATTTTATGATTCTTTTTTTCAGTCTCATAAGATGAAGAAATAAAATTGGGAATCAGACCCACAGCCCCACAGATATGATTCTTTGTCCTGAGCCACTATTGTTTAATATGTTTCTCTGAGCAGGGTTTCTATAAATAGTGTATTTGAAGATAATGGATATGTTGCAGGGTAGCATTCAGTCAGAGGGTGGCACTGTGGCTTCAGGCCTCCAAATCCTGCCTTGGCTCCATGTGCAAGGAGCCTGCATGCTCTCTCTGTGCTGTGTTGGTTTTCTCCAGTCTCCTCCCACAGGTCAAAAACATGCAGTTTGACTAATTTCTGTCTCTAAATTGCCTGTAGAGTAGTTGTGTGTGTGTGTATGCATGTGCCCTGTGATGGACTGGCATCCCACCCAGTGTGTACCCCAGCCTTGTGCCCTTGGCCTGGGGTACACTGCAGACTCCTCATGACCCAACCCAGTTAGAGCAGTGTTTCCCATCCCAGCCCTCGGAGACCTGTAGACAGTACACATTTTTGCTCCCTCCTAGAGAGCAAAAACATGGACTGTCTGTGGGTCCCCAAGGACCGGATTAGGAAACAACGAGTTAAAGTTTGGATATGTCGCATTCTTGTCTGTGTTTAAATATTTGTATTCACAGAGACGCTACAAAACTACTTCTACTTCGCAGATTCACTGTTTTCAACACTATTTTGAGCAGAGATATCGTATTTTGTCTGCTTGCTCACACACACTAAAAGACATTTAACTTCCTATTATCTTTGCCTAAAGTGAAATAACAGACAGCAGTAAGAACCCACCAACATCCTTCATGGCAAGGTATCTGGTGTCTGGGCAATGGCGATGAGATACAGATCCACTCCGAGAACCGATGAGGAGCTGGAACACATGCAGAATAATCATGCTGTGATTTGTGCTTTTAGAAAGAGGCTGCTTTTTGTCACCTAGTCCTAGTTTAACATTGTAGTCATGCTGCTCTCAGACTTATAGATAAGCATATGTTCACATAAATGGTAAAGTATACATGCTTTGGCCTAAGTGGAGAGATGTCTCAGTGGGCTAGGAGGCTATCTCTGGGATCGGAAGGTTGTCGGTTCAATTCCCAGGCCTGGCAGGATAATTCTGTCATTGGAGTTCTGAGTAAGGCCCTAAATTCTATGCCACTTTGGATAAAGCAGTTGTTATGTTTCTCCCTGTTTCGATAAATAGTAAATAAAAATAAACACCTGTGAGTGCCCAGGGACGTTCCACAAAGCAGACTTTCTTGCTCTGTCGGATAACTAGTTTGATTTAAGGTAGTCTGGGCTAAATAGACTTCATTTTGGTTCGGTTAAATTTATCTCAGACTAAGTTATCCAGCTAAGCAAGAAATCCTGCTTGGTTGAACACCTCCCAGTTCTGTGTATTAAAGTGAAATATAGCCTCATAATTCACCTCTATCATATTAGGCATCTTGCAAAATAGCAGAAGAGTCTATTTGGGTCACAAAGATGTCATGTAACTCATAAGATAAAGAGAGGTTTGTTGACTGATAAAGATCTGAGGGAATATATTGGAGCTGGTCAGGCCTGTGATAAACAAGAATGGAGGTGCTTCATTTGACAGCTCTTAGTCTATGACAGCTAAGCTATTGAGTGACAATGTTACTGAACAACATTGATCCCTGACATGAATTTGAATGAACGATATAGAGTTATGCATGGAAAAACAGGGTACAGATGGACCCTGGACACCTCCTGGCCTCCCTAACTACCATACACGGGATAAATTGTCGTATTACTTCCAGTAAGAACATCATCGAGCCAAGGCTCAAGCAATCACTTGATAACATTTATAGGAATTTGTCCAGAATCACTTGAAGGCTATGCTACGCTATGATAGCTATCCCTGGCTAAATTCTGTGAAGTGTTGCTTAGCAGAGAAACACAGAAACATTAGAATTCCCTAAGGTAGTTTTAAGAAGTCAAGGGTAAGATTATTTATGAACTGCTCTTGACTACACACAAGATCCTGAATGAACTAACAATGCTAGTCCAGCCTTCGGTGTCCCTTGGGACCATAAATGTCATATCTCAAAATACAGTGCATATGCTCTCTAATGCCACAGAGGATTAAAAAATCAATTTAATGCAACGAAAGTCTTAAAGAAAATGATAATCATGAGTAAAAGTCTGAAAAGTCAGTGAAACATGTCAGTCCTGACTTGCGTGCAAATTCCTTCGCCTCGTTTTCTGGGGAGAGACACCCCGCAGCTGGGAGTGTCACCTTGCCAATAACTGAGGAGTCCTGTGTAGTTTTAAGCCCGAAGTCAAGTGAATTTCCAGCTTCTTTGCATTAAGTTTTCAGCTAATGCTTCCTTGCAGTGGGACTTACGATTTTCACCCAGTGTGCACAAACTATTTTCCAAGATCACTATGCTAAAAAATATTACCACCAAGGCTTCTCTAGGGACTGACTATGTCTGCGTGTTTAAACCCTTCTAGGAATAACTATGTCCATGTCATTAATTACTCCGAGGACCGTCTATGTCAATATTGTTAACCACTCCAAGGAATGACTATGCCTATAGTCAACTATTAACACAAACTTCTCGCACACAGACCAACTACTAACTACTAGGATGCCCCAGTTCACTAAAGATGCTTTTCTGTAGTACTCTAGTTAAAGGTACCTAAATTATATTTTTATCTGGCCTGACAGGAATAACAATGCAGCAACAAAGTTTTCTGTTCAAAGTAAGTATAATCAATTGCACAGCAATCTCACCACTGCCCCTCCGACTTTCGGGCGAATGTTAAAGCGTTTTCCAAGGAGCCAGATGACTTCATTGATGTCGAAGCATTAAAAGTGGACCTGTATTATTAATTCTACTGTTATGGTGCCAAATCTGCTGAGTGGTTTTTGCCCAACTGTCGGGGCAAATTGAAACGCAAATTTCCAAAATTCACTCAGTCCATCGATGTGTTTGAAATGAGAACACCAATGACCTAAAGTCAGGCTTCCTCATCCTACGTTACAGAACTGGGAACCAAAATTCATTTAGTCCTCAGGTAATCCAATGAAGAACTTTTTGGTGAATTTTCATAACTCACTCAATCCAGAGAAATTTTCTCAAGAGCATGTCCTGTGGACCGGAGTGAGTTTTGGAGATTCGCTCTTTAATTCTTTCAACATGGCGTCAACAAATGTCAAGTAAAGAAGAGGGTATGAACCATGACAACAGAGTAAGCTGGTGAGGATCGATTATAATGGGGCATACGTATTTCCAAGGAGACGGCCACCTGGTGTGTTGTAGTGCATCATGTAGCCCATCATAAACATATTGCGACTACAGCCATAGAAACGTAGGGACAGTGAGACATTGTGGGCATCCAGCAACGCAGCAGTTGATATCTGAACAGGAACCACTGCGATGGGTCAGAGGTGATGTCCATAAGGGGAAGTGCTCTGGGGGTTATAGAACTGCAATCGCAGCCAAAAGGCTGCAGTTTCAAAGTCAAGAGGACAACCACTGCCGCACAGCCAAGCAGTGCAACACTTAGCCTGAATTACTTTAGCAAATATCCAGTGGTGCAGAAGGAAGCCTCTGCGAAACTGAATTTATGATCTCGTGCAACGTTCCTGGAGAGCTCCAGCTCAGCTGATTTTATGTGGCACCGTAAACGTTTCTGGAGAAACCAGAGTCTCCTGCTGATAGGTGAAATTACGCCAGGTATCTTGGAAAAAGGTCATTGACATTAGACATGAATTTTGTTTAATGCAACTGAATGATGCTTCAGCGATTCAATCGCTTATATTCATGTATCTGTAACATCAGTTGTTGAAATAATCTAAGCAGACCTGCTTGGTGCTTTTAGCAAAATAGACTTTATCCCACCAAGTCTAGACAAATTCAAGGCCTCTGAAGCACTGGAAAAAATATCACTGCTTAGGTTACTCAAATGTGTCCAGTAAAAATATAAACAAAGAAACAATGATCTTTCCAGAACCTGCAGAGGTATAAACTGTCTACCTTTATTTTCTCAATCCCCAACCCCAGTGTAGATATTTTTACTTCAGCTTGTTTCACAAACAGCATAACATCATACCATGATAACGATTTTTCAGAAAGTATTATTCCATCTGCTTAGATTACAAGCAAGACCAGCAGGAAACATGTGGTTTCTTAAGAAAGTCCATTTATAGAAATATACACTGTATAGAAACTGAATATGAGATTATGACAGCTGCAATGTACGACGACAGGTTTCCAAGGTGATGAGGACCAGTGGATGCAGCATAAAACTCTTGCAAGCAGTGACCATGTACATTCACCTGGCACCACGTTATTTCCCATAACATCTATGAAATAACCATCATCAACTTTACTCGAATGAGGAAAGGGATGAAAAAACAGGCAGTAAAAACACAGACGTGCCTGTGGGAGATGCTGCTGTCATGGAATTTAATGTTTATATGCTTAACTAAATGTTAAATCCTGTAGTCAGAATATTCTCACAAGTCTTGTTTTTAAGTAGATCCACAAACGAGGACCGCCTTAATGACCACCGGGGTTTGTTGCAGTAGACGTGCTGGGCACATTCGCTTTGTAATCGTCCTCTGAGCACGTCTCGTTCGAGCAGCTGTGTCGCCTCGCCGGACAGTACGAAAGCCTCCTGGCTAGCTGATTACTGCCATCCCCATTATTATTTCTCGTCCAGCTGCTGTATGATGGGACCTTGCTTGTGTGTTAATAGTGGACAATCTGCCCCTCCCACATAATCTGATACGTCCCATGATGCAGAGCGGCTGCGATCAGGCACAGAGCTTGAATATAAACGAGACTCTGCTGCTTCCTCTGCCATTTCGGCCATTTTTTACCCAGAGCTCCATGCTGTTTATGTTCTGTGTCACGTAACCTTTGACACCAGAGCTAAAAGTGCCTTATTTGCACTTTTCCTCCATGTACAGAACATAGTCTACTGGGAGGGATAGAAACAGATCGGAAATGCTGCACGTGCCAAAGCCAGGTGTGTCTTATGGTGCAGGATATGGGCTCAGAAACTGTTGTGCTGCACCGGCTGTCAGTAGGGGAGGAGGGCCAGGGAATATGAATTATGCATACATTCCAGCAGGTGGCTTCCCCCAGTCACATTTCTCTCCGGCGGCATCTACTGGCGACTATGTGGCCAGCGGGCTGTGCATTCTTCTGTGTTAGGCAGCATAACGAAGCAAGTAGCTCACACATTACACATCACATTTACATCAGAAAGAGGTGTGTCATCACCCCACCTGAACTGACGGGGGTTTTCTGTAATGGGGGGGGGGGCATTTGTTGGGTTTTATCGGCCATTCCTGATTAGCATGAAAATGAGGAATAAAATTGGAAGAAAAAACGGCAGGCGAGTGAAGAGTTGCTGACTGTGCATGTGCTGGGTGTCGCCAGGGTGTCCTAAAGCCATTTAAATGTTTAATGGGCTGCAGCTCTACCTGCTTTATATCGTAGCCACTGCTGAGGCTGAACAGTGACTTTCTTTGTGTAAGTAATTAGTTTAGTAATTAGTGATACCTGTTTGGTGTATTAATAATGGAAAACAGGTACAGGCCAGCATTTGACTGAAGTGCATTGAAAGAAGGCCATGGAGATGTAGTACTCTGGAGATGAAGTATTCTGTAGATATAGTGCTCCAGAGATGTAGTACTCCAAAGATAAAGTACTCCGGAGATGTAGTACTCTGGAGATATAGTACTCTGGAAATGTAATACTCCAGAGATATAGTACTCCAGAAATGTAGTATTCTGGAGATTTAGTACTCTGGAGATGTAGTACTCCAGAGATATGATACTTCAGAGATGTAATACTCCAGAGATATAGTATTCTGGAAATATAGTACTCAGGAGATGTAGTACTCTAGAGATTAAGTATTCTGGAGATGTAGTACTCCGGAGATTTAGTACTACTATATGAAGATGTAGTACTGTGGCTCCTTCATCTTGCCTTGCAGCAGGCGTGTAAGCAGCAGGTAGAGCTCTCCCCCCATGTCTGTAAATCAGCGAGCGGGCATGCCCAACAGCCTGAACATCGCATGAGCCTACCAGGATATCGCTGTGAAACCCTGCAGCTGTTCAATTACTTAACAACCCTCCCATCTTTCCAGCTCCTCCACAATCCCCCCCCTCTATTTTTCTTTATGCCCCCCTCCCCCGTTACGGATACGAGGCCGGGACTGATAGCACAATTTGTGCTCTAGCTAAGCGCTGAAGTCATCATCATTCATCAACGTGCATCGCCAGGGCGGGGTGGTGATGTTAGCACAAAAAGAAGTGTTTCTTAGAAGTGAACTTTAGTAACAGCCCATAGCCAAGTGTAACCCCACAACAAATACTCAAGAAGTATTACGTTGAAATCCTGCCTGTTCCTGGTCAAACTGACTGATTATGTGTCCTGCTTCCCATCACATTAATTAGCTAGTGATTCAGATGACCCACCAGGATTTAATCAGCTCATAATAAACTTCTGGTTCAGGTTCTGCCTGTTGTTCTGCTATTGTGTGCTATCCACTGAGTGAAGAGTTTGTTGCCATCTAAACTGGTACACTGAATGTATTCCGCTTACTTTTGTGTTGTGTAAGTCATTTTGGAATAAAACGCCTTCTCAGCATCTTCTAACTGGCCACTCAGATTTGAGAGATTCATCTAAGGTTGTACTTTGGGTAATTGTTTATTCAACTGTGGATATGCTTTTCTGATACCTATGGGATCACAGAGCATATATTAACAGAAAAAGAATGATAGCACAAAGATTTCACCTTTCGACTTTACATTTTCATTCCTGGAAATTTAAGCAACGACTAGAAAATAATATATAGGTCCATAATGGTCTGCCGTTAAGCATTCACACAATCTACGCCTCTCTTAGCTATGTGTTACACCCCTTAAATACTCGCTTAAATATGATGCTAATGTACAGTTATTGTTATTTACATTTTAAAAGAATAATTGTATTTATATAGAAAAAAAATAGACACTCAGAAACAAACACACATTAACCATTCATTAAAATCAAAAGAGTCTTTTATAAATGTAAATATATTTCAGTTTCATATTTAACAGACACTTAGACATCAGCATACAGGGGTCACAGTTCTCTTCAGTAACTGGGAGTTCGGGTCACATACTGGAGAAATTCAAAGATAAATGAAGATAAATGTGAGGGATCTTCAAAGGCACATGGAGTTAAACTGCAGAAAGAGTGACTGGCCCTTGTCTTGTGGCTGCTACTAAATTCCCTTTCAAGTTCCTCCAACTTGCGCCCTAAAGTATCAATCCCTTTTAAAGACACGGGACCTTAATTATATGTAAGTGGAACACATCCCAATCCACTACATTTTTGTCATTAATAAAAGAGGTCATAGAGCTTCTGCTATTGAAATTTCCCAGTTTCATGTCACAATCTATTGTCTTTGTGGAGAGGGAACATTTTTTTTGTCTCTTTTGCATGCATCTCATGTTGATTGGCTGAGAATCAGAGTCGTAGATGCATTGTTTTGTCCTGGTCTTTCCAGAAATATTTCAAAACAGCTTTCTGACAATAATATGTTTTTTTTTCTGTTTAGTTTGACTCATTTACTGTAAGTCACAGGACTCCCAGTGTAACATGCATAGTATTTACCAGGATACTTTCACAACTGAATCAGCAAAGTATTTCCAATAAAATAAATAGACAAAGAAAAGTGTTCACAGAAAAAAAATGCAGATTTTGATGATGAAATTAAAAGATCAATTCAAGACGGGGAGATGTGATAGACGAACAGGCCCTCATTGATATGGCTGTTCTTATTTCTTAATAATTTAGAAGCAAATTTCAGACTCACTCAGTCCACGGGATACGTTTTCGAGCAAACCTCTGCGGCGTGAGTGAGGTTTGGACATTTGATTACTCTTGAAATGTTATACTTGACAGATAAGGAACCGGCAAGAGAGGTCAGACCCTAACCACGGGGGCGGCCCAAAAGTACAGCGCTTTGCATGTTCACCACGTCTTCATGTGTTACCTCCGGTTTCTTTGGTTTTGCTGAGCGTGTGTGCTGTGATGGACCATCATCCCGTCTAAGGTGTCCCATGCCCTGTACATCCTGTGATAGGCTCCAGGCTCACTGAATCCCTCTACTGGATAAGTGGATATGGATGGATGGATGGATGGATGGATGGATGGATGGATGTGAAACTGACAAGCCTACAGCAACTTTACAAGTGGCACCGCGTGGCAGAAATTAAATAAAGCACAAGAGGAAGCCTGTGCGTGTTGTGAAACTTCAGTGTATGCCCCAAGCCTGCCCATGCTCCCGTAATGTTGTGCAACATTGCTGAGGTGCTACCTCACTCCCCTCATACTGGTTGAGCTGAGGCAGCCGTTTGGAGAAAATCCCCAGAGAGGAGAAACTCGCGATGTTCCCCTGGTGAAGATCGGTGGGAGCAACACAAGTGCTCACGCGCTGACACTGCTCCTGCCGCACAGACCCATATCAGGAAGCTGAACCCCCAAAGTACTCTTTCTAGGCATGGTGCTGTTTGTCCCCCCCATACACCTGCATCTCCAGCTGGCCCTAATAAAGGGTGCTGCAGTTAAAATGCATCACATTCTCCGAGCGACAGCACACATGGGCACTCGTCTGGCATGAAAATGCCATCGATGCTGCGTTCAGTCGCAGGCGTCTACGGGTGAGGGGACAGCGATGGATATTCGGCCAGGAAAAGGAGCGAGAGCTAAAAGCGGCTGCAGTGAAAATTTCATCTTCTGCAGTTAGCCAATTCCCCGGAGTTCTAAAAGCTGGCCGGGGAAGATAAGCGAAGCGACCGGCAATGTGGCAGAGTAGTTAAGAAACTGTAAATGGGGTGAGAGGTCTGGAAGTTTCAGTTATAGAAGAGGAAATGTGATTGTACTGGTATTGGTAGTTAACCTTTTTGTTATATGCAGTGACTAAACAATGAATCTGTAACAACTGTTGCTTAAATTCTAGAATGTGGCATGCAGTGAAGAAATAACTGCAAGGAATTAGATCGCAAACAAGTTTGGACTGGTCAGGGGATTTAATGCTGTTTACAACATGCATCTTGCTGTAACTAATGAGAAATTAGCATCTTTTTACTTGAAAGCTTGTTTTTTTATACCCCATACAACCAAAATAGGATGAGGCTATAAAGTTGTATATTAGCAAAAATCATGTTTAATTCAGCCTAGGACAAGAATCATCTTGGCTAGTATTTAATGGAAATGTATAGCTCATTTTTAGTGGTCTGGTTTTATAGGGGATATTAAATAATCTGAGTTGGTTGAACTTAATGCCGTAATGAGTTTAACTGAGACTGCAGGAGTAGATGAACTCAGGGGGGTTGTGATGTCATTCCAGGCAGCCGAAACCACACATACAAGAGCCTGATTAAATCGGTGGAAAACAAATGTGCTTTATTCAGTGTGTCTTTGCATGTTCCTTAAGGCCGGGGCAACAGATACTATTTACTTCATACTCTCCCCCCTATATGCCAGTGCAAGCCCCCCCCCCCACACACCCAAGAAGGACAGAAACCCAGCTACAGCTCTTGGAAAAATTAAGGGACCGCTCTATACTTTTGAAAAATCTATGTTGTTAAATCTTGATTTAATCCTAGTTCTGCTGGCAGAAGGCTACACTGCGTGGCAGGCTACTCCCAGGCTCAAAATTTCGAAGACAGCAGTACTCAAGATCAAGGTGAAGCAGGAGACACTGGGAATGACCAGAAACTAGCCAGGTAGAGGGCAGAAGCAATTTTGTAATGCCAGAGATGACCGTTAACTTATCCGGCAGTGCCTCATAAGTCTGAGGATGACCTCAAGTAACTTTCAAAAGGAATGGGAAGCATCAAGTGGTGTGAAGTGCACTGCTAGGACAGTTCGTATCAGGCTCCTAGAAGCAGGACTGAAGACCCACAAAGCAAGGAAGAAGCCCTTCATCAATGAGAAACAGGGAAGAGCCAGGCTGGAGTCTGCAAAAAAACATGTATACATGACACAGGTACCTACTCATAAATTGAGAAATGAGTGAAACTGAAAATTTTGCTGTGGATTCTTAATTTTTTCCAGAGCTGTATGCTCAACATCCTGTATTCTTAAAGCCAACTTCCTCTGAAGCAGAAGTGATTCTAGGATTGTTTTAAGGTAGGGAACATTAGAGGAGCCATAATTTAAACAGAGGGGCTAACCTTATCATTAGCCAATGATATGTTTTGTGTCAGTGAGTGACAGGGAGGGTGCACTCCAGGGGCCAATCAGCTTTCAGTCAGTGCCCTTGTAGCCCCACCCCTGTAAACTCCACCTGCCCAGAAGGCCAGGAAACTAGTGTGTTCAGCAATACTGCACCCTTTAAGATTCCTTACCTTATGGTGCCACCTTGTATGCCCCTTGCATCAGCCACCTGCTGCTCCTTTCCCTTTCAGCTTGCATCCCATTTGTTCATTCATCACATTGATTTTGCCATCCAATGTCAAAATAGGCAAAATGAAACAAAAAATGATTAATACGGTTTATTAGCTCAGTAATGACTGCATGTGTCTTGGAAACATTCCCATCTGCCCGATGATGCTTCCAGCTGTCAGACAGCTAGGTAAACGGAGCACTGCGATTTTAGCCATTATTACTGACAGATCAGTAACAGTCGGAATGCTTGTGGTCTCCTGTTACACATTCTGCATAACACCAATGTGTCAATGTTCTGAGGAAGGTCTGCGTTCTGAGGGTTTCTGGGTAGGGCCTAAGGTGAGAAAATGAAGGACCGGGAGCTGATCCCTGGTTAACATATGCCACCACCATCATTTGAATGCAGACTTCAGATATCTGACCTTTTGAAAGTAAAAACCCGTTCATGCTGAGAGCCAAGATCTATCTATCAAGGTTCCAGAAAAGGGGCTGTTCAGATCGTTCTGCTACATGCCGGCTGCATATCGCAGATTTTTTTTTTTTCCACAGACTTTCATCACAGCTAGTAGTTCTACTTAACGCCTTGTAAAATAGAGAACTGTGCATGTGGAACATTCCAAAGTGAAACGGCTGGGATTTGAAGGACAGTGGCCAGGGTTTCTAGGAGTTCGACACACTCACCTCATGGTCAAGGCTTTCCAGAGTGGCTCTGTTTGGTTGTTTTAAACATATAGCTCTTCTTTTCCAGGGGTGGGTCCTAGGCAATAGGGCAGAGTGACAGCTTGACCATAAAAAGAAGACATTATCGGCAGATTGATGGAGCTTTTGAAGGTGCTCTTCCCACTAAAACAATCAAGGATCCTCACTATCCTCTTGGATTTGGTTTTGTAGGCAATATGACCCATTACACCCAAGCTGGTGTCACTCTGGTGTATCTCTGAGATCAGTTGCCCTGGGGGAGGGCATGCCTTGAAGAATTACGTGCAAGGGTCAAACTTCAAACCTGGAAAGTTATATGTAGCAGTTGTGTCGGTCTGCTGCTGAACAAAGAGCTTGTGGTTTCCACTGGTCCATGAAAGAAGAACATTTGATAGCAATCCCTCTGCCGTATTGTGTGAGGGCACCGTCTTTTCTTCTGTACATGAAAATGGGCTCAACGACTAAGCCATCAAAATGCAAACTTTGACCTTATGAAATCCAAAGGGTGCTTTGTGTTAGACTACGGTATTCAAACCTTTTTATGGACCAGTCCTCGTACCCCAACCCACTTCTGTGGTGTACATGTGTGTGTGCGAACCTTCAGACAATCAAAATTGGTACACGCTGATAGACAATGTAGAAGCACTTCAAACAGATTGAATTAATGCATGTCTGGGTTTGTCATATGTGTCCATTTGCCTGGAAACTCAAGAGCTACTGTAAATGGAAGCTGGCATTTTGAAAATATTCCTACCACATAATGGTAGAATGGATTCAGTGCTATTAAATATGAAACAGATATTCCAAAAAAAAAAACGCCCGACCAAATGATTTGCTGGTGTGAAATCCAGAGGGGGCTTTGCTGTTGTACTCTTGAGAAGAGCACTTCTGCTGAATTACTTCTTTACTGCAGTAATTCAGGATTTATCTAAGGTCATCTGTGAAACAGAGCACTACATTCCTAATGGACTGTGATTTGGCATGGCAAGAAAAACTGGGATCGGATCTATACTGTGGACCCAACAATACTGCACTTAACTGGTAAGGGGATACTTTGCAAAAGAGCCTTGGGTTAACTTAAACCTGTTACGTACTGAGACTTTTTTTGATCTATGGACTTGTAACTGGATGGGTCAAGGCTTCATAGAGCAAAGAAAGCGTTTATGAAGTATTTCTGAGACATTAATGTTACATATTATTTCAGCAGACGGTTTAATAGGCGATTTGCCTAGCTTTTTAAGACTCAAAAAAATTCTAAACGTGCATCTTGGGTACCTCTGAAAATAACAGAATATAGGCATTTTCTGACGCTTTGAGCATCGGCCCAGAAATTTAGCAAAGGAGTGAAAGGAAATAGAAAAGAAATCTTCCTTGTTGTTGGAATCCATTTAATCACATCTCCAGCACGGCATCACGCGATGAAGACGGCCAGCAGACTGCAGTTTTTATCAATACTCCGGCCTCGAAGCACAAGCAATTAAAAGCAACGCAGCAGAAATGAGCGCGAGTTAACGAACCCCCTCCAGCAACTTCTCGCCGTCAGCGGCGCAGACGATCTGATATTGCGACGGGCTGCATTATTGCCGCCCAAGTAAAAGCACGATTTACCATGAGAAATGATGCGGGGGCAGATAAGGAGAGCAGTGTTGCAGGAGGCTTCAAGCTCCCCTCACAAACAGCCACCAAACCGTAGTGCTTTGCAAGATTATCTCCCATTTGGTCCCAGTTCATCTCAAAGGCTCAATATTCATTCCATCTAGCAAGGTTCTCCTCCATTGTTTACGAATATTATTTCTAATGAGTAATGTTTTTGCCATGTGATTCTTTGTGTACAGGAAATTACCCGATGTGTCCTTCATAGGCTATTTTACCAGCGTTACAGTGTTGGAGCAGGCAGGTTGTTATCTCTAAATGTCACAGTAAAAAAAATAAATTTGTCTTTCGTAAACCTGTTAACAGCAACTGCAAGTTCAAGGAAAGCTTGTG
>JAODLD010000052.1:14284520-14304487 GCA_026781065.1 Mormyrops boulengeri | reverse complement strand
TACACCTGTATGTCAGCAGTGGGTGTGGTTTATGTGGCCAGTTCCTGAAATTCCTGCAGGTGTCCCAATACTTTTGTTCACATAATGTATAAACATGGTGAAACTGACTGACCAACCAAGTGTGGTCTGTCTAGCATGGGTGCAGGCTGTGCTATTTATTCCACTACACATTGTACTGAGTACAGTTGTATACATTACAAATAAAATTTGATATATTGGCAGCTGGAGAACTACATCCAGGAGAATGTGCGGTCAGAGATGGAGGAGATGCAGAGGAACACTGTGCACACGCAGACGGCTGCCATGCTGGAGATCGGGACCAACCTCCTCAGCCAATCAGCAGAGCAGACCCGTAAACTGACAGATGTGGAGACGCAGGCGAGCCAATAGGGTGAAACCGCAGCCTGTGGCTCAGACTCTAATGGGTTATTTTTATAGGGCGAGATCTGGTCATTGTTTAACTTGTTCAGCAATCCCATAGGACTCCTCCATTACCTGCTTGCATTTGGTTGCTGAACTTGTAATATTAGCTGATTAATCACCTTGCTGTTTTGCGCGTGAGAAAACAAACTTCACATATATGCACGTAGCTGTCACCGGAAAACGTAAAACAACTAAGGAAATGTATTTTAATCAAAACAGTGTGACCAATCGATCTAAGCAGCTGTTATTTCAGAGCTCACCATGATGTTTTGTTTTCGTGTCTTTTTACATCTTGTTGGTCAGCAGGTCATCGTGTACAGAAACACAACCTACACCAATATTTTGTCGGCTTTGTTCTATCTTCTGTCAGCACAGGCTGTGAGGCTGTTAAAACAGCACACGATTAGAACAGAACCATGTTTTTGTTTCTTCAAAAAACTTTACAACAGAAAATATTTACCCATTATGGATACACTCAATTTCCATTTTTCATTTGCCCGGTTTAGAGAACTGGAATAGTTATAGTCTGAAATCATTTAGAACTTAACAAAGAACTTTTAAAAAAATCTGCTACCTATGTGTAGCGTAGTGATCCTCTTTGGGGAATAAATTGTATCCATTGTACACCAGATTGTGTAACGTGAGTGGTTCAAATGCTCAGGAAGAATTTCGATCACTAATCTTACAACTAAGTTTTTATGACCTGAAACTCTTTGTAAACCTTCTTGAACATTACAACAGATAATTTTATTCTCCAGATAATTGTTAAATGTCTGGCAGCAAGGTCACTCTGCCTAAGCTGTATTGCATAATTCAAAATGCAGAGACCTTCATACAATCGTGTTCCGGAGGTTTCCAGAGAACAAAACTTACATTTGTGCTTCCTGCAGAAAGAGCGTATTACTGTGTAACAAAGACGGTTGACCCATCCAATGTATGGTCATTAGCATGTTGTAGGAGATATGACCACAGTGTCTGCTGGTCTGCAGATGATGAACCAGACCAGCAGACTGGAGATGCAGCTGTTGGAGTACTCACTCTCCACCCACAGACTGGAGAGGCAGATCCTGCAACAGACTCAGCAGATTTCCCGGCTCAACGATAAAAACAGGTCAGCCGAAGGAATCGCTAACAGGGGCACTCGTTGAGTGAGTGTGTGTGTGTGTGTGTATGGGGGGGGGGGGGTGGGGCATGGTGTGAAGGTGCTGAGATCTATGACACTCCCTGAGTTTTGGGTGAGGAAACTGAGGGGTATGGCGAATACATGCAGTGGAGACGACTTTGTTTTCATAAGAAGGTGTCTGTGGTGATTGAGATGATTAAGGAAATGAACTTGGGACCTTGAAATAATCAGCACCAGGTCATATCTATGGATATATGAGCTCAACGTGCTGTGGCAATAATGACTGCAGGTTCGAGTAGCAAAGTCCCATGCTGTTCCAATCATAATAGCATGCTGCGGCAGCGAACTTGCAGTCGGAAAACACCGAAAGAAAAATAACTCTCCCAAGGCCTGCAACCCAAAAGCACAGAACGTGCTTGAGCATCATCCAAATCACAGAAAAACTTACCACAATGTCAGACAGAAAAACACACCTGGAAACCACAAATTTAATTAATCTTTCGTGCTAAGAAAAAAAAGTCCTATTTAGTTTTTGAATCAAAAAGTCTTTCAAGAGGCACCTGGTCATAAAGGAAAGAAAATCACCTTTTTCAGTTTGGGTGACTATTCCGTTTCAGTCGGTAACCCTGGCTAAGCTCTTTCTTAGTGTCGTCAATTCATGCAGTGTGAATTAATTGTGCAGATTTTCCTGGTACACGGTGCCTGATGTTCGCGATTGCTTTCACTCTCTGGGTTTGAAGTGATTCTCCCGTCTCCCTCTCATTAAACATCACCGCATGTCTGATATTCTCTTTCACTTTCAGTTTTTTTGTATTTCTTCATTTACTGAATTGTTGATTTTTTTTTTTGTCACACTTGTATGGGATGAACAATAATAGCTCCAGAATGTAATTAAGCAGAGACTGCGCCAAGGAAACGTGAAGCTACCTGACCAGCAAGCCAGTGCTGATACAAATGAAGTGGAAATTTCCAGATCTCACTCAGTCCATTCTTTGTTGTGTTCGAGATGAGACCCCCAGTGACCTAAAGTCAGGCTGAATCATCACATGTTACAGTACTGGGAACCAAAACTCACTCAGTCATTACCTAATCCAAGAAAGAGAACGGTTGTTATATTTCCAGCAAGTCCATGGAAATCAACTTATTCCATTGTATTCCATTGATTGAATGAGTTCTGGACAATTTGCTATTCGAATAAGCAAGAGAACCATTTTTTTGGCCCCCACAAGGGGAAACTCAATTTTATAAAAATTGGTCACTTCAGTCAAAAACCTAAAACTTGCTAAAAGATTTTATTTTGTTTAGTTAGATATGGTTAAGGTTATGGTTAAGGTTATGGGTAAGGTTATGGTTAAGGTTATGGGTAAGGTTAGGGCTGGGTGGGGGTTAAGGTTGTCATTGTTGGGATCAGGGTTATGCCCCTAGAAATGAATGGAGAGTCCCCACCTATATATTAACACAAACCCGTGTGTGTGTGTGTGTGTGTGTGTGTGGCATAACTTCGAGGTGAAGTTAGATACGGCTGGGTTCTGAAAACCCAGAGAACGCCCCAAGCAGCCTCCCATGGAATTACTCTGCCGCTCCTACGCTGCATTAATGGCGGCCTGCGGCTCATTTCATCACAATGGAGCGAATGAGAGAAACATGGAGGCTGCATGGGGCTGCCAAGGAGCAGAGGACATACAGCCTGTCCGTCGTTTGCTGAGACACGAAGGACAGGATGGCACAGTGAGCACTACTGGGAAGGTAGCGGGGGCCACTGAAAACGTGAGTGGTGGGGGCCCCTGGACTAAAGCCACTGTTGGGGCCAAACTTGGGGCCCTAGGCGACACCCTGATGTTATATTTTCCAAAAGATTCCATTAGCAACTTACATAGTCGGAACCATTCAGCTGCATGGTTCCAGCTACGGAAGTTGCTAATGTTGTTAGCAACTGCGCTTTTAGGAAACGCACCTCCAGCAAGCCCATGCACAAGTGGACTTAACTGTAGTGGAAGTGCATCAGGCGTCTGTCTTTCTTTGGGAGTGAAGAGTGATTCGGTTGCTTTCTCAGGCTGACGCAGTTTTTGCCGCATTTCTGATTTCCGGTCACTGGCGTCTTAGCCTGCTGGAGCGGCGGCTCGCAGCCATGGAGGGCGGGCACACACTGCAGCTGCAGGCACTGCTCGAGGAGAAGCAGCAGCTGCAGGAGCTGTTGGCACGCCAGGCGAAGCTTGTCGCCCTGCTAGAGGTGGGACTGGGAGGCTCCGTCCGAAACGACACGTCGCCTCACCGCCAGCAGGAGGCGCTCACACGCGCCTTGCAGAAGCTCTTAACACTGGTTCAGCACTGTAACGGTCAGTCACACCTTCACACCATCCTGGGTTTGGTTTCAACAAAACGGGGGTGCTGCGGAGCGAGGAGCATGTGAGATGTTTCATGGTGGCTCCTTAGAGCAGTGGTTCCCAATCAGGTCCTCGGGGACCCTCAGACAGTCCACGTTTTTGCTCTCTCCCAGCTGCCTGCCAGGCAGCCCACATTTTTGCTCCCTTCCAGTAAGGAGCTGGTAGGCAGCAAAAACGTGGACTGCCTGCGGGTCCCTGTGGACCGGATTGGAAACCACTGCCGTAGAGGCATCATTTTTAAGTTTTAAGATTTTACATGTGCAAAATATTATTAGACAAAACACTATTAATATATTAATTAAAGCATTATCATTTTTGTCCAGTGTGAAAATTATTAAAATAACACCTAAATATGTAGTAGAGTAGATAGAATATCACAAGGATCTTGAGATACCATGTAATTTCACGCATGCAAGTGTAGGGGATAAATATTGTGAATTACCATATTAAACAAGGATTTTTCTGTCATACACTCAGTCAGACCAACTGCCTCATTTTCATTGCAGTTATCGACTGGCTTTCACAAATATACTACCTAAGTGCCAGTCTTAGTGTTTGATTTGCTGTAGAAAATAAAGCGATACAGCACAAAGTATTGGGAAAAGGCTAAAGCTGAAGGCGATTAACAGTGTGGAAAAAGTATTGAGGAGAATTTGAGAACATTTGTTTTATCTCTCTGGGGGCGATCATACAGATGTGATGCTGCTTTTCACATTCAGTTGTTTACCCTAAAGCTGAGATGCTTTTCTTAATCTGAAGGATCTACCCTACAAGGGGAAATTTCCGCCAGAGGCAAAGAAAAGGCCCCAAGTTTCCGCGACTGTGCCGAAATCTACAAATCGGGGATCACGGAAAATGGGGTGTACAGGCTGCACGTCGCCAACTCAACACAGACATTCAAGGTGAGGAGACGGGGGGTGCAATCGATTCTGGCTGTTAGAAAGCCCACTGGATTCACTTTAATAAGCAATACAGTGTCACATTGATGAGAATCCTTATTTCAATGTAAGTGATGTTAGTTCTAAACTTAAACCAACCCACCCTTATTGGTTGTCCAGGTTAGTGTTGTGGCTGGGCTTGGAACCTATGACAGGAATAAGGCACAAGGCCGGGGTACACACACACACATGTACACATACAGTACGCATGCACACACACACATTTGTGTTCGTATTCACCTTTGTGGGGACCATCCATTCAATTCTAAGGCATAACCCTAATCCCAGAAATGACCACCTTGACCCCTACTCAGCCCTAACCTTAACCGTAAGTAACCAAACAAAATACAAGACTTTTGGCATTTTTAGTTTTTTGATCGCAGTCACACAGTTTTATAAAATTTTGTTTCCCTAATGGGGACCAAGATCAAAATAGCAGGTTTTTATCCCATTTTGGGGACATTTAAATCCCACAATATAATGTATACCTGACACACACACACAGACACACACACACGTAGTGGGATTCCTCCAGATATATATATATATATATATATATATATATATAAAACCCACACAACAGTGGGAGTACATGCTAATTCCACGCTAGCATGCCTCCCCTGTTGATCCCTATAATTACAATTCAAGTTTAAAAGGAAATTGGAAAGCCATCCATGTTCTGAAGCCACTTCGTCCCAACTGGGATCACAGGAGGGACCAGAGCCTATCCTGGGACCAATGGGCACAGGCAGGAACCAACCCTGGGCAGTCACCAACACACCACACGGCACACACACTCACACAACTACAGGGCCAATTTAGACTCACCAATCAACCTATCCTGCTTGCTTTTGGACCGTGGGAAGAAACCAGAGCCCCCGGTGAAAGCCCATGCGAACACGGGGAGAGCATGTGAACACCATACAGAAAGGACCCGGGACCGAACTAGGGACTGAACCCAGGACCTTCTTGCTATGAGACAGCAGCGCTAACCACTACCCACCGTGCTGCCCAAAACTGGAAATAAGAAATAGCAAAAACAATCTATTTTTGCTCTTAAAGTAATATAATTACACCTTGGTGTTTTTGCCAGAGAAGTTTTCATTTAATTATCCTAGACTCTGAAATCTCTTGAGAAGGTTATTGCAAATACTGAACAGTGCTAGTACATCCATTCATATTCCAAAGGCTTATCCAGGACAGAGTTGCTAGGGAACCTGGACATACAGTAAGGCAGGTGAACACCCTGCATGGAATGGCAGTCCATCAGCCTGCACATGCAACCACCATTCCTGTACAGCTGTGTTTCCCAATGCAGTCCTCAGGTACCCGCAGACAGTCCATGCTTTTACTCCCCCCCAGTTCCTGGTAGGAGTAAAGATGTGGATTGTCTGGCAGGGAGCTGGGAGGGAGCAAAAATGTGGACTGCTGGCAGGGAGCTGGGAGGGAGCAAAAACAAAGACCAAGGACCAGTTTGGAAAACACTGCTGGGCAGTATGTTGATTTTGCTGAAATATGTTCGAAAATCAGTGAGTAAAATGTGTGTTTCTTGTATGACCAAACAAAGACTTGTTTGTGTTAAGTTGGTTGCTGTTCTAACACATTTGCATTCAGCAGCTTGCTGCTGCAATGTCACATATATGTAAAATGACAAACCTTGTCAAAACTGACATTTTAACAGTTTTAACACTTTTCCAAAAGGGGCAGAAAAACTCCAGTGATGTGATGCAATCCATACAAATATTTGATACTGGGTGGAGTGAAAATGTCATCATGAGATTAGAAAAGTAATCAAGAAACATGCCCTCAGGCATCAGAAACTGAAGTAATTTATTTTTTTTTCTGATTTGGGGGGGAGGTCTTCTATTGAGCCAGAATGTTCCAGCTGATACACGTGTGACTTTCACTCACTGGCGATTCACACACTCTGATATAATCCCTGGCTGCAGATCCAGGGACATAATGCTTACGATAAAATTACAAAAACTGTGCACATACACACACACTCACACACAAATTCTCTCTCTCTCTCTCTTTCTCGCTTCTCGCTCCCTTAAATTTGTTTCCTGTGGGCATAGAAGCCAGATGTTTGGCAGCAGAACAGTTGCTTCCTGCCATCTCAGAGCCAGTGTTGGTTTACAAAGAGCAAATCCGTGTACGCAATACTACCATCTGTTCAGTCTGCGGCTCGTTGCATCGGGTCGACTGGCCACTTTACTGCCAACCTTTTTAAACTGCTCCATTTATTCCCTTATTATTATAGATGTAAAACTACTAATAATTAACCAGTATGTTATTGTTTTTACCTGCAAAGTGTGCAATGCAGTTTGAGACAATGAATAACATTTTACAGCAGCACCACTAATATGACATTCCACAATATTCATGAGAAAAATTTCATGTACATCCACTATTTTTCCCCTCACACTTATTTCCTTTAGTGGGTCAGCATGGCTGCCCATCTCATCTGGCGCCTAAGTGAGGTTCACCTGCCCTGCGTTTGCCCAGGAGAGCTGCGGCCGAGATGGTGACCGTATGGGACCCTTGTGTTTAATTAAAGGCTGAGCTCACGCTGTCCTTCTCATTAGCAACAAGGGCTCTCAAAGTTTATCTCAAAGAGAGGAGGGGAGCCTTTGCAATCAAAGTGCAAGACAGAAGATTCTGGAATCAAATCTATGTAAGATGTCTTGCCTTAAAAAACAAACGCAATGCCAACATCAAATACATTTCTCTGAAGCAATTGTTAATATTGATGACTAATATTAATTTTTCACTGGCATAAATCATCTTCGTGACTTCCACGGCAGTTTATATTCCACTGTCCTTAACCACTATGCTTTCTGTTGCTGCATAGTATATATATGTATATATTTCTGTTGCTACAGTATATACTGTGTTTATATATATATATACAGTAGCAACAATTTAAGCAAAAATTTTGTCAGTAGTCCCAGTCATTAATCACTAGGCCCATGTCCTGAAAGTGCATTTTCTCTGTCGCTACTGGGTCATATTTGAACCTATAGATCGCGATGCTGAACTGCCATCTCATATACCAAAACTGCGACTCTCACCTTTTAAATTTCTGGCAAAAATTACAGGAGACAATTAAGCAGATCTGAGTTACAAGCAGCCACATTAAGGCATGGAGCATATTAAAGGTATTTTCTTTTCAATTTGCATAGCAAGTAAAGTTGTTAAGGGAATAAACCACAGCGCTAGAGGCCAAGGGGAGTTTCAGCCATTCTAAAATTAATTAGGTTACTTTTCACCATATGGGCTCCAGGCCCTGCTGTAAGATGAATCGGTCAGATTCATTACTCTTTTGCAGAGGCATAATTGCATGCAATCAAACTAAGAGAGAAAACGTAGGCCGTAACTGAAGCCTGGGAGTCGCCTGATGAATCTGCCCCCTGCCGGCCACAGGGAGACCTGAGGCAACCCCGGCCTGGCGATCCTGCGCATATCCTGCTCCAAGTAAAAATCTTGGTGGGAAGGTGACTTTCAAAAATTAAGTGTCGGCATCATCAGCAGCTGGTCTACAGAGGTAGAGGATCCTCTGGTTTCAAGATTTCTGTCAATTATGAAACAAGTAACTACTATTTTTTGTCATTTAGAAACACATTTTCTCTCTTTTTTTGGAAAAATTCACTATTGCAATATTGGAAAATGTGTTATCTTCTTACCTCCTCAATTGTATTACACTCATGGTTGCCAGTGACTCAAAGGCCAGTGGATATGGGGAGGCGTGGTTTACAAAAACATGGTGTGCTGAGATTGATCTGTTTGTGTGTGTGTGTGTGTGTGTGCGTGTGTGTGTGTGTGTGTGTCTCACGGTTGCCGTGGAACCATCAGCCCTGCCCTCCTAACTTTCCAGCTTATTCTCACTTCCACATCTGTCGAGAGCTTCACAGATTCCCAGCAGCGGGAATTAAAAAAGTTAATTCATGTGAAACAGAACTGGTGACTACTCTACCTGCCATTATCTATATAAACATTTAGCTGGTCATTAAGCAGGCACTCCCACTACCTAACTGGCAAAAGGATCGTTAACAGGCTCAGATTCGATTAACGGGCCATTATGAAAGGAGTGTTTAAAAGGGGGTTTCTTCATTCAGAAAAATGCATTGGAAAGACTACGGAATTCATTAAGCTGGGGAAAGTGTAGCGTTTGCGATTTATTATTGATATTTATTGAAGAATCGTGATTAAATTTTACAGAATTACATGCCATTCTCAGTTTATGAAGGAACTGTAATTTCCCCCTGAATAATGAAATGATGCTGAACTCGTGGCTTTTTGTTAATGACGTGCATCCGGGGCCATAAATGATGGTGTTCAGTGGTTTGTGTAGCTATGGGTCTCATTGGAGCCATTTCCGTAGGGAAAGGCGGATGCTTATCAGCGAATGCTTAGCGCTGTGCCTCTTGCAGGTTTTTTGTGACATGAAGACCCGCGGTGGAGGCTGGACCGTGTTGCAGCGGCGCCAGGATGGCTCGGTGGACTTCCACCGCAACTGGGCGGACTACAAGACCGTGAGTGGCAACCTGTCTCTGTGTCACTGTCAGGGTGTCCAGTTCGTAAGCTGTCTCTTCCATCTGTTCCCCAGAAGGAGATTTTTCTAATAAACATTTTTACCATGATGTTGCTAAGGAGAAAGGAGAAAAAGCCAAGGCAACAGCGCTGGGGGGTCAACAAGCAGCATCAGCCAACAATGGCTGGACATGTGGTTTGGAACAAGAACCGTAACAGAAGGTGGTTTTGTATTATCAGTGATTAGTTACAGATGTAGAAATAAGCTCACCACCTCATTTCTCCACACAGCTTGGAAGATATTTTTGTAGCAATAGTTCTTTGCCTTCGCCACCCAAGGTCGATATCTTTTTGCAACAATTTTCACGTTAGAATTATACACCAGGGGACTCACCAGGACCTCTGACAAAATTTGAACATTGCACAGGACGAAACAGCAAAGGCTTATTTGTAAAACTATTGCTAAAATTCAAGTTCAGAAGTGAAGGGCACTGTGTCTCCATGAATATGCAGGAAGGAGAGACAATCAGGACACTTCCGTTTCAGAGAAAAATGGCTATGCTTTGCCTTTTCGCCTGCACTGTGCAAAAACAATGGTGAGGCTAATGTTTTTCCACTCCTGGGAGCCCACCCAGTCCAGGGACTGTTTCACTGAGGTGGCCACCATTAAGTTTGAATACGCTTACCATCATCAACCCTGTCAGACTACATATGTATTTATTTATCACCCACCAGGCCCACTAGGAAACTTGATTGAATAATAATAATAATAATAATAATAATAATAATAGGCTACATTTATATAGCGCCTTTCACAATCCCAAGGTCACTATGCAGGAGGGTAAAAGGAGATGTTTTTATATTATCAGTAATTAGATTTTCTTCTGTCAGCCATCTCGGCTGATGGCTCGCCACTCGAGCTGCACCCCAAAATTTGGTCTTGATCCTACTAGACCCCTCTGCAGATTTCATACAGTTAATCACTAAATCTCCCGGCCACCCTTTCTCAGCTTGGCATCACAGGGACTGCTCGGTGTTGAATTGACTCATACCTGTCAGAAAGATCATTCCAAATAGCTTGTGGTGCAGAGGTGTCTAAGTCACATGGTGTTCCCCAAGGCTCTGTTCATGGTCCTCTCCACTTCTCTGTTTACATTACCTCTCTAGGACAGATCATCTTATCTCATGGCTTCGGCTACCGCTACACTGAGATTGTCTAGATCTACTTGACCTCCTCTTTTGATGACACCATGGTTTCTTAACTTCATGCCTGGCTGACATCACAGCCTGGATGAGGGACCATCACCTCCAGCTTAACCTCTCCAAGCTTCTCCACTGAACTTCTTGTTTTTCCCTGCAGACCCTACCATCCAACATTACACCACTGTTCAGCTTGAATCATCTACACTATGTCCATCCAGGTCTGCTGGAAATATAGGGATAATGATAGACAACCAGCTGTCCTTTGCAGAGCACATAAAAGCACTCCCCCAGTCTTGCATACCTACCCTGTATAACATCAGGAAGGTCAGGTCATTTCTGTCTCAGTATGCAGCTCAGCTTCTAGTTCAGGCTACGGAAGCCCCGAAGGGTAAAACACACCAGCAAATACAAAAACAGAAAAGAAAATATGAAAATACGCCAGCAAATACAAAAACACAACAGCAAATGTGAAAACATGCCAGCAAATTGGAAAACACTACAACATTAGCGGCACTGAAAAGGGAAAGGGTATGTACCTTCTGATCATCAAGTGCTTGTTACTGATTGGACAGCCAATTACTGATGTTACTGATGTCAATCAGCCAACAGTCGTAACTATAGTTAATCCATGAACACACACTGCTTTGTCTGTATTTTTTCACTGCAATTCTGCATCACAACATATTTTTTCCCATATTCTCAACATAGCCAAAGTTGTTTTCTCAAAATCACAAAACAGAAGTTGAGATTAAACATATGAACGGCATCTGTCAAGAGTGAGAGGGAATCCACTGAAATGCCACGGCTAATGCTACTGAATCTGTGCTTTTTTTTATTGCATTCCCACATAAAATCAAGAAACATTCAATGTGCCTCCCATAACGGGGGGATTCTCCCTTGTTGCTGCGGGTCGCTGGATCCATCGTTGGACTTGGTACTCCAATACTGGTGGTACGGCGAAGGAGAGCGATCACATCCTCATGGGCAAACGCTGGCTCCTGCAGAACTTGTTAACTTAGATCCAGTAGGCTACCACCTACTAGGAGTATGAGGCTGGACTTAGCCAGACTCCAAGATCAGGCTGTTTATGATGAGTTTGCACGCAGTTTGTGTGAGGAACTTGCAGACTTGGGTGTGACTGCTGACTGTAATATGATGCGGGAGACCTTCCGTGATAAGACCCTGAAGGTTTCTGAGGGTGGTGTTGGTGTTGCCAGTGTTCCCAGAAGGAGGTGTTTCATCTCGCAGGTCACCCTGGATATTACTGAGAGGAGTCGCAGGACATGACTTGGTGGCAACTCCAGTCTGTACCGGGAACTGATAAGTTAGGCCGGGTGATGGAACGGTCCTTACGGATGACACTACAGTTGTGACCCGCTGGGCCGGCTACTTTGAGCAGTGGTTTAAAGCTGACCCTCCAGCTAGGATGTTGGACATCTCTGGATCCACAATTCTTGAAAGATTTACTGATCTTGACATTGACGGAGTCAATGAAGGCTCTGATCCAGGTTCTAGAGATACTGAGGGAGTGTCTGCGATTGTGGGAATGTTGGACATCTCTGGGTCGATAGTTCTTGAGGCTGATCCTCCAATTAATTGTGAACCACCCAATCTCACTGAGATTGCATGGCTGGTGAATCAGCTGGGGGGTAGGGAAGGCCGCAGGGATCTGTGCTATCCCGGGTGTACTTCTCCAGGCTGGTGGTAAGGCTGTCCTCCTGGCATTGCGGGAAATCTTTGCTTGCATTCGGGAGTCAGGCATCGTCCCAAATGACTGGAAAACGGGACTTGTGGTCCCTATCAGGAAAGGGAAGGGTGATCACCTCGATTGCAGCAACTACAGGGGAATAATACTGCTTTCAGTGCCGGGTAAGGTCCTTGCTAGGGTCATCCTTAACAGGATCCGTGATCACTTGCTTGCCTGTCAGTGACCGGAGCAGTCAAAATGTCTTGGTATCCCCGGTGCTACAATATTTATTAATAGCAGTGGTATTTCAGTGCACCTCTTAGGAGTTTAAATTAGTCCACTGTATCATTTCATTGTAACTCTAAACCTGGCACATATATAGTTTTTCTTGTTATTTTTTGGTATAATAACTGCTTTTTAGGGGTGTGGACGGTCTAGCTCATATGATGACAGTGCGCCTCATCTGGTTTGGTATCAGGATCCACATTTTTCCTTAGTCATAAAGTCACAAAATGCTGTTGACCAGAGTGTGTGTATGGGGGGTGGGGCGGACACTGAAAATGGTCCTCCCACCTAAAAGTTAAGAAACACTGATCTTGGAGGATTCCAAGTCAAGCCGCCAGCCTCATAGCTGGTGGAAAGTTGACGATGGGCTTCTGACTGCAGACAAGAAGAAGAAGTTCCCAGAGCTCCTCTGAAAACATGCCACGTGCCAAAGGGCCACGCCGCAGATGCCTGGGACCGGACCCTTAGCAGGGCAGCACGGGTCTTTGGATACATAAAGCACCAGTCAAATAAAACAACCAGTGCCATCACTAAAAGCTGATCCGCCCAGTGGATTTCCACAGAAAAACACAACTTGTTTATCCAATTGGATGGTCTCGCTGGACCTCCCTACACATGTCTTTTCATCAAGTTTGACTCTCCTCCAGAATAAGTCCTACTCAGACATTACCTATAAACAGCCATCAGCCTTAAACTGGAGTTAAATATCAGACCTGTTTGACCCTCCTCTCTTGCCATATGTGCATCAGGGATTTGGTGAGCCCCCTGGGGAGTACTGGCTGGGCAATGACTTCATTCACTGGCTGACGACGGGCCAGCACTACGTTCTGCAGGTCCAGGTCACAGACAGAGAGGGCAACGAAGCCTATTCACAGTATGACCATTTCTACATCGACGGAGAGGAACATAACTACAGGTACCAGCAACCATTTCAGCCATCTGCCTCAAAGAGAAACAGCACTTTTGTTCAGTTATACAACCATATACCAGTCAGAGGAATATCAGCAGATATGAATTATGCAAAACATAATGGGCAGTTTAAGGCTCACCAAGTAAGAACACTGATTGGAAGGTTACCAGTTCAAATCCTGAGTTATCAGCAGGCTGATATCACCTTGTACAAGGCCCTTAAGCCCAACTCCTCCAGGAACTTCAAGATCCTACTTTCTTAATTGTACAGTATGTGGCTTTGGATCTGCTAGAAAAATATGTAGCTTTGGATGCGCTGCAAAAATAAATGAAATGAAAAGCAAAAACATACAAATGCTCCTCACTTTATGATATTTCGATTTTATCGTGGTGTGACAGAGATGCACATTCAGTAGCATGATATGCTGTATGATACCGTCTACTGAATGCGGGCGATGACACCATCCACCGAGCTATGCTTCTGGTCTCCATAGCTATCGCCCGCATAAGCATTTTCTACAGTATTTAACAGTGTATCCATAATGGTCTTTTTTCGGTTTAACTAAATATTTACTTATTCAGTGACAGAAGATATTTGCTTATTCATCATATTATTATTAATATATTGTCATATATTATATTTCATATGTTCATATATTCATATTCAATTTATTATATTTTCAACTTACAATGTATTCATCGCACCATAACCCCATCGTAAGTCGGGAGCATGTGTATATGTGACCATGTGACCCACCATGGGCTGAATGGTTCTGGGTGATTTTCAAGTGAGTATGTGAATTCAAAGCCAAAAACTTTGAAATTCAAACCCATGTGTCTGTTCGTTTAAATCTCATTCTTTGCAGGCCCCGTGAGTCTGTCATTAACCGGCTGAATTATATCGGGTCTAACTAGACCGCACTCAGGTGCAATCGCTTAGAGGCAAGCATGTGAGTGTGTGAACCTGGTGCGTGCCTAGCACAGTCCAAGCTACAGTCCCCCATTAAATTAAAAATGATGTCGCTAAGATTGGCAGTATTGCTGGCATAAAAGAAGAAGCAATCAGTTATTAGGGGCAGAATGAACATGGTTATTGCATTAACATCATAATTTATATATCATTGATTGAACTGAAATTCCCTTCTGAAAGTCCATTTCTTAAAGAAATGGAAAGATAGCTGATCTTTTGTAAAACATGAATACATTTCTGTAAAGTCTGCCCTTGAGATTAGGGTTTCACTATACATGTTCAAGTGAAATAGATCGTGGCAAAAATGTTAAAAGGCCCAAGTCTGGTACTTTGTTGAATTAGCTACATCACAGCTAAGTACCCTGATTCGTGATTACTTACATTTCTGTCCCAAACTATCTCATGACTCTCTGACAATATAAAATTCATGAGCATCTGAACAGTCCCACAAACAGCAGATGCCATGTAGGTCTGAAATATGTCAACTTTGCGTTGCCAAACAAATCCAAATGTATAACAGTAACAATATCAGAACAAATTGCTACCAGGAAGGCTCACTATGCACTTGAACCCAAACCAGATATTTCAAAGTTAGAACCCAAAGTTGAGGAGAATTAAAACGCTGCTGTTGAAAAGTGCTTTTGACGGCCTCTGTGCAGGTAGGTGAAGTGAAATGCTGTGAAACAGTGTGTGGCATCCGAACTACACACTGATTGGGCGTCCCACCAGCACCTGACATCACCTGACTGTTTTTTTTGTTACGACCCATATGTGGGGATTTTACTGGCTTGTTCCGGAAGACTCTGGGGGTGAGGAGCTAGCAGCTGCTCTGCAGCCAAAATGTCTCGCCTGGGCCTCATATGTGTGTGTGGTCCCACTTCTCACAAGCTTAAGGTCCAAGCATTGCATTAGGATGCAATCACATCAGCTATAATAAAATATAATTACCGTTAAAATATACCCGAGAGCTCAGCACCTGGGAATTAGTTAAAGCGGAATGCGTGAAAAAACTAGAATTTATACTTAATTCCAGTAAAACGCTCTATAAATTTGTACAAGAAACATTTTGCTTTGATTAACAGGTGTCATCAATTACTGAGTGACTGTCTAATGTCATGACCTTTGACCCCGACTCTCCCTCCCAAAGTGATGTTTTTGGTATGATGAGAAGTGGGACGTAAGAAGAAATGATGGGGGGGGGGGGGGCACAAATACTTGGTATTAACTTACTTACTACTGAAGTACAAATCATGAACAAATATAGGTGCTACTTGGGATATAACATGCGTCATGATTCATTAATGATAAAAAAACATCAGTATTACACTTGTCTTATTCATGACTTGTTCCTTGTTCCTTCAGTAGTTCACAGAGGTTTACAGAATGAACAGATACATGTACAGTAACAAATATAGTAACTGCTTGACATAAAACACACAACAATTTATTAATGATGAATAAACATGAGATCAGTATGTAACTAGCACTTAGTTTGCCGTTAATTAATACATAAGTAATAGCTTAATACATTATTTGTGCCCCCTCAAGTAAAGTGTTATGGCTTGGCGGTCAGCCAGTAGTGTGCTGGTTCTAGACTTAAACCTGTGACCAATTTAAGTCTTAACAGAGACCCTATTATAATAGTCTTGGGTGAGGTACTTAACGTGGAGGACAGGTATCTACTGTAGCTGTAGAACTGTAAGTAGTGTAACTCAATGCAACTGATATGATACAGTACTGCTTGCAAAATGCAAAATTCATCCAATAGTGCAGTGTTTCCCAATCTGGACCTCGGGGACCCACAGTCAGTCCACATTTTTGCTGGGAGCTGGGAGGGAGCAGAAATGGAGTGAAATCGTGGCCAGGCTGTGGGTCCCCAAGGACCAGCTTGGGAAACACTGCAATAGAGGGTTAACGGCTGTGAGTCCTGACCTTCCAGCCTGCACTCCCGGGGATTCAGCGGCACAGCAGGCCGGAGCAGCAGCCTGGCCCCCTCCAGCACTCCGTTCAGCACCAAGGACCGCGACAATGATCGCTGTAGCTGCAAGTGTGCGCAGATGGCGTCAGGAGGTAACGGCTGCTCCAGGGGCGGCCGGGAAGCGTACTCATTAGACTCCTTAAATCCTTTCAGATGACCTAAGTCATCTCACAAAGTCAACAGTGACAATGGGACTCCTTATGATACTTTAACACAGAAACAACAGTTTAAGGCCTTATATTTTAGATCATAGCTATATATTTCTTCTGTAGGCTATGTATAAATATAACATGTAGCCCGATTGGATTATTTTGCATAAAAATCCTCAGTAATGTAGCATAATTTCATTCACGTTGATGTATCTTTTCTCATTGACCTTCAATGACTTCAGGGTGGTGGTTTGATGCCTGCGGACCCTCCAACCTCAATGGCATCTATTACGGCGGCCGGTCCAATGTTCTCCGCTTCAACGGGATCAAGTGGTACTACTGGAAAGGCCTGAACTTGATGGTTCGGGCTACGACCATGATGGTGCGCCCAGCAAAGTTCTGAAGTCCATTGTGATGATGAGCTGATGATGCAAGAAAGGGAAGAGTCTGATGATATCAGAAACTGAAGAGAGATCAGTAGCGTCCATGCCAGTTCTTATCTAGTCCTACCATGCAGCCGTGTCAGTCAAGCCTCTCGTTACATTGATATTATTTTTGTTAATCCTATATGGTCCACAGCTGATACGTCTACAATGACTGAACCATTATGGGATGAAGAAAGAACATTTTACAGGGCAATGAGGGACAGTGGACAGAAGTGGCTCCATTCACTGCTGATTGAAGAAACTCCTCCACTGAATCTGTGTTATTCCTCGACTTGACTGTAAATGACTTGCTATGTGTTTTTTTTTTCTTTCTTTTTTTACCTGGTCTGTCATTGTCCATAAGCATCTATACCCTTTTGTTTGGAAAACACACTATTTTGTTATAGCTATTTTATGTAGCTGCAGGGCTGTTTAATAGATAGACTTGTCTCTGAAAATGTGCATGGTATTTTCGAAGGAATATTTTAAGTGCTTTTCTACCGTAAGGAAATAAATAATTCTTGAAACTTTCAGTGATGGGGATCTCTGGGTATCCACACTATTATCCCTAATTAGAATAAAAAAAGACAGGTTGGTAATGACACACAGTGTATGATGGGTAACCAGCAGGCCAGGCACATATACAAAAAAGAAACCACAGATTAACTGTAACCCAAACCGGCCAATGAGCAGCTCTGGCATCATCCAACCTGCTTCGAAGGAACCAATCGTTAATCTCCAGGTTGGTCAAGCAACTATGTCCCATGGTAGTATGTAGTATGGAAAGCTCGACAGCTGGTAAACATATTCCCCAGTCCTCCCAGTATCCAATAATCAATAAAGTCTTGCAGAATTTATAAACCAAAAGTCAGTATAGAACAAGCATTTCCTAGCGGCACAGGAAGGGCCTGTGTGTAAACACACTTTCTAATACATTATGACTTCTGCAACCTTGCATAGATCCTCCATGCTGTGTTTCATTAGGACTTTATTGATGCACTAGAGAAGCTTTGAGAAAGCAGGTGCAGGAGTGACAAACACACAGCCTCAGCGTCTGTTAAAGGACGCAGACAGTGGGAACATTCCAGACGAACACGGCACAATTTCATTCTGTGTTTGCCTGGGTGTTATTGCCTCTGTTGGCTTGCAAGCAGTTCTAACAACATCATCTCTTATCAAACAGAGGCGGTATTACGTTATTATTATTAGCCCTGTTCATTTATTTTGTGGTCTTATCTAAAATGTCTTTTATCCAAAGAGATTCACAAAGCTTATATGGCATGAAACAGCACGTAATTCAGAAAAAAAAGAAAATCACATTTTTTAAGATGTCAAGCAATGACCTTATTAAATATTGGCAGAGAGAAGTCAAATTACATTTTATATCTAGCCATACTGTACGAAAAGGGTAGTATTTTACTTAGTAATGAAAAAAGAACATTGACTGTTTTGTGATTTCTCTGATTATGTGTACCAGTTGTCGGGATTCCAGAAAGAAAGCTGTCTTTTTCATTGCCAGGCTGTCTTCCACCACTAAGGGGCACTGTAGCCACAGACAATAAGCACATCACAACGCGGAGTCTAGAAGAGGCGGAATGTTTAATGTTTACAAGCCGAAGTGAAGCAGCCTGTTAAGATCCCAAACCTCATGGGATGACTGCAGGAGGATCTCTCGCTCCCTCTGGTGCATGGCAACCATTATCTGATTCCTGAAAAAGAAAAATCTAATTAGTCAAACTGCTTAAAACCAAAAATGAAATATTAATATTTGACAAATAAATTGGTAATCGGTACTATGTATGTTTTGGTGAAAATTCCATACTCGTCAATGCGTATTAATGGCTAGGAAATGATGATCCTGCGTTCAGTGCTTAAACTGCGTGTGTTGGGTCACCTGTACCACTTAATGTCATGTCCACCCATGTGCTAGTGAAAGTGAAATCCCCGCAAAGTGAAGCCCCATTGAGGATTCCCAGGCCACGTAATCCCCAAACCTCTAACCCAAAATCACAGCACCCCCAAGCTCTGGATGCCTATTCATTGGGTGCCACTCTTGGCCTACAGTTTGTTTTAAATAATTAGTGGCAGTAGACGGCACTATAGTCCCAAGATGTAAAGGATTTAATTATTAATTTGTTCTGTCTATACTTCCTTGGCAGAAGCGTCTGCTTGGGTTCTCCCATTGTGGCCTGGTACCACAAATACATAACAGACAAGATGTGAAAGGGATGTGATTTCTATCATCAGTGCTACATTCATTTCAGTGCTACGATCATTTGTATTAATGGCCCAGGTATTCTCAAAAACACATTATTCATTCAATTTTCTTGGGCCTGATTTTAAAATGATACTGGATTTTTTTAAAGGCATGAATATATGCAGTGTTCAGATAATTTCGACCTATTGGGCCCTTATCGTTTTAAGGATCCTAGTTAACAGATAAAATGCCTCGCACAGAAGAAAAAGGTAGCTCTTAACTCGCAAACTGGGTCACAAACATTTGCAGAGCGGCACTCCTTGTGGGCCAACACATCGTCATGGGCGGGGGAATTAAGACTAGACACTCACTGTCAAGCTAGACTTCAGACTTCAATAGCGGTAACTTCACGCTCTCTATGGCCTGAGAAAATCAGGCAAGGGCGATGGGTCAGGCGGCTCCTCCTAGCAACATCTTGCAGCATATTGCAGTATGCAAGTGAAGGCACAATAATCAAATCAAATCACTGTATTTGTCACATCGCTTGACACTTGGAAGAATGCAGATGAGTGAAAAACTTGTGTGTTTGTTTCACAACAGCAGCAATGAGCAGTGCAATTGGAACTGTGCAAAAATAGCAAATATACGCAATAACAATAAATAGCATGAGACAAATAAACACAATAAATACCATGGACGAGTAATACCAGTAAAAATAATTCCTATATCAGTAACATATACCTGATTCATATACCAGTAACAT
>JAODLD010000052.1:14238296-14255493 GCA_026781065.1 Mormyrops boulengeri | reverse complement strand
GATCAGTTTTTATATTTACAACTAGCCCCAGAACCACCTGGAATCAATCAATCAATCAATCAATCAATCAATCAATCTATCTATCTATCTATCTATCTATCTATCTATCTATCACTGTTTAATTTATTTAATGGTCATTTTATCTCTTTAGGCACTATTTTATTTTTACTGGAGAAATTCAGATTCGGGGTCTAACAAGAATACAAACTTCCCCTTTGGGAGAATTTTTGACTTGAGCTTAGCTTCCTAACAACTGATTAACCAGTTTTCTTTATAGATAATGATTATTCCCTTAAAAGGCAGATAAGCCTTTGTGTCAGCGCGGACACATGGGCAATGGAGACTAATAGTTGTCCGGTTGCCTTATAGCTGACCTTGCTGACTGTGGTAAAACTGCAGACAACGCCGCTAGCCCTGAGAGACAGGAAGTGAGGGATCCCGTGCTGTTACTTATGCGGGGGTTTCTGTTCTTCAGTTCAGTGAGCTAATTATTTCTATTCTGGGAAGGACGGTGCTATGTGGGCTTGATGAAGAGGATGAGATGTCAAGGGCCCGTCCACCCAATAGAGAGTGGATTTCAGTTTGAAGACATGCGCAACAATAGAGGTCACACATTCTTCTAAAGAGTATTAAGTAAAAGCTGTTTACTTTGTGGCTTAATTAGGATCCTAGCTTGATTACTCTCACATCTGCCAACGCGGTGGGGAGCCACAATGTGCTTATTTTGACGCAAAGCCAAGACCATCTTGTAGAATGAATTTTTGCCTGGTTAGCTGGTGCGGAGCAAACTTCTGCTCTCGATACGGAGTAGGGGAAAAAAAAACGTGGTCATAAACAATCTGGAGCATCACGTGCATTCTGGAAAAATTAAAGGAAACCACCGTAGCAAAGCAGCAGGTAGCCCAGCAGTTATGCAACACGGATTTGTAACCAAAAGGTTGTCGGTTCACATCTTAAAGGGGATCCTGCAAACTCTTCCCCTTGAGCAAAGCACTTAAACCGAAATGTTTCAGTTAAAATATTCAAATGGATAAAATGTGGACATGGAAGCTAAGAAAGCCAATTTAAATGCCTGCCAGCAAGTGGATATTTAAAAGTAACGGAAAAAGAATGGGATACAATACAGAATTTAATATAATATTTAATATGGATTTGTGTCAAGCCCAGTGAAAATAACACTTGCATTATTCCAACTCCTTATCCTGGTTAAGGTCTTCGTGGGGCATGGAGCCTCCCTTGGGCACCACAGGGTGGGAAAGGACCATCAACAGAACTCATATACAGAGTGGACATCAGGCAACATCTCATTCTGAAACCAAGGGAATTACCAGGAAGTTGGTCTGCCCTTTTCGGCTGAAATAGGCTTACCTATTGGATGCTGGAGCATTGCTGATGGGACTCGCCGCTCTTCAGGTTGGGTATTGATGCTGGCTGATCAGGTCCATTCTGTGAGCTCGTGTGACCGACCACATCACACCTGAACACCACAATCACTTCACCTGTGGCTGACCCAGGCAGTGCTAAGCAGGGCTGAGAATTGGAGGATTGTAGTGTCAGAGCCAAAACATATCAAATATGGGGTATAAGTGGCAATACTAAGATGGCATCCTAGGGTGGGCATTTGGGTCTGTGGGGGGGGGGGGCACCAGTCTTCAAATTGAGCTGCGGGTCGTACTTTATAAACACGTGTCAGCAAAGACTTAGGAGTTAATTAGCCAGTTCCGCTCATTAATAGGGGTGTCCAGATACAGTGTATGCACCCACACTCACACGCAGTCGCACACAGTTCTGAGATGAAGCTCAACAGCCTGTATTTGGATTGTGGGGAAAAAAATTCTAGTAGCTGCAGAAAACTTGCATGACATATGGAAACCGTGAATGGTGCATTCGCACCGATCGGTGAGGCGACAGTAAGCCTCCGGACCACAAAATGCATTTTAATGTTGTGATGTATGCCATGGACGGGGGGCGGGCGGGGGGGGGTGCTCTCTCCTGCATATGTGTCCGTGTGTGTCATGGAGAGTAAGATGGAGTAAGCAAAAAAGAGAATTTATCCCCAGGGCGGTTGCTCGGTGTTATATATAACTATACAGCTATGTGATAGGTGGGGGTCCTGGTGAGGAACATTTGACCCACACCCCAGTAAGATGGCCTTGTGTCTTTCCATCTTTCCATCCGGGGAAGCATCAGGCCTGCTGTGATATTTTATTCAAGGCGTCAAATACATTCAATAGGTCGGCCATGAAAAATTAAAGGGATAAATGATTCTGTCCGTGACAGGCTGAGGAACTGAGACATTCTGAAAATGGCCACCATCAGTTTGTAGAACGTTTTCTTTCTTCAAAAATAAAGGAGAATAAATAAGCTTCTTACTTAATCTGCACAGTCCCCGCTGATGGATCACATGGAGGACACAGTGCTGTAGGGGAGTATACATGGACACCAGGCCCCTCCCCAGACACTCACCGATTCAGAATATATCATTGGCTAACAATGGCTAACATAATTGTATGAATTATGACCCCTCTTGTGCCCCCCCCCCCCTTTAAAAAATCCTAGAATTGCCCCTGCTAAGCTAGGAAGCAAAGGCCACAAGGTCAGGTGTGGCACAAACCTAAGAGATCTTGGCTGTGATTAATAATTGATGTCAAAAAGTTAGATCCAGTACAAAAACAGCGTAAGAAACAGAATAAATGATGGCTGACGTTTCTAGCTAGCTTCCAAGCTAACTGCAAACACTGCGGCTTTGCTCAGCCATCAAACAGTCCGAGGGGGAGGAAGGACTGACCTACACCAGCGGCTACTGGAATCTGACCCCCTGTCAGGTGCAGGCCTATCGTTCATGTGGCAGAGATGTTGGGGAGCATTTTGTTTATAATTCTTCTTCTATTCATTTCTAATTCAGTCCAAAGCAAAGTCAAAGAGGACAAGTTGATACCACGCAGAGGGAATATTTACAATTAAATAAACTGGCAGGTCAGCCAAAGTCAGATCCTGCAGGTAAATGGATTATGGTGAAATGTGGAGGTCATTGCAATTAGTTAGCTGCAGTACAGAAAGCCCTTCGTTTTAATAAGAAGCTAACTATGACAGGCATCTTTTGTCCTTCCTCTAAGTCAACGCATTGAGAACTTCTGGTAACTAATGACGCGATAACCTGCGGCACACAAACGAAGTGGGGCTGTTCCGTTCACATCCCATTTATATGATCTCCCACTCGGATTTTTCTAAGGATTATTTATTAAGGGCTAATGACCTAGAGGCGGGAAAAAGGGTACAACATTTATCAAACTCTGCTTCTTTGAACAGAGCCTTTAATGGAGAACACAGCGCCAGTAGGCACCATTTGCCATGTTTCCCTTTCTTAAATTATTGTTTTACTGCTCTTTGCCGCCAGTTTGGGCAGTATTTTTTTAAAAGCAGGCACTACTTAATGACAGAGGACTTTACATTTACCTCTGCCCAATTAATGGTCGTGGCCATGGGGTTGGTGCATCTGGCACTTCACAGCACGCTAATGAACTTGGACTCTGAGTGGTTTACAGTCACACTTTGCATAAAGTGTTCACCTGAGCAGATAAAAAAGGAACTTCCAGCGGAACTGCTGACTCGTCAATCTACAACAGGGGTGCAGACCAGTCTTCCATACCCAATCTTTGGCTGTCCGGCTTGCAGGTGGGGTTATAATTGAATCAATTTTGAAACCAGTATGATCCAGAATGCCCCCCCTAAATGCCAGTGCAGATTCTCCCACATGTGCTGCCCAACAACTGGAATGGGAATTTGCAGGCCGGAGCATCAAAAAGCTCAATTTTGAGGACCCTGTCATGTGAGACGGCACTGGGAGGAACTGGAAAGAGAATGCAACCCCGCCATTTCCCCCACCAAGAGAAATTAAGATGGATTAAGCAAGCCTCTTCCCTGGATGGAAAAGCCTGAAGCCATGCATTTAAAATTCCATTTTCATCCTCCATATTCAGGAAATTAAAGCTAAATTATGCTGGAAATTCGGAAGACTCCGTCTAGCTCTCATTGAGTTAATTGTACCAAAAAGTGTTTTCACCATTTATCTACCCCCCACACCCACATCACGCAGGTTTTTGTACCTCAAAAACTCTTTTCATCACTCATGTATTTTTATGTGACCATTAACATCTTTGTGATAATCGTACAGAAACTCCCAGCTCTGCCTTCCAAGGTTCTGGCTGAGATAATGTTCTTCCATTAGTGTTACTCATGGCAAAATGTTCTTCGAGGCTGTCGGAATGTGAAGACTTGGCCATTAACACAGGAAACTGTCGCACACCGATGTACGGGATTAGATACACCAAATAAGCTTATGCTAAATTGAAGGAGGCTGAGTCACTGTCTTGTTGTCAGCCTTTATGCACAGCTAAGTAGACGGGAAGCGCAATGATTTACGTTTCCCCTTTAAAACGACCTGCTGTCGCTCCTGGATTTTGAACTTTGAACGGCTTACCACCTGTCATTGAATGTGTCACAGTGATTTATAATGACTATGAAAGACAAGTTTGCCTTCATTTGTAATCCGAAACCTTGAATGTGAAACATCTAGACTGTAGACGCAGCCGAAGACGATGCGTATATGCAAAGTCCAAGGAAACAGCCATCTGTAAATCTCAGAGCTGTAAGGTCCTTTCCCTGGTCATTGAAGCCTCTGCTGTGGATCATTGGCTGTCCTATTATGTATGCTGTCTATCACTAATGTATTTTTATTACGTATGCTGTCTATCACTAATGTATTTTTATTATGTATGTTGTCCATGCTGTCCACAAGAATGAGACATGACGCGATGTTGGTTTTGCTATCAAACACTTGAATGCAAGTGTATTCATAATTAATGAATTCATAATTCACTCGGCATGTTGATTATGTTATGTGCCTTACCCGAGACGTAACCGTGCCTTACCCGAACCGTACCCAAACCGTACCCGAGCCTTACCCGTGACATACCCGAGACGTACCCGAGCCATACCCGAGCCTTACCCGAGAAGTACCTGAGATGTACCCGAGCCGTACCCAAGCATTACCCGTGACGTACCCGAGCAGTACCCGAGAAGTACCCGAGCCATACCCAAGCCTTAGCCGTGCCGTACCTGAAACGTACCTAAGCTGTACCCGTGCAGTACCAGAGAAGTACCCGAGCCTTACCTGTGCCGTACCCGAGAAGTACCTGAGATGTACCCGAGCCTTACCCCAGCCTTACCCGTGCCGTACCCGAGCCATACCCGTGCAGTACCCGAGCCGTACCCGAGAAGTACCCGAGCCATACCCAAGCCTTACCCGTGCCGTACCTGAAACGTACCTAAGCTGTACCCGTGCAGTACCAGAGAAGTACCCGAGCCTTACCTGTGCCATACCCGAGAAGTACCTGAGGTGTACCCGAGCCGTACCCGAGCCTTACCCGTGCCGTACCCGAGACGTACCCGAGCCGTACCCGTGCAGTACCTGAGAAGTACCCGAGCCATACCCAAGCCTTACCCGTGCCATACCCGAGCCATACCCGTGCCGTACCCGAGAAGTACCCAAGCCATACCCAAGCCTTACCCGTGCCGTACCCGTGCCGTATCCGTGCCGTACCCGTGCAGTATCCAAGCCGTACCCGAGCCATACCCAAGCCTTACCCGTGCCGTACCCGAGAAGTACCCGAGCCTTACCCGTGCAGTACCCAACAAGTACCCGAGCCATACCCAAGCCTTACCCGTGCCGTACCCATGCAATACCCGAGCCGTACCCGAGAAGTACCCAAGCCTTACCCGTGCCGTACCCATGCCGTACCCGTGCCGTACCCGAGACGTACCCATGATGTACCCGAGCCGCACCCGAGCCTTACCCAAGCCGTACCCAAGCCACACCCAAGGAAAACAGGGCATATTCTACATATTATTCACTATTAACAGTATTGCCCATCATGATATATTGTATCTCATTCACAATAATTTGGAACTTGAAAATTCCAACTTTCTGCTTAAAAAGGTGCTATAGAACAGATGAACAGCAAGGATTCGTAATGCAAAGTTACACAAGCACATGCTAATCCTGCTAGCGTTTGATGCTAACATAACATGCTGATTTTCACAGATATTAGCTATAGTAAATCATGATGTACACCGTGTGGACAGTCAGTAAGCGTGTCTTCAGTTTTACGGCACTGTCACTCTCCAAACTCGGTAACGCCATTACTGTGCCGGCCCTTCCGCAGTGGAAAACCAAAATAAGCTGGAACTGTGCTGTAACTAGTCTCTCTTTGCGGCCAGGCTGAGGTACAGTTTGGCTCCTGTATGCCAGTGGAAAAGCGCCAAAAGATTGTCCAGGCTGGATTTATCTTGGGTACTCGAGGTCTGCAACCAAAATAGCGAATCGTAAATGTAATTCTGAGAAACTTTTACTCTACTTCTTCTGAAACAAACCTGGCAGAACTGTATTCAATACTACTCTGTGGATCAAGAAGAAGGAGAATAATCGCCACAGACTCACTGTAACAGAAACAGCAGCCGACAAGGAGTCCTGTGTCAGAAAAGCGAAGGGAACAGGGAGCTCTGTGAATGAACACAGCACATTCCTGATGGGGTTTATCTGGCAACAGAATGAAGCGACGCCGTCGGTGGATGTGGATGCAAGTCTCACATCAGGAGAATTTCATTGTTCTCAGCCGACGTAAAAAGTGCAGGGTGTCCTTGGTTAATAAATCACACCTGTGTATCAGCGCCAAACTTTGCCTTCAGATATGTTCAGGAATTGAATGTAGCCAGGATATAAAAAGGGAGAAAAAGCAAATTGCTCTTCTTTAGATTCACAACGGATGCTGATCAGTCCCCGGTTAGGGCTTATAGCTGAATTATAAGACTACAGAACCGCAAAAAATGAAAATCGGTCAGATAATTTCCCAATTCTGCCCATCTTAGAGGATTTCAAAAGTATTATTTCTAAGGTATAAATCCAGATAAGAAGTGGAGTAAAATACATTGCTGTTATATCAGCTCACAAAATTATAGCTCACATTTGATAAAAAGTGGAGAGTTTGAGTGTGGAGTGCACTCACTTCCTTTAAACTCCACTTTCAGAATTGCTGTTAGAATATGAAGCCTCCTTTGTCCTAGCTGGACAGCACTGTTTGAACCGAACGGTCTACCTGTCTGTGGGGAAATCAGTGGGGCTGGCATATTCATCTTCACCCTCACCCTACTAAAGACCACCTGAGAGGTGGAGAGCTTGAGAAGGTCAGTTAGAATTTCATCCATCCTCCGTTTCTCTGTCTCATGGGTGACTGATGTTGTCATACAAGCATAATGATGCTCTGATCCTACCCAGGAATACCATGCTCAAGAGAGGCATGTTGTGCAAGTCTGAGGGGTAGGACTCTAAGTGTGCAACCGGAAGGTTGTTGGTTCAAGTCCCACTGCTGGTACCCTGATGTCATGATCAATGAGAAGCCCTTGACTTATTGCTTTAAAGACACCGATCAACACTCTGATTATTGTCTGTATGTTGCTTTGAACAAAAGCATCGTCTGACCCAGGTAACAGGGAACATACCCAGAACTTTAGCCAATGTTATGTGAAGGTCTTCTCAAAGTTGGCAGAGAATATCCTTACCGTAACATCAATAGAACATTTTCCATTTTAGCAAAGGTTCTCTCAATCTCAGCATGATAACATTTGAAAAATGATAACAAGTTTGAAAAATAGTGTCGTGTAACAAAAAATCATTTTATAACAGTGTTCTTTATTTGTATACTGCAATTATACTGTGCAGTCTTAAACCCATGACCTCTGAGGTGTAAAACAACAGTGTTACCACCACACTCTTCAGCTGTTACTGCAATATTAGTCTTATTGTAGTCATAGTTGTAGTAGTGGGATAACGTTCTGGGACCATCAGGAAAACTGGATACTTTGAACATTTACATACCTTAATTGTAATGGGAAATGTCCCTAGAAAGACAAATTGTTAGTGGCGAAGCAATGTAATGCTTAAAAAAGAGTAATCAAATCTAAAAGTGCGTGGGAATCTGGCTGTGTGCAGAAGAAGTCTTCTTTGGACACACATCACACAGAGCTCAAACTCCATTTGTTAAGTTGCTCAACCAATTGTTTTAATCCCATACTTGCATTTTAATAATAGTAATAATACACTTAATTTAACAGCATCTATGAAGACACTCAAGGTTGCCCAAGAGAAGATGAATAACATAATGAAGCAGATAAAACTATTGACAGAAAACAGCAATAAAAAGGCTCAGGTTAAGAAGAAAGAAGTGCTGAATAGAGGTCTGGGGGGTGAAAAAGCCTAAATTCTGCAGGTTGGCAGGTTTACATTCATCCCGCTTTCTCACCTGAGTTATCATTATGTTTTGATAAGTACTGTACTCACAACTGCACTGGCAATGACTAATGCATGTAAAATGTAAAGATCTCATTTGTAAAAAAATACAAATACAAAGGAAAAAATGACAACAGCCCTCTGTCAAGGTTAGCACCTGTCCAGCCCTGCCCTCCGTGTCTCCTTCCGGTTTTGGCCAGCAGGTGTCGCTGGCCATCCTGTTCTCTTCCCTGTTTCTTGCCCTTCAGCCCCAATGTACCTAGTCCCTAGCGTGTCTGCCCAGTTCCCTGGCTGCTGCATAGGTCAGTGGGCTGAGTGTGTAGCTCAGATTCTCTTTCCTTCTGTCGCGGGTTCAAGGCTGGCTTGAGACCAGGCTCACCTGTTTTGTAATTTTATTTCACTTTATTCCTGGTTTGGTGTTTATGTCTTTGCTTTTGTTCTTGTGTTTCGTTTGCCCCACTTCTTCCTTTTGTTAGTATTCTGCTTGTATGTTGGTTCCTGCCCCCTACCCAGTGCTGGCCACCTGTTTATTAGGATTGATCAGTGTTCTTAGCTTTCTGATTGTTAGACTTCCCTGGTTCTGTCCATTATTGTAACTCACCCCACCTGTTGCTTGTTGTTTCGTGTATCGGTTGATTGGTTAATTGTCATGTTCCACACCTGTCCTCTTGTTAGTTAGTTACCCGTTTATATTAATGGGCCTGACTTTATGCTACTCGTCAGTCTGCCATTGTGAATGTTCCTGCGTGTTTGGGCCTCTGTTCTACTGGTCTGGTCTAGTCCCTGTGTTTTGCTTAGGTTCTTAGATGTGGTTTATTTCATGGTTTTAGTTAACCCCGTGTGTTAAATCCCTCAATAAACCCCTTTTTGTCCTGGATCTGGAGCAGATAGTCACATGTTCTTCTGCCTGCACCCTGCCCCGTCACCCCCATGATGTCATTATTTTCTATTCCGTGCGTACAAAGTGGGGTTTTTCCACTGTTGCTATGGAAGCCCCTGTCTTTGCTGACCCTCTGTTCCAGGAGGAGAGAAAAAAATCACTCAATGAAGCGTAGAGGTTTGTGACACCTAATTCATTTAGAACTCCCAAGTGAATTAGCAGAGTCTCCATCACAGATTAAAGATTCACCTCTTCAGCCTGAACCACAGCCTCCACGATAAAATTAAATACAAAGCACTTGATATATTTATTGGACAGTGGCTGAACAAATTAGTAATGTTATTAATGTAATTACCATCAATGTTGTTTAGCTGATGTCAAGCATTATTGCACTGCGTTTTTGTTTTTTAATTCACATGCGAGCCAGTGCCGTTATACCAATAGCTTTCACGCCATGGCATGCTGCTACATTATTACTCCACTCCAGGTTCTGCTACAGGTATTTCACTAGTTAAGGTTTTATACTATTAAATATGAGATATTAAAATATATTACAGCAAGATGTCACAAAATTACATATCGGGAATATTCTATTGTCGGAAGAGAGAACTATTTAAGAAATTGAAAACATAAGTGAGGTTGGTACCTCATCTCGGGTTATTCCCTGCTTTACTCTCATTGTTTCCAGGACAGGCTCTGGACCCCCATAATCCTGCTTTGGACAAGTGAATATGGAAAATGAATTAATGAAAATAGAAAGGCAGAAGGTCACCCAATCATCGCCCCTGTGATTCCTGGGATATGGAGTCCCAGCCCGCTGCTGCATTCCGTAAGTGGCTATTTAAAATGAATGCTTGTATTTTGGAAGCGTTTGTATCACATCAGCTCAAAGTCCAGCTATCAAACAAGGGCACCGTTTTCATTTTTTCACTAGTGCCAGTCAGTCATAATATTCAAACATGGGTTTTCAGACTTTTATTTTGAAATGTAAAGTTAATCTAGAGCGAACCTGCGGGATTATGCGATTAATCTTTGAAGGTTTTTGAAGTAGTTATGGCGGCGTGGCTTCAGCTGTAAGGTTGCATATTCATGTTACTCTGTAATCCTGTTTATTTGGCTACTGAGGACCGACACCCGAAAATATTAATATACTGCAATGGGATAAGGCCCCTAAATTAAAGATTACAATGTAATAAAAATCAGTTTCTGTAAATGACAAAGGTAACTATAGTATAAGAACAAAAGAATGAAATCGACTAGCTGAATTTGTAAGAACATTGTATGACATTGCTCTGAGCTGTCTGTAGTTCATCTTTGCGTCATTATGCAGGGGATTGTGGGTAATTTTGACTTTAATGAGGTAAAAGCGCATTTGTGGTGCATCTCCTGAGTCACAGATGCCTCTCCACCATTCACGCACAGCACCTCCTGTCCGTTTATAGCAGAAACACCGTTTGAAGTCCGTCGGCCGCTTGTGTCATGGTCTGCTGGGCTTCTCACGAATTTCATATCCATCCTCGGGGGCCAGGGGCGGGTGACGAGTGGGATCGAGGGGCTCTCTGTTTAACGCTTCTCATATGCTGTGCATCTGTTTGTCGAAAAGGAATTGTGAGCGGCCGCCATCACATTTACCGCCATGTTAAACCACATACTGCCACACATGGCTGGTTTTAAAGCATCAGCGGCAGACATCTGCCTTCAAAAACCTCCAGTGCTGTCAGACTCGCGACGTATTTATCACAAACTACCGGCAATTAAGTTAATATCCGCCACGGTCACTGCTTCTGTGGAATCAGAAGGAGAGTAACATAGTTTCCCTTGGTTGTAAAATTATTCGCAGCTGGCGTAAAACATCAAGTCAAGTCAAACTTTGTCACGTCAAAATATGCAGGCGTACAGTGAAACGAAATCTTTCAAAATGGCTTTAGACAGATTGTGACAAGTTACAAGACAATAATAAATGAAAATAAACTTGAAAATGAATTTGCTGTAGCGTGCGAGTTTCAATATGCTGTTTGCCAATGTACATTGAAAGAACAGAAGGTGTAAATATTTTAGAAGCAGTAGTAGTGAGTGGCAGAAGAAGATGCCCCCCCCCATACCCCCGTGCCCCTACATGCCGGCAGTAGAGTCAGTACACCTTAGCCACGTACTCCCATTTGACCAGGCGGTCCTGCTCGCCCTGCTGCTGCAAGGTCCTCTGGGATGCTCGTGGCAGTTTTACTTACACAAAAATGTTCTGAGGGCCGAACGAAAAATGATTGGTTCAGAGAGAGAACTAATCAGACTGTAGAGGAGGCGGGACCAAGACATCTGATTGATTATATCTCTGAACCAATCATTTTTCTTCCTGCCCTCAGAACATTTTTGTGTAAGTAAAGCTCCCGTGGAACAGCTTACACCTGACACAGTCTTAGCCCTTTCACAGATAGTGCTCCATCATTCTCTCCTTCATCACTATCTCTTGCTGGAGGACCAACAAATGAGAGAGGAACTGCAGGCTCCTCTGATCCAGGTCTTTTATCCAACAGCGATGAGAGTGCACCATGAAGAGCTCAGCTCTCTTTGCTCCTGACTGTAATCCCCCAACCTGGATAGTAAATGCCCACACATACAGTCTACATGTAAAACAGTTTGGATGAATGCTGTTTGATATCTGCAGATGATGTCATATTTTCATCAGTTTTTAGAAATATGCAAGACTCTATGAAACATTTCAGTAGCATTGTTCCCTTTAGCAGGTGAGGGACAGCTCTGGGCCCAAACCCAGTGGGTCTGGTCCATCCCAGTCCTACAGTGCCTGAGCTGGTATCTCAGTCTCAAAGCAATGTGAGTAATTAGTAGATCTTTTGGTGTCTATGTTCCAATATTCAGTCTGTTCTTTTGCAGATGTCTCCGTTTTTCGCTTGGTTTTGTTTGCCGTTCCAGAACCTGGGTCTGGGGTTTTTTGCATTTAAGAAAAAATATATAGTTTCGTCAAAATATAAAAAGACATTTTCATATGTTCAGTACGTAAATCTGCCATGAATGTGAGAGCTGAGCTCCTGCCATCCTGTCTTAGTGTGAATAAATGGCCAACAGAGAATCAAGCACCGCTGTGATCAGGTTACTTCATTCACACAGCATACATGTTATTGTCCTGCAATGGATACATGTAATGAATATTGTAATTATCTTTAAATAGTCTGTCTTGAATTCAACTGTTTTATTTTGATTTTAATGTAAAGTAAATTACAATTTTAGCCCACTTAGTGTCGACAATTTACTGGAGTATCTTTAGTATTTTACATCAGGAAGAGTGACAGATGGCTAGAGAACAACAGGAACAACAGCAATAATAATAATAATAATAATAATAATAATAATAATAATAATAATATCATCTGGGGCCCTGTACTGGATGAGTAGTCAAAACACAATCCACCTTTGAATGGCTTCCTCAGGTCATGTCCATCCACAAACGTTCCAAATGCCTGCTCCCATCACACATCTCAGGCTTCCAGTCATCATGGAGTAAAATGGCTCAGTTCACAGAACAGCCATTTGGGCTGGACGGGCTTCTGGGTGAGTCACAGAGCACTGGCACTAGAGTCAAGACAACTGTGAAATCGGTGTTTCAAAGGACGGCCGCTGTAATATGTGAACGAAATCGTAGAAGCCTATATGGAAATAGGTACGACTTTGCTGGCCAATGGCCCCCAGGTTTGAGCTGGGGCAAGGATCTCTTAAATCCTTGGCTCGTTTAAGGTCTCCTCAGGATGTGTGAATAATTGTGTTCACTCTCACGCTCCCCGTGGATGTCAGATGTTCAAGGAAGCCTCTGGGGATCATGCGCTTGCTCTGAATCTGGCTCGTTTCATCACCGCAATGTAAATAAAGCGTCTAATGAATGTAGCCTCTTCTTGAGCGTCGCTCCAAAGCCAACCGGCATAAAATCAGGGAAAGGAAGACTTAAGAAGCTGGAACCGTGACGGAGTTGCAAGGCTGATGTAAGCCACAGCAGATGCCCTGCAGGACCAACGAGAGACCGGCTCACCTTCTCCAGAAAAATGTCCGTGAGAGCTGCTTTCATGGAAGCGCTTGCTGCTAAGCAACTGAATACTGCAATGGAAAAATAAAAATATATATGGAAAAATGGGGGAGTTTCTTCTGTTTACACTTTTAATTTGATCCCATGGTCAAAGTATTCCTTAAGAGCAGGCAGGGTGGTTAAGTGCAGAGACCTAATTGATGTCTACTCACAAAAAAATGCTATGTAGCACCAATATATGTGCATATACGAGCATTTGCTGCCCCAAATGGTTAGATATGGACAATATTCAGCATAGTGGGTGGCCTAGTGATGCAGTGGGGCCACGGTGGTGCAGTGGTTAGCATTGTCATCTCACACCTCTGGGACCAGGCATCAGGTCTCTGCCTTGGCTCCATGGGTGTGGAGTTTGCATGTTCTTCCTCTGTTCTGGTGGTGTTTCCTCTGCGTACTCTGGCTCAAAAACATGCTGAGGTTAATTGCCGTCGCTAAACTGCCTGTAAGTATTAATGGTGTGTGACTGTGCCCTGCGATGGGTTGGCGCCCCATCCCGGGATGTTCCCTGCTTTGCTCCTGTATCCTCTGGAATTGGCTCCAGACCCCTGTGACCCTAAAGAGGAGAGCCTGCTACAGGAAATGGATGGATGTAAAAAAGTTGGGGGGGGGCAGAGGCAGATGTGAGAAACATGTTAAACAAACTGCTTCAGTCACATGTTAAGCTATAAAAATGTGAAAAACACAATGAGAACAAGAGATGCACAAATAGCTACAGGGCGGGAGCTCTTCCCTAACGTCCTCAGCCCCCTGAAGGGAGATTTCAGTGCAGCTCAATGGAAGCAATTATAGCTTTAGCAAGAAGAGCTAATTATATCCTGCTCGTTTCAAATTCTGAAACTATCATCTACTTTTAGCATGACGTGTGGTTCTGTCTAGCAAACAAACTCTTTCGTTTATTGTCAGTCAAATGCTAAGCGATCTGCTCCCCAGAACTTATCCTGCGGATAGAAAAGTGACTGTAACAGCATGTGAGACCGACACAAAGACCGGAGGACTGTTTAATAGCATATAGGACACATTATCTCTAATAACACACATTGATAAAAGAGAATGGTGACACACAGTGGCAGTAAATAAACACTGGATGATTAGTACCCAGTATGACTATTATTCAGCAGTAAACAGGAAGATTAGGACACTTATCTTAAATATCCACACAAAGAAATTCATTCGGAGTGCGTGTTACCTAAAAGTTATCTATTGTGTAGTTGTTAATACGCAAGTAAACAAGCAAGCAAACAATGATAAAGCGGCACTGCCTTCATATTTTAAAGAGGGCCAGAGCTAGTTAGCACAAAGAGACTTTGTGAGTGATAAAATGCTTTTGAACCACTGCTTTAAAAGTTATTATTACGTTTGAAAACAAAAATGACTGTAAATGGTTGGAAGAAAGTCAGACGTTTGATCATAATTAAGGTAAAGTGCCATCATCAGTTGGGGGGGCTGTGAGCCCCCAAATGTGAGCAACGCACATCCCAGAGTTTAATTGGTGACCTTTATCCCTCTCTTTTCAATCACTTTTTCTCCAGAACAAAAGCAAAAACTCACTAGAACAAAGTGTGCATGCATAATCCTCTTTGTGCAATGTAAATATACTGTATGTTGTCTTTGTAGTTATGGCGTTATTGTGAGCTGGCATTTCTAAGGGATAAAAGGAGAAAAAAAATGACTTCACACCAAAGACATTGAATCTGTCATCCTCACGTTAAACTGCAGGTTCCTTCTCTTCTGGTTTACCCCCATTTCAACATTTCAGTGTATGACATTTCAGTGCATGACATTTCAGTGCATGACATTTCAGTGCATGACATTTCAGTGTATGACATTTCATGCTGACTGTCCCACACCTGTGAACATTCATGTTCGTGTCATAGCTCTGTGGGAAGCCAGCACCCCCCCCCCCCCCTTTTTTTTTGTTGTGGGATGAGTCATTGGGGCATTCTGTGAATCATCTATTTTGCATTTACATTCCTGAGATCACCGGAGTTTGGTTCACAGTGGATGCCGTGGCTGACTGGTATGTTTCCCATGTGAGTGGAAAGATCAGGTCATTTCACAATTCAGTCACGATCTGAACGCAGCAGCTTTTGTTCCTTTGGCCCAGCATTTAACTTCACAGCTTCAGTAAAATGTTTTATCTGCATAAAAAATGGTGGCTAAGCCACTTTTGGTAATGTAATTAATAATACAGCAAATAATATTACAATTACAAATGATAAATGAAATAAAATGAAATTAAATTAAAATAAAAATCACTTTATATAACAGTCTGAATAACAAAATAGCGTGGACTTATCACAGAGTGGATTCTCAATAGACACTGCATTCGCAATAATTCTACACATCAATCCGAAACTCGATGGTATTAGTGAATCTTTGCTGAATGAATTAAGTCAAATCAGCAGATCAGCTCATTAATCCATTTGTAGCTCTCCAACGAATTTCCTCTTTGCTCAGAGATATATTCCATCAGGTCAGTAAATCCAATGGCTTATTTCATAAACTCGGGGAATTTGTGTATAAATTTGGCACCATGCTGGGAGATAGCCAAAGGAAACTGTTACTCACAGATTACACTAGAACATGATGAGTGGTTTCATTCATTCATTTGGGTCCATTACAAAGTGGATGATTCATACCATATCTCCTCAAATACTAATTTGAAAAGGAAATTTGTCAATTAAAAAGATCTAGGGTTAATTTCAATCCAGAGTGTGAAGACAATTGTTATTCAGTGCAATTCTGCCACCATTCTCTGCCAGGGAGTGCTGTGCTCACACACACAGAGCCAGAACTTTCCGTTTTAAAAATTTGATAGCATAAAGCTATCTTTGCGGGACACACTTTCAGAGTCATCAAGCGTTTGGAGAGATTTTTACAATGATAGTAAATGACAATTTGTGCACTATGCTTTTCAGACTTTGAATGGAGTAAATGGCATGACAATCTCTGTCATGATTTAAAAGAAAAATAAAAAACACGTCCATTTGTGTAACATCCAGCTCCCTCTGTAACCACAGAATATGCAGCCACTGGTTTATGTTTTGACAGATTTTGTCTATCTAAAGTGTTTTTTATAAAAGATGTTTTCAGTCATCCCACCTGCTTATCTAGTACAGGGCTGCTATAAGACTGGAGCTCGTCCCAGAGGAAGATGGTAGGGGGTGCATTTAATGGGACACTGTTCCATCATAGGACACATATGCAGACATTGAACCACACAGTTCGCCTGACCGCATGCTTTTGGACCATGAGAAGCCCAGACAACATGGGGAGAACATGCAAACTCCAGGAACAGAAAAGAGAAGAGGAACAGGGTACTTTTTGGCACCTAATTTCTAGCTGCATCTGCACATATGAGTGAGACAGCAGAAGCGGCTGTGACTTATATGCCGTCGCAGAGGCTGCGCTCATTATCTACGCACCCCGCATTCGGCGGTGCGCCCCCTAGCACCCTGTGTTCGAAGAGCGGAACTGACACACCAGGAAAATCCCCCTTGGCACATTCACAGGGGATCTCCTCTACACGGGAGCTGTTCAAGGCATGTAATGTGCCCCCCGAAGGGGCAAGGCTGCCGCGGGCTTAACGAGAGTCACGACACGAGCGGCTCTTGATGGAGCTACATGGTTGCTTGTTTGTTTACTTATTTATGTTGTGGTGCAGAGAGATGGCCACCATGGAAAGAAAAGGAGTGGGAGACAGGGCCTGGGCCTCGCTCTCTAATGAGGCACATGCGAGGCGTTCTCAGAGGCAGCCTCCTCCCTCGCCCCTCTGTTTGTTTATCCTGGCTACACCTCTGGATGTTGGGATGACGTAGCTGTGCTGCTGAGCGCATGGTGGGGGAATGGGTATCTATGGTTGTTTGGGGGGGGGGGGGCTGTGGAG
>JAODLD010000052.1:14227499-14238196 GCA_026781065.1 Mormyrops boulengeri | reverse complement strand
CCCCCCCCCCCCCCCCCCCCCCCCCCCCCCCCCCCCCCCCCCCCCCCCCCCCCCCCCCCCGGGGGAGGCCAATGCAAGATACAGCCATGATTATTCTATTCAATTCAAGTCAAATTTTTATTATGCAAAGTAAAAAGAATAATAGATGAGACTAAAACAGTCTGCTTTGGAAATCAATGCGATACAAATATATATTTAGCCGCCACAAGCAATGTGATTTAGAACGGCTTCGTCATTCAGCCCTCTGAGAAGCACATTCAGACACTGCGATGGGGAGATTCCGGTTTCTTGCATATTCAATATTCCAATCCAACCCCCCCCCCGCCAATCTCCATGGTGCTGGGGGGCGTTTCATTTTTATTTTTTGGGTTATCAGTGCCTATCGCTGCCCGATGCCTCTCTGACTTGGAAAGGCTACACAAGTGTTTTTTTTCCGTCTCATCTGCGTTGTAAATTAATCACTGCAGCACCGTTCAGCTCGCCTTCCTGGCAGGTCTGGGTCTTTCCTGGGGGACACACACCCCCATTTTATGGATAAACCACTCATTTTGCCTGTTCATTAGTGTAAACTATGTTCTTATTAATTACTTCATTAGAGGCCATTGCCATGAGTAATGCTTTTTGATTATTAAACATAAAATGATTTAGACTCCAGTTGCCACAATCCTTCTTAGATGCATTTGCAGGCACTCAAGGTGAGTACTTTGCTCAAGGCTACCCTAGCAGGAAAGATCTGGCAGGCAATCCTGCAAGTTCCATACCATTCATAGATATGCATACCTTATACCTATTTTTAATGCACTGCATGTATACGTTAATGTATACGTTAATATAATTTATATTCTACTTTATTTTTCTTTAATATTACCTTTGACGTTTACTTTAAATATACTACTTTTTGGAACAGTGTATGCATTTTTGTTGTATAGTCGCCCCTCCAGATTTGCGACTGTATGCTGTGGTTTGACACTCGCAGCTTCACTTATTTGCGCGTTAGCTATGAACAGATAAATGTGAATGTTTTTAAAGACTGCAGAAAAACTGCAGAAGCTTGTGTAAGCTAAAACACAATAGTGAATCACAGAGTATATAAATAATAGTGTTATTTGATGTTTTTTAGCATATATGCATACTACATCTTTAATATTAAAAGTTATTTTTGGTTAAAGAAAAGAACTCTGGAATCTATGCATCTTGACTTGGGCACGCCGCGCATCTTTGTCTCGGCAGCCGACCCCACCCACGTAGCTGTCTCCGAGACCCTAAAATCTCACGCTTCTTGCAGTAACTTTTAAACTTTTCAGTTGCATTACCTTTGCATTTTAAATAATGGCTCAGAGTATTATTATTATTAATATTATGGATCTTCCCCTCACCAAAGTGAAGGGGAAGCGGACCGTGTGTGTATAAAATATAATGGCGATAATGTGTCATTTCAGAGTGAGCTCTGGCTTGCTGAGTCCCTCCGCTCCTGCTTACTGGGCAGCTTCCTCAGCTCATCTCCTTCCCCCCCATCACTATCAGTATCTGTTTTGCCTTTTTATAGTGGTTTCCTAAGAGAGATACTGTAAAGGTGGTTTTAGGCTGTGAAAAATGGCATTAGCCCCGAGTGTGTCTATTACACATCGTTTCCTGGAACGCAGGACGAATATTGCAACAGAAACTGCAAATTCTTCCACCTGGATTATCGAAGAGCCACTCAACCATACATTGATTGGAAAAAAAAGAGACATAGGAAAATGAAACTGAAAAGTTTTGTATTTTATTTGAGCTTCCCCCTTCCCAAATACACACACATTATGTCAGTGTTTGAAGTCGGCTTCCACGCTGAGCCCCAGTGTAATGATGTCTAATTCCATTGCAATGCTATTACAAATTGCACCTGGGGTATCAGCTGTGGGGGCGCGGGGTGCTTAGCACTCTGGAGAGCAGGGTTTGAGTCTCTGCTGTGACTCTGTGTGTGTGGAGTTTGTATGTTCTCCCTGTTGTGTGTGAATGTTGTGTGTCTCATGGGTGGGTTCCCAGTTTGGGGTTATTCCATGCTTTGCACCTGTAGCTTCTGGGATTAAGATCCTGAGCCTGCATGCAACAAGGAAGGAGCAGTATTGTGAATTTTTAAATGCAAGCGCTTGAAAAATGAATAGACGCATGAATAAGTAAGCAAGCCAGTGAATATCACCCCTCAGACCAGGGAGATGTGGACTCGCTCAGAGAGGACGGGGCCCCAGCTCCTGGGGGGGGGGGCGCTCCCTGCCACTGTCTTTCAAAAAGCGGGGAGAAGTTGTTGAAGCAGGAATATCATACTTTTGTTTTCTTGTTTTACCAGTCTGTGCCTGAGGCACAAGAGGCTGACGGGCTCTATAATTTGATCCCTTGCATCTGGCTGTAAACAGGGGTGGGGCCACAGGGATACTGCCTGCTGGAGAGATGATTGGCTCCCGGAGTGCCACCTCCCCGTCACTCACCGATTCAAAACATACGATTGGCTAATGATAAGGTTGGCCCTCTCTATGAATTATGGCCCCTTCTATGCCCGCACCTTAAAAAAAATCATGGACTTGCTCTTGCTGGTGTGTCTCCCTCCTTCTCCACCTTGGCTTTTCACTAAGGGGGGAGGGGGAGAGGGGGGCAGATAAACTCCAACCAATCGGATAAATGATAATAACTGTAGATTATAATCGATTCTTTACCTGACTAGTACGCTGCCGTGGTGATGTTGGCAGTAGTCATAATAATGAACTTACTCTCGCTGCAGCTTTAATATAGTGTCACAATAATGCCATGTTGTCATGGTGACAACCGGATAAGCAAAAACTTATTTGATGTAAAGTGTACCAGCCTACTGTGGCATCCTGAATATAAGTATGCAAATTGTATTCATGCCGTCACGCCCAGCCCATAGAGTAATATAATTATTCAGGATTTATTTATTCATAGCTTATGGAGCATTGTATCCTGTTTCATCCATCTTTTGATCTCTGGCACACTCCCTAAGTTCCATCAGTCCATTTCTGGAAGCTTCGTCTGTATCGTATCTGCACCGGACTACCGAATCAAACCGTGAGCGACAACACACACTTCCCAGGAACACTTCTCAAAGATAGCGGACTGTATAATAGGGAACATAGGGATTTTAAATTATGTCTGGAGTGGTTTCATGTGTTCCCCCCGGCAGACAGGGCCGCAAACATCCCCTCGTCCCAGTGGAGAGCAGGCAATATATCGATGCCCCGCGGAACGCCTTGTTTCCAGCATCACGTTCCCTGGACCTGTGTCATCGCCAGGGCAGGATCCTTACATCACTGTGATGCTGAAATGAATCCAATCCAGGATCTTAGCGGCCTGACTGTAAAGTTCCTCCAGTGGGTTCCTGGAATTTTCGCTTTTATGCACGAGTGTCTATCATTATTCTTTCGACTTTTTGTTTATTTTCCAAAGGTAATGATGGATGGATAAATGCCAGAGTCACAAAACATGGGGACATAAAATCCAATTCCTGGGAGAGAAAGAGAAGGAAGGGGTGGCCGGTTTGACTTGGATCCAGCCCAGCCGCATGTATGGAAACAGGACGGACAGGAGCATCACAGCCTCGCCTGATGAGCTGCTGCCCAGCCGGTTTCATCAGCTCTTAGGGGCCCGGGGTGGATGGGGGGGAGACAGCAGGGTTACATAACCTGTCAGGAGTGCAGAGGCCAAAACGAGAGATGTCGCTGTCTGTGGTGGTGAACCGAGCCGAGCCAGGAACGCCGTCTTTTACTCTCAGAGACACACGTCCGACTGTGAGGCTCTCTCAAGCACAGACTTTTTCCACGCAGCTTACAAACATGGCTACTGCTCATTGCATTGTTATTATTATGTGTCAGAAGGAACAGTGGTCTCCCCAGTGCAGATTGCTGCATGGGGTGTGCCTCTCACATAGCCGAGAAAAAAAAATGCTAAATTGTTCCATCGGGTTTCGAGATACAGCGTTGAGTTTGGCTGAAGGCATTCAGTGGTGCGTCAAACACCGATGCTCTCAGCGGCCTGCAAAGTGCTACTGCACATCATCCGAGGCGAGGTATAAAGGGTGAATTTACTATATTAAAAACCAAGAAAACAATGTGGTTCTGCAGAAACAGAGAAAAAGCTGTAATTAGCCGTCTCATACATTACACCCTCCCCTATACTGTTATTACAGAAATAATTCAAAAAGTAAAGACTTCTTAGAGACCAAAGTTTGCCTGCATTCTTTTTAATGATCAGCACTGGAGAAACTGCTTTGCACATGTCATAATCTTAAAAACTGTAGGGGGCACTGTCTAGCCACCTTGTACACACCCCTCTAAAGCTCAAGGAGGTCAAAAACAGATGTTCAGCCAATAAAAAGCGCCCTTCTCTTTGAAGGACGGCATTATTAGTCTCCAGTCACACAAAAGTGCCTGAGAGCCTGACATCGCTGTAGCATACTCTTTCCTTACTCCCTATCTGCACTCTCATCTTCTGGGCTCGTTACACAGCTGAAGAGCTACTCCATCTCCACCGCCGCTTGGGTTGACTGCAGGTGTCCTTTGGTCCACTAGTAATAACGGGGGAACTCTGTTCAGTTGTCGCCATCAGAAGGATCGAAATCTCTTGCGTGCCAGGCCTGATAAATGGGCCGGCCTGTGATTAAAATTTTACGAGGGCTGACAAGTAGGTGAGAATGCAACCATGGTATCACATCTTTTATTTCTATCAGAAAAAAACAGTAAATCAAGATTAGTACGATAAAAAAAATACATACCTGTTCATTGAAAGCACCTTGTTATTCTCATTTTCTTACTGTAATTCAATAGCATTTTCAATTCACATACACTATATAGACAGAAGTATTGGGACTGGCCACATAAGCCACACCCACTGCTGACATACAGCTGTATAATTAAGCACACAGCCATGTAACCTGCAGCGTCAAACAATGGCGGCAGAATCAATCCCAGCATGCATAGAGACACCTCAGGATGGTCACCACTCTGCACATTATTTCTGTAAGTTCATCCAAATAGATGAGCAAACAACTTAGATGTTTAATGAGTGATAGGATCATATAGTTTCATGGGTCTTTCTGCCACAAAATAAATATAATTTAAAAAAAGACATTTGAAACTGTTGAACAAACAGACATAACCCCCGTCTGACAACTAAAACTCAAACCTCATAAATCAATCCTAGCTACACTGCCATGTGCTTTATTTATTTTTTGCAATTCCTTGCCATCAACTCCTCTATGTGTACATCCAGACCCACTGCTAGCTCTCCTTTCTCTCTGCAATTTACTTCCAAACTCTCAATCAAATCCAATAATTCAAGTATAGAATAATTAAATAAATAAAGTCAGGCACAAATTGAGACCGAGTGACAGATGGATGATTATGGTAATGGAGGCACTTGGCGTAATAAAAGGATATACAAATGAAGGGAGCGCAGTCACACCGCGTACTGCGCTTAACATTCTCCGCATTCATCCCCAACACTTGGAATGAAAGAAGCTTCTGGCGATTTCGCTCCATCTTCCCTAGCTACCGTTCTCTCTGATCTTCACCTTTTGCTTCTTAAATGCTCTCAGCGCTGCGATTAGCATTCCGCTAGTTATCGTCGCCGAGAATCTGTACATCTGCTTTCCTAATATGCTATAGGAAATCAATATTGTTCACATTAGTGAAGGGAGAACATTTACAGGAATTGTGGCATTATGACACTTTGCCTCTTTCTGGGGCATTATGGCTAAATTTACCATTGGATCTTTGTGCTAGCAGACAATAACACACCACATGCTTGCATTATTTTTCTGTTTATTTCATTCCTGTTTTATTTTTATTTTGCACTTCTCCTGTTGAAAATGTTGTGAATTAAAACTGAAAACAAGCTGGAATTAGACAGCGGGGTTTAATCTGTGTCTTTACACCGGAGACAGGAACAAACTGTTGGTTAAACACAATTATGCAGTCATTAAAATCATCATTCATTACATCTCGTTTCTATACCATCTCAGTAGCTGTGGTACATGAATAAGCAAAAAAAATGTATTTACAGCCCTTTGACTTTATAATAAATACATGCAAAAAAAAATAATTCATATGTAAATCGACAGGCTTAAATTGTGTAACAATGCAACATTTTGCTGTAAAGAGTGTAAATTGGCAATCTGGAACTCGACTTTGCAAGGACACGTCAATTTTAAACGACTCTATACTCCTGAGCTCCAGGCGAGTCCGGAATAATGATTAGAAATACTGCATTTGGACTCCATCTTTATTTGTTCACTTTTATGGCAAAACTACCAGAGAGAATCAATTTCCAGAGGGCCGCAGCACGGCCAAGGAAGCAACGAATGCTTAAATCATAGTAACTGTGGCTCGTAACTCCAAAGTTAGCTTCTTAAAATGTTAACATCCATTGATGCAATTTATTCCTTTATTGATGGGCCCCGTATTGCCTGCCGGGGACGCTGCCCTGCCATGGCACTGCGGAGGTTGAATCAGCAACATTTGCTGCGTAGAAAAGTGCCCTGAGAAAGTCGCTGGGCTTTGGGCCACGCTTACGCCCTCATCATCCCGCTAACGCCGCCACCCCCAGATTAAACCTAAACAGGCAGTTTTAAGATTGCGGGGCAATATCTCATAAAGTAGTAATATTTCCCTAAAAAAAACTGCATTTTCATTCTTTTTTCCTGCACAAAACTGGAACCTGTCCAAAATACGACCCCGCATGTGTGAGTGGGTAAGTTTCCACTGCGTAATTAAAACAGCTGATGATAGGTAAGGGTTAAAGCAGAAGAAGCCACAGTGGAGAGTTGGCTGCACGTCTGGGAGTGCATTAACCTGCTTATACCACGGTTGCCACACCTTTGGCTTTCGCATTTGCACCTAAATACCCAAAGACATTATTTTCATGTCTACGAGCCGAAAATGCATTCATTAGTAGAACTACTCTCTTCTGCCAATGATTAACATTTCCATTAGTTTCAGTCATTTTAAATTGTGTTCTACGTCTGGAATTTCAAGTAATGATAGTTATAATTCAAGATACTTCTTTCAAGATATAATTCAAGATAATTCTACTTTGATTGATCTGACGCCACTACATGTATGGTTACAGAAAATGAATCAACACCTTTTTAAGCAGTCCATCCTTACTCTGTCAATGTCCCTTTATCTCCTTGTGTTTGAGGCGTCCTTCTGGGTCCTTGATGCACCAGAAACAATGGATGCCTTTGTTTGTGCGTGAGGTCATGTACACAAGGACAAGCAAAAGCAAAGGCAACTCTTGAGGAGTTTTTTTGTGTTTTTTTGTTCCTTTGCAGCTCATGTAGAACCTGGTGTGTTCTGCTCTATGAGGCCCGGCAACCATATCTATACATTCTATACAAGGAGTGCGAACTGTGCATTTAAGGACCTAAAGGTGTGCTTTACTGAAACTACATAGAATCTCAAAAAAAAACTCCCAAAACTCAATTTAAGATTCTCACAAGTCAAATCAAATGAAAGGGAGCCCAATAAATCGCTCATAAAAAAGACCGTAAAAAACTAAACAAGACGTCACCGTCCATTTGGAAACGGACACGCAACAAAAACAAACTCTCATGAAGGAGGAAATTCATAACCTTTTATTGGGCAGCAAGACTGAAAAATGCACATTTTTCTCAGTTGTGTTCAAATAATTTTAAGCTGCTGAAGAACACCAGATTGTACACGAGAGTCACAGCCCCCCCCCACACACACTCACACACACTCACACACCGTCTTTTCTCTTTTAGTTTTCTGGCCAAAACACAACACAGACACGTTCTCCCTTGCTTTCAAATGTCTGCAAATTGTAAAATGTTGGGCCAGAAGTTTTATCCCTGCCCATCTGAACAGGCATTAAGTTGTTTTTGAATTTTGCATATCAAAATAAATATAAAGAAAACAAAAGAAAGTTTTGGGCAGTCATACTAAATGCAATAAAAACAAAAAAATGGCTAATTTACAAATGTCTGATCTCAATGCTATTCAGTGAAAGTAGAATGCCTGTCCCTCCATCCATCCATCCATCCATCCATCCATCCTTACATCCATCCTTTCATACACCCCAGGAAATACAGAAAAGGAGCCAGGCATCACCCCAGGAGGGAGGCTCGTCCACCGCATGGCACATGAATCACGTTTTTGGACTGTGGTAGGAAACTGGGATCCCAAGAATGAACTCCTGCAAAGAAAGAATGTGCTAATTCCACACATGGAGATACAAAGCAGCACAGATTAGCCTAATACATAAATAAATAACTGATATTAGCTATTCTAAATAGGAAAGATGAAGAGGCGAAATTCACAAAGGGGGAGATTGTGATGTAACTGAATGAAAACAACCTTTGTGCCCCATGTATTTCAAAAGAAAATAAAATTCTTTAAACAGTCCAGAAGATTAACGGAGTGATGAGAGTGTTCTCTAGGTACAGCAATTCCACAGGCAGATCCATGTTCGGTTAAATAATCTCATTCCCTTTGCATTTTCCTCCTTTGTCAGTCTTAAAGAGTTTAACAGTATTTTTTTTTTTGCCATTCAGTCGAACAAGATGGAGCGGAGCGATCCCATAATTCAGCTGTGTATTGATCTCCGTGGCCCTGGCTTAGCTTACATGCCATCGGATTGGCCAGCTGAGCGGGGCCCTTCCCGTTATCTCGCGCGGCATAATCTTGAAACAAAAGGATATTTTAAAATCCCCTTCGGTTATTGGAATTTCTCAGCCACATGCTGGTTTTACAGCATCCTAAGCAGTAGCCCTATGGAGCAGGATAAGCGTGAAGTTTATGGCATAAAAATGGGTTGGATTTAGCTGCCACACTTCAGCAGTAAAAGTGAACTGAATCACGCCGCCTCCCATCCCGCCCACCCCCACGTCCGTCTCTCTCCGGAGATTGATCTACATCTGAGAACAGGGGTAAAGTGTCACCTTCTGGATCGACCATCTCAAACCCTGACAGCTGGCTTATTGTAAAACCGGAGCTGTCGATTATCCAAACATTGTTTTCCCTGTGAGCTGAACCTGGTGTAAGCAGAGTGCTGATACAGACAACCGGGCTTGTACTGAGACGTAAGCTATAGTACGTTTGCAGGTTTATTGCACACAGCTCAGGCAGTTACTCAGAAAACCAGACCCATAAATTTAAGGAGAGGGCTGCAGACAATAATCTATTAATAAATTTAGAGCAGTCTCTATGGTAGGAAACATGACATAGTATGCATTTATATTCAAATTTAAAAGTGACATCAGTATTAATTTGTTTTTAAAACTTTCTGAATCACACTAGAACACTTATCTCATAATGCAATACATGTACAGCTTATGTAATGCTAATTTGTTTCACATGTGATTTCATAATTAATTTGAGTTCGTTAACTTGCGCTTGGGAAAACCATACAGACTTTTGGGAGCAGTATATACAATCATTATGAATTGAACTAAATTTACTGTTTAACGGCAGTACACTCTGGGAGCAGAAGGTTATAAATGTGTATTTTGCATTAGGACATTAAAATAATAATAATAATAAAAAAAGGTTAAGATTTATCTCAGAACAGTTATCTCAAGTGGTGGAAAGTACTTTATATATTTCCTCGGGGACAGAGACGGATGACAAAGGTTCCTGTACCACTGAGCTCCAGATTCCTGTCCTAAGCAAGTGGATGTACGAACCTTATCACCCCCCCCAGCAGAAAGCTTAGTGCCAGGCTCCGGATACGTGTTGTTATTCCTGGCATTTCCACCAAGCGTCTGACAAGTTTTCATCACTCCCACTACTTGATTAGATATTCAGATTCTGATATTTAGAAGAAAAAAAAAAAGTCACATCAAGGTAACAGCTGTTAATCAGCAGGACAAGATACTATGTGTTATCAATATATTATTAATATGTGTATATAGATATACATATATATATATTAATATATATTGTGGCCAATAAGTTTCCGCAGTGTATACAGAATGCATGGCTTTGACAAAGGTGCAATGTTTATATTGACAAGGAAGGTCTGTTTAACAAGGAATGTAGTTTTGGCATTGTGTTGTCTATGTCAAAATCTATTTAGCTATGGTAGTGTTAAGGTTTAATTCTAAATACCAGGGACAGACACAATCCCGATATGTAATGCAGGGAGATGGATGGCCGTGGCATCAACTCGGCCCGGTCTTCGGTCAGATTGGGTGCCTGGAACCATCTTGCATTTCTCTGGCTCAAACTCGAGCTCACGATCAATAGCGCTCCCTGGCGCAGCGTCTGTTAGGTCAGAGCCAGCACTGATATCTTCAGGAAGCAGCCCCTCCCTCCACCCACCTACTCGCACAGAGTACGAGGTCTACCCTGGGACAGCCGTAGAAGCAATGCGGATACGGCCTTTCCTGCTTTTTTTATTATTTAATAAATATTTCCACCCCTTGACACCCAATGATCAAGTGAGTTCAGGTTCTGACCTGAACTCCCAGAGACCCCCTCTTCATCACTGACCACGCTCTCCATCACCTTGCTCCCCATCCCTCTTCCCCCCCCCAAGAACAAATTGTTTCTCGATCATTGCTGCTTACGTTGGGCCCGGGGGGGCGGGGGCCCGCCCCCGCGCGACGCGCGGGGGGCGCGGCGGGCAGCCAACCCCAACACCAACAAGAAAGAGCAGACAAGAGCCACAAAGAAAAAAAACGAGAA
>JAODLD010000052.1:14210457-14222244 GCA_026781065.1 Mormyrops boulengeri | reverse complement strand
TCCTCTGTTCCTTTCTTTGTCCTCTGTTCCCCATCTCCATCTTTGTCCTCTGTTCCCCATCCCCATCTTTGTCCTCTTTGTCCTCTGTTCCTTGCTTTGTCCTCTGTTGCCCATCCCCATCTTTGTCCTCTGTTCCTTTCTTTGTTTTCTGTTCCTTTCTTTGTCCTCTGTTCCTTTCTTTGTCCTCTGTTCCCCATCTCCATCTTTGTCCTCTGTTCCCCATCCCCATCTTTGTCCTCTGTTACTTTCTTTGTTCTCTGTTCCTTTCTTTGTCCTCTGTTCCTTTCTTTGTTCTCTGTTGCTTTCTTTGTCCTCTGTTCTTTTCTTTGTCCTCTGTTTCTCCCTGATCCATCCTGCCTCCCTTCCTATCTCTGGTCTGGTCCCCATCCCGTTTCCCTCGCACCTTCCCTGTGTGGCTGCCTCCTGACTTGTGTCTTCCGTGTCAGACTGTCTTCCCCGACTCCCAACTTCTCCTGCACCGCCACCCCAACTCCAATCCTGCTTGTCGATTCCAGGTCGGAAAATGCCCCAAAATAAAGCCCCATCTACAGCATTCTGCCTTCCTGAGTTTCTCTTCATGACACTCACTACCAGAAGCCCCAAAGCAAATTTGCTGTTTGGTTTTAGTTTGTTTTATGCTCGGATTATTGTCATTACACTTATCACAGCACCGTATTCATTACAGCCTTTGGGAGAACCAGGTGCCATTCAGTAGAAAAGCAGAGAGCAGCTTATGTCAGTCTCCAGATATAAGCTCTGTGGGCCTGTGCATCGAATGACATGCTGACTGACACTGGGTCTGATTCAAGTGCAGGAGAACAGCGCCGAAATCAAGGTGCCATCAAGGTGCCAACACGTCCCACAGGAAATCCAGCAGCGATGGGAGAGCCATTTGACTTTATCAGTCACTGCTGTGTTATTTGTGCAAACATCTCCCTCAGAAAAAAAACGTAGGAATCTGGAGGATTCTGCTTGGTTCCAGAATGAGGCAGCAGAGTATTTGCTGAACCTGGCCTTTTGATCTGCACCTCACAGACAAAGTTATCATTTTTGTGATTCAGAGTTAATTATACCCAAAGCCCATCTCATCACGCATGGCATGCAGTTAGATAAAATAGTCACATGACTAACTGTATGATCAGACGCACAGCATATAAATTGTATTCAGTCTACCCAGCATTTCCGCACCATATATTTCTATCTTAAATTGTATTATTGTATTTCCATCACTGCCAGTCTGTTGCACTATACAAAATGATTGATGAGGACAGTGTCTCAGGCACAAATTATAGGGGGGGGGGGGTGTAACCCCTAATAATCAATAAATAAACCAGCTAATACAATCCCTGTGGACTCCCCTCCCAACACAATACTTTTTATGTCTTGTGTATTTTCCTTTATTTGTTTGTTTGTGTGGGTGTGTGTGCATGTTTGTTTGCTGGCTATGTGGATGCTGACTGTAAACAAAATGTACTTATGGGTACAAATAACCTGGACCTGAACCTAAATGGGTACAGACCATAACCCTCCGCAATGTGCAATCCAAAATTGGTTCTGATCATGTGACCTGCAGAGTGATGTCACTATTGGGCCATGCACCCCAGTTAACCCCTGCTCTCTGATCCTCACATCTAAGGCTCTCGGAACAAAAGTATCTGCTAAACAAATGCGAATGAATAAAATACAAAGGAGTGCAAGAGCAAACAAAAGGGCCTCATTTGTCTAAAAGGCCCAACATAAAAATGGGGTTATGGTGCAGTTTAAAGGGGACTTGAACTGTGACGAGATGGAAAAAAATGGCTGCAGAAAAAGCCTTACCAGAACCAGAGACATCCGCGGGCCTGGGCTTGAAAATCAAATGCCATGCAAGAGAGGATCCAATCCAGCCCTGTGCCCAGTTCTACCTCCCACTGGTGCACGATAATATATATCCACTCTTGCCATTGTATATCATTCTCTGTGTTAGAAACACGCCATCCCTCCAGATATCATTTTTTTTTTTGAAAAAAATGTATGGCCATTGTCTCCCAATATGTTCACTTGAATTAAGCTTCAGTTTATTTCAGTGCAGCCTTCATGTAGCCCTGAGGTAATGTCAGTTTCCTCCAGGTTCTCCGGATTCCTCCCACAACCAAAAAAGCTAATGCCTGCATGCAGCACTGACAGGGAGGTAGAATGCATATAATGTTTATATATCCATAGATGGACTTGGAAGTTGTGCCCTGCGTTGTACGAAATTGATGAAACTGGTTCATTACACATATTGGATGGGTAGACTATCTGCATTCAAATTAAATATGAAAAAAGTACCATTGCTCCCCATTTCCTTAGCCGAGCTCTGAAATCTGGATCTATCGCTTGTCACTTAAGCATAGCATTTACCGCACTGAATGAAAATAGATATGTGCATTAGAGCCAGAAAAGAGATTTTCAAAAAATGGATGATTCTGAGATAAAATATATATATAACACGCTAAAAGTACCTTAAAAGTAAGGAAAACCTGCTCTGAGGGTATGTGAGTCAGAGCCATTTATTTATAAAAATCAGTGTTTAGACCATTATGTTTGAAGCTACTGTATGAATTATCTCTAGGCCTGAACAGGGAATTGCAGTTTTCTCACATCCATGGAGTCAGGCAGCCTCTGACTCTTTCATGCCGTGGAGTCAGGCAGCCTCTGACTCCTTCATGCCGTTGAGTCAGACAGGCTCTGACTCTTTCATGCCGTGAAGTCAGGCAGCCTCTGACTCCTTCATGCCTTGGAGTCAGGCAGCCTCTGACTCCTTCATGCCGTGGAGTCAGGCAGGCTCTGACTCCTTCATGCCGTGGAGTCAGGCAGTCTCTGACTCCTTCATGCCGTGGAGTCAGGCAGCCTCTGACTCCTTCATGCCGTTGAGTCAGGCAGGCTCTGACTCTTTCATGCCGTGGAGTCAGGCAGCCTCTGGCTCCTTCATGCCGTGGAGTCAGGCAGCCTCTGACTCCTTCATGCCGTGGAGTCACTTACAAATTATAACGAATCCCCAGAACGATAGGTTAACGATAGGTCATTAAAGCCCACCTGGAAGACGTTCAGTGGCCTTTGTTTTTTTGTTTACAGCCAATTATAAAGAACGGGGCAACAGTGGCTGCATTTCATCTGTAGAAATACGGCCTGCTTTTGAGATGCAGAGATTAAACTAATAGCCGTATCATAACACTGTACACACCGCATTTTATGTTTTTGATGAGAGGATAGTTTTAAAAATGTTTCTCCCACGAAAAGACAGTTTACAAGACAACTTTGTCCGCGCGTACTGTGCTCTGATGTTAAATGAGTTAAGGAATTCCTCACACTACCCTTTATCTATGGATATCACGAGAACATGAAAGACTTATTATGTAAGAAACCTTCCCACTGCACAACTGTTTGCACAATTTTAAAAGATATCCTGCAGAATTCTTCCTTATACCACGCGAGCAGCACTAGGCGCAATTTAGCTACCGTGCAAATGTGGGTTTCTTGGATTTCATATTAAAGTCTCGATTTATGGCCTGACGAGGGCAGAAGCCACAGCTGCTTTATCTGATTGTATGGCCTGCAAAACAGTTTATCAAGTTCCCTCCATCTGTCAGCTTGTAGACCGATGGGTTCGATAGGTAAGGTTTTTCCGCTTCTCTGGCTCTTAAGGAAGAGTTATAAGGCAGACTGTGTAAACTCAAGCCAGCTAAATCACTCGACTCAGAATCTAAACTGACTGAGCTGCATATTTATGTGCATTTGAAAAAGTTACAAGGGGGCGGAGGGTGCAATTCGTCAATCCGTCGCGAATTGGCCCGAGCATTCTCGCGGCCTGGCATTTTAGCCGAGTGGCATGCGTATTTACACCTGCGTGAGCGTGAGCATGAATATTCACACGCCGCCATTCAACGGCGCAGATGTGCACGTGTCTGATAGTGAGCGACGAGCATTTCTTGAAAAGTAAATGCATGCGTGTCTCCCAGCAGTCCCATGAAGAGCGACTACATGCCCGTCTCTCCTCGCTCTGCCCTCCGCTAATCACACAGATTAACAAACCTCACGATTTTTACCGAGCAGGTGTTTTATTACCCACAAGAGCGTACGAGTGAATTAGGTCTAGTAGACTCCCGCTGTGGCGGCGCGTTTAGTGACCTCCTGTTTACACCAGAAGCTTCCTCAGGAAAAAATAAATAAATAATACTGGCCGCAGAATGTCATTTATTTCACCATTATTTCACTTCATCACACGCTCGGTTTATAGTACGGTAATGTGCTTTTAATTTGCAGCCAGCCCACTGGTTCTCTGCAGATCCAATTTAATAACCCGCACACGTGTATGCGATTTTCCCCCATTATCTATCATATTTAACCTTTTTCTCCTCACCCAGCTTACCCACGGCCGTCCAGCTGCTCTCCATTTTAATCTCTCCGGGTCTTTATTTATCTTTAACACTTTCAAAAGCTTATAACCACGCTCTGGAAGCTCTGGATACCCCTTCATTTGCATCGCAGACTTTTTCACCTCTCTCCGCTTGCTGCTGATAACAGAAATGATTGCAGTACATCTATGAAGTTTTCAAAAAAAAAGAGAGAAACAGAGGATTTGCTTTTCAAAAGGGATGCGATCCAGAATCAATTAACCTGAGCTTCTTGTAGAATAATTGCCAGGCTAATTAAGATGAACCTGAACTGACCGTGGGTAAAAGCGCTTACTAATGTAAATAAATGCGTGCAAAGTTCTTCAAATGCAGAGCTTTAAGGTGCTGATGAGAGTGGTCTCCCTGGTGACCTCAGCTTGTCATCATTGCCATGAGCCGCGATCCACTGACCACCATCCTGTTCAGGAGCTCAGTACATGCCCCTGGCAGGCCACAGATATAAGCCTCCTTTCACAAGCCAATTATCCGCTTCTCAGTTCCGTCGGCCTCACTTCATACCGGGAAACGTGGGGGAAGGAGCTTTGCTTAGGAGAGGAAGAGTCATTATGCCAGGATTGTCGTGATCTGTGTTCCCAGTCACGTCCCACACAGGACTGTCATCTGCACGTCTTTCTCGGGCTCCGTCCCTAGGGGCAGCAGAGAGCAAAGCAGTTAAGGACACGGACCCGTAACCAGCTAAATGCAGGCACAACAGAAAGCTCTTCCAGGGGTCTGCTACGTATGAGAGGGAGTCTCAGCCAAGAGCAGCAGGGACCATAGCGAGCGAGTGAGAATAATCACAGCAGACAGCTTTTATAGGGCTCTATGGTGGCTCACGGATATCATTGTAGCATCATTCCTCCAGGGCTGGGGAGGGTGGGCGGGGGGGCGGTCTTTTTTGTGCCTCTGGCTCTGTATGTGGAAATTTCATGCTTTCCCCAAGTTTCTGCTGCTTCCACTTTTCTCCTGCAGTCCAAAAATATGTGGTTAGGGGACCTGCTATCCCTGAATTTCCCGTGACTTTGCAATCATGTGCGTCTGTTTGCTCTGAAATGGACTGGCAATCTACCCAGGGCGTCCCCTGTCTTATCTCCTGTGCAGTGATGCAAACAGGGGTGGGGCCACACAGGCAGTGGCCTAATCTGGAAGCTGATTGGTTCCCACAGTGTTACCTCCCCTGTCATTCACCAATTTAAAACATACCATTGGCTAATGATAAGATCCACCCCTCTGTATGAATTATGGCCCGCCTTAGAAATCCTAGAATTGCCCCAGTGTCTGCTAGGATAGGCCTCCGGTTCACTCTGACCCTCCAACGAAAAAGTGGTTATTGAAGAGATATGGCTAAAAGCTCTTGTATTTACAGTCCATACTACAGAATTTTCAGGGCATATTTACTACAGCACATCAATTGGTTTTAAAACATTTGAGCAGTCCAAGACATTTTTTTAAATACTTTTACAGCTTTTGTTGATGTTAAGTACAGTATGTTATGGAAAAAAGACATTCTGAACTTTAAACGAAATTAAAAGAGCTTCTTTTCAGTTATTTTTTATTTTGTGGATATGGATTTCAGCTTTTGCAGGGACCTGCTTACCTCTGTCACAAAATCTATCCGTGTGCTCCCGAGAATCTGACACCCTGTAACACCCACGCAGCAAAACATGCAATTAAATGTCCTCCACCTGCCTACACTTTAAAAATGTTATGCTAGAATGTAAATGTTGGTTTACATTTCAAAACTTTTTAATGTATTTTTTTTTTGTTGCAAACTGAGTCATGAACAGCCCACAACTTTAAGGCTAAAAAAAAAAAAAATTGTATGTGACTTTATGAGGTGGGTGTCAGGGGGCGTAAATTCTACTTAAGTTGCAGACCTACATGTTTTTATTTGTGGAGTTTTATTTTTATTAGAGCATTAAGGAAGTTTTACTCAAACAATTAACTTGTTTATATAACCTTCTGTTCTTTTATGCTGAATTACCCCAAATGTACTGGAAGATCAGAAATGGAATGTAGTATGGTGTACAATCCACGGCCAATTTATAAGGCACCCCTTACGTATAACCAGGAACATTCTCTGGAACCACTTGAAGGGTTGTGAAGTTTGGAGAAGCCACTCTGCTCACCGCTGTGGTTCTGAGTTGTTATTTTTGCAGTTGTGGCCTCCCTGTTAGCTCTAACGAACCTGGCCATTCTCATCTCAACTCTTGTATTAACAAGGTGTTTTCGGCAACAGAGCTCCCATTGACTTGATTTTTTTTTTTATCATGTAATTCTCTGTAAGCTCCAGACACTGGTGCCTGAGACTGTAGGTGGCTGCTTCTGAGACACTAAAACCAGCAAGAATCACACCACATTTGAAATTAATTAGAAATGCCAGAGATTTGATGCTTTTTGTTCACCAGCCCATCATACAGAAACTAAAAATCCCAGGATGGTGCCTGTTTCTGAGACTCTGGAAGCACCATGTCTGGCGCATGCAATCACACCACTTTCAAAATCACTTAGGTCACACACCTTAGTCATTCTGCTGCCTGGCCGCAGAGTAACTGAACCCCCTGACCCGCTCTGCATGCATCATAGCGCTGCAGCCACATGACTCATTATTAGCAGTGGCCATAGATGCTTGAAATGGGCATAGAGTGTCCAGGGAGGTACATGTGGCGGACTGTATCTTTTCCTTTCGGCAAGGTTGAAATACTTATTAATTTATATATATTGATATACGTGGGAAAAAACACTGTGTGATCCGGAGCACTATTATAAAAACCCAAATATGTTTATTGACCCCCCCCAACTAGCGATGTTATGTGGTAAGAATGAGAATTTATACGGTGTTAAGGGTAGCTAGGGAGAACGTTAACCTTTAAAGCAGGAGATTTATAAATGCAAAATGCGACGGCACCCACAATGGACATTAACAGTGTGTTTAGTGCTCTTTGACCTTTGTGACCGCATCAGTGCGCTGTGAAAGATCTGCTCATTTACGGGGGGAAAGGCAGTGCCGTTGTGATGCACTGCTCCTTCACAGGTATTAGGACCCTTCTGGTGTATCTTGGCCGTAATTTATGTTACAAATGATCGCAAATTTGTTTGCTTGCCTTGAGGTCAGGATTCCGTGCTAAGCATCTTTCTCTGGTATTTAGACCTCATTTGCCTGAATAATACACTTGCTATAGGACATGATGAATTTCGCATTGAATAAGTCAGCCTGATAAATATATTTAAAAATTCATATGTCCCTCTATTCAGCCATCTCCCCGTCAAATCACAATGGGCCATATTGGTATACTGTCCCTCTCCTTTATCTAAAAAAGTCATCCATCTATTCATACAACAACCAGTCATTTAGCATTCACTATCCCAAGCTATGCGAAAATAGTAGCACTTCAACGATAATAACAGTCATATTGATAAACAGATCCCGTATTGAGAATTGGAGGGGTTATCGCCTGGCATTCTTGAGAAATTGTCATAAAGAAAAAAATGAATGCATAATCACATACCGCCGCCTGCTCGTCATAATAATGAGGAGGGACTGAGGTTCCCTGTATCCCGTCTTTCTTACAACCATTATTATCTCCAGCATTAAACTGTGTGAGAATGTGTGTTTCTCTAGCACTTTCACATGCTAACCCGACCCACAGAGCTAATATAAGATATGCAGTGGAAATGTGCAACACGCAAGAGTAAAATACCTTCATCATCTATATATATGAAACATCAGTTGGGCCGCATGGCGACATGGAGAATATATAATGTATTTCTAATATTTATGTCCTCCAGTGGCTTTATTAGTAACCTTGTGGGTAGCACATTCTGAGACTCGTACAGTCCTGTGCGGCCCCCCCTTGGGGGCTCATATATTTCCTCTCACTTTTGATGAATAGGCACCTGATCTGTTCAATTTAGCTTGATCAAAGGCTCCGGTGTGAGGTACATGAAATGCCCCCTGGGGGGCGCTGGTCACCACTTTACCGCTAAGATCTCAGCGTGGCTCCTGCAGAGGCCCCTGCTCCACCATCTGTCTCTCATTTGGGGTCTCGGTGCCCCCCTTGTCCTACGACATGCCCTTCCTTTCGGGCATCCCTTTCATTATTGGCCCAGTTGCCCCTTTAAATCTTTTGATTCTGCCAGGCTCCCACATAAACAGTCATCAGTTCCAGGTACCGCTAGCCGGTCCCTCACCTCCCATTACCGCAGCTTCAGCTCCTCATTGCTTTTCTGACCTCCAGCTTAGCTACTGCTGCATGCTGTGCTCATTCTCAAACGGAGACTTCATTTTACATGGCTAACGATACGTACTGCTGAGACAATCGAGCGATAGGGGTCAAGGAGCCGGCCGAACGGCAGGACAGGAACACGTTCTCTGTACAGATTCATACACCTGGGCTTCCAGTTCAGTTAAACTTGTAAGACATTCCTTCCCTTTGAGCCGACCGTGTGAATATTTTGCTTGTCCTGTTCTTCAGTCAGAGCTGTGCTGCAGCCAAGGAGGATGCTACACCACATGGAATAAATGGATTCATTACTTGCCATAAATGTTTTCCGGAGGGTAATTTTGTTCACTGCCCGCACAGCCCCTCCCCCCTCAAGCAGGATGCTGGGGGCTGGGGGAGTGGAGGATCCATATCATGTCAAGACTGCAGGTCACCCCGCCCCCCCTCCCCGACGCATGGCATTAGATCACTCCATACTCTCCATCCACGCTGTGGTACATGACTGGGTCCATCACACCAAATTAATCTGTCTTCTTGCTCAGTGCTGTAACCGGCTCCGCATGTAAACACATCCATCAATAGACTTTCCATATTCAAAACCAGAATGTGCACTGAACTGGATATGCTGGGTTTGGGTTAACGTCAGATCTTCACTGTAGGAATTAAGTTCATTATTTGGGTGGTCAGCAACATGCGATATAACTGAGATGAAATAACTAAACATAATTTAAGGACAAGCTTTTATTTTACTGGTTTGTCAAGAACGATCTACCGATAAGCAAAGGGTCTTTCATTTTCTATACAATTTTTTTTATGAAAAATGAATGATACAAATATAGGAATTCCTTTACAAAGAAAGATGAAGCCTGAACGAAACCATATTACAGTCTGTTACACTATCAAACATGCATGAGATTGTGCACTGCAGACAGTTTAGGTGCCAGTTAATCAAATGTCTTTGGACTTATGGGGAATCCTGTGCATCGAGGGTAGAGAAGGCAGACTACAGATAGAATCAGGAGCGAGATTCAAACCCCGCGCCCCCCGATGGAATTCCGATGGGGGTGTGAGGCAGCAGTCCTGCCTACTGAGTCACAATGCATTATAATTATTTTACAAATGCAATTCAGATGGGTAAAATCAGCAACATCGCATTAGCTATGACTGACTCTCATACGATCCCCAAGGTCGCGAACGCAATGGTAATGTTCTCTTTCAGTGGCGTCAGGAGAATGACAAGCCTTCAAAGTCATGAGATGTCTTGCACAATCCAACCAAGGGACAGTTCATTGATGGGAGATAACAGAAGCATATTCAAAAGAGTGAGCAGTAAAGATTATCGAAACCTGAAATTATGTGGCACAATTGCAGGATTAGAAAAAGTGAAAAAAGAGAGAGAAGGATGGAGAGTGGGAGAGAATGCCTTTCGGGAGCCGGGGAAGCATGAATTACAGTCAATGTGTCAAGCTGCACAAAAGACTGAAGATTGACGTCTTTCAGAGTGAGAGCTTTTTTTAACAGTACTTCACCGCTTCTTTTTTTCCCAATTTGAGGATGTCACATGACCTGCCTTGACAATGAATCTGTTCCCATATTGTTATTTCATGGCAGAAAACAGGCTCTTGGTGTTTGAATGGCAATACATTGTTTAAAAAACAGAAGTAAATTAAGTATAATTTGGCATCCCTTCCTGGATCCGAGGCCTTGTTTTTTTATAATACAGATATACACAAGAAGGTTGCAACACAAACGTAAAATCACAAGCCTGAAAGTCTAAGCTTAAAGTATGAAGTTCTCGCAAGCATCTGGTGTTCCTCCTTCATGGATACAACAATTCCTAGTATTACGAACTGGCCAGTCAATCAATTGCTTAACGACAAAACAAAAGGAGCCTAATTAAATACCCGAGTTCAAAACCACAGATAATTAATTGAAAAGAACAAACACACCTCCAGTTAAGCGTTTCTCTGTTCAGTGCTGGTTGCCCCCGGCAACTCACTAGCAGATGGTCCAGAAAAGAGAAGAATTTCAAACTCTATGAGGGCAGAATGACGGTTCCCAGCTGCCATTTTTCCTGGTGTTCATTTAAAGTGAACAGCACACACTTTCATTCATGAAGTGCAAAACCCAGTTGCTTTGAAAATCTAACAATGTTAGCTGCACTTGGCCATCTCTGCAAGCAATAATTAAATATCATAAATATGCAATGAAATTAATCAATTGCGCAACACTTCATCAAGACTTTCCCAGTGCTTTCCGAGTATAGAGGTAATATTTCACATTTGGAATCGTGCATTTTGGTACCATCAACTTTTTCATAATGCATTATAGAGAATGATTTATATTTTATCCTCAAATTATATTTTATTTATTTAGCAGACACCCCCACAACCCTAAATAGGACAAACAGTTACAGAAAACAGATGGATGCATGGATGGATGGATGGATGGATGGATGGATGGATTTAGCAGACATTCTTATCTAAAGCGATGCACAGATGAGAAGGCAATTAAGGCCAAATAATCCTTGGAGTAATTGGGGGTTAGGAGCCTTGCTCAACTGCTGAAATGTAAAATCACCATGCCGACCCTGGGATTTGAACCAGAAAACTTACAGAGGCCCAGCATCTGAACCCATTGAGGTTCCATCACCTTAAGAGCTGCTTGCTTTTGTGTTGGTGTTGTAATTTGAATTTGATATGTTATTGAATGTGGTGGTACGATGGTTAACCCTTTCACCTCACATCTCTGTGAACAGGGTTGAAATTTCTGCCAAGGCTCCAAATGTGCGGAGTTTGCATGTTCTTCCTGTGTCATCGTGGGGTTTCCTTGGGGTACTCCGGTCCCCCCCCCCCTCCCCAATGATCCAGAAACATGCTAGGGTGAATTGGAGTTACCAAACTGTATGTGTGTGCCCTGCGATGGGTTGGCGCCCCATCCTGGGTTGTTCCCTGCCCTGTGCCCTGCGATGGGTTGGTGCCACATCCTGGGTTGTTCCCTGCCTTGTGCCCTGAGATGGGTTGGTGCCACATCCTGGGTTGTTCCCTGCCCTGTGCCCTGCGATGGGTTGGCGCCACATCCTGGGTTGTTCCCTGCCCTGTGCCCTGCGATGGGTTGGCGCCACATCCTGGGTTGTTCCCTGCCCTGTG
>JAODLD010000052.1:14190369-14204541 GCA_026781065.1 Mormyrops boulengeri | reverse complement strand
CAAAAAAAAATGTGTTCACGTAGATTAAGTTCGATATACTGCTCTGTGGCAAGACAGGATGAGAGAAACAAGGTAGAAGAGAAGCACGCCATTTAATAGTTTTAAATGTATTTTCGTTACCCTAAGTTGGTATGTAGGCCGTTGTGTCAAAGCAATTTAAACTCACGTCCTGCAAACCTAACGGTATTCAGTTTTGTCATTTTAATCAACACCTCAGACTGCTTCACGGTATCCCAGCCTGAATCAGCACAATGCTCTTCATTCTTATTTTAATTAATCAACAGCCTTAGAAATTCAGTAGCTTTCATCTTTGCTGCGTTATTTTACAACCCCCCCGTGAATGTTATTTTGATCTACTCAGTAGTACTGTTAAACAACACCCCAGCATTTCTGTAACTTTAATCGACACAGGTCTAATTTTAGTGCAGCTTTGATTAAAAGAGACCGAATGTTTATATATTTTCTTTTGCATAGCTATCGTTGCTTTTCTGCGATTCCTTGAAGGCCCATCTCCCAAAAACCACTGGTGCCTGACAGTAGCTAGCATCCCTGCAAACAAACAGCATTTCATGAACTCTATCTCACAGTGAACGAGCATATTCCCATAAAAAGATCTGCTTCCTCTTACATCCCCATGTAACAAAAGATAAGGTAAATCGCGCCAATACCTCTCCTCCCTTTATTAATTTGTGGACACGATTTATTAGACAGTGCGAGGTGTGCATATGTCGTTGGACAAATATTTGGGCACCTTGGAACTAAGTGGGTAGCTTTAGGTAACTGATAAGGAATCATGTTTATGTTACAGGCTCGTATTAAACAATAAATGTGTCATTAATGTTTTATTAAGGAAATACTATTGTAAGAAAAATGTAGTCTCTCTGAAGAATTACCAAATGTTCTGGAATTTTCCAGAGTATGAGCTGTACTACAGCCATCAGGCTTGGAATTCCCCCTTGGATACATAATGATTGAAATATAATCTCTCCATTCACATAGCTTAAAGTGATCATTGTTACAAGTTTTATATAGAAAGGTATTTAGAGATGTACTTTGGTTTAAATGTTTTGCTTTTGATCTTAATCCTGCCACCATTTGTCGAGTTTCATGAAGCCCTCTATCAAACTACCATTTCCAAAGGAGATGGAGATGCAGAATTTAAATAATTTAGAATTTAAGTCAAACATCACATTATATAGCAGATAAACTGTAACAACTGAATGATCATCAAAAATATATAGTGTTTAGATTTTGTATTGTATACGTGTAAAAGCAGTGCACAGACAAGTCTCACCACATCACATCCTGCTTGGATGCTCCATTATCAACTGGTTTTCCAAATAAAAACTCAAAATTACTTCAGAACCTAAATATTTATACTTTCTTCTGTAACACTCCTGCGATACAGGATTAGCTGGTTTTTTTGGGGGCTAACATATTACAAATAATATATTCCACTTCAAGTTACAACCACGAATAAGACTTCACATGCAAAATGGAGCACGCATGCAGGCTCACACGTATGTGTGACCCAGTCAATTTCATTAAGTAGTAATGAAACATCATCACTACATCACTCCCCTCCAGCAATGTGCAGCCCGTTTAGTTACAAAAAGATTTTATGATTGTCAGTTCCCTGTATTATCTGACCATGTGATCTATACCCAGGCCAATAAGATAATAAGACAATAATGGTGGATTTCATCATAATGGAAGAAAGCAATTAAGAAAGCAGGCTAGAAACTGGATATTTAGAGAGGTTTTGCAACAAGAACCCAAATAACTGGCTCTACCTTGTTCTTTTGTCTAACACCACCAGATCTCATCTAAGAGGTCAAGAGTGATGACACAGTTAAACCTGGGTTCCTTTAGCCAGTGGTTTCCGACAGCAATATTAATTCAACAGTAGCATAGTACAAAGTAGAGCTGTGAGGAATATTCCTTGAGCTGCTAGTTTAGAATTATGGACTCAGGATTACAGTTAGTTCAGTAGTAGCTTTGTTGAATCCAAAGGGTTGCACATCATATTGAAAAAGTGTTAGAGTGCAGCAGGATTCAACTCCACTGGGGATCAGAGAAACATGACCGGGGGGGCAAACAAAGCTTTGCTCCTCAGACAGTGCACCTCCCTTAATCCCCCAAATGTTAATTACACTTAATTAAATTTTCTCCCCAATCAATAATATAAAGCTTCTTTACCATATGGAGTTAAATGGTATGGTGCCAAATATGAAATGCAAAAGGTACTTAAATTAATTGAAGCTCAACACCAAAATTCTTGGCTTTTGTCAGAACTGTTTAGTTATACTTTTCCGTATCTTACATATTCCAGCTCTTAATGGTAAATATCACCAAGAATAAAACAAGGAAGATTATATGATTTCTGTGTTTTATAATGATCTCCTTTGAAAGGATTGTTTGAAAAATAGGATCAGACTCAAAGCCCCCACTGAGCTGAACATTGCATCTCTGTATAAATGATGAAAACAGATCCATCAGTTGAAATATTTAATGGTCGATCGTGGCAAAGCTTGCAAACAGACTTAATTACCACCTTCTAAATCAGACACACACACTCCTTTGCTATTTGATTTATCTCGGTTCTCCAAAACCCAAAACTTGAATTGTATTATTCAGTCAAGGGAGTCATTATTCATGCGGCAGCACGGTGGATTACGTAAATTTCTGGGACAGGAATATCAGGCAGGGAAGTCTGTATTTTCATATTTATATTTTTTTCTAGTCTACTAATTAGTTTTTGAATATGTTTGTTGTTTACCCTGTACGTCACTCAGAGGATACATGCATATCTGACACGTCTTTACCAGCCTGCACCTCTGTATGTTCCCTGAATGTTCTTAGAGCTGCACTTTACTTGTTGATTCAAACAGATGTCTTCTTAGGCTCTTATTGTGTTAGAGAGGTGTGTTATAGCTCTTGCTGGGATATTGTGGTATAGTTCTTGCTGGAATACTGTGGTATAGCTCTCGCTAGGATACTCTGGTATAGCTCTCGCTGGGTTACTCTGGTATAGCTCTCGCTGGGTTACTCTGGTATAGCTCTCGCTAGGATACTCTGGTATAGCTCTCGCTAGGATACTCTGGTATAGCTCTCGCTAGGATACTCTGGTATAGCTCTCGCTGGGTTACTGTGGTATAGCTCTTTCTGGGATACTATGGTATAGCTCTCACTGGGATACTGCTTCCTTTTGTAACTGGAAATTCATGGGACGCTCAGCCTAGCTGTACTTATGCCTATATGAGTTCTTGACAGTTTTTCGACAGTTTGTTATGTGCTATTTGCCTCACTTGTACATTGCTTTGGCCAAAGTGTCTGCTCAGTGTATTAATGTAAATGTAAATTTGTGTATAACCACCTACAGAAAAAAGTGTATAAAGTTTCCAGTTATCACATATTTCTTATAGCAAACAGTTCCCTGACCTGCTAGCACTGAGTGATGAATTCAGTCAGAAGTCCATAGCAGAGGTACGGAGTCCAGATCCTGCAGTGCCGGTATCCAGCTGGTTTTACATCTTACCTGATGAGTTACTATCTGCCTGAGATCAGGTGGTGCTCATCAGAGACCAGGGAAGGATGGAAAACTTGCTGGATACCGGCATAAAGGATCAGGCCTGCCTAGCCGTGGTACCCAAAATACCTAGCAAATGGACTAAACATGGATTAATTAAGTTTAGTAGAATGAAACTGCAGCCATATTGTTGTTTAAACTCTTTTATATAGCGATTTATTTATGTTTACATGGAAATAATATAATTTTCTTTGATCTTTATTGGGCATTTGGAGATTTTTGGATATTTTCAGCATGACTGCTTTCCCTGTAAAAACGTTTCACGATGGATGGTGGTAGCCATAAAGCCGTTCTTTGTGGATTCTAATTATGGCTGGATTTAGCTGATGTGGCTCCATTCCGCACAGCCGGCGGATCGCTGCTGGGCACGACGCGTGACGGATGCTGCCAAGCCTAGATTTCAGGTCCCTGTGGTGATGCAGTGGGTTCGGCATAAGCCGGCAGTGGTACCTACATTTGGACCTCCAGTCAAGCGACCCAACATGTGGGAGCTGAGGGATTCTGTAAAGACGATGGGGTGTGCGGCGCCACCTGGAGGCCCAATGACCGACAGTGCTGATGTCATGCCAGCGCAGAACATCACTGTCTACATCTGGACTGATGTCAATGCTTAAGATTAAAATCCAAAGTCAACTATCTAATATCCCAGCATCTGTTTTTGAGCTCTCCTGATTATTCTCTTATCCCATTGATATTTATATATTTCAATATTTAAAGGAAAATGGGAATTTATGGAAATTTATAGAAAATGACTGCAGAAATTTCAATCTTTGAAACAAGCATCTTTCAAATTCTGCAGGTTATTAGCAGGTAAATCTTTGTTAGTTCGTTAAATTATTAGATATTTTCTGTCTGGGTCTTTAGGCTTCCCAAATGCATGTTTATCAGTGTGTTGGATTCTAAGATAGGTGTGTGTAACTTACTCAAATGTTAATTCAGATTTCAGTCCTCAAAGGGTATACTTTCAGTGATGAGACAGTTAGAATGTGGGTCCTTCAATTGTGGTCATGTAAATCGGCCATGTTGCTGATAATCCTGATGACAAGGCTCAACAATTTTGGTGATGACAATAAACAAGTAAAAGCAAGGAATCATAAGCAATGACAGTAACCCAGGCTTCCCCAATCATTAACACAACTGAATGATGCAAGGTGATATATGTGAGTCTGAGTCAAGTCTTGAGTCAAAACATCGCAGTCTGAGTAGTTTCGAGTCATTTGCCCTCAAGTCTAAGTTGAGTCCAAGTCTTTTCATCATTTTTACTGTAAAGTCACAAGTAATGAAAGTTGTGACTCGAGTTCAAGTTGAGTGGCGAGTCATGCACATAGAGTGCACACCTATATCCTTTTTTTTACCTTTAGTGATTAAAACTTGCTGTAGCAAAACTCTACCACAGTACATCGTAGGATACATTCTTTATAGGCAGAGATAGATTAAAAAGAGAGTCTTCCCTCTATCACGGTTGTCCTCACACAGTTTTATGCCTGTGTATATGCAAGGGGATCTCAGGAGACCTTGCATTCAGCCCATTGAAATTGCAGACAGCATAGAATTAATATACACTGAAATTATAAAATTAACGGTATGGTATCCAGAGGGAGACTATAACCTCAAGTCATAGGGTCCAAGTTGGGTCCAAGTCTCGAGTCATTTGCCAAGTTCAAGTCAAGTCCGAGTCTTCAGTTAAGCTGAGTTGAGTCACAAGTCATCAAATTTTGACTTGAATCTGAGTCAAGTCATGAGTCAGTGATTCAAGTCCCCACCTCTAGTTGTTAGCATAGTTGCTAGTAGTTCTGCTTCCACAGGTAGAGTGAATTACCAACATTCATGCAAGAAACTTCCCTGAACTGCTCCGCTCATGAATATTTAACAATTCAATTAGTAACAAGAATTATATTAAACCATATGCTGTAAAACACATGCAACAGCCACATTAGTTGGTAATCTATTTACCACATATAAGTATTTTTTAAAGATTATTGAACAATGGTAATTACTTGACCTGCTAATTTTAAACAACAATGACAACAAAAATTTAAATGTATATAGCGCCTTTCATCAACCCAAGGGCGCTTCACAGAGGAAATAACTAGCAAAAAGTAATAATTACAAATAAAGGATGGAAGAGATAAAACATAATCTTCAATTAATATGACAGATACCACAGATTATAACTCAAACCGTAGTAAATGGGAATGGACAGGTACTGGAGAGAGAAGAGTGGGACTTGAGTTGAGATTTGAATAGGGGGAGAGAAGTAGTTACACGGAGGCTTTGGGGGAGGGAATTCCATAGCTTGGGGACTGCGACCTTAAATGCCCAAGCACCCATAGTGGAAAGACGATGATCTACAGCAATCAGAAAGTTGGGATTATTCTCTGCTAATTGACACAACCTGTCTATTAATCTGACATGTGCTTGAAAACAATGCTCTGCTCAGTTTCTTTTGCCCAATGAGTCAAAAATAAAGTGAAGCACATCTGAAGTTTGCTTAAACAAGAATGTTGAAAGACGAGTAGTGCTTGCAGACAGACACGGCGGTTATGGCTAGGCCATGTTCATGGCCCAGACTTCAGTAAGACCAAGGGATTGCTGCAATCTGTTTGTTCTCACCCCAGCTTCTGACTGGTCTGCTCCAAGCTAACCGCCAGCTGTCTACAGTGCCTTTTTTTCCCTGTTGGGTCCCCCATTGATCTGCCTGCAAATCTGCATGGTCTGAGCTTTAGCTCTGAGGTGTCTCTCATGAAAACATACATGGAATTCAACAATCCAACCTTGCTTCTGACTCCAGTCGCAGGCCATCTAGGTGACACAGTGCTGTTGGACTTTTCATAATCGGCAGCTCTCTCAGGCACAAGTATTAATGTGTCCTGTCCTATCAGGGATCAGGGCCAAATTAGGAAACAACCTTCGAGAAAGTTCCATTTTAATTCGGTGGACTGGGAACCATTAAAAAATGCCTTTCATTGCTGTTTCGTTGAGTCCTGTGTGAAACAATTTAGAGTGGCACAAGTTCATCTCATTATTGGGGGGGGGGAAGATGTGAATTTTGTGGAAAATGCATGAAACTGTCCCAGCTTCGCTCCTGCGTTGCTGCGGCACATCCACACACCAGCTGTCTTTATTAGATTTTTGTTTGGCATAAAAAAAACATTTCACTTTCCCACAGAGGTAGGTCTTGAAGTTTGGGTCACCAGACTGGGCATTAAGTGGTCGCTAATGGACCCGATCTGCATTTCTGCTCAGGAAAATGAACCACTGCAACGGCCCATTATCCCAGCAACGGAGGGGACCTGGGAGTCATATCCACCGTGATGAGGTGTGGGATTGAGTCAAAGAGATGGCTTTATCATAAGTTCTACGTTTTAACGCACAGTGACTGACTATATATCAACCATTCTGTGATGTCAATTAGGGCAAAGGATGAGCTCCTTCTTGCTGCTTCGGTTTATTTAATGCAGCTGGCATTCGGAGCTGTTCTTCCACCAATATGCTTCATTATCTTCACAGCAAACTCCACCGCGCATAATCATAAGTTTGGCTCAGTTGGGCAGAAATGAAATTACAAAACAACAGAATAAATTTATAGAGGGAAGTGAAAATTCTGTAGTTTTTGCCTGGAATTGCTACTTTTCGCTGCATCTCAAAACTGACAGCCAGAGATTGAGTACGTTGAGCTGAATGGGGGAAATCAAAGGGCAAACTAAATGTCACTAATCTTTGCATCCTGTACCGCAGTGGAGAAAAATATATTCATCACATAAACAAACACCAATCACCGTAAATGTCACTGGTGGCCAGCGATGTTCCCATTTACCGCTTGTATTTTTTGGACGGGTGCAGTGCTGGAATTAGCCATGTTTGTTATGCTGGTAATGGTGTTGGCATCTGCGGGAAGGCCAGTTAATGCAACGAGGCTGGATCTTCCAGTGCACGTCTATAATAGTCTCAGGAATTTGTCAGATGACCTGACAGCCAAGACGGATGCGGCCACAGTGTGGAGCCGTGAATCTGCTCCACCTGTAATGGTATAACCTCCGACGGCCTGACCCTGTGACCTCAGCACCATATGTTCGGCTGTGGGCTGGGGCGCCAGTTCAATCTAAGAAGATGACAGGCTGTAAAATGTAAACAAATCTAATTATGAACCATAGTGGAAAGCAGCAGGGTGTGCAGTTCACCCGAAACAGGGCCTACCACCAGAAGTGTCTAGCCATTGTCCTTGAGTGAAGCATTTAGCCTGAACACCGTCTGGAGACTCCCCCTGCTCTGTGGATGACAGCGGTGTGGGATATTAAACCTCTAGCTAATTGTGACTGTGAGTGAAGTAAAGCAGCTATGTATAACCGGAGAGACGAGCATTAGCGGTGAGAGCAGAGCAGGGCGGATATTAGTCACCGTGACACGTCTGATGCGGTTTCTGCTTGTCAGTGCGGTGCTCAGACGTGCACTTCGCCACGTCTAGACTGGCAGTTGCACGACAGGCAGAATGAAAACACGGAATGGCAAAGGAGAGACTAGCAGCAGATCCATGGTGTCAGATTCTCCACCTGTCGCCTGACTCCAAACACTTGCACCATGGGATACACTCACTGCCCTCCCCAGTGTTTGCCCCAAGGGGTGGGACTAACTCCCCCAAGTGACAACCATGCCCCCCCTCCCCGTAAATTATAACATATTGTGTGAGCACAGCAGTTGTGCCTTTTGTTTTCTGGGGTCTGCTGATGCTTGATAACTGTTACCGTCACCCACCTACCCCCACCACCACCCCCATGGCCCATCAGATATGTCCAGGTGCCGATGCCAGCCCCCCTAGGTGGTCAGACCTACTTGGGAAATGAAGATCCTTAGTAATCATGATTATCATGGGCAATAAGGTCGTAGTGTCAGGTGCCCCCCCCCCACCTTGGGATGTGTGCAGCATTGGGACAGGAGCTCTCCGCCAGTCTGCTCGCCTTGCTCTGTTCCAGTATTTAGAAGCAATCTGGGGTTTGGGGGCCAAGGGTGGTAACCGCAGTGGGAGCAGGCTGTGCTAATGAGCCTGTTAGCATTTGGATCCGAGCGGTGGCCAAGGCGAGGGGGGTAGAGGCAGCACTAAAGCTTTCATCTCCACCGTTCACATTCACTGCGGCAGAATTGATAAAAAAAAGATTTTTTTTTTTGGTATTATTTAGTTTTTTTGTCGTTTACTGCTTTTGGTGCAGTGAAAAACAGCCAAAGTGGTTCCTATTCTGGAAGCTATGGGGCAGTTCTGTGGACGGCTGGATCGCCCTGAGGCTGTGGCAGCCAGCCGCTCCGGCCCTTTAAGTGACACCTTCGCTCATTATACCTTTGTTCTCCCCGGTTGCCCCTACAATCTGCCTGTCGCCAGCCTGGGCTTTGATCTCGAATGTGATTCATGTTGTCGCAACGCAGACAACGGTAACGAGATCTGAACCAAGGCGCTGTGACCATTATCTCTGTGGCACTTTGCAAAGGGCCCAGTCAGAGAATCCCAGAGGAAGTCGTGTGAATTTTGTGTTGCCGAGAAAATCCGTGAAATGATGCTATATTCACCGTTTGCATCAGGACATTGGAATGCTTCTATTCACATATCCCATCATGCTCGCTTGTTGAGGCACACACCCGCACACACCCACACACACACACACGCACACACATAAAAACACAAATAATGTAATATAATATGTTATATATGTAACACTTCACTTAAGGGGGCACAAATATGTAGAAGTTACAAATATAGTCGCTACATGAGATAAAAGATGCGTCATGATTCGTTAATGATGACCGATATGAGTATTACACTTGTCTTATTGATGACTAGTTCCTGCACTAGTTCCTTCAGTAGCCCACAAAGGTTCACAAAATTAACAGATATAGTAACTGCTTGAGATAAATATGTGTGTCTATTCATTAAGGATGAACAAACATGAAATCAATTAATATATAAGTAATGGCATATATTAGCAGTATTACATTATTTGTGCCCCCTCAAATGAAGTCTTACTGTTCATATTATATATGTGTGTGTGTGTGTGTGTGTGTGTGTGTGTGTGAGTGTGAGTGAGTGAGAGAGAGAGAGAGCAAAGCTTGTGCTCTGAGCGCAGGACAGTCATTTATTCAGCACCCCCAGAGGATTTCAGGGGGGTCGAAGGCCTTGCTTAAGGTTCTACGGAGATGTAACTATTCTGAGAAGGAAGGGATCCGAATTGGCAACCTCCTGATGACAGACACAGAAGCCTAACCCACGAAGCCACACACCGCCCCCCCTAGGAATATGCATACGAATTACAATACAGCCCTTCCATGCGAGCTGCCCAGTTCTCACTGGGCTGAAGATGGTGAAACATAACACATGTAATCCAGGGAACAATCACATATTACCTGCTTTGATTTCTAAATACGTCTGAAACAAATAAGACACATGGAGTAATTATCTCCATTGCAGACAGTTTCAGACGATCACTAAAACACTGAATGGCTTTATATGTAATTACACAAATATTCAGAGGCTTAAGGGTTATCATTTAGATTGTAATACAAGAACCATTGCTTAGAAACCTTAAGAATCCCAAATGAAGATATTAAGTATATTAAAAAGGCTTAGTCCATATTTGAAGCATATGTTTTGGATTAGGGTTAAGTTGTCATTTGTGTATTCCTAAATTCGCCTTGTGTCTAATGCCTAAGTGCTGTTTGTTAACAAAAAGACTTACTGTGTCATCATAAATTTTAGGCCTTTCAACTTGCACTGCATATTTATGAAGCAAGAAATACAATAGCACCCCCCCCAAAAAAAAAAGTAGAAAACTGACAGTACTTAAAGCATGCTATTAGAGGGCAATGTGCCACATTCGGACAGCACTACAAAGACGAGCTGGGTCAGAACTCTCAGTTATTACCGTGCATTAAAAACTTTCCTATGCACTTTCTGCACTTTCGTAGCCTGGCCAGTACAAATGCCATATGATTATCCTGCACAAGTGAGTTCTTGGAAATGATCAGCGGCATGTTAGTCATAACAGAGAGATGCAGTCTTTTTAAGTTTCATTTATCACCTTTTTTTCGAAAATGAATTAATTATGAATGCGACTTTACATAACAGTAAAGTCAGTGCGAGGCGGTAGTGGATTGCTCGAATCTCAGCCATGCATATTGCAATTGTTACCAGAACTTGATTCATTTTACTATGGTTCTTCAGAACTCAGTGGTGTTAGCCCAGTGCTCATGCTGCACAGCTAGAAATTGCTCACTAATAACACGCCTGTACTGTGTCTTTACTATCTAGGTCAACATGAAGACCTGGTACTCGCTTCAGGAGATGAATTTCTACACCAGAAGAGGCTTTCTCTCCAAACCATTCAGCCTCCGTGTTCATGGACCATCACGTATAGCAGTCTGCGACTTCAAAGGTAGATGACAACCAGATTCTCGCTGCAATACATTAATATCCACACACATCCAGCAGATATCGCTACGGCGGAGCAGTGCTTAGCGGGCATGGATGGATCTAGAAGAAATTTAAAGATAGAAGGTCTCGTATAAGACCTGATGTGTGTATTTTCAATAACGATAATCAAGTTGCAAATATTTGTCTCAAATTGACAAAAATCATTGAACAATTAAACATGGAACACTGCCTTTTTAGGGTGGCAGTATTTCGTATGCATCCTCACCATTATAAAAGATATTAGCATATTAGCATTATGCCTCCATTCATCAATCCATCCAGCCATATTTTAGCTTCTTATCCAGGGACATTAGCATGGTGATAATCCTAAAATATGCTTCAGAAAAGAGCTAAGTAATTACTGAATATGTTATGTTGGTATTGTGAATTGTAATTTTCTGAAGAGAATTCAGACCAATTGCTCCCGCAACATTATTAATGAACGCACAGGATCTCACATTTTTAATTAGCAAAGCCTCCACACCACTGGCATAAATTCAATGCATAATTCATAGAAAATGAGCAATGTTATGAGGAATTATGAGATCTCGGCTTTGTTCATCAGCCGTGGAAAAATACAGCATAATTGGTTAATTCTGGATTGTTCAGTATTATGCACGTGTCTCCACCACAGGAGTAGCCATTGTAACTTAGACATTGTCGTCGTCATTATCATCATCATCATCATCAACAACAACAACAAGATCCATAGCGAGGGTGGTATGATGATGCAGTGATTAGCACTGCTGCCTCACCCCTTTGGGACCTGGGTTCGAGTCTCCAACATGTCTCCATGTGTATGGAATTTGCATGTCCTTCCAATGTTGTCACAGGGTTTCCTCTGCAGTGATGGGTTGGTGCCCCATCCTGGGCTGTTCCTTGCCATGTACCCATAGGCTCCGGACTCCTGCGACCCTAAATAGGACAAGTTACGGAAAACGGATGGATGTAAATCCATAGAGGGGTAACGCTTTACTTGAGGGAACACAAATACTTAGTACTTACTCAGTGACTACTGAAGAGCAAATACACTCATAATAACTGTGTATATTGTAAAACATGTTATTTTCTTACCTCCTCAATTTTCTTTAGCTACTAGCTGCTATGTGTGTGTGTGTGTGTGTGTGTGTGTGTGTGTGTGTGTATTAGGTTTATATTACATTGTGGGGACCGAATGTCCCCCAATATGTCATGATAACCTGTTATTTTGACATTGTAAGGACCAATTTTCAGGTCCCCACAAAGATCTGTGAATGCAATCAAAAAAATAAAAATGCCAAAAAACTTGTGGTTAAGGTTAGGGCTGGGTAGGGGTTAAGGTGGTCATTTGGGATTCGAGTTTTCCCCATAGAAATGAATGGAGAGTCCCCACAAAGATATAATTACAAACCTGGCTGTGTGCGTGCGTGCGTGTGCGGCCTCGAGCTGCCGGACACATTCACGCCGCGTCACAGCACGCAGTATCACCAGTGTCACTCCCGCTCCACATGAGTACGGTGCTGCTCGCACCACTGCTGAGTTAATAACGCACTCTGCAGCCGTCCCTGCACCGATGCTGATGGGGGCAACAGCCGTCACCGGCACAGCCAACGGGAGACAGCGATGTGGGCCGGGGAGGGGACGCACCAAGGCGATATGACTAAACAATAGAACATGTCAGTTTATCATGGATACCATTACACCCCATGTGTATGGAACAGTGTGTGGGCTGAACAGATAAAGTGCTTGTGTCCGTTTTTGATAATCAGTTTCAGTGCAGTGGGCAGGCAATGACCAGACAAAAGTTATTTTTATAAGCAGTTCCAGTTGTTCTCTGTTAATTCTCCCGCACTGGTTCACCCAGTTTGGGCCACATTCATTGTGGACCATCCAAGGCGCCCCTAGAGTCATGCGTGCCACATAATTACCAGACCAATGCCCCTGGCACTGAAGCCCCATTCTGCAAAATAGCTTATGTGGTCATTGTGTACTAGTGTATGTCGCCAAGCCTCTGACACCGTGACTCAATGGGGTTTGGAGGAAGTGACACAGTGGCCGGGGGGGGCGGAGAAGATGAAGGATATCGACGAGGCGCAGACCTGCGAACACTTATCTCAGGAAGAGGCCTTCGAGCTGCAGTCTGGCACAGAACTTATCACACCAAGCCTTTAAAAAATCAGACTTTCTGTGTCTCTTTGGGATTCTAGAATGAAAACAAGCTGAACTGGAGCAACAGCAGCCCCACGGAAGTCCAGTATCAGTACCTATATCCAGCACTCAGTGTTGGGGAAGTTGCTCATAAAAGTAATCCATTACAGACAGAGGTGGAAAGTCCGGGTCCAGAAAGTACAAGTTCAGACCAAGGTTTTGTTTCAACCAACCAGTAGAGTATAAAGAGTCACAGTCAAAGGGTACCCAACTGGTTGACTGAAACAAAATCTTGGTCTGGATTTTTACTTTCTGGAGCTGAATTTTCCACCTCGATCTGTAAGAGATTACTGGATTACTTCCCCTACATTGCCAGCCCACCAACCTGAATCTGGAGAACCTCTACAAAGAAATTCTAATTAGCTAATGATTTATTGTAAGGTGCAGAGTGTATTATACATCATAATCTTACATTTAGCACACTCCTCTTTTTTAATGTATCTGTTTGCTGTTTGGTCCTGGGTTATGTTCAGACAGAGAACAAATCACTAATGTGATCTGGTATCCCAAGATGTTGGCCAGTGTTATCATATTTCTGCTGGTCAGCACCTTGGTGCCTTTTAAATATTTTGCAGGTCCTATAAAACCCACCGCTACTTCAAACCCCCCATTTTTCACTGCCGAGTCTCACCTCTGTATCTGCGCTTGTTAACTGCTCCTTGTAGGTTTTACTCGTGTTTCAACAGAACATCTCAGTTGACCTGGTCAGATACAAGAGAAGTTTAAGAGAAGCCTGTTTTATTTATTAAGATCACAATGGACGGGGAAAAGTGGTCAATCTGTTTATATGTTTAGTGCTTTACCGAATTCCATCCATCCATCCATCCATCCATCTATAATCACACATCCAGTACTGAGATGCGCAGGATTTAAGAACATAAGAAATTTACAAACGAGAGGAGGCCATTCGGCCCATCAAGCTCGTTTGGGGAGAACCTAACTA
>JAODLD010000052.1:14177857-14188655 GCA_026781065.1 Mormyrops boulengeri | reverse complement strand
CCCCCACCGCACAGTATACAAGCACCCCCCAAGATCTCTAAGACACACAGGTGTCCCTGCCAGGACGGCGTTGGGGTACCACTACTGTCGTTTTATCTCCTTTCAATTCCCTTGCATGATGACTAGGGAGGGGGGGGATGACCTTTGTCCCCCCCCCCATCTTCCTCACATCCCGTAATCTCCTGAGATTTGCCTGTCTTGCTTCCTCACACCACAATGGCAGCATTACTTTGAATCCTGTCCTTCACGTTGCATTCTTTTACACTACAGCCTTTGCCAGAACTCTTAAACATTACTCAGTCTGCTGTTACGAGCGAAAGAAAAATCAAAGGAGGACCTGATTTGATTTAATAATAAAATCTGGATCCTTGTGGCTAGGGCAAACCATTTAATTTTTACTTAACCGATGCTGGAGACGTCCGCAGAACTGTTTATAAATTTCCCAGTAAGAAAGCTCACTGAAAATTATCAGATTATGGTCTTTTTTGCCCGGTACAAGAGCAGCACCCTGCTGGGGGGGTTTGAATGGTCACACGTCCAGGCGGTTATCACGGCACCATCCAGCCACCCTCATTCGCAGGCAGACATACGGACGGCTAAGTCTGCCAGGTCCCCATGCTGCGTGGCCTAGCTGTGGGGGGGGGGGGAGGACAGCATCCAGCGATGGATGCTTGTCTTCTCTGGAATGGGGAAAACCTCTTAGGCACTAGGATTTCTTTATTAATTCATAGCAGTATGGATTTCTACAAAGAGAAGACCTGACACAAAGGTGGTGGTGGGCGGGGGGGGTCTCGGGAAAGTGTCACGACAACCTGCAGATTACATCATCACATTTTATTTATTTAGCAGACACTTTTATCCAACGGAATGTACAATAAAGAGGCAGAGTCAGCTGGTCCCAGCAGCTATTGGGGTTAAGGGCCCCACTCAGGGGCCCCGACACTGAAATCACACTTCCCACTCAGGGCCTGAACTAGTGACTTTCCAACCACAGACACAGCATCCAAACGCTCTGAGCCACACACCAGCCCCGAAATCTGCAGTAGAACTTCAACCTCCAACATATTACCTTTTGTTTTTCCCCCTAAACATTATACAATACAGTCAGTCCCCAGGTTATGAATGGGGTCCGTTATTATACAGTAGTAATAAAATTAGCAACATACGGTACTGTACCTGGAGTCAACAAATCGCTAAATCTGCGCGATGAATTTGTTAGTATCAACCATTGAAATTAACTCAAATCTTTAATATAATAGCCGCTATGGCAAACCGTTCGTAAGTACGAGTTTTCCGTAAGACAGACATCGGTAGCCCAGGTACTGCCTGAATTAGTTTTACAATCACTACTTACTGGAACATGGTGAACATTAGAATCGATCCAAAAGTGTTTATGCTCACACTTGGTAGGGAAAGCTATATTTATTAATGCAGGGTTTTGTCCCTTGTGTTATGTATTGTTTTTTAAGACTATAGTCGATTCATCTTTCTATTTATTTGGAACATTAAAATGCTGCCCCCACAACCGCAAGTTGAGCCTTACGCCATAGCCTTGAAATTTTATAGTGGGAAATTATTTTAGTGAACCACAGACTGTTCAGCGGCATTTAATATTACATATACAACAAGCATTGTGTTATATCAAGCGCTACAGACGCAAGCTCTCTATTTCTGCACTACTAATCATATATCCGGTATGTAATGTGACTTACTGATTTTGAAACACTTTTTATATCATTTATTGCTCCTAAGGCAATCTTAAGGGAAATAATTCAGTCAACAAGATAATTTGCCGAGTAAAAGATACAGTGTCCCTCCTGAGCAGCAGAACAAGAGCCTTGAGCAAGAAAACCGCCTTCTGGTCCTGCCACTTCTGCACCACCTTTGCCTGACCTTGTCATTCCAAAATGTATTAAACGTGCCCAAGCCCATTCAGCACGGCTTTCCTCGGATCTTATTATGGAGGAATCCAAAGGCTATCTGTCTGAGATTGTTTCACATCTGCTATCCTTTGGATGTTTATCACTGCTGGAGTACGGTTAGTCAGTCCCCACTTCAGCCGAATGAAAACAGCATTGATTTCCTATAGAGACTCGCAGCCAAGCTGGGCTTAGTGTCGAGGGAGGCTCCTGGGCTTGATTAACCAGTTGGGATGATCATTTCCAGGGTAGGGAGAAGGCGAAAATGAGTACGCCGAGGTGAGAACCTTCTCATCTGCCTCTGGAAAGGCACTACGGACGACTCTTTGGAATCCTCCACCCCAACGCTTGGACGGGCCGGTTTGCTTAGCATCTCTGGAGCCGCTGTCCACTGTGATCCCTCACGCTCATAAACACCTCAAGGCAGAATTCCCCAGGATCCAAAACTCATCCTCGATCAGGGGCGGGGCAACAGCTGAAAGCTGATTGGCCCCCATAGTGCCTAAATGACTGATTCTAAACACATCATTTGCTAATGTTGAGGTTGACCGCTCTGTATGAATTATGGACTCTCTTACGCCTTCCACCTTAAAAATCCCAGAATCGCCGCTGTCCTTCATCCAAACCCTTAATCCTTATTCCCTTTCTCATACACTGGTTCAACCACAAACTCAGCCCCCATAGGTTAATTATAGGGTCACTTCCTCGTGTTTATCAAGGGAAACACCACTTTGGGTTAATTACGCATGTCAGGGCAGAGGTAATGTCTTCTCTGCTTCTTCACGAAGTCAGATGTAATTAGTCTCATTTGCAGGAAGACTCGTCATGCGGGTTTACATAAACAGAACAGTCTGCATAACAGCAAATAGCTGTGGGTCAAAGGTGCCTGTACACATTGTTAGTACCGCATGTGAAGATGCAGCGCAGTGGCCAGAAGTAAACGCTGATGTTCTCCTGAGGTGAGACATTAATGATGAGGGCAGATGATTGCCCCGCTCATTTTTGTATCTCCCTGAATATTACTCTGACTGTAACAATGTCTTTCATATGCATCTGTGAAACCAAAACATTGAATAATCTTGTGCTGCATGCTCTTTTAAATGTTTAAAAGTACAAATCATTACGGCTATAACTTATCCAATAGCGAGTTTAAGACATTGAGTTTTAAGTGTCTGTTGCACAGCCCAGACTGTTCAAAACACAACGCAGTACAAGCAGATGCTCTTGGCCCTCTCTGCAAAAAGACGTCTGAATGAATAAATGTGGACAAATAGAGACTCCGTTTGCAAAGCATCGTAAGGCCGGTTTCACCCGGTCTGAGGCCTTGAATAAATAATGAGAAAAAAATGCCTCTACATTCCAAGAGACCACAGGACTGGATGGCGCCGCCTGGGGGGCGGGGGCTGGGGATGTAGGATTGGTAAATTGCTGGATACAATTGGCAGCAGTGGTTGGGGGGGGCGCAGCATATAATTTTCAAAGAAAATTTGAGGGGGCAGTTGGTATTACTATGCTATTGGTTACCTTTTTAAACTAAAACAGACGACAACATTCCAGTTCTGTAAAGAAATTAAATTTCAAACATATTCCTAGCGTCCGGACAGATAAATACCCATATAGCTAAATGAGCCTGAATAGGATCCAGGCCAAATGATCAGAAATCGTTAAGGGCCTTGCTCAAGGGCCCATGAACAGGTGACTGTCCTGCCAAGGTTGGGGCTTGAACCCATGACTGGTGAATCACTGGCACCGAGACTCACCAGGGCCACCCTCTGCACTTACCTTCTGAGTATGGTGCAAATATGGGCTGGATTAAGTAACATTTAGTGTAAACCTGGGACATATATGGCCCTTACCTGTTGCAAATCCAGGAAGCGGATTCAGACCAGTATTGGTCCGTTGTGCAAAAAGACGACGGGTCAGATCCGGTTTATGGATCTGCGGCGATTTTTGAACAACATTGGGCCCGGATCTGGGCCTGATTCTTTTTTCAGCTGTTTGACTTTCAAAAACAAAAGAACCAAATAATCACATAAAGAACTCCATAATGTTAATGGTTCCTAGGCTGCAAGTTGCATTTGACACCAAACTAAAAGGCTGACCGAAAAAAAAAAAATGCGACAGCTTACGGAAAAACATGGCAAGATGGCACCATTTTGAGAATGGTTGGGAAAAAATGCCCGCATCTCGTTTCGTTTTTCTTTTCTCCCAGGAAGCAGAAACCCAGTAGGGCTCCAACCTGATGGACCTGAAAATGGTCATTAAACATATGAGCATCAGAGCAACGAGTTCAGGTAATGGCTCCTCTCAAAGCGGCGTATCCATCATTAGACAGAGCACCATTTTAAATGGGATTATCAATGATATTACTCTGGGCTTTTAATGGCCACGGGATCCAGGAGAAAAATACATATTAACAAAAGGACATCGGTCCTCGTTTGAGCGACCCCACCAGCTGGCGATGTAAATATGCCCAGGTGCCCCATTTCGGGTCGAGATCTTGTACATATAAGCATATTTTCATATTTATGCACCCATTTTCGATAACCATGTATCCCACTTTACAGCAGGGGTACAACGTAGACAGGATGCCAGCGCATTGCAGGGCATTCAGACACAAACGCATTCTTCACACAGTCAGATATAGGTGATTTCAAGTCAACAATCCAGCTAAACTGCAGGAGGAAATATATCCAAACATAGGAGAAACCCAAGCGAATCCCTCACACGCCCAGGTGACAACGGGTATATACCCTGGGAGCGCAATGCGAAAATGACTACAGGTGGGCCTCTTACAGACAAAGCAGATATATTTATTTTCCATGGGACCTTTTACGTTTGTTTACAGGACATCCGGCTCCATGAATTGTGTGGAGAAGCGGCCACCGTGCTGAGGAACAGCTTTTACTGAGTGCAAACATGTCGACGTGAGATTAGGGCACATTGCTCATGGAGAATTATTGAGATTGTAAAAATGTCTCCGTGTTTGTCAGGCTGAGGGAGGACCCCAGAGGAACTGGACGCAGAAGTTTTACAGATTTGAATGAACTGTTTCATCAGCAAGGCAGCCTGATGATGACAGAACACACATTTTCATTTTATTCCATTTTATTTAACTCGTTAAATATAGCCTGCATTCTCAAATGAAGCAAAACTAAATATCCTGGATTTCTTAAATGTTACTGAGGTTATTATCTGTATCTGTATTTTACCTGTTTCTTTATCTATTTATTAAACCTGAGAGAGACCAGTGGTGGAATATATCAAAGCTTTTGTACTCATTGATTCTTTCTACTTTGAATCTGTCTTAACTTCATGCTCTCTGTCGCTCTTATTCTGTGATCAGCTAGACACAAGAAGTGATGCAAAACCATCTAGCAGTTTGTAACTGTTCATCTCTCCACCCTTAATCCCAAAGTGACAGCTCATCTAAAACTGGCCAGTCTTCACAAAATCGGACACAAAGGATAAAAGTATGACTCATAGGAGCTACAGAGAACCATTTACAATATGAATCAAAACAGTAATTGGCTCTTCTCGTGGTTTCTTGTTGTCCGCAAGGACTATGTACGGAGTCTATTGTCAAAACAGCTACATCCAACTGGAATGAATCGCCATTGTAGTCATGCTAAAATAACTTGGCCACGTTTGACGGGATGAAGCATTGAAAAACTCTTCATAATAAATATTAATGTGTGTCTGATCTAATAGTAACATCAGTGAGATCTGGCAATTTAAAGTCTGGAGAATGCAAAAGGCCATTTAATTTGTCATTGCCATAAAGCTGCTGTTAATTTCTGCATGGCTGTACAGTATATAAATCACCAAGGCAGGATTCAAGGAAGGTACCTTCTCTTACAAGCACCAAACGAGGCTGTGAGAGCACGCTGGAGAATCTGCACTGCATTTATAGAAGAGAAGCATCTGGACAAAGAAGTGTCACACATCGTTAATTTTATTATTACTATGATCATCATTATTATTGTTATTATTATTAGATAATTGACTTTTTATTTATCATTATAAAAAATTCTTCCTTTACAACATCTTGATTCCCACCATTTAATCATTTTTGAATTACATCTTGCATATTATATATCAGGTCTGGAGACACAATATCCGTGATCTCTTTTATTCTCCTGAAAGCAATTCATAACTGTTTTATGATAAAAGTTCATCTTTGAAGTATATAATGAATGCTTGAGAGAAGCAATAAGTATGTATAATCTCACTGCTTAGCTGAAGCTTCTATCCACCATATGTGTGTGTGTGTGTGTTATTTGTGTGTGTGTGTCTGTGTTGTGTGTATAAAAGCCTTCAACTTACATGTAGCAGCTTCTTTAAGATGGACAGAATCAACTTTACATTCAAGCTGACAGAAAATGGGAACCAGTTTTGGCAGGTAACTCATTAAACACCTGGAAAGGTGTCTGCATCCTGTTACCATGTTTGCACATTGCCAACTTCACTTATTCCCAGGACAGACTTTTAATATCCTACCTGCAAACACAGCTGGACAAGCAGCCTTTCAGAACTTAGAAAACAAAACAAAAAATACTAATTTCTTTATAATGCCAAAGGCAGAAGGGAAGGCTTAAGTGGCCAGATGACAAATGCACTCATCACAAATCACAGTAGATGTGTATTAAGAAAAGAAATTTTAAACAATTCAACTACCTCTGCTGTTTGGAGCTCCTGTTTCCTAGCCCCCAATTCAATGGACTACAAGTCACATCTACAGCTGACATCTATAGGATGGTGGGGAAGAGTAATGAGATTCTGAAGCTACAATCCTCTGCTTCTCCAACTCCAGCAGAGGGAGGTCTGTGTGAAAAGCCTAGGAAAATTTTTAAGAGAACAGGTTCACTTACAATCCAATTTTCCCATTCCAGGGGTATGGAGAAATGAAGTTATGTTATTTCATTGCAGTTTGTTGGTCGGGGTGTACTGAAGTCTAGATGCAATGATGAAATCTGAAGAATTGTAGATTATAAAGCTAATCAGGGAACTAAGCATTCCTACTTCTGCAAAGATCCGTAACATTTTGATGTTTCTCCCCTAGGTATACAAACAGGATGAAGCGAAGGCATTTTCTGGCACTGAACCAGTAGCAGTGAACCACACCGCTTTCATTTCAACTGCTTACTGCTTCTGGTTCTGGTCTGAAATCTTTACCTCCCTCAGTAATCATGGTCATAGGACAGGTTGCGAGTCAGACGGGTTGCACCTCTAACAAGCATGAAATTATATTCATTCCTGGGAGTTCATTTGCCGCACGGAGGCAGCTTTGGAGCTTCTCCCCGCAGCTGATGTTCAGTGCAGGGTGGTCTGGAGTCAGAACAGAACAGAAATGAAAGCACTGAAGATTTTAAACACGGGCCAGCTAAACAAGACAAGACGAAGGCAGCCAAAGTATGTTTGCCCTGCAGTGCCCCTAACTGATTTCTCCATTTGCTTGGTTCGGCAAATCCATCTGCTCATAACGGTGGCTAAAATAAAGCCAGACTCTGTCTGAGACGGCACAGATTTCTTGAAACTTGCTTTTGTACAGTTTCAGCTTCAAAGGTCTGAAAGACCCTTTTCCTGAAATATCAATGTTGGAGTGAGGCAGAGCTAATTAATATGCCTAATAACATCAATGTTGTGTAGCCTGACCTTGACCGGGCTTAACATGCACTCGCCACTGCGATGTCCACAATTATCAAGCTTTCTGTTTCGGGACGGTCAATCACCAAGCAGTCTAACCATCACGCATCACCCATTCTCCCCCAGGTACATCCCTGCCTCCAGCAATTGTTCCAAACATTTACATCCCCATTCCACTAAATGAAGGTGGATGTCGATGGGTCCTGACAACATCTGTTCCTCCGGCAGGGCAGACGATACTTTGAATAGATTTGCGCCGATAGGCATGACGACAGAGTCATGTGACGTCTCTCCAGAGCCAATCACACCTGATTTATCAATTTCTCAGCATATTCGATTCAGAGGGACGGCCCGAGATAAATCATCTTCGGAGGAATAGGTGTAGATCTGCATTAGTCTCAAAGACAACCGCATTAAGGATTAGTTTCACTGTTTCACTCCAAGCCACATTGCACACTTATCTGATTAATTCACTGCTACAGCAGAGTCTGTAAAAAAAAAAAGCTTGTGTACTGCTGGGCAAAAAGACAAGGTCAGAAACTCAAAGAAAAAAAAAAAGAAAGAGAATTTACAGTCCCGAGCTCCATTCCTGTATTACGGAAGCAATCACTCTTCAGACGGGACGGCTTTTTGATACACATATAAATAACCAGTTAGGTTTATGGTGATGATGGTCACATGCACACCAGTGGGAAAATAATTTTAAGAGGCATACTAATCAGTAGTAATGAACTAGTCACAAAGTTGGTGTACAATTACAGTATCAGCAATAGTCAGTCTGGGGAATATGGGAATGGTGTTCTGCTATACTGCCAGTAGGGGGTGACTCCTTTGCAATGAAAATGGTCTTTGCAGCAGCATTCTCCAAAGCTTGGTAAAGCCACATTGACTTCTGTTTATTATGATGAATGGGTATTTTGCAATGAAAGTAACAGAGGCAAAATAAGTGCAAATTGATAAACTCTGTGGCTGTTGGACATTCACAAACATGTTTTTTTTTTCCCTGTATGCACCCACAGCGGGATTTATTGAGGTAAATAGTACATTTCTGATGCAAAATTACCTGGCTTGCATGACCAGCTGGGAGTCTGATCTCAATAGGTATTACCCATCTTACTTGTAATCTAAAATATGTATCTTAAGGGCACATATCACTGATCTCGGCAGCCCAGGAATCCTTCTTGTTTACAGTTTGCTGTATGTTCCTATTTTGATAACCATGAATGTTCATCTCCTCTCCATCTCCAGTCCCAAGCGAGTCCCATAAGCACCAGAGCTTTTGTAAGCGCTAGACCAGCCTGCTGGAACAGCATACCTCACAATCTTGTATTTTAATAACTGATTTTAACCTCTAACGCAACACATTATAATCCTTATTCTGAGGATTTTTTTGGGGGGGAGGGGTGGGTTGCATCTATTTTGCCTTTTTCTTTTATTTGTACTTCCTCTGTTTAACTTTGCCTGTTTAGTAGTTCAGTGGAGACTGGGAAAAAATTTAATCCACAGACAACTGGTTCAGAGGAGGGTATCTGGAATGCATCCCTACATGCCCTCAATATATAGCTCAAATTCTCATAAATGAATAAACAAATTGATTAAACTTTTTTCTTAAATAGTTCAGGGAGCAAAATGAAAGAAAAGAGAGATAATTATGAAAAGCACTTCCCCCAGTTTCTGCATGACTGTATGCTTCCCTGGGCTAGTTCACTGTAAATCCAGGAGGATAGATCCGAAACACTTTAGAAAGACAAGCTCGGCAGACATAACACAAATATCCCCAATGTCTGGACTGTAACACAGAACCTCTCCTTTCATCTAATGGAAGACAGCAACATGATCTCAGATTTAGCCTCTAAAATACAAAGTATGTTTGCCGTAGGTCAAGAGATCACCTTGTGATTACTTATTAGAGACCCAGCACCTTTGAAAGAGAGAAAGGAAGTGACAGACAGACAGTGACAAAGAAAGAGAACTGGCTTGTGTGTCTGGCTTAAGCTTAATCAGTACCATTTCAGCTGGATAATGAGAAAAAGGGAAACAAATGAAAACAGGGCCTGGAGCTAATGTGGATCATTTTTGGCTCAACATTTAGCCTTTTACACCGAAAAATCGTAAAAATCAATTACGAGGTCTGATTAAAGGCTGCACTGTAATTATTCCCGCAGTCTCCCAGGGTCAGCTCAGCTCTGAAGAACGCAGTCTTACCTTTCCCGAGGAATGAAAGCAGTGTGATGGATGCAGCACCCTGCAGAGAGGCGCGGCAGAGACGCTCTCAGCTAATGAACACCTAGAAATCAAAGAAATGCGTCTCGTGAAAAAATAAACATGGCGGCCGCTCTTCAAAATAATCTGCAGTGCAGTGAACTTTAACCATATACATATATATCATTTTTAAAATATATATTTAAATTTTTATACGGAATTATGTTCCAGAATTATTCATTTCATCATCCTTCCATCCGTCACCCATCGATTCATCCATCTTCCAACCAGTAAAGCGGATCAGATTTGTTAAAACTCTTCTCTATTGCAAAAGTGGTGCAGCTCACAACCGCAATACGTACAAGTCTATCCTATGTAATCCACTGTGCAGTGATGCACAAACATGTTTAAAGCTTTTTTTTCTTAATTTAAGCAGGTATTTATATGTAACGAAAAACAAAACAATAATAAAGTAAAACGCAGAGATCACACCCATGGTGTCCTCTGTCATTTGGACATGCTGAGCCTTGGGGACGGATATCGGTATTATCCTGCTCATCAATCGTGTCTGATGAAGCTCCTGCAAGATCCATCCACCTTGCAGGCAGCTCTCTGCACTGAGACGGTGTCCTTTACGACAAGACAGATCTATTAAATTTACCAAAGAGAAACTGATGCTAATCCCTGAATGGACAGCCCGAAATCTACCTTGGGCATTTCACCATGGGATGCCAGGTGACCAGACCGCACTTTCTCCCGGACTTGGTGGAAATTGACAAGGAGCCATCAACACATGTTTTAATCGACTGTCAGGGGAAGTTAGGCCCTATAAGGCACGGGACATTTAAGCTGTCATACCCGTCCAGAGGGGCTCATCAAAATTGCCTCTGATGTGCAATCTTGTGGCTGCCTGTCCTTGTTTCTCACCATCAAATTATGGAAACCCCTCGGGATCACGGGGGGGGGGGGGGGGGAAAGCCCCCCAAAAATTTCCCAAAAATTAAAACAGCGCCCCCCCAAAAAAAGGGAAA
>JAODLD010000052.1:14145163-14171468 GCA_026781065.1 Mormyrops boulengeri | reverse complement strand
CAGGTACGGACTCCCCCGTCCGGCACTGCAGAGGCACCAGGTACGGACTCCCCCGGCACTGCAGAGGCACCAGGTACGGACTCCCCCGTCCGACACTGCAGAGGCACCAGGTATGGACTCCCCCATCCAGCACTGCAGAGGCACCAGGTACGGACTCCCCCGTCCGGAACTGCAGAGTCACTCTTCACTACCTCTCTTCTTCCACCATCTTGAAGGCACAGATATACTTTTGCAATACATTTGTCGAGCCAGAGATTCTAATTGTGTTATAATTATGTGCCAAGTTTGGGAGGGTCTCATGCCCACCCCCCTTAGAGTCAAATAAGTCAACAAGGTCGCTCCTGCCTGGGTGTTGCCGGAACCCACATTGTGGAAGCGGGCAGATGGGACACCAATGACAGCAATAACACCAGGTGTGTGTGTGTGTGTGTGGGGGGGGGGGGGGGGGTTCTTGTGTGGTCATTCACCTGGCGGTCCATAAAACGCCACGATCCGTAAAAAGGCTGAGCGTTCTGCTGTTCTGTTTTCCTCCTCCATGTTCCGTATGTTCCCAACACAAAGAACCCCACTGATTTCAGCCATTGTGAAATATAATTAATCTGCCAAAAGGATGTAAATACCGATTACGGAGCTTGTTGAGCCCCCGCTACTCTACGGAGGCCTCGTCAGCTAAATTTCACCTGCCATCCCACGAGGGGCGTGGAAATGACAGGAGGTAAGTTAACAAAAACGGGATGCCAGAGAAGCTTAATACAGCAACTAAAACAACACACTATGAAAAGACATGTTTGGTAATATAACACCTACTGGCTATGTGATTGATGTGGTTTTCCCAGTTGTAATTTAGAAAGAGTTATAATCGTTGCTTTGTCTTATACAATTCAGTATTTAATTTTGCAGCTGCTCCTGCTGGGAAAATAAGGGAACTGAGTAAACATGTGCTGTGGAACACGATATATAGTAAGGCTGATTCCTTCAATGGCAGACGGGTTGCACCTGGAATTTTTAAATATGTGATATGTGTTTTGTCCCCTTGTTTTCACCCAGGAAGAGGGCAGTGGAAGGCCTTTCCTTGAAGCGTCAGTATGATTTTGCTCGTCTCCTTCATCCTATTCCATGTCGGCTGATTGCTGTCATTCGCTGAAAGTCATGGCCGTGTCACTAACCTTTGCCGCGTTCAAATGTCATGTTGGGCACGGACGACGTCCAAGCCCCAGCCAAGGACAGATGGACAGGATGGCAGCGTTGGACAATGCCAGGCCCGCACGGCAGGCTTCTGTTTTGTCTAAGCTTGGGGGTTTGCCGCGTACTCCTGTTTGCCCGTCCTCCACACCCATGTCAAGCTGAGCACTTAGGATGCTTGTACTACCATCCATGCTCCCATACCTGCGGGCACCAACCTAGCTGGCCAAAACCGGTGAGTAGACAAGCTCAGACGAAGGCAAGGCACCAGGACAATGAGGTACCCTCCTAGGAGTCAAGGGCAGAGAGCATATGCCTGAGAAAGGCCCATCTTCATACCCACCGAAATTCCTTGTTCCACTTATGTATCGTTGGAAGCACGTGGATTATCGGTAGCAAGAAAACCCCGCTAACACCCTTCGCTATGGATGAGGATGTTCTGGGGGACACCAGGCCGCTTCTGACATGCTGCCATGTCCTGAGGCAACTCTGTCCGAGCCAAACCGTGTGACCACATGGCGACGCAGCCTGAAGCTGTCAGGAGTCTTCGAGTCGTTTCACGAGGGCCAACAAGTCTTCAACCCGATAGCTTGATGCAGAAGTTGCAAGGCGGAAAATGGAGATTCTCTCTTTGGCTGAGGTAACAATCTCTTGGAAAAATGTTCGGCAGGTAGAGAAAGATGTTGGCACCATTTGGTAGTTAAACGTATATTAAATCATTAGCCGAACATAACTTTGGGTGGGCTGCAATGGAGGGAATCTCAGGGACAATGATAGATTAAAATATAGAGGAGTTTAATTCTGTTTTTCATAAGACATTTTAAAGCTTACGAGATGTGCAATTATGTGTGTATGTACGTGTGTATGGTCATGCACTTGAGATATTAACCCGAGTTTCCTTTTCAGGATCTCATTATGTGGGTGATCATCAAAATAATCATCTGTTCTGTTATTTGATTTGTTGAGTTTCTGTGAAAAACGCCTGGACTTTAATACCGAGATACGGCTCTTAAGTGGGGAATAATTTTCAGCATCCACATCGTAATCTCATTTGAACAAACATCAACGAGTTCTACTGTCTGCAAATTAAATACAAAAATAAAATGAAAGCCAAACAGAGAGATTGACTTTAATATTTCAGCACGCCTCACGTGTGTTTTGTTGGGCTCACTTTGAAAGGCGGGCGGGTTGGTAGATGTTCTCTGGAGCATTTTAATCCTGCGCCCTGTGTAAACGGGAAGGACAGAAGCTGGCCGGACATGAGACACACCATTATTCACAGGGAAATGGTGCATAGCAGCCTGCGGCCACAGCCGCTCAAAAGGGATCTGGCGAGATTAGCACATGCACTCTCGTGCTTGCCAGAAGCTACCATTTTCGTGTACTATCGCTCTTTCTGTAGCAATTATACGGGACCTCCTCGATTTAACAAGCCCTGCAGACATTTGGTGTGTAGGCATTTGTTATCAGTATTGAGAATTGCGGCCCAAACATTTCAGGATTTTTCTTCATATTCTTTTATTGAACTGGGTGGCTCATGGACTACAGAACACATCTGAATGGGGGGGGCATAATTTCAAGGCAGGAGTGGGGAGCATATTCACTAAAACAGACATATTGCTCATGTACAGTATGACCAGAAAACAATTATGGCTTTTGCTAATGAAGTTTTATCAGCTGGAATTAAATTTCTGTATTTGTATGTATTTTTTAAGGGATCACATTCTTGATGATGCTTCAGAAGTTACCCAGGTAACTGCGGTGATCCCAGCAGATCTGTCACCTCTGGGATGATTCCAGAGGCAGCTGCCCTCCTTGGATTTTTACTTCCATCCTCCATCCATCATCCATCTATCCGTCCTTCCACCCATCCATCCATCATCCATCTATCCATCCATCCATACTCTATTTCCACTTGATCAATGCGGGGTCACAGGAGTCTGTAACCAGTTCCGGAAGCTATGGGCATCAGGCAGGGAATAACCCAGGACGGGGCAGCAACCCGTCACAGCGTACACTCAGCACTCACGCAAATTCACACCTACAGGCAACTTGGAAAACTAAATTACAGTAATGACAATTCATTTGTTTTCTAAGGTTTTATGCAGAATTTGCAATGGGCCCAATGTAGCAATTCCTGCCCAAGTAGTGGTCAAAAATATATTGTGTTGACCAAAATGAAGTACGATGTCTAAAGATAGTAAAGGTCAAAACAGCAGTAGTGGTCAGCAGTATAAAATATATGCAGGGGGGCATTTGCAAAAGGCATTGGCTTGCTGACATATATACATAACAGCAACAATAATAATAATAATTCCATATGTACTGTAATGACATATAAAACAGAAGGGAATTAGTTCATAGCAAAATTACAAAAATGGAACTAAAATATTCAGCACGGCGACATATTTTGTCCACCTCAAACCATCTTATTTTTCAGCTGAAGCTCTATCAGACTGCAGTGCGTAGCTCTGAATGGTTTCTGTTAGCTAGGCTACGGTGCCGTTATTACAGCAACGTGCCGCTTTGGGGCCGCCATCCCTGAATGAAAAGCACTCGCGTGTGACATATTGCTTTCGGTGTATGAATTTTTGTATTCTAACAAGGCGCTTTATCCATAAGACCTAGAGGCTGCCAAAGTCGAGGTCTGTGTGCTAATGTCACGCACATACCAGTGGACCCTTGTTGTTTGATATATATGGCACAAGCAGAAAAGTTAAAATAAATCATACAAAGGAAGGTTTAATTGAAATGACACTTTATTTGCTGTTTATACAAGTATGAGCACATCGGAAGGCTTCTTTACACAAATCCCATCATGCTCTCCTTTCAGACATATATACAGGTGAGAGTGAAACTCTGGGACCAAGCACATGACCAAGCCATTTAGCCAGCACCCCTGGGTATGTGACTATGCTGCCAAGGCCAGGACTCAAACCAGCGACCTTGTGAGGCCTAACCCACTGAGCCACACACTGTTCCCTCAAAGGTCTCCATCACCCAGCCTAGATTGCATGAAGCAGAAGGTGAGAGCTGACCTTACCTTGCATACGTACATAGGCGGGGCTGCGTCCCAGCCACCCCACATGTGGAATGACTCCGGGCTTTTATTTTTACCACAGGGAAGACCAATTATAACAGCCTAGCTGAATGTACGTCCCGTTTTTTATAGCAAAATGTCGCGTCCTGGTTAAACGACCCTGCTTGATAACACAGCACACACAAAACTTACTGAAATGATATCCTCACTTTAGCAAAGAACTGGATTCATGTCTGTTTTAAGAAACATAATAATAGAGGCAGACTGATGTGTCACTGCATGCCAGAAATGAATAAAAGATTATTCATGAAACATTTATGAAATGCAATGCAATTTCAGCCTGAATTGGTAATTTTACGACAAAAGACTCCAAGCTTATATTATATTCATCACTTACACGGATAAAACTTTACTACACAAGAACAATAAGGCAGATTAATACCAACTCCCTAGAAAAAAATTATTAGTGACATATTAAACTTATGGTTTCTGTTTAATTAATATTTTGTATTATCTCAGGCAATTGCAGATTCAAATACCATGCTGGGATCTTGCATTATGTAATATCTCAGTTTTGTGAGTCTCACTGTCCCGTGTGGATTCATATTCCTCTCTGAGAGATGGATCTTACTTATTTCTTACGACTTAAGCTGACTGATGATTATTCATAGCACTGACAAAACTGGGCACTGCTAAGCATCATGCATGATGTCATCATTTGGCGACTTCCTCGTTTACCGAAACCGAAACATAATTGTTGTGGTGATGCATATATAACACAAAATGAAATGTTACCTTTTTTTCCAAAGCAAGCGACTCATTCCCTTTTTATTGTTCATATTTGCCAGTTTCTCTTGTAAGCAAGCCTCTGTGTCGGAAGGTTGCTGGTTCAAATCCTTTTGCCAGCACAACAGTCATATGTCTGTTGGCGCATTAAAACCCCAAAATGCTCCGGGGGGGGGGGGGCTGCATGAATGGCTGACCCTGCATTGGGATTCCAAGCTTCACTCTCAACTGTACATACATGTGTATGTGTTGCAAAGCAGAGAATGATGGGAAATATGAAAAGAAGCGTTCCAGTGTACTTGTGCAAATGGCAAACAAAGCAATGTTGCATGTCTCAAGACTCTCCTGCTGTGATTTAATCCTGGGTCAGTGTGGCTATTTCCAGCCAAGGCCACATAGATCAGCCTGGGGGAGGGGGTGGCTGTTTGGCAAATGGACGAGGGCACCGTTAGGCCAGGAGAGCCAGTGACGGCTCTTTCAACCCCGTCTGCTTTGCTGGGACCCTGATGCCTGAGGTCTTACCAATGGTCACACATATGTCGGAAAGTTAAATGGACCTTAAACATAAACCCAGAGAGAGAGTGTCAGTAAAAATGCGTCATTTTGGCCTGTATGCATTAATGTTTATGCAGTCAAATCAGCTGGCTGTAATCCCCTAAACGCTTAACTATTTAAAGCGTAGTTTTATTGAATTAATCATTCTAAATGTAAGCATGCTTAAAGCAGGGGTTCAAAGCCGTACACCTCCCTGACAAAACATTATGGAGATGTTTAATAATTTCACATCAGGCATAAGTGCCAATAGGAACAAGTGATGCGTAGGTGTATGAGAAATTCTTGAAAGGTGTATGTAGGCACCTGATAAACTAGAGATGAACGAATGCATGCATTAGCTTCTCAAGCCCTTTAAATGCAAGCTGGCCGCTCGCTTTTCATATTGCAATCCGCATCTTTAGAACATCTTTGCCCACTGATAAAATCTGAACCATATTTACATCAGCTCAATTGCTTCAGTTCTCGTTCCCCTGCATTTGCATTCCCAGGCATGTGTATGGGGTGAGATTAGTGCCAAATAACTTGAATTTGTATTTAGGAGTTTGGAATGATAAGACTCTGGGGTTGCTTTCAAAGTCAGTTGCATAATCTCAAACTCAATTTCATTTTAAAATGTGAAAATTTCATTTTCTGTAATTTAAGATTAAAATATTAAAAGTAGAACACTAATATAGCCAACTGAATTGCTTCATGCAGGGATGATTAAATAACAGATTTGGATTTTTTCGATATTTTTCTAAGCCAAACTGGATTTCCTTGGTGGTGTTGACCTAGCTCATCTTGGGAGCAAAGATCAGACCTGATCCTCTTCAGCTGTGCTTTTCTATGGACCCAGTGGTTACCAACATCTTACATTCGTATAAAACAGGCATAGATCCATTGTAAATGAGTGTGGGCAGCACACAGGACAGGGTTAAGACAGGAGTCATTTTCAATGCGTACATGTCTATAGTGCAATGGATGGCTGCACTGAAACAGCTCTTTTCAAGACTGTTTAGTATATAAACACTGGATCTCGCCATGCTTCACGTTTAGCCTCCCTGTCACAGAATCAATGCTTGACGTCAGACATGCTGAGTGCTTAAGTACTTTCCTTCTCATTTATTGACCTGTACCTTTTTTTTTTTAATAACCTGTGGGCCATTCGACAGACCATATTTGCAGAGCTAACCGAATGCATTTCCACTACGGTCACGCCTGATCTTCCTGTGGCAGTTTTCACTGTCACACAGAAACGCAGACGTTTGCCTTGACTGTAGGCTTGCGTGACTGTGTAGCCATAACATGTAACAGATTAGGATTCAGCACACTGCCTCTGCGCCAGTCCCCAAGTTTGGCTTTCACGTTCTCACGTTAATTTCACCCTATCACTCATCACTCTGAGAACCGCAGCTCTGACACCAGCGAGACCTTCTCATTTTTCACCAATGGAAAGACACGCAGGTAAAAATAATAAAAAAGCAGCAGCTTTCAAGGGCATCTAATGGTGGCATAGACTGAGGGGGGGCTGTGGGGGGGAGCATACAGTCACGTCCAGTTCTCTGTTTGCTATTGAAAACCCGAGACGTAGTCCTGCGGCTCTCCATTTGCGTTCTAAATTGTGGAGGTCTGCCCACTTCACACTTTGTTATGTGTGCTGAGATTCAGCTAATGCTGCCGGTGACGTTACATTAAATGTACAGTCTAAAAGTACAGCTGATTGGTTGATATCAAAACACAACACCCAGTGAGCGACCAATCGTTTGCCTTGCCTAAAATCCACTTTTTAAAAAAAAAAAAAAACAGGTTTTTATTAATGAAGTTTTATCCATTTGCATAAAACTGGCCCTAAAATTCTTATTTTCTCTTCATAATTTCTGGTCTACCAGAACTGAGTGTCATGCTTCAGTGTTCCAAAACCACATTTTTCTCATACTATACATCTCTATTCACTCTGTAACTGTGACATGCTCTGCAAGAGCTTTAAGCCCCACCCCCGATGAGCCCAGTGTGCTCTGATTGGTCAGTCTGCCCGATTGGTCAGCTTGTCCTACACATTCTGCCCTTGTCTTGCAGTCTGCAGACAGATTCTTGCAGATAGACGGCCAATAAGAATTGTGTTACAAGGGGACCTCACCATGTCACAGAAGTAAGGGCTAGAATTCCAACCAAGCATTCTATTGCTGCCTTTGGCATGTACTTTGGGCCTTAAGAATTTGCAGACCGTTAACATGCACATAAAGCTATATAACACACTAAAGGAACAGCAAACATCACAGAAGCATGATCGGCCCCTTTAAGTTACCTGAAGGTGATTTTTCATGACTGTCCATCCCCGCATTCTTAATAATGCTCCAGAAGTTACATGCCGCCTGCCCCCCGCCCCCTGCCCTGGTTCTGTCGTCCATGCATTTGTCTATAATTGCAGGAGCGATGACTTCCACAGGTTACTGCTACCTTTTTAACAGTGGAAAGTGACATTTTAACCTTCAAGTTTTATCTTACAGAGGTCTAATCAGAGTTTAATTGGAAACAGACTGTTCTAGAATGAGGCTAGGGAATAAGGGACAGACTGAATGGTTGCTCCGCCGATCTGACTGGGGATTTTCATAAGTAGCAGAAAGACCAGTTTGCAGCTCACCTCCAAATAGTTTCAGTCCCATTTCGTCGCAGTTGGTCTGCAATGCCATGCCATAGGACTGAGTCGCACTGAAAAAGACAAGAGATACAATTTTTTCTCAATTTACTGTAGAAATTTGGCTCCCGCTGGCTTGCCAGCAGCAAACAAAGGGCGATAGGAGGAACATAATCAACACTAGATCTTTCCATCGCAATCCCTCTCCTAAATACATATAAGAAGACAGGGCACCAGTTCAGTGCTAATTCTGCAAGAGTTGTGCTTTGGAGTCCGTTGGTTTCCTTTTGTCATTGTTGATTATTCTGGCAGCCATTTACAATAAACCTCTAACATTCATACTCATTTGCCTCGGATAAATAGTAATGCCGGAATTACTTATGTTAACAGATAATGCATTTGTAAATTCCTCCCACATGAATGTGCGACAGTGTTTCTTGAGGACTGGTTCTATTGAAATAGAGTGGGACAAGATAAGTCAGCCAAAATTACTGTCCAAAGGAGCCTTTTGAAAATAGTATTGTCACGGGAATTTTCACTTTTCTGGTAGGAGTAACAATAAGGACCACCTACGTTCAGAAACAGCAGTCAGGGATTCTCACTGAGATGGTGTCTCTGCTGTGCACATGAGGAGGGAAAGGTCAGACACTTCATCAGCTCTAAAAGTCATCACAGTCTGTCACTGACGGCATTAATCCACTCCCCGCTGATCCTTACACCAAGCCAACAAGCTCAAACAACCAACTGGAACAGTAACAGGTATTTTAAAATGTATACAAAATGAGCAATTAAGCACATAAGCCAAAGTAAGGACAATTTCTGTGACATTTACAGGGAAGTTATGAGACAAATCCCGTATAAAAACAAAGATCAGCAAAGGGCTTGTTTTTTTTGCATTCTGTCAAAAAGTAGGACTCTCATTACCTGACAAACGCCAATAATTGGCCTCAGGCCAATGTTTATTCTTAATTGGGTCTTTTCACAGTTGTCTTAAAATATTTTGTCTTTAGATTTTCTTGAATTTGGCTTTGTTTACAGTCTTTCTTTGACAGTCAAGACGGTGTCAAGTGAACTTTGTAACTAATGATGTGGACCCAAAGCCTCGCACTCAGTCGACTGAAGGATAATTGTGAAGCAGCGGCAGTTCTCACAGGTGGCGGAAATAGTTGAAACGATTGGTGAATGTTTAATCTGTCAAGGTGATTTAATACAGGTGTGGGAAAAGAGGAAGTCATTCAGCACCCATAGGGCTATGATTTCTGAGAAGAAATCTGCTACGGAGCGACATTGTTGGGGTAATCTCCTGTCAAGTCTCCGTATTTCACTGCTTCGTGTCTGATGCCTGTGCACATACAAAGGCTGCAGAATTAATTCTGAAAATTCACTTCCACAATAGAGCCTCTCATTGTTCCTGTAAGGAAATGGATGACACAATAATTCCCTTACATCCTTCCTTGTCCCGTAATGTGAGAAAGCAATCTAGCGCCCCAGTCAGGCTGGTGACCCCTCACTCGCCCCCCACCCCCCACCCCCCATGCACTCTACCTCACCATTTGCCCTTGTCCTTGGTTCCTGTGTGCTCACCTGGAAATCAAAGTACACTCCACCCAAATATGCCTGTATACAGCAGTCTAATTACAATGACAAATGCCACTATCTGCCATATGGCTTTCGAAGATTTACACTGGGTGTGCACTCAGACTGGGAGTGCAGGACAGGGCATCGCTCTCGCTTTCGGTATTGAGTGCCCATTCTGGTGTGTTTGACTCAGGCTGATTTTAGCCTTTAAATGACAACCGTGAAAAGGATTTGGCTCAATTTCCAATTCGCTTTTTCCTATACTGACCCTAGACTTCCTTTCCATTGACTTTTCTGATCCCCTGGCCTCCTGCAAATATGTCATTTACACCAAACCACACAGCTTTTGTGTTTCCAGGTGTGAAATGAGCTACTTCTGTTAGGTCCAGTGTGGTGATATAGCCGCATTGAAACACAAGAGAACACAAGATGTCTGTGCACATACACATTACTTTGCACACAGATCCTTCATCGTGAGACCTTGTGACTGAATTCTCTGTCTCACCCTGTGAATACTAAAAAGGAGAATCCTTTACGTTTGTATTTCATTAGACAGGCGTGCCTTTGACGTGCCTAAAATCAAACAGCCTGCAGAAGACACAATTCTGTCTGCTCACGCTACCTGCAACTCTCAGCTACGTTGACCATTACAGTAGAGGCATGTCAATAGCAGAGTGTATTCCTGTACTCCATCGCAAGGTCCGAGCATTTTATAGTAAATCCTCTTGTATCCAACATTCAAATAACCGGCATGCTCAAATAAACTTAAAATCCATAGTAACTATTCACTATTGTATTTAACCAGAATTTTTTTTATATAAAGGGCTTTCTGGTAGTCCTTTCATAAGCACGAGTTATTCTTAAGTCATACATCGTTAACCAAGGGATAACTTTTAGTTTAATACTGTGGGAAAAAAACAAGTTCAAACTTTTAATCATACTGGCAAAGGTTTGGAAACAGTGTGGACTGGGCAAGTATGTCAAATGATGAAAAATCTGCTCCGAAGCAGCCAAAGAGAGAGAGGTGGTTTAAAAAGTGAAGGAAACAGGAGCCCTTGAGTGAAGATTAAGTATTTTATTATAAATCATTGAAAAGCAATCATCAAGGTAGATTAAGAATGCATATTTTTACATTTTTTCAGGCAATTAAGAGGTGTATTTCGAGAATTAAAGGAAATTACACTGTAAAGATTTCTTTCTTATTTTAGAACATTGCAGAGGATGTTATATGAGGTATATAACAACTTATGGTAGCCTGCACGTTTCTAGAAAAATCACATGCAAATGTGTCATGACTTCCCTCTTCCGAGAATGTAAAGCAGACAAGTTGACCTTGGAATGACCTCTATGCAAAGTAGATTATTACTGCAAAAAAGAGACAGCGGCATTATAGTGTAGCAGGTAGAGAATAACCGTGAAATTGCAGAGATACTTGGATAATGTCACAGAATGACCTCACTTCCTCACACCCCTTGAAATGCAAGAGCAGGAATGCATTCTATACCCACTCAAACTGAATGAATTTAACATGTCAAGCAGGCCATGAATAAGGGCAAGGTATAAATTGTGGCCAATGTGATAATTAAATCTAGCCAGAAGCATTATGGGTCGGCAGACTATGTGCGATAGTAAGAATACTTTTTAATAACTCTCCGTTACAGATGTCTTCTTCCGAAGAAATTATTTTCCGGTTGAATTTTAAAACATTCTGCTTGATAGCAAAGTATAGAGGAACAGAGTGATGTTATTCTCAGCTTAGTGAGTCTATTTAGTAGAACTGTCAACAATCTCTATGCCCCTCACTGTTTCTATGTGTGGCTTTCTTTCTGGTCCGCTTTCAGGCATGAGTGCACCACTCTATTTTCAAAAGAACGCTGGCAACAGGGGAATCTGCTGAGGGACTCGATGGTGGACCAGGTGTTCTGTTGTATTGTGACTTAACACAGGAAGGTGCCATGTAGGAGAGAGAAAAATAACACTGAACCGCGGGGGAGAGAGATTAGAAACTGCAGACCAAAAGCATTCGGCAACTACAGACAAGATAGAAAGTTCTTTCCCTGGAAGGCAAATTACACAGAAAGGAAAGAGGCTTTTCTCATCCAGAGATGGATCCTGCATCTGCTGAACTAATATTATAAATTAAGAACCGCAAGTGAGCAGGATCACCAAGCTCTCAGGCTGTCTCCTGACAGAGACGTAGTAATTGTGCTGGGCTCACAAAGTCAGTGTGAGCTCTGACAATCTTACATCCTGCTGACAGACATCAGAAGTGAGAGTACCATTTCAGAAGAAAGAGTTTGGCCTCAAACCACATCGATGACAGTCTCAACATCATCTTCACCCAAAGAGATGTGGTTATCGCAGTGTACCAAAGACTGAAGACCGCACACGTAGGAAATCAGTCGGTAACACTTTACTTGAAGGGGCACAAATAATATAGTATTCTATTATTACTTATGTATTAATTAAGCACAAACTAAATGTTAGCTACATACTGATCTTGTGATAATTCAGCATTAATGAATTGTGACGTATGTTTTATCTCAAGCAGTTACTCTATTTGCTACTATATCTGTTAATTCTGTAAACCTTTGTGAATTACGGAAGGAACAAGTCATGAATAACACAAGTGAAATACTAATTTCATGTTAGTTCATTATTAATCAATCATGACGCATCTTTTCTCAAGTAGCGCCTATACTTCTTCATTATTTGTTCATGATTTGTACTTCAGTAATAACTGAGTTATTACTAAGTATTTGTGCCACATCAAGTACTGTTAACCAATCACACCTGCATCTAGTGACAGCCAAATGATGCTTTATGAACCACTTGCTGTATTTTTTCACCCCACTAGGTGGTGCTCTTTGTTCAAAAAAGCATGCCCCAAAGCAAACCAAGAGCACTAGGGGTGAAGAAATATGGCAAATGATTCATGAAACTTCATACCTGCATTCAGCCAGGCTACCATTCTGCCACGCCTGCAATCTGGCCACACCCAGTCTGACCAGACCCAATCTGGCCTAGCCCAGTCCGGCCAACTACTGGCACACCTTGTTTCCAGTCTCTTCTTTGTGAGATGTTGAGCGTTTGCACCATGCTGAGTTTTTGTTGTGTCGCTATCCTGATCGGACTCACCATGCTTTGGCTGGGCCCCCATGACCCCTCCTCGCACTTGGGTCCTCTCCTGCCACCCCCAAGATGGCAAACATGGTCCCAGTCCTGTGTACCACTTCTGCCTGACCTACTGGTGTTCTGTCTAATGCGTATTTGGGTTTCGCATCTACCCTGCACTTATCAGCCCAGTGATTTGGATTCATCCATGTGCAATTGTCGGTTTTCTGATTAACCATCTGTGCTTTGGACTACGATACATTAAATGGCGTCATATACACCAGTATATTCTGATAGTAAACAAACACATATGTGAAGTTCTCTTCTCAGATACCAAAACATCTACTTGTTGTATTTCTGATGACGATGGATGACTTTTTCAGTAGTTCCTTAAACCCTACTCACTGCACAGCTCCCCAGATGACTCTCATTTTACACAAATATGGCTAAAATTGAGTCATCCGTTACAGACCCAGATAAAGAGGTTAATCTAGAAAGCAATCGCTATGCCCAGCAGATATTAGTATCAATCAACCTTAAACTCTGTCTTCAATCAGTGCTGACATAAAATCCATGCACGCTGACGATGTTTCTAAAATCACCCACCGCTCACATGGGAAAACACAGGACTGAGAATATTTTGCCCTACTCTCATAAAAGGGCATCTGTAAGGAAAAGATCTATAATTCACTTGGAAGGTAGGACAACATTTTGATAGATGAACTATGACTGGATTCCTGCAGGAATCACCAGCACCACCCATAAATTTGATTACTTTTAATTACTTTTTCCCCATTTTTTGCTGCGCAATCTACTTTACACAAGGTGAACTACATTAGTCAGTATTATGATTATATTGTAACACCTGTTTGCACTCAGACTTGGTTTTATATAAGATGTAAACACCATAAATGCGATTGCATTTACCGCTATTTATTACTATTCATAAACCATTTTAACAACTTTCGAAGTTAATTGTGAATATAAACATCAAATTTTACTCCAAGATCATCATCACAATACAAATGTTTAACTTCCAAAGAAGGACTATGGTACATGGTAGTTAATTAATTAAAGCCTTTATGGCTAGATAGCATAGAAGTGATTTATATTTAACAAGCAGGTTACAAAGCAGCGGAGCAGTGATGAGTCTGGGTATGAGTGAAGATGAATACCCAGGATTTGTTAAATTAAGCAGCTGTACACACCAACACTCTCCCTGAATTACTTTAGTAAACACTGAGCTTTTTAATTCCATCCATCCATCCATCCATCCATCCATCCATCCATCATACTGGACAGCATCACAAGAGCTTTATAATTCACTTTGGATAAAGGAGAGGGATGGAGTGTGTAAGCATCCCAGGTCATCTGCTCTGGATTCAAACAAGAAGTTCAAGTGTATCTGTGTATCTGATTGGGGGGCTGGGAGGATGCCGGGGGGGGTCGCATGTCCTCTAATCTCAGCCCCTCAGCTAGGCACTGGAACGTGGATTAAATTCTCTCCAGCATCCATAAGATGAAGACAGCAGTTCCAGCAGGATATCGCTGGAGTCATCTTATCAGAATTCTGTCAAGAAATATTCATATATGTGTCGGTGAGGATGGATGAGCCTCCCAGGAGCTCACTGGCCGCTGTGACTCCAGGCGATCCATGTCTCCTATTGACTTTGAAGGTCTCCTGTGAATAAAATGGCATCAGCATCCCAGGTCAATCACTTCATTTCGCTGAAAAGTTCTGCCGTGACAATGCCGGCCTAAATTGTAACTATCTGCCTGGTGGTGTGACAGAGCTTGGCACGTGACCCTGACATGTCATCGAAAGCCCCCAAGCACACGTGGCTCCCAAATGACTGTCAGAATGGCGGCACTGTCGCCACGTCAGCCTGTCGCTATTGTGGTAGCCATGACGACTGTAGTAGCCATGACGACTGTAGTAGCCATGACGACCTCGGCAGCCGCAGTAAGATGATGAAGGATTTCAGAATCCATTGGGTTCGGAGGGGTGGGTGTTTCTCGACTGACTTTAGGGCGACACAAACGACAAGCTATTTAACTGGTTTGATCGAAAGCATTATTTAAACCAAAGTTAGTGTGGTTTTCTCTGACACAGCTTATTTTCAGAGTTTGGGGGATTCATGCAGTGATCTATTAGAAGCCAGCTGGCAGGCAGCTTGTCAATTAAATCCCCCTTTTAAAAATGCTTTAAGCGGGCCCTCCGTCTGGACGCACTGTGAGCACAATCTGCAGCCTCCATTTAGGGCTGCTCAACTGAGAAGACACCTGTCTGCTGCATGTTCAATACCAACCACCGAAAGTGTTTCCTAGAGGCTGCTCAAGGATTTTATGGATGAGCCCATGTGTGGGGGTCCAGTAGAGGATTTCTTCTTGAGTTTAAATGTAGGCATCCCCAGCATAGATGACTGAAGCTTCTATGGTCATGGGGGGGTGTGGCTCAGTGGATTAGGATGTTATACTGATGATTGGAGGGTTACTGGTGTAAATCCCAGAGTGATGTCACCGTTGGGCCCCGGAGCAAGGCCCTTAACCCCGTCTGTCTGACTCTGCGTTCTGAACTGTTTGTTGTGTTAGATAAAAGTCACTGCTAAATAAATGTATTTAACGTTTAGGATGACACATATATATGAAGTACAACATATATATATAAATAAAGGATTTACCTACAATTGTCTTCTTTGGTTTTGATTTGCTGATTTAAACACCCTATAAATAAAATTATCGTTGACCTTGCTTTCTAACGGTCAGATCATTTGTTAGAAAAAGCAGATAAAACCAAACATTTTAGTCATATAACCGTCTTGTTACATACTACAGTATATGGACATAGTGAAGCCTCCATCTCCCAGCCTCTTACTCAATACTGGGCCACCTATCCTAGGGCCACCTATCCTAGGAGCCAAAGGCATGGGGCCCCTACATAAGATGGCAGCTAAATGCAGGGTAAACACAGATACATATGCACTGTGTACACAAGTACATGTCATAGGAAATTTAGACAGTAGTTTCATCTGATTGCATGTGCTCAGACTTAAAAAAATATATATATGTATATATGTATGTGTGTGTGTTATATATATAAACAAAAGACCATTTAACCCCATTTTAAAAGTCCTTTTGTGCCTCACTAGAACATGTTTTTTTTAGTTTTACACTCTACATGAGCTCTTTGTGAAAATTTATTTCATAAATGCGCACAAAAAATTCCCTATGATGTATTTGCCTCTACCGTCTGAAACAATATGACTAACAGGCAGCCCAAACATTAATACACGTTGTTTCCCACTGAGTCGCCCACGACCCTGAGAACCGAGTGTGTTCTGCATTTAATGTGACATAAAGCGGTGACAGGATAAGCTGGGCCTTGAGCATGTCCTGTATCGGTACCTGCAGGCGATCATCCTGCAGCCAGAGTCTGTTCGGCTAAACGAATACCTATGGGGGGGGGGAGTAAGGGGAGTATTAAGGCCTGATTTTGTTTTGTAGTATTCAGGGGGGACCACTTATCATTTAAATATAATCATTTTCTCAAAACATATTGAAGTGCTTATTTTATCGATTAAAAAACCTATTACTGTTCTAAATGTAACATGAACATGAACACTTTCCTTAGTCACTTACCCAATGCAATGTCATGGTGAGCCTATCCCCGGGAATACAGGGCAGGTGAACCATGGTCAAGGTTCTGGTCCGTGTCCATCACCATCAGCACCATCACCATCACAACCACATAGGACCATCACCAATAATATAAACGAAAAGAACTACAAGAAAAGCATCTTGCTGAAAAATCCGTCAGTTGGTGCAATATCACATAGGACAATAAAATAATGAGGGGGGTGTAGGATAAATTCAGCGGGAAAACGAAGGAGAAATGTGAGCGATGACTCACAAAGAGGAGCTTCTTGACGCTTGCCTTACATGAACTCCACACAGCACCAGCCGGAGCTCCTCAGGTTTCTGCAGCTCCAAGCCTCACAGTGTCTCTGTACTTCTACTTACGATATTACTGTAAATTACTGTAAGTTTTAACATGATATTTTCTTCATCATGAATGTGTTCTAATGAATTACAATGGGGAGATGTTTATTATTCTGCTTTTGCTAAAATTTACTTCGTAGAAGCAAATTGTTATTGTATTTTATTCACCCCAATAGGGACATTTGTAGGATTGTCAGTTTGCAGAAGCTCCACTGAGTGCAAGACACTTAGACTAGGTTGTGAGCAGTGGTGTGTATCATACAGACATCAGCTTACAGATATCATAAAACACGGAAAAGAAGGATAAGCAATAGCATGTGTACAGCAGGCCACATTCTTACCTCACGCGCTCAGTGACTGAATACAGACCCGTCTCTCTGTGTTCAGTGTAATCATTAGCCTTGTGGTCGGGTACGCTGGCAGCCCAAAGTTCAGGTGAGCTTGAATGACCACGCTTTCTGTCCTAGAGTAAAGTCCCATTCTTAACATAGCATGATTACTTTGACCTTAAGTTTGTGATAAAAAAAACAGAATCTTTATCATCATCATCATCATCATCCTCACCACCCCTCTGGATAGTGAATAAATGATTCTTCTGAATCCTAAGTAAGAATATACTCTTTTTATTTCTTGTTCACAGAGGCTGGAAGTAAATTTAATGGTGCTGTGAGGAAGGTGTATTGATTTCAATTACTTTTAAATATAAAGCAACTTAAAAACTCGCAGGAACTATGCTCCCTCGGAATAAAAAAGAAAGACAGTGCAATTAAATACAGCACAGAAATCAGCTCAGACTGCATTAGGAATATATTATATAACATAATAAAATGTATTATGGGTTTCGTCATCAATACACCATTTTCTACATGCTTTTGTGTTTGCTCATTTTAATATAAATGCATATTCAAGTGAGTTAACTGGATGCCACTAATATTATGGAATAACAGCTTATCTAGGTTGAATACTGAATATGTTGTTCCCCAAACTGCAAGTCACCCTGCATCTCATTACCATTTTGGTGATAAAGAGCAGGTCAAGTGTGACCCTCCAGGGGTTCCTGTACCCATATATGGTCCTCAGTACCTCACGACATCATATATATACATGATTTTAATGAAGGTCAGATTTAGGATTTATCATTCGCTTCAAACGCAAGATATAAGGAATAAGGAGAAAAGCAAGGATCATAAAAAAACAAGGGCCACCAACCCAGAAGAATGGATTCTGCATATATATATTTTTGCAATCGTTAATTATACCTAATGACGGCACACGTTTTTGGTTGCTTTTCTAAGCAGAAATTTGGTACGAGAAAGTGATCTATACATTTTTCTAACAGTTTTTAGATTTATTGTAATTTTTTTGGCAAAAAATAAATAAATACCTTGTTGGCCACAGCAGTACACAGAAAAGGCTGTGGCGAGAGTTTGTTTTCTCTGCGTAGCAGATTTACCTCTACCTGATCTGTCAGACACCGTGGCACTAGGGCCGTGCTCGTCCTGCACTCAAACGAAATGACACACTCAACAGCCCTCGTAAATATGCTTTCTGCTAGACAACACGAAAGCAAAACAAAAGACAAGTTTCTGCTCCTGCGTGGGGATTGGGGAATAATGGGGCGCTGAAGAGCTCGCCTAGTAGCTTGGAGAACCAAACATCTTGAGTCACATAACTGCAGGCAATCTCCAGTTTCTCTTAAGGCTGGCAAGTACCCTAGAGGAATGGGTCTTCTTGGAAGTATTTGCTGCAGTCAGGCAGCTGTGGACTGCACTGCATCCTCTGAAATGCTGGCAGAATCGAGTGCCAGTCAAGAACATGCTATCACTCTTCACAGAAAGGACACACGTCGCAATAGTGCCACATGCAAATGGCACTGCACCTTCCATGATGCCCCCTTTAATGCCATGGCAGCCAGTCAAATAATGCAAATAAACTCATAATGGTAGCTTGCTGTATCACGAGCACCGCAAGGTGAATAGATATGCATCCGTACTCTCCAACATATTCTCTGGAAATGTGTTCCTTGGGATGCATTTTTAGGATTGCACACCACATAATGGTACCATTGGTAGAGAAAATAAGGAATTAATAATGGTGATGTTTTATTCATCCCTGTGGGGAAATTGTGTAGTTTTCACATATTTCATCTTGCTCTGCATAAGATACACAGACAGATACAGGATACAGGAGAGAGCAAGTTTGGGCCAGCCAGTGCCCAGCCCCCCAGGGCAATTGGGGTTCAGGATCTTGTTCAACAGGTCAACGGTGACATCACACTACCAGCCAAGGGATTTGAACCAGGGTCCTTTTGGTCATGGGCACAGAGTGTTATGCTGTAGAGAGAGACACCACCTCTGTTAATTAATGCATTTTTATGAAATTCCTTTGCTTACACACACACACACACACAGTCAGCAGAGAGGAATCCTTTATGTAAGAGTATTAAACATTTACAGGCCCTCACCATATGTAACGCAGTCATTTTCAGGAGCTAACTATATCCCCTTCACACCTACTAATGGACACGTTGCCAGCGTGGGAAAGATGTTATCTACCACAGGAATGAGATGAAATATGGCGCGTACCATTCCATGGCTCTTAACACGTTTAGCATAAGAAATGAATATGTCATATGGCCTAAACCACTCAACACTCATGAATCATAACTCTGAGTAATTCTGTCACAATATAGGTGCGTGCTCGTTGCAGATTTCACAAACAGGTACGTGCCTTAAATTACACACTTCTGGTTTAAGCCTAGCATGTAGAATCATTAAGAAAAGGTCAACCTAAGAAAATTTTAGCTCCTGTCTCCACTTCTGGAGCAGACGTTTTTATAGCCCAACTCCATAAAGCCAACCAGATATTAAAAATGCATAAGAAGCTGATAGAAAAGAGAACTAGCTCCACAAATGCTACACACAAAAAAAGCTAATTCATTCTTGGTTCACACTTCAAACAACCCCTGTCCATAACACTCCCTCCCCCAGACTCCACCCAACTGGCCCCACATAAAAGTCTTACAAGGCAATTAGTCCAATCAAGGCCAGCTGGGTTTAATTAAGTGAGGTGTTACTGAGCATGGTGCTGGCGATCAATCACCATGGAAACGCACAGGCTTACCGAAGCCCGGCCCTGCACTGCACTGCACTGCACTGCTGCGGTGCTTCTCACTGGCTCACAGCGATCAGACTGAAAGGAAAAGTGACCTAAATCCTGTCATATAGGATACAGGTAATTATGTTATAAACCAGCCAAACAACAACCCAAGGCAGGCCAGCCCAATACGGATAATCGAGACACCAGATATATTCAAATCACAGGAGATGTTCTGATGTTGTACCTTTGAGCAAGACACATAGCCTGAAATGTTCCAGTAATAAAGCAGCTATATAAATAGGCAGGAATTGTAATAATACTCAGATACACCTGGGCTCACTGTGGGAAGGCAGTTAGGGAAACTCGTACACAGCTACACGCTTCCAGATTCCATCCCAAGTCACGGCTGCCTCTGTATCCCAGATACTGGTCGACCCATTCGGCTGAGGACTGGTGGCTTAACAGACCTCCAGCGGGTCGGGATTCAGCATAGGGCACCTAAACACACACCGTACATACATATGACAGCACTCTCTAAGTGCGTCCAGTTTGGGTTTTCTTACAAAGCAGTAATTATTCTTTTGTCTGTTTTTTAAGAAATTTTATCTAACACTGTATAGGGGCTACATGTGCTGAACCTGCTATTTTTGTGCCCAGGTAAGGGGGGTGCACGCCGATTACAGCGCGTTGTACCCACCACACGACCAATCATCTCAGGGATGAGAACCTGAGTGCAGCTGTGTGGTGGGTGATACCTCAGCCACACTAGCCCCACTGAGCCATACACATTGTCATAGCAGACTCAGCGCCATGGGCACACCTGAGATAAGGCAGACACAGTCAGCCATCTTCAGTCAGGCTCAACCAGCTGTCACTTACAGGAAGAGGCAGACGTGAAGAAACTGCCATGCCTGTGTGAGCAGTGGGGAAACACAAGAAGCCCACGAGGACCGCGATCAACCTTCACCAGCGGGACGCGACCCTCCAGCAACTCCTGGGGTAAACCAGGACTCCCCCACACTTTGAAGGAGGCACATCAGGAACCATGGTACAACCAGGCAATCAACATAAATGCGCAGAAAACAGAAACCTGTAATAATAGTGAAGGCTGTTGTCGAAGCAGTGATTCACGCATCCACGAGCATGAAACACAGTGAATGAGCACCCTGAGCAGCCTCCATTAAAGCAGAAAGTGACAAAACAGGTAAGTCTTGCAGGCCTTAGAAGGAGAGAAGGTTAATAATGCAGCAGAAGTCATGCTTTTGTGCCAAGGCTCGGAGTCCAGCCCACCAAGAGACGCAGACGGAGCAAGCAGAACTCCCACACGCTATGTGACTTGCATAGAAATGCCCCCGTTGTCTGAGGACATGCAGCCCTCTGGTCGAATCTCCCAGTGCTTGAGGATGGGCGCTTTTCTCGTCCACCTTTCAACCACAATTGAGTGACATGCTCACAATGTTCCTTCAAGAAACAAGGCAGGAGTGCTGGGGGGGGGGGCTTTTAAGCCAATGCATCTGCAATCTCTTCCTCAGGTAGACAGACAGGCTGAAATGTAAAGTAACAACACTGAGGTAAATTATATACTACTCGCATGTACAGAAATCAGAATGGCTTAATTTCTGTCGTAGCACATATTGCAGTGTGACATTAAGTGCTTGGTCAACTCAAAGTAATACGCTGACAGAGTTCTTCCATTCTTGTGAACTCTGAAATTATATATATTAAAATGCAAGAAGGGCTGGTCTAACCTGCATTCAGGTAGTCTTGCTGTCTTTCTGCTCCACTGGATTTCTCGAACTTCCATATTTAAGAGGGTTAGGCTGTGGAGAATAGAAATATTTAATAAATGCAATGTAATGGAGAGATGAGACAGCAGAGGCTCATTAACACTTTTCTACTGTTGCATGCTGGGACCTGTGCCAGAAATGTCAGCCGGGAGGGCGAAGATCCAGCCCCGTGTCCGTGAGACGGCGCTGTCCCAGAGCGCCATGACGCGGTGCCGGCCCCACCTCGGGAATTGGCAGGTTATGGGCTAAATCGGCAGCAGCGATTAAAAGGCTATTCCGTGGTTGTAATGACGTACATCTTCACAGACGTCCAGCTGTTGGGTTTGGAGCCACATGGTCCTGTTCAATATACACATGGTTTCTGCACGCGGTCGTCCATCTTAACTCCGCTACTCATCATATTGCCATAAGTCTTTCACCATCCTATATAACTGTAAGATGTGTTTTCACATAGATACTGATATGTATGGTTTTTGACATGTGTGATTAATTTTCCACCAGTTATTGCAATATAATTACCTTTAATAAATTACTTCCTTGTTTCACAGGATTTTCAATATATAAATCCAGAGAACTTTTTAATAAAAGGAACGTGATCGATCCTCAGTGAGCCTCTGTGCACGAGGTAAGGCTGACAAGCTTTCTCAGCACTCAAAAACTCACCTCTTTCGCAGCATAAAAAGGCATCTCTGGCTAATTAAATGGGGGATTATTAGTAAAAATGTCCAGCCTTTGGGATCAGTGGCGCTTTGTAAATCATTAGCCAAGAGAACAGATACATAAGCCCAATAGTTAAAGGTCAAAGGTTATAAGGGAGCAGCGATGAGGTCCCCTTGACCTTAGTATGCAACTGCAAAACAGTGGACTTTGCAAAATGATCTGCAAATCACTGTTATTCTGCTACATTTGCCGTAATACTTACTAATAATACATTGAGCAACGAGCTTTAATGCCTCATGCTAAGATCTTAAACATGGTTACATAAAACAGCTTTACGGCATGTGTCCCACCCTTCACTGACCACTGGTCTTTTTTCTGCCTGGGAGGAAGCGCACCCCCTGCTGGCTGACCACAGCACCACGTTCTTGGGCTTCACATGAACATTCAGTGTCCAAAGCTTTCATTTCATCCCTTTTATTCCTGTCCATGACCCAGTGGTATTCATTAACAGCTCAGTTTTATTGCATGGCAGATGGGTGGGAGTTTAACACATGCTAGAACATAATAAACGTATTTTTTTCTGCTAAGCAAAAGAAGAAAAAAAAACAGATCGTTACCTTGATTTTTTCCACCCTACTCCGGAGAGAGTCCTTTAACTAGAGCATAATTTTCACCGGCAAGGCTCAATTCCAAGGACAGCAAAATTGTCTAAAACAGCAAATGATGGACTCATTACGGCATAATTTAGTCAGTAAATCACAAAGACATTTTGTGGCTCGATTAGTGACGCTTATGCAGGATGAATGGAAAAGAAACAAAAGAGTTTAGTAACACTCGTAACAATCAGCATGGTATTATTTTTAATTGATTAAAAGCAATACTAAACTGTACTGGATACATTTTCCTGGGTAATTATCAAACAAAATATTTTCTCTCTGCTTTGAAAGCTAAAAATCACCCGTGATTTCTGGGGAATTTAGGATGGTGATGTCAGACATGCAGTGAACATAAACTCATGTAAATAAAGGGAGGAAAACTGACGGACCAGGCTGCGTGGATCATTCGTGATACTCAACCATTACTGGTTTAGCACAGGTTAGGGAAGAAGGCAGAATCAATTCTAACCTAGAATATATTAACAAAATTTAATATCCATACCTCTATCTGCTGAAATAAAACAAAAATATTGGAAATATATTTCTTTCCCTCACTCTTTCAAAGGATATAATTCAAAAAATTAAATATCAAAACTAAGAGACAGGTCTTATCTCATACATTATGAATGTATTACTGCCTGTCACAGTTTGCTCGCTTGAATAATGTGTGAAAAAGGTGTTTGAGTGTCTCTGGCTTTTAAAGTTAGAAAACCCAAGGAAATTGCTAGTTTGTTACTGATTCAGCTTCATTTCCAGCTGCGTCCTGGCTTAGCCTTTGCATAGCCGCCTGGAGAATCGGTAATTATGTTGCGATACCCCTTCTACGGTGCAAAAAATTCAAGCAGACTGGTGACTCTGTTTTGTCCTTCATGTGTGACAAAGCGAGTGAGTGAGTGTGTATACTGACATCACATGGGATATGTACCTCGCCTTATAGAGAAAGCGCCTCGGATATTACTGTTGCATGGAATATATAGGCAGACTTATTATAAGATTCTGAAGTGCCAGTAAAAACTGTTTTATTGTATGATATCCTCGTGTAGTTGGCACATAAACTGAAAATGAACATAAATATATAGATTATGCTGTAGTTATAGGCAGAAAAAGTGAAGACAGGAAAGAATACTCTTTAATCAGGGGTGTCAAACTCCAGTCCTGGGGGGCCGGAGCCCTGTGTAGCTTAGTTTTTTCCCTGTTCCACCACAAAGGATTCAGCTCAACAGCTGTGTGGTAATTAGCACAAGGAGTTGAATCAGGTGTGTTAAATGAGGGTAAACCAAAAACTGTGTAGGGCTCCGGCCCCCCAGGACTGGAGTTTGACACCCCTGCTCTTTAATACTTGAATAGTAAACACAGCTCCAAATGATAAGGCATAAGTCACAATTTGGAGAGATTGCTCTGCACTTCTTTTAAAGTTAGATTTTATTGCTTTTGAAATTCTGAAATATTCGTTGAGGTTGTTATGTAGGAGAAGAGTTTTTTTTCCTTCTAAGACAACCACTTAGTCTGCAAGCAGAAACGCTGACTTGGTCCTGTACAGGGCAATTGGTCTATAAGAAGATCTCCACATGAGAACATAGGAAATTTACAAAGGAGAGGAGGCCATTCGGCCCATCAAGCTCGTCTGGGGAGAACTTAACTAATAGCTCAGAGTTGTTAAAATCTTATCTAGCTCTGATTTAAAGGAACCCAGGGTTTTAGCTTGCACTACACTAACAGGGAGACTATTCCAAACTCTAGCTATGTATATACTGTAATGTGTGTGTCGATATATAACCACATTACCAAACATTATGTTGGCTATAGATATGACACACAGCATCTAAATATTAGCATTCCTGCTTAGTGCTGTTTCAGTCGCATATATATTATACATTCCTAGAGACAAACTATGTCAGTCTTTTAACAATAATGCAGTTCTGGCAGCATTCATGCTATTTCATCTGTAGCCTTGTGCCATTTGATTTCTTGGCCAATCGGACAGCTGTTCAGAAAGGCCCACCTCTCTCCAGACAGTCCCTGACCCTGAAGGCCCTTATTAAGTCCTCATTTCTAATACCTCTCTCTGGGCACTGAAGGTGCGCATTTGTCCAAGTGTGTTGCGTAGCTCTTCAGAATCCGGCCGATACACTTTCGCTCTCGGTGGCGATAAGGCGAAGTCAGTGCACTGTCCAGCTTCCCCCATCCCACTTTAGATACACTTTCCTCCTTTAACAGGGGCAGGCAGATAAAACGAATAGAAAAAATGCAGTTTAAGATGCCAGGCCGGGAACGCAAACAGCTAAATAGCACACAGCATTTTAATGGGAATGTAGACGGCTGATAAGAAAGATATTAAAGTTAAAGAAGTTAGTGTGTGGATTATGCGAGCAGTTTGAGATTGAATTTTATTACTTTTAGAAAGACAATATGCTGGTACCCTTTCAGCTCATTTAGATAAGAGCTTGCATAATAAGTAAAACTAGTGAAACAAATTCACATGAATCCATGCACATGTCAAGGAGATGGACTGGGGAAAAGATGAATTTAATTTATATGGGTAGGTGACCGACACAATAAGGATAGTACTTGGATCAGGGACTAATACTGGCAATTTTACCAACTAATATCGGAGATTTGGAAATGGAACAGGGCTGGAATGACACAGAACTCGACCGTGAACCATGAAGTTATTTTCTAATTATTTTCATGATTCAGGTTAGGATAATTACTATTTATAAAGAATCTTGAAGAATCTACTCTGTAAATGACTTTTCTGCTGTTGATGAGAGAACTTCTATCCATTCTGGGTGAGACTAAGTCCACCTTTGTCTAATTATATCCAAAAAACAACAACTGGTCTAAAGAGAGAAAATTATCCTCTTTTAAAAGTGGCGTACAAGCCTTGAGGCCTTTTTTCCTGGGAAGCAGCATATATTTCACAGGTCAGTGTAATCTTTGTGCTCCACCTAACAATAGTTAGAGACTAAGCAGGGTGACACAGGGACGGCATTAAAATAATAGTGGTGATCATATAAAATGGGCACAAGGTGAGTTCTGACCGAGCCCACGTCATCACTACAGAATCACAAAAAAACACAAAAAAATACAAAACAAATGGGGTGAAAAAGCTAGGAAGTTATAACATTTTCAGAGTGAGGAACTCATGGTTTATAATCAACAGGCTAAGGAGCCAGAAACACAGACCAAAATGCTGAAGGAGCTGCACATGTGGTAAAGAACAGCGCTGAGTACA
>JAODLD010000052.1:14116014-14139699 GCA_026781065.1 Mormyrops boulengeri | reverse complement strand
TGATTTGGCACCCTCGGCCAACCTTTGTAATCTACCCAGGGCTGAAATTTGCAAGTTAAAGGGCCGTATTGCCCAACAATATCCCCCAAACACCCTGCATCCCCCCCCCCCCCCCCACTATTTTTCAGCTTGTTTTGCTAATGTCACCTCTCCCGTGGTGTCACTCTGCTCCACACTGTCCTTGCAGGGATGAGCATTAACCCACTAAAGCTGCCCATGGCAGGACCAGTAGTGCAGCTACATATCCGTACCATATCCTTTAATAAGTCAGCCAAAATTAAGTCAAAATTACAGGTCATTTAATGTAATTCTATACATATTACATATTATATATTAATGCTGTTTTGTCCAATTGTACTGTTGGATTTTCACATTAGTTGTCCTGCTGAAGAGTACAACAGCAACACCGGAACATAGAGCAAATTCACTTTGATCCTAAACAAATGATAAAAGAAACTGTTAAAGAGTAACTTAATGACACTGAAATGTTTAATTTGTGCTCAGTAAATGGCAGGCAGAGCTAATCAGACATGTTAATCTTCCTTGTCATGTTCTGCTTCTCCGAGTGAAGCAGACTAATGCTGATGCTGTTAAGTGTCTCATTGCAGACCAGTCACACCACACACTCCTGCCATTTGCCACCATTAACCCTGTTCTTTCCTCTTTACACAAATTTCAAGGTGACATTTCTTACTGCAAACCACCAATGATATCACTGCGCTTACATTGTACGATGCATTTCAGATCCACGGCAAAGCAGAACACGGAGAAATGAAGCATTCAAAAAAAGACACTACGGATAATCAAGTGTTGGATCTGCCAGCCTGGGTGTTCTGGTGCCCTAGGTGAGATTCCCACCAAGTTTTTATATTAAATTCCTAACACATGGTATCTGGCTGCTAACTACCTAGATCACATCTATTTCACAAGAAAGATATTGTAATATTAAAACTAGTGTAAATAACTAATGTCATGGAATGCAGCCAGAGGTATTTCAGTCACTCTTTACACCCCCTAGTCAAATGACACTCTGGACGATCACTTAGTCTCCTACAGGGCGGCCTACCCCAGGGCTCTGCTACTGTACAGTGGCGCGGTGATTGGCACTGTTCTCTCGCACCTGTGGATTCCAGGGTTTGGGTTTATGTGTGTGGAGTTTGCATGCTCTCCCTGGGTCATGTGGGGTCCCTCTGGGGTCTGTATCGCAAAGCAGGATTTCTTGATTAGCTTGATTAACTTGTCAGATTTAAGGTAGTCTGGACTAAATGTAATGGAACAGAGATATCGCCACTGTACTATGAAGCGTGGTTACTGGCTTATCGGGGTAACTTATTGGATTTAAGGTAGTCTGGGCAAAATGTAAGTGAACGAATATGAAGTCCATTTAAACTGGGCTACCTTAAATCCGACAAGTTATTCAGCTAAGCGAGAAATCTAGCTTTGCGATACAGGCCCCCAGGTTCTCTGGTTTCCCCTCAGATTCTCTGAAGGTGTGAATGGTGAGTGCAGCCCTTCCTGGGTCATTCCCTGCCTTTGGGATGGGCTCCGTGACACTGCATAGGACAAGTGAATATGCATGATCTTTACCAGCGAGACATAACACGACCCCACCAGTACCTTTGTCAGACATGTCAGGTGCTGCGGGGAACGATCAGTGCTTCAGGGAGCCTCCAAAAACGAGCGGCTCGATATGACATCACCGCAAAGCCTGGCACCTAGTGCAGTTTCTGGGTGATTTACACAGCAACTAAACGATCTGCGAAAGACCTGGAACAAAGCGTCAGTGACATCGGTCTGGTTATCATCCAAAGCCCTCATTCTTAATCTATATCTGGGGTGATTTGCACATGAATGAATTGGGCAGTGAATATGATTTTAGTGCTAAGGAGGCTCAGAATAACAGCTCTGTGCAATAATTGTCCCACAAGCTCATTGCAGATGGCACCTACTGCACCCCCCCATGTTATTTGACATTCACCAGTCCTCTATATTTAGCATTCCCGCTGCAGAAAGATTCGTGTCACATGCTTCCCATAGTCACCTTTGGCATCCTACATAACGTACATTATACTTAAATACACGCAAGACTGCAAATAGTCAAGGCCCTCTCCCTATATATTAGTGCAGTCTCAGCTTATAGATCAGGCAGAATGTTCACCCATCCATCCATCCTCCATCTTATGTACCTCTTTGTCTTATATAGGGTCACAAGGGTCTAGAGCCTTTTCCAGAAGGTACAGACGCAAGGCAGGGAACAGCCCAGAATGGGGCACCAACCCGCCACAGGGCACACTCACACACACAAGCACACCTATGGGCAGCATAACAGCCATTATTTTTGCTTGAATTTAGCAGCTCTGTCATGCTCCTCACTGGATGTTTATTTATCTTCGGGTTGCCAGATGCTGATCTTTAACTTGCCGCTTGGATCTAATGACTGTGATTAATTGCTAGTGATGACTTGCAGGTGACAGAAGGCTCCTCACTGACAAAGTGCCGCCTTGTGTTGTTTCTATTTGTAATTGCATCTCTCTCAGGCCTGTTTCCCAAACCCAAGGTGGAAGAATCGCCCACGAATGGGGTTAGCGCCTCTTTAAAGGGAGGTACAACTGCATATTGAAAGTTGGCGTTTAATTGCCAGCTTCATACACTCTGAGGAGCTTGAACACAGGTCCAGTCACATGCATTCAGTCGTGTTTAATTTTCACCCAAGTATAGCCCCTGATATAGATTTCATAGAGAGGAGTGAGCGGCTGGTACCCCTTGTTTGAGCCACATTAAACAAATAAAACATCTCGGAAAAACAAAAGGAACTATACTATACCACAGTCTTACCTCAAACTGATAACCAGATCATCATTCATCCACATGACTGGGTTAACTGGTAAAAACAAGAAACATACTTACACATTTTCACACTAGTATGTTACATTTGATATAGTTACATCTCACATAGAACATGCACAGACATTGATTCATGGCCAATGTTGCATTCTACCCGTCATGTCTGCCTGACCCTCCTGTCTCCTCCCGGTTGTGATGCCCTGATGAGCCACACCTGTTGCTTGCTGCCCCTTGTTACTCTTTGTATTTAAGTACCCGTTTGTCTCATCAGCCCCAGGCCGCTCATTGCCGTCGCCCCTCCTGTCTGCCCGTGTCCTTCCCCATACTCACCTTCTTGTTTTCACCCCTCGCAGTCTCGTTTGTTTCCCTGCTCCCGTTCAGTTAAATAAAACTCCCTTTTTCGCCAAACGCCGTCTTTGAGTCCTTCGTCCTGCATCTCCTGACAGTCAAGCACACCGTCCCAAAAATATTTTTAAATAAAATAACGGAACACAAAACCAAATGCTTTTTAAAACATTTTATTCCAAAAAAAAGAAAACAAAACGTTAAAATAGGTTTCAAGTTCAAGAAAGTAAAATAAGCTTAAACACAAGGCATAGCATCATATACAGACGGATAAAATACATTTGATATATTGCAGACGAGCCGTGTTGGTATTACATATGTACACTAAGTATGTAAACTTATATTTACAATCTTTATTACATTTACAAAAAAATTGTGGTTTTTATTTGAATTACATATATATCGCTCTGATATATATATAATTATGTTTTTATTTCCCACTAGCATTTTGTACTACAATAATGAAAAACAATGTACAGATCGCTCAGTCTTTTTTTTCTCTTTTTTATAATACAAATTTATTTTCATAAAAATATATCTCTGTACAAAAAGGGTTTCGTTTGTTTGTTTGTTCTCCCATTAGGTGTCTCTGTAGGTCTGCCTTTCATCCGATCCCCCCATCTCCACTACCCTCCCTCGCTCCCCCCTCCCTCATGTATTAAGACCACGTCCCGGACGCTCATTTTCCACGACCCCATTTCGGCAAGCAGCACGATGCACCACCACGGAGACAGAAATGACATATATCAAATTATGTTTGTCCTATCAGGCTTCTGCATGATGATGACAGCAGAATGATGACTGGCCCTAGCCCTGACCTAAGCGCTATTACCTTCACATTATACCATTTCGTGTATTACACGATTTCGGAATATCTGTAAGTTGTCACAGTGCATCTCTCAAAACGCTTACCCTCGTGTAAATAAAAGGATGAATGCATCAGAATACCAACTGTCCTTCTGACCTTTTTAGTATACCTTTTATATATATGATTGCAATTATATGAAATATATATTTTTATATATTTACCTTTATATATATATATATTAAAATTTTGTTATATACAATGAAAATATATTGATACAATTAAATGTATATGGTTTTCATGTATCTGAATCCAGTGCATAGGGGTCTGCTGGGGGAGCATTTCAGGAGGTTTAAAGGAAAAGAAAATAGGGCCAAACAGGGGCCCGCTGGCCCAGGGTCTCTTGCGAGAGCTCGCCCAGAGGCATCCTGTGGGCCTCGACTTCAGCACGTAGCTGTGACGACTAAAATAAAACCGACGCGGTGGTGAGATGTCCAATTAAAGCCTGGGATACAAAGGTGGGGGCAAAACAAACGATGTTCCCACTTGGAATGGCGCATCAGTGAGCTCGAATTATCCGAGAGCTGGAGGGTCGGTCCGCGTCGCCGTCGTCGGAATGCGACCTTTTACAAGAAATGCATTTTAAATGTAAATTCCATGCGCAACATTGAAGAAATGTGCAACTACTGCAGGGGTGCAGGCGCATTTAAATTGGACTGTAATGCAAAATAACCGCGACTACAAACAGAGGGCAAAAAACAAGGAAAAACAGCTCCACACATAAGCATACTTGTTATGACAGAGTCATGAGAGAACAAGCTATAAGGACGACTTAATAATTTGCGAAGATCCTTCCTGAAAGAGCCAGGCACTCTGCTAATACATAAATTTATAAAGATGCACATGTGGACAGGCAAGGCTCGTCGAATCTCTGCCGCTGTAGGAACCGCGGAGAGCAGAGAGACGCCAGATACACAGGGCATAAACAACACAGCACCTCCATTAAATCAGGCCATTTCTGTGGTTATTTAAAATAATACAATCCTCTCTGCTTCACCGTATTACATACCGTGTCTAACCTTGTCTTCATTCATCAGGTTTGCATTGTATCTTTGGCAAAATAGGGACAATAGGGTTCATGGTTTCCTGTTTGAAGGCATGATCCAATTAGCGTGTTTTCCTGAGGAGAATCTGAATACATGTGAAAGTTGGGCTCCTGCTCAGCTTGGGTTGCGACACTCTTTCGAATATAAACCCCCCTTCATAGATTTTTGGTGTATATGTGATAATAACCGCGACCCCCCCTCCCCCAGGAGACATGGGCGGTGATATGTTACTATATATGATATATAATTATTAGACTATATATGTGTATAATCTCTAATTTCTTTCTCAATCAACTGTGTCTAGGTCTCAGTCTTGCGAAATGTATTTTATCTTTGAACTTTGTTTCTTTGAATATTGTAATGGCCTATTTTATCTGAGACATGTATGGGGGAAAGCGTGCTGGGGCTTGTCGTAACAGATTAGCTGAGGAAAGCAATCGGTGCACCATGGGAAAATGGGGGGGGGGGCAGTCATGCCACAGGGCTGCCCCCCAGCTGTCCCTCATGTATAAATCAGCGTATCCTGCTATCTTGCTGCTAAGTATCATCTGTTGATCCTGAATGAAGACGTGTGCTTGTGTGTGTCGTATGTATGTATATAAATATATATGTTAACCATGCAAACACCACACACACAGACCTGGGGGCAGGACACCCCCCCATTCTCTATTATGCTGTCCACTAAGTCACATTGGCCAACCCCTGATTTTCAAACACTGGATTTCATATGTATTTCAAAGTGACTGGTGATTGGTGACTATATTGCACCTTCCAACCACTTTGCCTTATATATCGTTTGGGAAATACAACCTTTGTTTTCCTCATACTCTTTCCATTCCAACATTTTAATAAGCAGCAGGTGACAATCAATTCACACAGCGGAGATAAGGCATTTAAAAGCAATAAAATAGTAAAAGGAATTACCATGGCTGTGTGAGACGGCTAACTTTCTCTACAAAAATCCATTTCAGAAAGCCCCTTTGTTTGAGCTGTTCGCAGAGATAGATGAATGCTTCCAATAAAGAAGGCATCAGATCGTAGTGTGTCGCTGGGTAGCTGTTAAAGGCATCAAACACAACCAAAACCAAACAAAACAGTGATCAGAAATCATTTACATATTAATTTATGTTTTTTTTTTTAGCCAGCTTCCTTTAGATGGAGAATCGTCTACTAGACCGTATGTGTGAGCACCATAACATTACAAATGCACTACAAATGGTGCTATAGCACGCCTAGCGTATCTGCATTATCGCCGGTCCTCATATATAAAGCCGAATGAAACTAGGGAAAATTTCAGTTGCAAATTTTTACTTAAAGATATCCTTTTCGCAAAATAAACCATAAAAAATGTGGCCGTAAACGAGCGCCCGTCACCGTTCCAAAGACTTTTTTGAATTCATGAAGTAAATAGAATTAGCCCACTGTCATCTACCTTGTATTCAATTTTCACATACTTCTATTTCTGAACTTAACACTGCTATTTTGCTGAGCAAAATGAAACAGCCCCGACCAAGCATGGACGTACAGTATTTTGCTAACCCTTTATTTTAATACCAAGGTACAAAAATGAATGCAGTGTAGTGTGTCTACCAGTGAGTGGCCAGCAAAGACTGAGGCCTATGAAATTTGTGATATGACGTCCTGTCAGGGTTCACAATTTACTTCTGGAGAGACCGAGATAAAAGACTAACTAGCACCAAAGTGACCTTACTCTCTGGTTTCCAGGCAAACGAAACGCCTCACATCTCTCATCCTGGACTTCCTCTAATGCGACATCACTTCCTGCCTTCTTCGCGTAGGAGTCACCCGTGTCCATACTGATAACATTTTGGTAAGGGCACAACCCCTGTGAACACACGCACAACATGACCGATCGCGGTCATTTCAAGGTGCGAAACAACATTACGCACTATAAAAACTCAGCTTAACTATCCTGACAGCATCTGCCCACGATTTCGAGCAGAGGGACTATTACAGACAGAGGGGGCATCTTGAATCGGAATGAATCCGAAGCAGCCTGCCCTTCCTTTTCAGCCAATAAAAGATGCCAGTTTTAACACTCGGAAAGACCCTTTGATTGCAGAGTCAACATTCAATACCACAACCTCTTGTGGCTGTGATGAAAACTGCAGGGCCCAAACACAAGGGGCTGAGCAATTACAGCACAGGGCTGCAGCGAAACAATTACATTCTGCCTTTGTCATAACTGGGTGAGTATTTTATCTTTTTTCAAACCTCTGGGTACTTATGTGTAGCCTTCAGTTGCTTTCTTATCTCCCGAGACAAATCCTTTCTGAATTCCATCATTTCATCTATGACAAAGAGCACCTTTTCCCATCCGAGTGGGCCGGTATACCTCCTGCCCTCTGTGTTGACATGCGAATTTTATGTCGAGCAATTTTTCAGCACTTCCCTGGGGATTCCTGAATATACAATCCCCATTATGTGCACAGGAAACACGAATCTGATGGGCATTTGTTTCTGGGATTTACTTTAAATACACAAACACTCGCAAACAAATATACACACTCTCTCACACACATCCAGACATACAAAAAGCGAGTCTTTAATACAGCTTCCTTGGTGACAAACTGCAGGCCGTGACATTTACACTCGCTATACCAGGCGTACACCTGTGGGGCCTCTTGCCTAGAAGTCCATCCTTCAGAATATATCGGGGTGCGGAGCTGCAGATCCGCAGCGGAATATACACGGGACTGTTCCGTGTGATATGGGATATCCAGTGAGATCCTCAGCAGAGCTCTGTAGGGGCCTGGTGCTCTGAGTTGCTACAAGCGTAATGAGCCACACACCTGCTCCACTGCAGAACAACAAAAAGCAGAGGATGCACCGTCCAGAGGGCATGTCCGCCACCTCCAAGCCGTTTGTGGTGCAGAGCCAACGGCCGCTGCCTGTGGCGGTGAGAGTGCATGAGCAGGCAGGTACCGTCCCACATAAAGTATCCCTCACTTTCATTGCCTGACAGTGAAGTGCTTCACCACGTTTACCACCATGCCATCTACTGCAAGACCTTTTCTCCAACAACTGAAAACAACAGAACACAGAAACTCTCTGTTTTTGGCGAGTTTGTTTCCATTCTGTGATGGGACTGATTCAGAATGATTTCGCTTTTTTCTTTTCTTGTTTTTTTATTTCTGTTTTTTTTTTACAAGTCACCAGGTTCTCTTGACTGCAGTCCGATCTCGTTGGTCTTCCTCTGGTTAGAGATGCAGGTTGAGAGGCTGGTACTCCAGCGAGGGGGAGGGCGCAGTGCCACGCAGAACTCTGAGAGCGATTTAGGTTTTACGATGACGACGTGTGATGTGACGGGACAGCCTTCGCTTCTGGGTACAGTGTGGCAACAGACAGGAGCCTGACGAGGAAAAGGGACAATGTCAGTGCCAAATTAGTTTAAAATGCTAGGCATTTGCATGTACAATTACAATAGAATGCTACTTTTTGCATATTCCGCCTAGCCCCGCTTTGAGACATACACACGCATATATTTGAGAGAGAAGCTTTGGGTCTGAATGCAGGGTCTGGCCATTTATCCAGCACCTCTGTGGCATTTTAGAGGGTTAAGGGCCTCGCTCAAGGGCTCAACAGAGATGTGACTATCCCGCGGAGGCTCGAACCGGCAATCTTCCGATGACAGAGTGGGAGGCCTATCCCACTGCGCCCCATGGTGGCCAGCAAAGACTCCTGCCTCCTGTATGTGAATTTGTTCTGTGAAGGAGTCACAGAATGTTCACTTAAAAAATCACCAATAGTACAAACCAGTGCAATATCCCTCAACTTTTGTATTGAGGGCCATCAAAGACACTGTGTTTGTGTCTGTTTAGTACATGAGACGGGGTGGTGATTAGACCAGAGAGGCGCATTGAATACAGCAAAATCCAATCACTCCAAACTTTCTGGGACGTTCACAGCCTACGGCTTATTTTTCGGCACCCTTTGGTAAATCCACAGGAAATGCCATAAAATACTTTGTTAAGGAACTGGATTGAAGTTCCTCCTCTGGCCTGAACAGCACTTTGTGGTAAAGGGGGGAGCAGGGCAGCCAGTATCAGGCTCTCAGTCACCAGCCTGCTAAGCAGCGAGGAACTTGGGCTCCGAGGACAGCTGTCGAGGAGATCAGGCAGACAGAGGACTCAGCCAATGAAAAACAAACAACAAAAAAACACTGGGGTGCCTCCCGCCCGCTTTGTGTGTAACTTTTGCTTAATCTCGTAACTGCAAAGGATGGATGGTTGGGGCTGTGAGGAGCAAGATAAAAAGATAAAAAATGGAATAAAGAAAAACAGCCTGTTCTGTTCATGAGTATAGAGTATATCAGGGTGCATACAGGGGTGGGGCCACAGGCCCCAGCTGAAAGCTGATTGGTCACCAGAGTGTTCACTCAAAGATTCGAGTCATATGATTGGCTAATGGTAAGGTTGGCCCCTCTGTATGAATTATGGTCCTTTTTATGCCTCTTAAAAAAATCCTAGAATCGCCCCAGAAGTCTCTGAACACTGCTGGGGGCTACTCACCTGGGCAGGGGGTGGAAGGGGAAACCGGCCGCTATACTGCCGTGCACACAGTGCTGACGGTAAACTCTGTCTCATTGGCCATGATGTCCGTCGGCTGTATGTTGCGGTCGTACATTGGGTTCTCGAAGGTGGCTCTCCCATTGGTGTTTTCGTGGCCTGCGTAGCCGTTGAAAGGGACTTTGGGTCTTCTCCTGGGCGTCGGTAAACAGAGCAGAAGGCTTTTAATGGAATGTAAAAACAAACACCAATTACTGCATTTGAAATGTCCTCAGCAGACTCACAGGCCGTCACATTGCACACAAGGCTTTTATGTTACTTCAAACAAAATATATAATTACACATTCGTTTTGTTTAATATGACGGTATTCAGCAAGAACCTCACCAGGAAGGCAAAGCAAAGAAAACATTATTTTTTTTACGTGTTCAAGCCTGATGTACAGTACATTTCCAGACGTTAAGATGAATTGTCGGATTGCAAGCCTTGCAGCATTTTGTCCTGCGCTTGACGTTTTTTCCTCCGATTTGTCAGTTCAGGGTATAGAATAAGATTTTTTGGCTACTCAGCTTGCAGCCTGAATAAGGGCTTGTTTGCCATGTAATAAGGCCGACCCTAAACCCGGCTGCTTGAACGATGGAGGTTATTAACAGACAAGGCGGCTTTGTGCAGGGCAATAAAGAATTAATCTACCAAACAGCTGACTAGGGGCAAACCACCAGTCATGATACACACAATTTATTTACTACAAACAGAACTTTATTTACTGAGCTGCTGTATGACCAGCAAAATTCCTCAGCTCGTTCCACTGAGTAAGAGACAGTCAAACGTGTAAGAGCTGTGGTGTCTGGGACTCCAGGCCCAGCAAACACACCTGTGTTTGTAGAGATACAGTGCGAATCCTGCGATGATCATGGCTATGAAAGGCACTAATATAGCTGCGGCCACAGAGCTGCTGTTGGAGGTGAAGTTGTAGCTGGGAGTGTCTGGGTATGGGTCCTGGTTCTCCGAGTCTGTGGGAGAAAGCACCATCAGAATGGAAACACCGCCTTGGGCTGCTGAGAGTGAATGTTCGCTTTAATTATCGCACGATTCACAGCTGAGACAGCGGGTAAGGTGACACACCATCCCATAAAAATAAACAAAAAAAAACATCGCTATAAAACGAGCTGCGGCAGGATGAAAATCAGGGCACCCAGCAGCTCTCAAAGACTATGGTTAGACAGCCTTCCCGCCGGCACTGAAGATAACTTCCAAGCATTTACAGACTGAGAAACAAGCGTTATTAGCCAATTTAACGAGAACTGGTCAGATACGATGATCTTACATTTCCCTATGAAGTTTGCATTTTGTTTTAGAAAAGCTAAATTTATAAGGCTTACACAACTGAGTGTAGGAGAAACACAAGGAGCTATAGGAGTCATACATTACCTGTAGGGGAGGGGAGCTTTCTCCCAATACCACCCCGGGGATGATTTCAAAATTTTGACATTAAGACGGAAATTAAGCAATTTTGCATGTGTTTTTCAATTTAAGTGCTGTGCAACCAAAAATACAATACAGGAAGCTACAGTTACTTTGCACACGATTGCAACGAACTGAAATGAAGTCAAAGCTAAACCACAGCAAATCCAATTATCTGCCATCATTATGGTAGGAGATGGAGGCATGGTCGGCCTGTGGCCCCCTCCGGTGTTTGAACAACCTGTCCCAGGTTTAGAAGAGGACTGGCCAGGGATATGCTATTCTGTGGAAGAAGGCCCCTGCTTCACAACAGGGGAATTGGCTAAATTCTTCCCTGCTTGGCATCCTCTACCCTCACAAAAAAATCTTACAGTTAAATCATTTTTGGTCCATACTTTGTTAGTATTGTCCTTTTTTATTACTTTCTCACCCGACATTTTAATCTAAAGGCATACTTTTAGTCATTTTACTGAAGCAATTATGCTCAGTAATTATGCCTGTCCTAGGGCCTGTCCTAACCAGCAAGCAGATGCCTGTCCTAGGGGCCTAACCAGCAAGCAGATGCCTGTCCTAGGGGCGTAACTAGCAAGCAGATGCCTGTCCTAGGGGCCTAACCAGCAAGCAGATTCTGTCCTAAGGGCCTAACGAGCAAGCAGATGCCTGTCCTAGGGACGTAACTAGCAAGCAGATGCCTTTCCTAGGGGCGTAACTAGCAAGCAGATGCCTGTCCTAGGGGCGTAACTAGCAAGCAGATGCCTGTCCTAGGGGCCTAACCAGCAAGCAGATGCCTGTCCTAGGGGCCTAACCAGCAAGCAGATGCCTGTCCTAGGGGCGTAACTAGCAAGCAGATGCCTGTCCTAGGGGCCCAATCAGCAAGCAGATGCCTGTCCTAGAGGCCTAACCAACAAGCAGATGCCTGTCCAATGCATCACAGGGCACAGGGCAGGGAACACCCTGCATAACAGAGCACTGGGCAGGGGACACCCTGCATCACAGGGCACAGGACACCCTGCATCACAGGGCACAGGGTGGGGGACACCCTTCATCACAGGGCACATATCATAGTAATTGTTAAATTTGAATATCTAATGATGATTAACTTTGAATGCATCGTATAGTGTTTAACGTACTGCACCCAAAACTAGCAGTTTTACAGTTTTTATTTGAAGAACTGTAAGTCCATCATGGAACAAAGCAAAAATACATTCAACTACAGCCACAAAAAGGCAAAACCATCAGGCCTTTGGCCAGGAGAGACTGCCCTCTGTGTGTGACAAATGCAGCAATCTTTTGATGCATGGCAAGATGTCCTGGGAGAAATCACTGCCCCTCACTGACAAAGCACAGAGAATCGAGCATGAACACACATTTCTACCCTAGATCTGTAACGGAACCCGGCGAGTGCAATATACAAGAAGTAGGCCAAAAGAAATCAATGCATTTTACAGTTTAATTGCTAACAAAACAAGCTGTATTACATACGGCTAACAAGTGGCTGAGCACAGTCGGTGCGCTACATGATATACTTGCCAAGTCTCTGAAGTCCAAACTGGCCGAATCCTTTTCCTCTGACGAACCCTTGATACACAAAGGAGTTGGTGGAGGCCATGTATGACACCTGTGGGGCACAAACGCCAATCTCTTACCAAAGGCACCCTTTCCATCACGCACACCCATGCAAGTCCCCGGTGTCTCCTGACCCGCATGAATTTTAATTACAACCTTGCCATTTCTTTTCCTCGATGTATTCAGGACGAGGCGCCTGCCGCTGATTGCCAGACATTGATTCCGCTGACATTTTAATTAAAAGGAAATTTCACTGGGCTTTCCTATCAGAAGCTGGCACTTGGCAAGGGACTGCCAGCCAATCGGTGCTAACGTGGGCTGGAACGAAAGGCCTCACGGTGCTCTTCCCCGGATCTCCATCCACACGAGAGACTAGGGAAAGGCCTCTCGAGATCCCCCCTCCCCCCTGCCTGATGCCGCCGCCCCACAAGAGTGATTAAGCTGTGCTAACTTCCTGGGTCACGTCAAAGCTACCCTTGGGCTAACATCAGGACACTTTGATCCGCACCATCACCCGAGATTTCCACTCCACTATTAATTACGTTATACCATGCTTAATAGTTTCCTTATATATCCCTAAATTCTCCACATATGAAGCGTTCATCGCTTCTGGGATAATGGGCTGGTATCCTGAACAAATCTGGATTTTCCAAGGATTTAAAAATATGTCATGTAGGCTGGGCGTGGATACGCTGGAAGATTTAGGGGACCCAGAACAGTACAGGGGCCCATGAATGCGTAAAATAAGATGCTAATTTTTTTTGTGTGTGTGTGTGTGTGTGTGTGCATGTGTGTGTAAAGAATTTCTAGCTACAGCCCTGCATGTGGCTTTGGGGATCGCTTACATGGCCGTCCATCGCCCAGTTCTCGCTCTTGAACTTGTTCATGAACATCTCGACGGGCCCCCGAATCTGGTACACCTGAAGCAGCAGGTGAGACTCCTCTTTTTTGTAGATCCCTAGGAGGGAAGCAGGAGGAGCGGGGTGGGGTGGGGGGGGTCACACACTGTCCACGCTCCCTTTTTGTCAAAGCCCTCTTGAAGGCACAGCAGTACTGCCCAGATGTGAAGCTGAGACCGGGGGGCCCTCTCCTTACCGGCCAGCTTCAGCTCCACGCCGCTGTGGTGGATGAGCGTCCCATTGATGCGGTTTCCAACGGGCTCAAAGGCGGTGATGTTGAGTATGGCTGGCTGCTTCTTGCCCAGGTACTCGTATGAGCCCTTCCACAGAGAATTCTTGGCAAAGACACCACTGGGCACTGGAGGTGGGACATTAATATATCACATGCTATTACCATCTGCCTGCAATAGGGGGAGTAGCTAGTACAGGTGACTGGGGACTAGCCTGAGTACTGCAACCATATCTCAACTTGCAGATTCAAGTTTATTTGTTGACTGTTCAAGTAGATATGTTCTCACCAAGAGTGACTAGCTTAGATACGACCATTTATCAGCCTCAGGTTTTGCTCTCAAGGGCAAAACCATCCCTCTATTGCCCCACAAATGGCCACCAGCTACAGGTCCAGCTCATTATCCGCCATTTAGCAAACTTCACCGGAGCAGCGTCAAACTCAGTCAAACTCTGCTGTGTATAGAGCAACATGGTATCAGCAATAAGTACTGAGGGCCGAAAAAAATCGACATTTGGCTCTATTTCAGTTGATTTATGTACTTTCAAAGTGACTTTTTTTTACCTTTGTGGACAGGCAGAGTGAAATAACCAGATTACATTAGAAATCACATCAATCGCCGAGTTCTAAAGGAACGGCGCCTGGCATAAATCCTTTGCAGAGCGCCCTGCCAGCTTTGTGAAAATAGCTCGCCATGGACGGTAGGCAAAGCGACGACGGCATTCACCTGGGAGCTTGGCATTCGGCGGTTCCTGCACGGTTCCGATCGTCGTCCCGCTCGGCCGGGTGTCAGCTGGAATAACAAAAGGAAACAAATAATCTTGTGTGCAAACGATCGGGGTCTCATCCCACAGCCGGCCGGGAAGGACAGGAAGTGTGTGATACTGAAGAGAGTGCGCACTCCTCGGGGGCACCGGAGTAGGCTGCGGGACAGCCGCCTTTGTAATGACAGCCGTGGAGGAGCACACGCGTGCGTACGGACACGCAGAGAGACAGTCACATGTAGGCAGTGACTAACACACACACAGCAGTGACACAGAAACGTACACACATACAGCAAAAGAAGCACATATTAATAGGACTCACAAGCACATACAGTACTGACACAGAGACAGGTGAATGAACTAACATCAACACACAAGCGCACATGGTACAGACCCAGTAACACAAACACATACAAACGCAGAGATAAATACACACGGGCATAATCACACAATCACACAATCCTCCATACATATGCATATATATAAATACACACACCTAACTTTACACAGTGCAATTTTTATAGTGTCTTCTAAAAAGAACTAGCTACATTTTCTCTTTTAGACAAAATAACCAAAAATTCAATTCAAATAAAAAAATAAATAAAATGAATGTGTGCAGTACTGTGATAGTATTGTTGTAGGATATCAGTGCTTTCAGGTAAACCAGGTGGGGGGAAGCCCCACACTGTAAAAGTCACCATAAATCGCAGTTAAAAAGGTATCACCCCGCAGAAGGGCGCTGGGTATAGACTGCAGTGCATGAAGGGCAGGTAATGGACGGAAAGGCAAGAACAAAGACCTGATAGCCTGATTTCTGAGAAATCTGTTATGAATATAGGGGGACCATTTAGGAAAGGAAGGTGTTCAAAGCCATAACTGGCGTTTGTTAGTATGGTTACTGCCATTACGGTGCAAACAGCAACCACAGGGTCTTTAGCGTTTGCACCGGCGAGCTGCTGTTCAGCACATCATGCAGCACAGCGCTTCGTATACATGCATACAGAGGACCGATTTCGCCTCACTATGCTCATATATATCAAAGCCACAAATGCCTATTTTATTAAACCCGCTTTAAATATTACATTATACAATGTTATGGCATATAAAAGTTTTACTGCATTTTAATATTCGTTGCTGGCTTTCAAAAACCAGGTTCTGGTTCTGTATACTTCAATGTTTATACCTTTATTATTTTTTAAAACATGAAAGATTAACATTCATGCCGGGCAAATAAGAGGGTCTATAATTAATAAAGAGCCAACCTTATCATTAGGCAATAATATTTTGTGAATAAGTGAGTGACAGAGGAGTAGGCCATTGAGCTTTCAGCCCTGCATACGCCCCAGCGGTGCCACATACCTGAGCACAGAGGGGGCTTTCCCGTCCAGCTCCCATCAGCCCTGCAGGTGCGGTGCTCCGAGCCGCCGGCCAGGTAGAAGCTAGGCTGGCAGGAGTAGATGAGGGTGTATCCCAGTGAGGGCAGCTCGATGGCGCTGACATCGGCCTGGGCTGGGAGCTCGGGCTGGCTGCAGTGATGAGCTAGAGGAGAGGATAGGCAAGGCTGAAGGGGGCAGGGGCTACTGTGCGGTATCAGGGTCATCGGTCAGAGCTGGGGGCGGGGCTTCTGTGCGGTATCAGGGTCCTCGGTCAGAGCTGGGGGCGGGGCTTCTGTGCGGTATCAGGGTCCTCGGTCAGACCTGGGGGCGGGACTTCTGTGCGGTATCAGGGTCCTCGGTCAGACCTGGGGGCGGGGCTTCTGTGCGGTATCAGGGGTATCTTCTAACCACTTCTCCATTACAGCATCACATTGGGATCAGGAGCTCCTTGTTTTATTGTCGAACAGCATGAACATAAAAATCTTCTGCTTACTTTTTACTTTTTGTATAACGCTGACTGTAAGATGATGCACGTCGGACTCCGTCATAAGCAGCTACTGGGGTTATTTATACTTATTTGAATTCTGCACATCCACAACGCTGCACCCTTCAGTCCCCAAAACAGCAGGTGGTAGCAAACATTAATTAGGCACCAGGCCATTTCCTTTTTCCTCTGAAGTCGCTATCGGGGGTTTGTATGGGAAGTGAGCCTTTCACGATTAAGGCGAAGGCATTCTGTCACTCTAAGGAACTCTTTAGCTATTTAAACGGAGGCAGAGAAGAACGTTTAATGTTGAACTGCAGACAGAACAAAATGCCAGCAATGCATTGTGGGTGTTGTATTTATATCAATAAGTCTTTTATGCATGTTTACTTTACATAGTGTTAAAAAGATTCCCATGGTGCTTCATACCCTAGTACGGAATTGAATAAGGTGCTGTTGTTTGGTAATTGATAATATCATTGCATTTTAAGAGAGGGTTAAACATAATACATATTGTTTCTTTTTTGTCAAGACGTGACCCTTGGGGAAACACAGTTAATTTCTAGCGACGCCTCACAAAATGACAGCAAGGTGATCGCATGACGTAAATGAGCAGAATAATATAATATCAGGTGAGCCACAACGCTACGAGTGGAAAACAGGGGCATAGCGAAAGCTGTCATTCGGCTCTATCGCTGGCTGCACTCCAGCGTTCAGCAATCAGACGGTCCACATGCTGCCTAACACCTTCTCAACCTCAACACAGCAGCCTCTGTTTACCCCTTCCTGCCACCCTGTGCGTTATGGCTTGCTTTTATGGAGAGAGTGAGGAGGGTCCGCAATAACGGCAAGGCAAAGAAACCTGAAGCTTCGAGTGAATCGGGGAAAGGAGAGCAAGTCCTAGGGATGGCGCGAAATGAGGTCGAGGTGTCATTATAATGCCAGGGTTTTAATTACAAGCTGTATTTCAGAGGAGATGTTATGCCAAAACACACACACACACACACACACACAGAAGTGCGCAGACTGAGCGAGGGAGCGGGAGAGGCCCCAGACGGGCGGCCCGCTTACCGATGCACTCGGGCTGCACGCCGCTCCAGGTGAGGTTGGGCAGACAGGTGCGGCTGATGGAGCCCTGTAGAAGGTATCCCTTCCTGCAGCTGAAGAACAGCGTGCTGCCGATCTATAGAGAGGGAGCGCAGTCACGTTGCGCCTGGCACATGCGTGCACACAGACACTGCACGCGTCTGTCGCTATGCACACACTGCGCTAACCAGCCTCTGCCATTCCTCTCCGTACAGCTCCACACAATAATGCCCATTTGCAATTTTTTATTTTTTTTTAACTTTCCCCATACCTGGTAGCCCTGAGTGTTGTTCTGGTGTCCAAACAGCGGTACCCCGGGGTCATTGCAGCTCGTGTGACTGGGATCTGGAACAGACAAGCCGGCGGGGTCGTGCTGAGTGTCTGACAGAGGCCAGCATGTGCACAAATTAGCCACCAGCTTCAGCTCTCACTCTGCTGAGTCCTCGGCCATGGTGTGCAGTACTGTAGTAATTTATACCCATCGTACACCTGTACCATGTGGCCTGTCCGCCACGTCCACAGCAAGCCAGGGGGAGGCATTTACAGTCTGGGATCATCTACACTATGCCCAGCTATATAACACTGCAGCCGGCCTATATCCATTACAGCTACAGACGCATACATGCTTTTAACAAAATTAAACCATTAAACCATTATGCTGAATCTTGCCCATAATAAGTAGACATTACAGAAAGGGCAGCAGGCTCAGGTTTCAAAGGGTCTGAAGCTTTCATTCTGTAGCCAAAGGATTGTTGGTTAAAAACCCAACGGGCTCCCCACTGTGGCAACATAAAAAATACACTCCCCAGGCAATATGGCAGTCTGTCACAGAGTACACATGTGTATACAGTACACACCAGCGGCGGCTTACAGACATCAAGCAGCCAAATTCTGAATTTTCATAGTCAGGTTCACCTGTATGACCAGCACTATGTACTTCAGTAGCTTAATTTTTGTGAGACAAAATAATGAAATAAATAAAACAGGTTAAAATACTATGCAGTGATGATTGGGGTAGAATTGCCAGCATTGAAGCTTGCAGGGGGGTGTCAGTTCCCAGCGATCCGAAGGATAGCGTCGGGGGGGGGGGTTCTCACCTATGCAGGAAGGCTGTGTCCCACTCCAGCTGCCGTCCGCTTGGCAGTAGCGACGGGCCGAGCCCACCAGCACCAGTGGTGGAAGGCAGGAAAATACCACGGAGGAGAGGTAGGTGAAGCCGCGGTCCTCCCGCCTACCCTGAGCGGGTACCCCTGGATCTCCACAGAACACCGCTGTGCAGGGATGCAGGGAGAGAGACCAGAGGGCAGGCAGGCGGGATTAGGTTCAATGAAGAAGACAAAGGAACAGGAGGGAGGACGGGAGAGAGGACCAGAGGGAGGAAGGGAGAGAGGAATGGGAGAGAGAATGAGAGGGAGGACGGGAGAGAGGATGGGAGAGAGGACGAGAGGGAGGAAGGGAGAGAGGATGGGAGAGAGGAATGGGAGAGAGGAAGGGAGAGAGGACGAGAGGGAGGAATGGGAGAGAGGACGGGAGAGAGGATGGGAGAGAGGACGAGAGGGAGGAAAGGAGAGAGGACGGGAGAGAGGACGAGAGGGAGGAAGGGAGAGAGGACGGGAGAGAGAATGGAGAGAGGAATGGGAGAGAGGACGAGAGGGAGGAAAGGAGAGAGGACGGGAGAGAGGACGAGAGGGAGGAAGGGAGAGAGGACAGGAGAGAGAATGGAGAGAGGATGGGAGAAAGGACGAGAGGGAGGACGGGAGAGAGGAAGAGAGAGAGGACGGGAGAGAGGACGGGAGAGGCCTGACGGGTGGGTTGGCAGAGGTGGCGGAATGTCGCAATGGGGACCCACAACCGCATCGTTGCGGTAAAACTGGACCCATCGTAAGGATGGATGATAAGGAGCAGATGCAGTGCTAGAGATGCTGGAAGCTGGAAGGAATAAAAGACAGAGGCGATAGAGTGAAAAATGGGGGTTTTCCTGGTGGGAAGAGAGGTGTGATGGACCAGGGATGGGGGAGGTGGGCATCAGAGACGATGATAAGAGCACGCAGCACTGAGCGTATCCATCGGCATTAGGCTGTGAGCCGTGTCATCTGCTTTGAATAAACAAATTAAATAAAAAATGCAAACTTTTTTCTGGGACCGCTTTCAAAGCTATGCACTGTGGCAGTGATCTGAGCTCTACACCGGCAGGGTGCACTCTTAATGAGGCATGAACAAACTGTGATACTGAAGTCAAGGATGTTTGATGCTAGTGGGATGCAGAGAGAGGACAGGAATGTTTGCGGGAGACCTACGGAAACACTGGGGTCTTTCCCCACTCCAGTCGCCGCTCCCCTGGCAGGTGAGAGTGGCCGGCAGGGAGAGCTGGTAGCCTTCGACGCAGGCGTAGCTGACACTGGAGCCCCACTGGAAGTCTGTCCCCACCACCTGCCCGTTTGGGATGGCGGGAGGCGGGCCACACACGATGACTGCAGAACAATCCGGGGGCGGGGCTTTAATCAAGGGCAGCATCAGCGAATAAGGCGACAGAACGCGAAACAGTGTAATGGGACGACTGGAGCTTCTGTCATCTGGGCTGAGGAGGCACAGGCAATGCTTCCCATTGAGTGGCTTAGTGCAGCTTTCTCTCTATAGTGGGGGGGGTGGGTGGGGCCATTAATCCTGGCTGAAAGCTGATTGGCCCTGGAGTGCACCTCCCTAGTCACTCACCATTTCAGAACATATCATTGGCTAATGATAAGGGTGCCCCCTCTGTATGAATTATGGCCCCTATTGTACGGCCCCCACCATATAAAATCCTAGAATCGCTCCTGTTCAGCTGCAGCAAAAAGAAGCAGAAGAGGCCACCCTGAGAGGACTGACACAGGTAAAGCTGAGGTTGCCCCCCAAGATGGCACTAATTAGACAATGAGGGCGTAAGACAAGTGGAGGATTACAAAAAATACTGGGTAGAGAGTCATTCTGAATAGGGCTCAGTGACAGGGGTCTGACGTATCATGCATGTGGACGCAAACACTGCAAGCCAATTGACAGATAATGATGAAGACGAGGAGGGAAGGGCTGAGCACCTTTGCAGATAGGCTTGGACCCGTTCCAGGTGCGGTCCTTGGTGCAGACCAGTGCGGACGAGCGGTCGGCGTCCATGGTGAAGCCCGGCGAGCACTGGAAGGTCACGCTGCGCTGGTAGGTGAAGTCGCTGCCCAGGCGGATGCCGTTGGCTGGTACCCCCGGATCTCCGCAGTTTATCACTGCGGGATAGAGGCGGGAAGGATGAGTGAGAGGAAGAGAGTGAGGGGGAGAGAGAGAGAAAAAGGAGGGGGAGAGAGAGAGAGAGAGATGGGTGCATTGACAACCATACCTCTGAACCACCGGTCATAATCACCAAGGTGATGGACAACGTACCTTTCGGGTTCTGTAAAAGGCCCCTGTAGCACTAAAACCCAATATGAGTTTTATTAAATACTCCCCAGAAAGGAGTTATGTCATTTATTTACATAGCAGAGGCTTTTGTCTAAAGTTACGTATAGGTGAGAATCAGAGAGCCGGGTCACCCAGGGTCCCGGGAGGGATTTAGGTTAAGGGCCATGCACAAAGTGTCAATATTGACGTAACTCTGCCAGCCTCGGGATTCAAACCAGCAACCTTCCCCTCCAAGTCCTAACACTCAGAGCCATACACCTCCCACATACCCCCCTCTCTAAATAGCAGAGAAACTGGGGGGGAGACTTTTTTTTGAGAGGAAGTAGACTGCCTTTGGACAAACGATGCCCTGCTGACTTCCTGTGCACCTCACAGGACTGCACACTCATACTGCGAGTTCTCATTCAAACGTGTTTGGCGTACGGGACAATGGCAGCCTTCACCGGGTAGATTAATCAAACCCCTCCGACAGCCCAGCAATCCCTCCACAAAGGGGGCTTACAAGAATTAGCCCAAGTAATCTGGTTCAAGTTGGTCGGCTCCATGACAGGAAGCTAATTTGGTTTTGTAAGGACCTATTTTAGGGGCCGATATGATCTTGTTCACTAAGGCCGTTTTTATTCAGCAAACTGCCGACCTTTCTTCTCCGTGACTGACGTGGATTTTGTGCCCCCGCTAATGACATGTTAAATCCCAGCGCAGAGTAAAGAGGGGACTGCTAAAGCCAAAACAAATAAATAATTAAATGTCTGGCTGTTCCAGGGAACTGCAATCACAATCAGAACTAGTTTTATTCAAGGTCTTAATGTGTACGAAGGCTTTGCTCCGGCAGTCAGACACCGAGGAACATGGACTTCCCGCAGGACTCGCAGAGCCAGCTCGTTTAGATACGATGAACAAACTCACAATAGGCCCATGAGAAGAAGACTGAAAATAACATATGTACACTATGTGAAGTACTACAGTTATACACAAGCAGGGATCAAGAATGCCCGAAAACCTTCCAGACCAATTGCTTTGATACACAGTGTTGTGAAGGAGCTTTTTAATATTTCATTTTTCACAAAACTTTCTCCTGGAAATCATGGAATGGTGGTGGATTACGTTGACTGCTTCAGAGATCCAGCTCACACACCCTTTCTCTGCTCTTCTCTGCTCTCTCTCCTGGACAAGATTTAGAGCAAAGCTGCCGTGCATCACGTGACACACGACCCACGAGAACCAAAAAATTACGCAAGACCAGCTCCTGTCTCCTGGGCTACTCTGATGAAAGCCGGGACGTATGTAAGACTAATTTTGCAATTAAGGCGGACTGGCCAGTAACACGAACCACCATGCCGTGCTGACGTGACCAAAGACACCACGGGGATGCGCTAGAAATTTCAAGAAGTTCTGCCAACAGTACACACATTTGACAATGCAGACCTCTGCTTGCACTCCCGAAAACCTTGTATGGAGAGAAGTCAGGATTACCTGACTTAATCTGCTCTGGGATCTGGCTCAGCAAACTGGGATACATTGCCATAGAAACAGAGCTGCCTCATTATGGAGCTGGCTGAGACGGATAAGGCCTGAACTGGAAGCTAACATAGGGAGGCGGCGGAGAATGGCGATGCATCCCGGAGGCTGCAGTGGCTCAGGAGGACGACTGGGACCGCGGCAGATAAAAAAGGCTGATGATTAATTGTAACATTAGAGCATGAAACCATCAACGCTGGTTTTCTGGATGACCTTCGCTGCGTTCCTTGTCAGGGGATAAAGGATGAAATCATGGTTCGATAAATGCTTCCCTACCCATCCATTCTGCGTCTGCCGGTTGTGTGCGGGTAATATGCAAAGCCATGTTCAGGGGATTAGGGCCAGTGGCGTGTACAGGCACGGGAGAGGGGGGTTACCTGTGCACTCTGGCATGGTCCCTGTCCAGGTGCCGTTGACCGTGCAGTGCCGGGTCAGCAGCCCGGTGGAGTAGTAGCCTTCGCGGCAGGCGTAGGTGATGGAGCGTGAGAAGACCAGGCCGTCGTGGAATACCACCTGAGCGTTCCGGGGGGTTCCAGGGTTGCCGCATGACACCACTAAGGGGGGCAAAGAGTGTGAAGATGGGAGAGTGAGAAGGAGAGACACGCAGAGATCGTAAATCGCTCCTGAACGGATATATCTCCGGTCCACCTGTGTGGACTGATGTTGGCCATCAAACAAATCTCCGGGGCGATGCTTCCGAGGAAGACAGGCGATAAAAATCCACTGCATCTCTTCCTGGACCAATTAAATTGGACCTGCGGGGGCCTTAAATACATGCCGAAAAACAATAAAACCACCCAGGATCGGGGTCTGAGAGTCAGGGAGGTTTCTTTGTGAGAAACACAAGCCCTGATTCTGGCTGGTGATGTGATGCAGAGCCTCAGCATTCCTGTCGGGGTGGAGGATTGCGTGGAATACCATGAGGATGGGGTGAGGGGGAAAAAAGGGTCACGTTTGTCACCACCACCGCTGTGACAGTGACCGGCAGCATTTTGAGCACCCTCTGCATTATTTACCAGCCTGAGTTTGCCCCCCCCCCACCACCAGCGTCTCTCTACAGTTCTTCCCGAATTGGATCCGCTGGTAATGGCTTTGATAAAATGTAGATACGACGCAACATTCCTCCCACACAGCATTTAAGGGAAACTACATCTCCACTGATCATGACTTTCTCGGGGGGGGGGGGGGGGGGGGGGGGGGGGGGGGGGGGGGGGGGGGGGGGGGGGGCGGGGGGGGGGGGGGGGGGGGG
>JAODLD010000052.1:14103820-14115914 GCA_026781065.1 Mormyrops boulengeri | reverse complement strand
GGGCTTTGAAAAAATTCACACACCACGCAACATTCCCCCCCCCCACCAATTAAGGGAAACCACATCCCCACGGACCCTCACTTTATCGCCCCCCCCCCCCCCCGATTAAATAAATACTATCCAGAATATAGCAGAAGATGATGGCTCAGTAGTCTTCCTTTATCTTTATCTTAATCTTCACGTTTTGCTGTGTCCCACTTCCCAGCTATCAGGAAGAAACAGTGGCTGGTCCATTACTGCGGAGACATCCTTGCCATCCACCGCGGTTTCCTCCAGGGCGCATTTTAACATGCTAATTTATGGAACGGCAGAGTTGGGGGAGAATTTGATTCTTCTACACCCCCACATTTCTTGACCACCTGGACTGCAGGTGAGGAACCAGAAGGATGCAGGCTGGCAGGATGGCCAGACATAGCCATGATGGATGCCGTGGGTGCGGTGACTCTAATGTGACAGTTTGGCAGGGCTCACTTCAGATGCGAGGCTTTTTCATATTCATTCTGGGGGGCTGACTCCCCAGAATGAATATGAACAAGCCTCGGATCATTTGTGTAACTCGGGTGTTATAACAGTTGTAGTTTGTAGTTGGAGTATGGAATAGTCTTCCTGCTAGTATAGCGCAAGCTAAACCCTGGGTTCCTTTAAATCAGAGCTAGATAAGATTTTAAAAACTCTGAGCTATTAGTTACTGTAGGTTCTCCCCAAATGAGCCTGATGGGCCAAATGGCCTCCTCTCGTTTGTAAATTTCTTATGTTCTTATGTTGTGCTCTCAGTTTGAGAATCCCGCAAGAACCTCCATAGTGCTGCGATCATCGCATCATCAGAGAGGGAGAGTATGACGACCCTCGGATACGTCAGGTCTCCGGGCTACGGCCCTGATGTCTTCTGGTCCAAGGAACGTCCCTGGCTCACCTTATTTATAATAGGGATATAATTGCTTATATCCCTTCCTGTATTCCTATATCCTTATATCCCTTCCTATATTCCTATACCCTTATATCCCTTCCTATATTCCTATACCCGTATATCCTTTCCTGTATTCCTATACCCTTATATTCCTTCCTGTATTCCTGTACCCTTATATCCCTTCCTATATTCCTGTACCCTTATATCCCTTCCTGTATTCTTATACCCTTATATCCCTTCCTGTATTCCTATACCCTTACATCCCTTCCTATATCCCTATACCCTTATATCCCTTCCTGTATTCCTATACCCTTATATCCTTTCCTGTATTCCTATACCCTTATATCCTTTCCTGTATTCCTATACCCTTATATCCCTTCCTGTATTCCTATACCCTTATATCCTTTCCTGTATTCCTATACCCTTATATCCATTCCTGTATTCCTATACCTTTATATCCCTTCCTGTATTCCTATACCCTTATATCCTTTCCTGTATTCCTATACCCTTATATCCCTTCCTGTATTCCATATGGCTGCTTATGTTGCTTAAGGCCACCTCATAACAATGGAGGAGCAAGACCATTCCACCACCTAAATCTACTCTGGCTAAACAGAGGTAGATTAATCAAACCCCTCCGACAGCCCAGCAATCCCTCCACAAAGGGGGCTTACAAGAATTAGCCCAAGTAATCTGGTTCAAATTGGTCGGCTCCCTGACAGGAAGCTAATTTGGTGAGGCCAGAGTCAGGGTGATATTTCTCAAAAGTCGCCCCTCCCCATTAGGTATTAACCTGCTCTTGGACCCCCCCCCACCCCTGGATTGGTGACAGCTCATCAAACGTGGTGTTGTAAAGCCAGCTGAGTATAAGCGAGCGCACCTGGGAGAAGAAAACATCACCTCCACCCAAAACAACACACACCAAAATACCATGTACGCCCCAGGTGACAGCTAGGTGACAGAAAGGGACAACTCTGTCATCCCCGCCCCGTCAGGAAACGGGGACCTGGGCTCGAAGGATCGATAGGAAAGAAAAGAGGACGACAAACAGAGGGATGCTGGAAAGGTGCTACCTGTGGGAAAGAGGAAATGAAGGAGAAAATCAGAATAGCTGACATCATGTGTGAGACGGCTGGCAGGGGCTGACAGAAAGGGTGGCGAAAAAAGCCATGTAGCCCTTACTAAGGGCCAGACAGACAGACAGACAGACAGACACACACACACACACATAAACCTGCACTCAGAGTAGCAGGATCACAAACAGAGCCACCCAGACCACAAAACACACCCGCATGTCATTCTACGCAGACCATACCGTCCTCAACGATAGGTACCATACCATGGCATTCGGGCTGGATGCCCGTCCACGTCCCGTTGGCCAGGCAGGTCCTCTCGGGGGCGCCCTTGAGTGCATAGCCTGGCTCGCAGCTAAAACGCACCACGCTGCCCGTGGAGAACTGCTCCCCCAGCCGGATGCCGTGAATCGGCACGCCGGGGTCTCCGCACAGGCCCGGGGAATCCCCTGTGATGGAAGAGGAGTGGGATCAGGAAGCAGCGGTGAAGTACAGTGAAGTACAGCTTCCCTGCCGACCCAGAGAGGGAGCCAGCTTCTCTCCAAGAAGAATGGACCAGACATGCTTGTTTAAAACATACACAGTACTATGCAAAAGTCTTAGGCTGCCACCAAAAATGACACTAGTGTTAGTATCAAACTGCGTTTGTGTCTGTCAAAGTGTTTGTCCCCTCAAATCACTACAGTATCCACTGTCACCATCCACTATACTGAGAATTTTGCTAAACTCAACCACTTGTATGGCTAATCCATACCTAATACAGTTTATTACCTGATTAAGTTAATTAATTAAATGAACTGGTGGCAAAATTTTATGAATTCATGTAATGGCTTGGATGCCCCTGAGAAGAGGTTTGCGAATTGAGTTATTCTACCCATCCAGCAAGATATCAGTAACTATTTTTACATTTATTTATTTAGCAGGGGCAGGCAGAGCCTGGAGCAGACGGGGGTTTAGAAACTTGATGGTGAAATGAGTCTGCTGACTACCGGATTTAAACTCACGACTGTCTGATCGCAGGCATGGCGCCCTAACCTACAGAGTCACACGTCGCCACTGTTTATTAGTTTGTATTGTAATGTTGAGAGGAAATGAATGAAAAGAGATGAAAAGCAGAAAGTGTAAATGTGGAGGAGCGGCAGGTGGTAAAAGTCAAGTAGGAGAAAGATTGACACACGGCAGGAAACTAGGGAGGATTAAAGATTTCCATTAGTTACCGGGGCTTACTCTTCAAAGGGAAGGTCTCATTCCATTTCAGCTCCTTTGTGCGCAAATTCTCAGATAATCTCTACACCCTCTTGTCTGTTTTTAGCACCCCTCTCTCTCCGGTCAGGCCCCTCTCTAAATGCTTTAAGAATCTTGCCAGTGATGTATTTAATATGTGTGTGCACTAATCCACCGCAGTGGGCAGGGAGACATTACTTTAATGGTGTTTACCGCCTTTATCGGAAAAGCAGCACAATAAGGGGGGATTTTTACGGTCCTCTGCCCGTGAGACCTGGCGTGGGAGACCACCACTCCTGACAACATCAATGCTATCAATTGTGATATTAACCCATCCGGCTTCGTGCGACAGGCTTCTGCTGAGACGCAAACAGGGGGTTGATGGGGGGGAGTGATGTAAGGCAGGCGGGGAGCCTCAGAGGAACATGCCATGCCATTTTACACGCACTAAATGCACACCTGAGTGAGCTGGGGGGGGCGGCTTGGTTGGCGGAGATCAATTGGTGGATCACTACTTGGCGGCTAACCAGCAGACAGCAGTCTCAAATCTTGGGAGTGTTTAGAAGTGTGCTTCCTAAACTGTATTAGTTAGTTTCTTTTTTATTGATCCACAGGTTTTAGAAGATAATCCCGGCGGCAGGAGAGCAGTGTAGGGATTACAGGTCCGCTGGGTGGCCTGGTGTTTACAGTCAATCTTCGGCCGCTCAGCCACCCCAGTGAACCTCCTGAAGGATGTGACGGCCTGAATAGCATGTAGCCCCAGCACACAGAGCCGCTCATGGCGGAGGCAGAAGGGAACACTTTCTGGGGCCCAGACACTAGAGGTGGCGGCCAAGAGCGTGTGAGCATGGTCACCTTGGAGCCTTCACGACCTCCCTTACATCATATAATTATATAACATAATGTATTCAGGGGTCCCTTTAAAATGCTGGGGCCCCCAGGGTCTCCATGCCCCTACTGTGGATATTGGTAGCTTTAGTTTGTAAAGGGGGGGGCAATTAGATTTGGGAGAACTCATCAGGGCCCCGCCATGTCAATGTGTGGTCCAGCCAGTGCGTTCTGAACAGGCGGCATTACCGGAGCAGTGTGGCAGGGATCCGCTCCAATGCCCATCCAGCTGGCACATGCGGGTGGTGTTGCCCACGACCTGGCGCCGGCCTGCACAGCTGTAGCGGATCACCGAGCCGACGGTGCGGCGGTCCCCTGAAATCTGGGCGTAGGGTGGCACGCTGGGCCGGTCACACAGCACCACTGCGATGGGGGGGAACAGGGGTACGGGGCTGTGAGCAGACAGCAGGGGGCACAGAGGCGAGGGGCAGAGGGCTTCCAGGTCCCCCCCCCCCCACACTGAGGTTTCAGGCTTAGATACTCCCAATGCTTATCAGCTTAATTACTGCAAACAAAGTAAGGCAGTGAAACAAAAAGACAAAGTGACCACAGAGATGGCACTGGGCTCCAGCCTCCTCCCTACCTGCTAATGGCTTTTTAAACAATTGCCAAATTTCATTGTTTTTATGTGACGGTTTTGAAGAATAATACAAAAAGGGCCATGGGTAATTTATCTGGGAGAGACAAAAAATATCTATTCTCGCTCTTACCGCCCGCAGCCTAAAAGGAGGGTAAAAGCTACAAGACAGAGCAGCTGGGGGTGGGGTGGGGGGTGTCGGTGACTCACAGATGCACTTGGGGAGAGCGCGGTCCCACGTGCCGTCGCCCTGGCAGGCCAGCGTGCTGCTGCCCAGCAGGTAGTAGCCCGGGCTGCAGGTGAAGGACACGGCGGTCTGGAAGCTGAAGCGGTGAGGCCCGCTGGGCAGGACCTGCCGCACGCTGTTCTCCACGTGCCCGGGGTCCGTGCAGTTCACTACTGCAGAACGCAAGAGCAGAGAGGAAGCTTTCACCACGGGACGGCAAATGAAGGCCGCCGCATGTCTGGCACAGCGCCGCTGTGTGAGCACATTATTACATGCATCTGCACCAGCAGCTCATGACCATTAACGTTTTAACTCAGGTGATGAATATGTTCTAGACCATTTCATGGTTTTTGAACATGGCTTCCTTCAAAATATGAGCGAATCCGATAAGAATCGCATTTAATGCAGATCATTCTGGGAAATGTGATTTAAACGGCTACATGTGACGTGCCGGCTGCGAGCTGGAGACAGTCGTCATAAACGATACTCGTGACACTGATCTGCGTGTATTTCCGGCAGGCATGTCACAGAGGAGCTTAAAAGGTCACTTTGGCCTAATGCACTGTGACACAATAGATTCGGCAGGTGCCTGTTGCCTGGAGGTTGCCTAGAATACCAGCAGAGATGGGAGCACTCCACTCTTTAGGTAGGGTACTTAACACAAATTACTTTGGTACAATAGTACACTGCACAATGTGAGAAAAGGGGTTTAAAAATGTAAGCTATTATAATTTTTAAAAAGCGCAGTTTTTAGTCAGTGACACTCAACACGCATTTACCCTATTATGCACGTTCAAGTTGCCTTACCGCCAACACATTTCCCCCTGTAAAGAAGTAGGTTAAACAGGAACTTGGCGGAATCCATTACCAGACGCTCTCTGAACATACTTATTTTAAAGATTTATATTTTTTTTTTGTTTACATATATCCAGAAATGGGTTCTGTTACAGGAAAAGAAAAAAGAAAAAGAATGGGACACATATTTCCCTCTCCTGACACCGCTTGACTTCACCCCACTTAAGATGCTTGTCTCCTCTCGGGCTGTGTCAGGCTGGCTGTCAAAGGCTCTAGGTCTACACTTAAAGTTTAAAAAACACAAAACCAAACTGACCTGACAGCTAAATTGTCAAGCACAACAATAGGAGAGGAAAAAAAAAGTTTGCCGAATACTTTGAAGGAAATAGCTTAGGCTCCTCAAGCCAATCACACCAAAATGGGTTTGGGGCTTTAAATGACCTGGATCTTACACTTAAACGAAAACTGCCATGGAGAGAGATCGGGGTGTCGGTTTAAAGCCTCACGAAGGAAACGGAGGATTGTGGCAGGAAGTGACTGTTTGCTTGGGTCTGAGTGGGGCGTTTGATAGGGCCAGTGCCGTACTCCCAATCGATCTGGGGCAAAAATGCAGAGCACCCGGCGTGTTCTGAGCGAGTCCCAGCAAAGAGGTGGCTGTTAAAAATTTGTGACGGCTGTTATGAATAAAGTGTCCCCTGCATGCCTTTGCAATGGGGGACTCTGGTGATCTGTATTTTGGTGTCAAGAAGATGGAAATCTGAACAAGGAGACCAGATGGTTGCACCTTCCTGGAGGGTCACCATTGCTCCAAGTGGAAGGCTGGCATTCATGGAGCAGAGGTGGTGGGTGTGCGTGGGGGGTAGGGGGTGTTCTGGGCACCAGAGGTGCCGCTAACCTTCAGGACGGCTTGTCGGTGCAGGAAAGTGTAGTGGAACCATGACGATGTGTCGACAGGAGGCCTTACTGAGAGATAGCTAAACACAGCCCAGACTCTGAGGGTGGCAACGCTGGAAAATAATTGCTCTTTGTCTTATGGGGATTTTTTTTTTCCTCTTTTTTGGGTGAGAGCAGCAGATCGTCGTATTGGTGCAATAGGGGAACATTTTTTGGAGAGCAATGCAGTGTCCTGACACAAATTGCCTCTGATTAGGAGGGATGTATGTACGGAGGCCAGCTGAATTGTTGACGCAGCCCTAGTGTTAATGTTCGGGATCTCATTTTTGGGCGTTATTAGCTGTCTTCATGTTGTTCCCCTGATTTCCGAAAAGAGGATTTAATGATCTAATGAGAGGGGTGGGAGGCAGAGCTATTTGGAAATTATGAAGGTATTAAGACTCCAGCAAGAGGGTAAACATACATGTAATTTGAAGCGATTCTTATATTATGATTAACATTAAGAATCCAACCGGGGGGGGGCTCTTCCTGCATATGCTCTTGTATTCTCTGCCCGTCTGTTCTCACGACTTCATTTGCATAGCAAAAAGGCAAATTTAGCAAAGCGGAACGATGGAACGACGGCCCAGAATGAATGTAGAGATTCAAGGCACACAGTGGTAGGTAGGTATATAAGCACCATTGTGAATTCCTGCCAAAAGATGTTCATCCAGCTCTTCTTTTATTCATAGTGAGAGAAAAGGAGGTGGCATGGTAGCTAAACCCCGTGGTTGTGGGTTCGAATCCCACCTCCATGTGTGTGGCTTTGGCATGCTCTCCCTGTCTCACACACATTTCCTTTGGATATTCATATCTGAACACTGCAAAGACATGCAATTAAGCTTCTCTGCAGTGTGTGAGGGTGAGCGCATTCCATTTGGGGGGGGGGGGCCATTTGCCCTGTGCCACCTGCAATAGGCTTCAGGACCCCCCTGCAACCCTAACCAGGATAAATGGTTAAAACATGAATTGAGTATCATGAAATTTAACTAGGAAAACTCAATGAGATGCAACAAAATGGCGTCCCTGACCTTGTTCCCTTTGTCAAGCATGAAAAAAATAACAAAATAATAATGATAATTGTGCAGACGATTTCCATTGCTCTGCCTATCCAGCACGTGGCCATGTGCGTTTGGAGCCCGGGGCACCCTGGATGAGGTGCCAACCCATCACACTCACACACACAATGCTTAATTAAGAGACAGCGACCCTCATTACTGCTCGCTTTTGGACTGCAGGGAGGAAGCTGGCGAATCTGGAGAGGAGCCATAGAATAGAATGACGTGCGAACTCCGCACACACACCGAGCCAGGGCGGCGAGACGATCCCAGAGCGAGGCCGCAGAGCCACCTACGCATGCAGCACGCCACACCTTTCAAACCAAATTCAAAACGAAGATTCCTTGCTGAAAGGTGAAATTTGCCACACAGCCAGAGAGAGATTGGAAAGCCAAGGACTGCGTGATTCAGCTCAGCATGCTAATGGTTGAGTTAATTTCAGCCTGATTAAGCCATTGTTTCTCGAGAGAGGCTGATGTACTGAAGACAAAAGTGTGACACGCACAAATGTCACGTTCCGAGACAAGCCCTCCAACTTCAGGCACATCACATCAGCCCTTATCCCCTCGTCTGCCACGTTAATGACAGCTTCACGCCTCCTTATCTGAGTTGCACGCCTGCACACGCAAACTCACACAGGGGACGTACTTTTGCAGTTGGGCAGACCGTTGCTCCACTGGCTGTTGGCCTGGCACTGCGCCTCCACTGCCCCCTGCAGCACGTAGCCCGTATTGCACGTGAAGCGCACAACGTCGTTCAGGTTGAACTGCGTGCCCTGGGTCACGCCGTTGGCCGGGTTGCCGGGGTGACCGCAGGTTATGGCTACAGCAGAAACAAAAATCGGAGTGAGGACGCACTACAGAAATACGTGCATAATTATATTTTAAATGACTAAAAAGTTAACAAATAAAAGAAAACACAAGCAGGCAGCAGAAACTGAATTTGTGATGATTCAGGTTTAAGTACAATAAGCTGCTATGAAAAGGTGTCATGCTGTTGGAAAGTGGAAAGAAGCGGTTCCCTAAGTTCAGCCAGAAGACTGACAACGGGACTCCCGGCTGAAGCCCGGCTGTGCCACCAGGCCGCCGGCATACTCACGGACGCAGACGGGGGTCCGGCCAGACCAGTGGTGGTCCTGCTCGCAGATGCGCACGGAGACGCCAATGAGCCGGAAGCCCGGGTTGCACTGGTACACCACGCTGCCGCGGTAGCTGTAGTTCTCACCGATGATCTGCCCGTTCACCATGGGCTCAGGGGCACCACAGTGGCCGGCTGTGGGGGGCGCACACACACACACACACACACAAAAAGACACACACACACACAAAAAGACACACACACATACAAAGACACACACGCAAACCCATGCACACAAAAACAGTAACACACATTCACATGCACACAGCAGGAAATAAAGATCAATTGAGCCGCTCACGGGGGTGATCACACTTTGGTGTGCGAGATAAGCTGTGAACAGGGAACCACAGAAGAATGATGGCAAAAAAAGAGGATGAACAAAAAAGAAATGTGTTGATCAGGGGGCTTTGACCCAGAAAGCGGACCCACCGAGACACTGGACCTGCGTTCCACTCCACAGCCCATTGGACATGCACTCCCGGACACGGGAGCCCACCAGCGTGTAGCCCGTGTTGCAGGAGAAAATGGCCGTTGCTCCATACACGGTTAGGGTGCCGATTTTGTTCCCATTGGGTGGGCTGCCCAGTTCCATACAGGAGATGACTAAGTGACAGCAAAGGGGATGCATGCTCTTAGCCAATGGGATTTCATTTAGACACTTAAATTACCCCAGGTTAAATACCGCGACACTTCAGGTACTTCTACCTCTTTGTAATTTGCTCTTTTTCTTTTTGGCAGTTTGCCACATTTTATTAAAACAATATTGATATCAAGGGTAAATGTACAATATATATATATATATATATAAAAAGAATTAAACTTCAAAAGTCTGTGAGGAGGTGAGTCCTTACTGTTGCACACGGGCCGGGGTTCTGGATAGTCCCAGGTTCCATTGGCCTGGCAACGGATGACTCGCTGACCACGGTAATAGTAGCCAGGGTCACAAATGAGCATCATCATGGAGTCGTACTGATTCAGGGTCCCGTAAATCAGCCTCCACCTGCCGTGGTCCACCGCCGTGTAGCCAATGTCAGGACACGTAACCGCTGAAATGTAAGGGGTCAGAGGTCAGAGACACTCATCTAGAGTGGCTCTTTTAGCCGAGAAAATCCAGAGGCCATTCTTTGCCTTGTTTGGATACTAAAACTTTTGTCCAAAACGATCTAACAGAACAACCGAAAAGGACTGAATACTGTACAGCACTAGAATGTATGATGCACCTGCTGTCATCTTGTAACACACTGTAAAATACAATATTCATATAGCCCCACATTTTAAAATAAACCAATAACAAGGTACACATGCTGTAGTTAATTTCTCAACATTCTTTTCAAAAAGATTAATTTTGCGGCTGACAGCCACCCAGACATCAAGGCTGTGACTGAAGTGACGACACAAGTGACTGAACAATGTGGGCAGGACTCACGTTCACAGTGGGGTGGGGCATCAGAAGGGCTCCACCTCCCAGAGTCCTGGCAGACGATGGACACTGTATAAGGGCTGGTTAGCTGGTAGCCAGGATTGCAGTGGTAGGTGGCCTTGGTGCCCACAGTATAATCACGACCGGTCACGCTGCCGTTGATTGGGGATGCTGGCATGCCACAAGACACCACTATGGGGTGACAGAGAGTGAAGGCCGTGATGGACAAACTAACGCTTTGACCTGACTTGCCAGAAAGTGGTGTGACGCTTAACTCAAGGTTTGGCGAATATCCAGCATTACAAAAACATTAGGAGTTTTTGCCTTTGTCCAGTAGGTCGCTGGTTCGAATCCCCTGGTAATAACTGTATCGTTGTTGGAGTCTGTAAATCCAAAAACCACTAGAAAAATGCCTGATACTGCACTCTGTTCAATGAGTTTGCCCCATAGTAGAGCATGATAGGATATGCAACAAAAAAATCCTTGTATGTGCTTGAAGTTGATTTTTTAAAGCATGTTTTTTTGCAATTGAAGAACTCTGCAAATAAAAATATTAATGAGAAATTCCAAAATAAGGACACACCTCTGGTGTGGTTAAAGTTAGAACATAAAAACGAATAAAGAAGAGTAGCTGAGACAGATAAAAGAGAAACAGAAAACTGCGGCACGGCTGCGAACATAACTGTCGATAAAAGGATTAAAAACAGTATCGACGTAAAGGAGACAAGCTCCCCTCGTTCCAAAAAGAGCGACACCCAGACGGACCAGAACCGCAAACCCGGCGTCTAAACTTTAAGGGGAGTTTCCATCCGCTAGCCCGTTAAATTGCTCCCACAGGTGAGGCTGTTTTCTCATCTTCAGAGCAGCTTAAAGGGAAGCGAAGAGGCAGGCAGGATGAAGGAGTCACACAAGTGCAGCCAAAAAAGGTACAACAGCAAAACGTTAGGCCCGTGTGGGGAAATGCGCGCTTCGACTGCAGGAACATCCTTAACTGGCTTTGCAGAGGTTAGTGAGGGCCTGTCCCTCTTACCTCCACAACCCTTCGTCCTCCACGGAAACTTTGTCCACACTTTGACCTCACACCCTTATCCTGTGATTCACCCGACAGAATCAGCCAACCTGCCCTCCCCAGTCCTCAGCAGGCGGGCGAGCCCATATGTACCTTGGCAGAGGGGTGTTGGGGCATTCCACTGGTAGAGGCCCTGGGGGGTGCGGGAGCAGGTGGCGCTGTTCTGGCCAATGAGGCGAAAGCCCTGGTCGCAGTTGAAGCGCAGGGTGCTTCCCAGCTTGGTGCCGGTCAGGCTGTGGACTGAACCATTGGCGGGGGGGTCTGGGGGGCTGCAGTATGAGGCTGAAAGAATGAAACATGGCAAAGTGAGTGAGGTGTCCCTATTTCTCATCATGGAGACAGGTTTCATATCACATTATGTTTTTAAAACATGCTTTGGATTAAAATAAACTAAACCGAAAACTTTTTTTATTGAGAACTGCAAATAATGAAGTTGTTTTCCCGTCCACCTGAGGGCTGCTTATCCCAGACATGGCTGCGGGGAGACCTGGAGACAGGGCATAAGGCGGCGGTACACCCAGGATCTGATAGCAATCCACCGCAATGCACATTATTCTTAGTACCAGCAAATTAGAGAAGCCCTTTAACCTAAAAACGTCTTTGGAGTGCAGGGGGAAACATGGGAAGGAAATGCAACCCCTCCCCCCCACACACACTGCTTATTTATTTCTATGGGAAAAATGCTAATGCTAACTATGACAACCTTAACTCCCACCCTGCCCTAACCATAACCATAAGTGACCAAGCAAAATACTAGAGTTTTTGCATTTTTAGTTTTTTCATAGCA
>JAODLD010000052.1:14059497-14084348 GCA_026781065.1 Mormyrops boulengeri | reverse complement strand
ATTGGCAGACCCTTGAGGGTACAGCCCCAGTGACAAGCAAAGGTACAAATTTGTACCCTTTTTTCTGAGAGTGTACAAAATGAGAACCTGCATGAATTGTCACAATTTGAAATTAGTTATGGAAAAAAATCTGAAAAAAGGGCTTAAATGTGTAGGAACGTGAGATCCACAAAACAGAGAGACTTCAGATTCCTTAGAATGAACACCCACATCATGACAAAATATTTCATGTAATTTGATGTAATTGCAGTATCACTAAGACAATCTGTCAGCGCTGCATTTGTTAGCATGTGATGGAGGAGGCTTTGGCGGTTAGCTAATCAATGGAAGAATCACGTTCAAAAGGATCCCTTCTCTGAATTAATCCCAACTTTAAAGCAAATTACGTTCAGGCAAACTGGCCCACTTCACCAACATCCCAGTAAGTGTTCTGTAAACCCATTCATCTGCTTGTGACCAAACCCATACAGTAGCTACAGTGAAGCGCTGATTCTCTAGGGCCCCGTCTGTTTCCCATAACCTCGCTCCCCGCGACTTCCTCACAGAGCCTGAAATACAGCGAGCACTACTGTTTAACGTGTAACACGAAGCAGACATGCACAGAAAATATGGGTCAACAATGTGCCAGAACATCACTTACTACAGAGCCTCGGTTTAAGTTCTCAGCGTCTATGTTGTGTATGCCGTCCATATTTTGCAGTGTTCTTATGTGCACTGGAGCACAGACTACTGAGGATATTAAAATATGTGTGTGGCGTTTGAAAACTTGATAAAACCACAGCAGTATGCAAATGAAATGGACCTTGTAATCATGGGGGTTATAACACTGAGACTTGGGCCATCAATAGCCAGTCCTTGGGGTGGGGGTCTGGGTTGGGGGCGAACTCTCTAGCAGCCCTGGGTTTCCTCAAAAGGAAAATGTTTTATATGTGTAATCTGTAATGTTGTGCCATGACTGCGGCTGCAATGTTATCACCAAAGCTATAATTATCTCATTACCACTGATCAAAACATTGCTGTTTCCCAAATGTCATTAATACTAGAAACCACCACTACTGCTCCCCTCTTACATGCCTGCTATTCACAGAGTATGACTGCTGCTCCCATTCCTCTTACACCACACCTGCTACTCACAGAGTATGACTGCTGCTCCCATTCCTCTTACACCACACCTGCTACTCACAGAGTAAGACTGCTGCTCCCATTTCTCTTACACCACGCCTGCTACTCACAGAGTATGACTGCTGCTCCCATTCCTCTTACACCACCCCTGCTACTCACAGAATATGACTGCTGCTCCCATTCCTTACACCACACCTGCTACTCACAGAGTATGACTGCTGCTCCCATTCCTCTTACACCACGCCTGCTACTCACAGAGTATGACTGCTGCTCCCATTCCTCTTACACCAAGCCTGCTACTCACAGAGTATGACTGCTGCTCTCACTCTTCTTACACCACGCCTGTTACTCACAGAGTATGACTGCTGCTCTCACTCTTCTTACACCACGCCTGTTACTCACAGAGTATGACTGCTGCTCCCACTCTTCTTACACCACGCCTGTTACTCACAGAGTATGACTGCTGCTCCCACTCTTCTTACACCACGCCTGCTACTCACAGAGTATGACTGCTGCTCCCACTCCTCAGTTCCAATGGGTTTTGGCAAGCCCTACCTTCACAGCGCGGGAAGGGATGGTCCCAGTTGCGGACGGTGCCATGCTCGCAGGTGAGGATGGAGTGGCCCACCAGCTGGTACCCCGGCTGGCACTCGAAGGAGATGGACTGGCCCACGTTGTAACCAGCGCCCACCACCACGCCATGGCGGAACGGCTCTGGGTCGGGGCATTCCTGTAACTCATAGGCTGAAAAGACAGAAAGATTCAGCAAGTTGAACATTTATTATAAAGACAAACATTTACTCTATGCTTATTAAATATACGAAAAAACCAAACAGAAAAATTTCTCCTTGAGAGTGAACATCAAAAGTAAGTTATGTCACACAATAAAGTGCCAATCCTTTAAAAGTGACTCTTAAGTGTAAAAAAAAGAAATAATTGGTTGGTTTTATCTTCACCTTGATATTCAAACCTGAAGCCAGGTTTGTTCTGAGAGTGGTCACTGTGAAAGTACACCGTGGTCTCATGGGAAGTGGTCAAGAGGGAGGGAGGGATTTCCTGTCCGCTGAAGCGGCCAATTACAGAGCTGGTTTCAAAGGGGCCATTGCGGATCTCCAGGAAGTCATGGTTAGCCTCAGTGGAGAAGTTGAGGAACTGCACATGCGCACCTGCCAATAGCAATACAGAGATAAGGGTCACCGGCCAATAGCAATACAGAGCTAAAGGTCAGCGACCAATAGCAATACAGCAAAAAGGGTCACCAGTCAATAGCAATACAGAGATAAGGGCCACCGGCTAATAGCAATACAGAGATAAGGGTTACCTGCCAATTCATCTGAATACCACTATGCCACAGCTGAGAACTGATGTCAGAATAATGTTCAAATGATCACTTGTCTAGATGTCTTCATTGGCTGCTGGAGTACAGTCTCATTCGTAATGCATCTTTTTGTTAATCAAACAAGGGGAGATGAGCTTACAATGCAACTGGCCAAGAATTAATCGGTAAGAGAAAATTTAAAAGTTGGCATAATTTCAGCAAACTCCCAAAGCCTGAAGGCATGCACGTCAGAAATACTTGTTAAACAACCGCTATAAGAAACAAGGGGCAGCATTTAAGCTGCCTGTAGCGAATTTCTGCATTTGGCAGGTCTCACTGATATTACAGGGCGAGGTATGTCACATCCCTGTAAAACAGCCACCGAAAGTCAACGGGCAGACATTTACTTAACCGTAAGAGATTTAAGGTGTTATGAATCTTTATTCTACTTAGGCATAAAAAAGCTGAAATGAACTGCAGAGGATCATGACCCTCCTGGGAGGAATATGTACTGTGCACAGCACAGACATGTGAGCACATTCTCTGTGAGCTAACGGCCCAGAGAAATTAAATGACACTTTATTTGCCATTTGCACAAGCACATTAGAATGCTTCTTTTCACATATCCCATCTTCACCCTCATATATCCATTTGAGAGTGAAGCTTGGGGTCTGACTGCAGGGTCAGGACATTTATCCAGCACCCCTGGGGCATGTTGGGGGGGTTAAGGGCCTTGCTCGAGGGCCAAATGAAGACGTGATTATTTTGCTGAAGATGGGATTTGAAGAGGAACTTGCGATCACAGGCACAGAGGCCGAACCCGGCGAGCCGCATACCACCCCACCAGTAGCCCAAGAAGAAGAATGGAGTCTCACCGTATCCTACAGGCAGGTAGATCTTCCAGGTGCAATCACTGTTGCTAGGATAGTTCCCTGGGAAACCCGGACTCAAGATCATCCCCTCCATCTCCTCTCGAATCCCCCCACACTGGGCTAAGAGGGTGGGGCCAAGGTCAGGGGTTGATGAGCAAGTTGAGGAAAAATCATGGTAGAAGGTACAAGTCAGAGGTGTCACGCAGAATCAGTGCGAGACTGATTCTGGCGAGCGGCCGAGACAGATTTCAAGTAAGTTTGACAAGATCACGACTGGATATCATTGCAGAGACTCCGAAAGCCTTTTACTATAACAGCTGTAATCAGGTCCTCTCCACTGAGATCTGAAAATGAGCAATTATTTCATTTAAAAACCTGGCAATTCAATTAGAAAGCCATCAAAAAGGGCTCTAAAATCAGTGCAAGGCCCTCGATCCACTCGCACTTCATTCGGGAGAAAATGCTCAGATGCGGCTCAGCCTCCTTCCTCAGCCTTTCAGCCCAAATCGCTGATTGATTCGAGAGTCATTTCGCAGAAGCGCCGTGACTGGAGTGCATCAAACCCCGGGCTCCGCCCGGGGAGGGGGATCTGCGGCACTGCTTACCGAAGGGTTAAACCCACCGGGCAGCATCTGAGCAGAGAGGAGCTGAATCTCCCCCTTCGAGGGGAGCACAGAGGTGTGTGTGTATGCGTGTGTCAGAGAGAGAGAGATGGCCATTGGCACAGGACTGGCAGTACCCTGTACCCTAACAGCACTGAAGGAACATTCGAGGAAGATCTCAGGAAATATTTTTAGAGACTAAGAATAAAGAATAACTTCATAAAAACCATGAAAGAGGCACCAAAATGGCACAACAAATACCGAGACAAGGGTCACCGAAAACATAGGACAGAAATGTGGGCTGCGGGGGGGACCATGTATAAATCACATTTTTACTTACAGTTCTTATTACTGAGCAGAGTTAAAAATAAGTTAGAAGGTACTAGTTCAGACTAGAAAGTGTGTGTGTGTATACAGCACGTGCGTGCGTGTGGCAGGCCGCTCTTACCAATGCATAGAGGAGGCGGGAAGTTCCAGCGCCTCACAGTGCCGGGCATGCAGGAAATGTGGGAGTTGCCCTGCGACCACAGAGATCCAGATTAAACCATCAATTAACACATTAAGCTCACCTTTGAGATCTGTTTATGGACTGCATTGCAAATCCTGCAGGTGCTTATGAAACCTATTCCTGTTACACCTCTGTTACACCGGTGCTGCAGTTCTTCTACAGCCCTCTTACACCTCTGTTACAGTTTTTCTACAGCCCTGGAACGGCCCTGTTACACTTCTGTTACAGTCCTTTCACAGCCCTGTTGCAGCTCTGTTACACCTCTGTTACAGTCCTTTTATAACCCTGTTACACCTCTGTTACAGTCCTTTGATAAACCTGTTACACTTCTGTTACAGTCATTTTATAACCCTGTTACACCTCTGTTACAGTCCTTTGATAAACCTGTTACACCTCTGTTACAGTCATTTTATAACCCTGTTACACTTCTGTTACAGTCATTTTATAACCCTGTTACACCTCTGTTACAGTCATTTTATAACCCTGTTACAACTCTGTTACAGCCCTCTTGAAGCTCTGTTACAGCCCTGTTACAACACATAAATAACAGGCAAAGGAATTTTCATGAACTGTCATTCACAGGGCCCAGTGACATGTGATCATAAGTGACTGTTCAACCAGCAAAAAGCAGGAACGCACCTGCAGGGTGTACCCCGGCTCACACTGGAAGGACACCACACTGTTCATCTGGAAGCGGTCTCCCACTTTCATCCCGTTCATGGGTACCTGCGGCTCGGGGCAGCTGGTCAGGGACACAGCTAACGGGAAGCAGAGACATACTGGTTAGAGTATTTCTCCAGAAGGCCAAAAGAGAATCTGCCAATTTCATGTTTGTTTATTAACAAGGTTTTATTTTCCTTTCCATATCCTCCTTCTCCTACTGTCTCTGCAAAAGGATTCCCCTTATGACAGTGTTTCTCAACCCAGTCCTCGGGGACCTCCAGACAGTCCATGTTTTTGCTTCCTGCCAGCTCCAAACACACATGTGCAAGGTATTTAGTGTTCTTGATTGTTTGGTTCAGGTATGCTGGAAGCTGGGAGGGAGCAAAAATATGGACTGTCTGGGGGTCCCCGTGGACTGGATTGAGAAACAGCGCCTTATAAGATTGAGTTTGTACCAAACACTTTGTGCCAAACTGCTTTCCTACAAAAATATAAAAATGGATGGGAAGCTGAAATACCAAGAAATGCAGCCACATCTTCCCCATGTTAAGGATGCTAGAATAAGGGAAGTAAAAACGAGGGGATGCCATTATTTTGGACATTTAGACAAGTCCAACAGCCCCCCTGGCACTATCGTCCTAGAGGGCTATAATGACTACTTGTGTTTCCCTAGTGGAAGTCTCACTGAGTCCACAAGCATTATCAACAGATCAAAGGCTAAGAAAAGCAAGCTTTCTTAGCAGGACGGCCAGCGAGCAGCTGGAAGCTTCCACCAGACAAACGGGCCTTCACCGTGGGGTTACTAGTGAGCCCCTCCCACCCCAACTTACTTTTGTACTCCAGGTGGAATCCGGCAGCGGAGACACTGATGTCGGAGAAAAAATGCAGGTAGAGCTGGTTGGAGGTGCTGTTCAGGAGAGCTGGAACAGTGGTGCCTGTGCAGTGAATCCAGCAGAAGGCAGTTATTGCTGGAGGACAGTCTGAGCCTGAGTCTACCCACACTTTAAGCATGGGGCCACAGCAGTGGCTTTAGGGGGGCAATTAACGCAGGGGATGCATCCCATCAGCATTAACCATTAACGGCTTACAATTTCAATCTCACAACTAAGAGAGATAATGATAGAACCACAACTGGGAGGAAATGCAAGGGGTCACTGAAATCCCAGCAGAGGCAGTACCTGAATTTTGGATACCCACAATGCCCTGGGTGTCGAAGGTACCCACCCCTCTCCTTTTAATCTGCTGGATCTGGTCTTTTTTTTTTCTCCAAGGCTCATGGGAATCATCCCAAGGGCGTACTTGCGATGTACCAATAGTTCTATTTTGGTGAGAAATACAAATCTGCTAATACCTGTGTTTTCTGCCACTCTACTGTGTGCTCTGGATTAAAGTGCAGAGCAAAAATACATCATCCCGATGGCTTTTGTTTAAGGCTGATGGCACAAAAGTGAGACTCCGATTTACTCTGCTGGTGCTGTTCTTTCATTTAACTAGACGATTTTCTGACAGAAACCACAACCAAGGCGGTAATAACCACAAACCAAGGCGGTAATAACAATAGCCAAGGCGGTAATAACAACAACCAAGGCGGTAATAACAGCTCAACGGCCAGCCCAGGCAAACTGCTGCTCTGTATACAGGGAGAAGAAGCAAATGCTTATGCTTAAGCTCATGCTTAGAGGGCACCAATCCTTAGATTTTATTAATTAAAAGGTAGTTAGGCATATTTTTACACCATAAGTTATCATACATTCCATACATTAGAATACTGCAAAACTACAATATGTAGAGATTCTACAGAAATAGACATAAGCTGAATGTCTAGAAATACACTTTCTATATCCTGCAGGCTTTAGCATGAAGCTGGAACCGTGTCTCAGTGGGAAGCACTGTTACCTCACACCTCTGAGGTTGGGAATTCAAATTCTGCCTTGTGTGTGTGTGCCTGTGTGTGTGTGTGTGTGTGTGTGTTTACATGTCCACCTCATGTCCAAAAGATTTACAGTAAACACACAAATGGGTTTGATTTATTCTGCAGGTTAATACAAATAAAGTTTAGTAAAAATTATAATAATAAATGATGAACCCTCCAGGACGTGTAAAGACAGACAAACACCAGTCCCACCAAGCAATGACCCAGCTATCAAGTTTCAGTTCTGAGAACATTCTCGGAGTGCAACATATTCATTTGTGAAGCTGTCAGAATTTGGGTCGCAAAAAACATCTCAGAAACTCCTGGCCTAATCATTACGGGAGTCTGAGAGACAGGAACAAGATTGGAACCTTAAAGAGGAAGGACAAAAAAAGTTTTCATTTGTTGTCTGATCTCCAATGAAACTTTTTTTGCAAGAGCGGAAAGAACTAGAGTCACGCTGAACCATCAATGATCTAGTTACATGCAGCAGCCACAGGCCAATCTCTGTTAATGTTTGTAGAACATTTTTACATCTGCAGAAGCAGTAACTTTTCAAAGTCAAAGAATGAGCGCTTGAAAAGTTGTTTTTTTTTCTGGAACCAGTGAGCCAGCAAGCCGCGCTGGGACCTGGAGCTCGGCCGCATCGCCCCCACTCCGCCCCCACCCTGCCCCAGCTCCCCCCTCACCTGAGAAACTGCCCAGCATAGTGTCCGTGTTATCGCCTCCATCAAACACCTCCAGGGAGTCCCAGTTGTGCTCCGTCACGAAGCTGATGACCTGGATCTGCAGCCGAAGAGTGACCAGGAGAAGAGAGTCAGTGGCAGACTGACAGGAAGAGGGCAGAAGACGGAAGTGCGGGGTCTGGGGACCCAGGCCTGCACGTCCATCTGCCTTGACGGTCTTATCTGGGATGTCCAGAGAAATCCCATACATCTTCCTATCAACAGGTGCACAAATAAAGAAAGTGAATAAAAATGAAGCCCTTAGCGTGTCGTTCCCACGACAAGGCCAGGAAGAGACGGGGTGAATGGCGTGCATAAAAGTTGTATTTTCTTTTTATTGATTTTTCTTCGCCTTGAGCACAATGTGATGCCGCCTCACCGTGGAGTAACCCAATTTTTCTGTTATTACTGCACACAGGTTCCTAAAAGGGGGCTCTATTTTTATAAACAGCAATGCGCCAAGCCTGAAGACCCCGATGTCCATTTCGGAAATGCCAGGGGAGCGGTCTGTCTGAATGAAAATGTAGACGCTCCACTTAAACCCATTCGCCCGTCTGATTGCATACAAATTGCTCCTTTTATGCTCCTTCATCCTCCATCACTCTGCTGCTGAAATCCTTTTTCACGTTAAACTGCACTATCAGACAATGATTTACTACTCTGGCACTTCTTAAAATATTTCTGTCACATCTTAGATACGTCCAGATGCAAAACAACAGAAAAGTAGACGACTGTTTTTCAATGGTGCTCATTTCCTGCCCCAAGAACAAATTCCTCAACCATTCCATTCCATTTATATGGCTTCCTCGGGTCAAGATTGCTTAAGTTTGATTCCTGCAGCAGTCAGTCATTAAAAGTGACTCATACAACATACGTGCTGAAGAATTTAGTCTTCATCCAAGTTTTAATGGTGTTACTTGTTTAGCGTAAAGACACATGGCAAAAACACGGAGCAGATCCATAAAAATCTCATGCCAAGAAGGTGACAGAAACCAAAAGTGAAACTATCAATCGGTAATAACAATATATAAATCTTTCAGCCAACAAATACAGGTGTACGTAATTAATGTCAGAGAAAGAGGGACAGGCATTACTTTGCCGTCGCACGGGGGGGCAGACTGCTCTGACATCCACCTTATCACTCGTGCACCGGCGATTCAGGTTCTGCACAGGCTGTTATTTATCATCCATCCACATCAGGCAGATCCACTCGCCTCAGCATCGCTTAAAGTAGCGCATCCTGCAGCCGGCTCCCAAAACGGTTATAGATCAGATGTGAGGCAATTACGCGGGCAGCTTCAGTCATCAAAGGACCCACGGAGGAGACAGATGAGATTAATCTTTAATTAAGGCGTCGCGGCAATCTACAAGATACGGTGCTCTTTAGAATAAGGTCTGGAATTCTGAATATCTGACTTCGTACAATAGAGCCAGATAGCCACCCTCTTCCAGATCAAAAACTATCCAGTATGCTTGTAAGCATGCTCACAACTTTTAAAAAGGGGGAATTAATCCCCCTCTTTCATCTACAACTTTGTAGTGCGTCCCTTAGCAGATGGGAGACTTTGCGAAGCGATGCTCCAAGCTGTCCGCGATCATGAAACACACACGGTAGAGTGCGAAAACCTCACCGTTTAACACACTCCGGCAAAACAAGCTGAAGCGGAAGTGAGGACTTTGGAAGGAGATTCAGGTGCCAAGCAACATTCCATCTGATTACCGTCATTGATTGCTATCTGCCTCTCAGCGAGGCTTGGCCAGTATTCTGGTATACTGCGATATTTTGGGTACACTGCAGTATTTCGGTACACTGTGGAATTTCGGGTACACTGCGGTATTTCGGGTACACTGAGGTATTCCGGTACACTGCGATATTTCGGGTACACTGCGGTATTTCGGGTACTGCGATATTTTGGGTACACTACGATATATTTTGGGTACACTGCGGTATTTCGGGTACTGCGATATTTCATGTACACTGCGGTATATTGAAATCTTGGTGGCAATCTTGGGTGGTCTAACATGATAAAATCTGTCACTCTGTGGATACCAGAATAGCACTGCTTTGGAAGATACCGTCAAAATACTGTACACTGTATGGTATGAAAAATGATATACCAGCCAAGCTGACTCCGAACAATTCTGCTGTCCTGAAATGCTTCAGATGATTTCAAGGACAGAATTCCACTGGAACTTACCTGTTTCCCAAAGGATCGCTCCCCATACAAGCTTATACTGCTATAAACCAACTCCCTTATTTAACATACCGACTGCTTTCTCTGCAGTATAAATATGTATGTTGTTATCTCAAGGACAGACAGTGGTGATAATTTTCCCTATTATGGCCAAGAGTGAAGCTGGTAACAAGGGTGTTAAAAGTGATCTGTATTATTTCCCAGGATGCATTTAAAAAAAAATTCTTGGTGCATCATTAGTTTGAGACAAATACATTTCAATTCCTCAGGTCTCAGCGGCGCAGTTTTTGTTTTCACACCAGGCATCATGGCTACTCTGGGACAATAAAAGTCAAGTTTTGATGACAATTTCCCGATTTCCTCTCAACTCAGCTGTATGACAATACTCTGGCTTTAAAATAAAGACGAGGAAAATTCTAATAAAACAAGCACCGCAACATTGTGATTCTCTCTTTGACACTGTAACCGCTGCCTACAGAAATGAAATACCTTGAACCAGCTCACTTTTACCCAAGAAATTAAGTCATACACCAACACATACAACTGGTATAACATCGACAGCTGTGCATTTTACTTGCATGGACCAGAATGATAATGGAAAAATAAGGCTTCTGTGAGTTAGGTAATGCACTGGCTAAAGCAGACCAGCTGACACCTCTCTTGCTTATCATACTGCATTTTATCAAATGAAATATCAGATCTTTAAATCCATTGCAACTGCGAGAGCTGTTGATATTTTACAGATGATGTTGTGTCTGAGTACCAGCGTCAGGCCAAAGGTTTACTGGCCGACCCCAAAGCCAACACCAGCTGGCCTCATCACTCGCTGACTGAGCTGGCGGGGATTCGCATACCGCGTGAGCGATCATCCGTCCGCCACAGGGTCCCGAGCTCTGCGGGCATGCAGGCCTCCAAATGAAGCCAGGCGATCACCCACTAAGCGGATGCCTCCTATGAAAGGCTTTGGCTCGAGCTGGCATCTGGACGGACGCGGGGAGGTGCCAGTGGTAATGCTGTGAGACTCGAACTGAGGTGGTAGCGTGCGGCACTCGCTGCGAGCGGACCGAGCCCTACCTGAATCCCCGAGCCCTCTGGGACGGTGATCTTCCACACACAGTTCAGGCTGTTGAGGTACGGCTCAGGGAATCCGGGAGAGAGGATGGTCCCAGTCCGCTCGGTCAAATTCCCGCCACAGGGGACTGTGACAAGAGCAGAAATAGCAAGATGGAGATAAGGAAGGTACAGACCCAATGAACAACGGGGCACGGGACAGAAATACAGAAAAATCACACTTCCTAGGATCCTCTTTTGTAGCTACCCTACTCCAACTTCTGATGACTATGCTGAGTTACACAGGCGACCAGTGGCAACAGGGAATAACACTAACGAATTACAGTACCATCTGTGGCCTCATGGATGCAGAGCACAGTAAAGGGAAGCTGACCTTGTGTGCTTTTAATGTATTAAGTATGCATTTCACAAGCACTGAAGAAACATTTCTTGCAACCTCACTAACTGTGACTCTCTGCGGCTATGTACACATATGAATGCACATCACATATAACTTCACACTTGGGATACTGTACCAATGCAGCCGGGGACACTGCTGTTCCACTGCGCCAAAGCGTTGGGCACCGTCAGGCACTCGATGGCACTGGCTCCCTCTAAGGCGTAGCCCGGGCCACACTCGAAGCGAACCACTGCGCCCACCGAGAAACTGTTCCCCACCCGTCTCCCGTGCCGGGGCTCCGGCACCGAGCTGCACTGTGTGGCGCTGGTCCTGGGGACGGCTGCCGAAAGAAGGGAGAAGGAAGCTCACTGACTGCACCCTAACCAAGGCCTGTGCCATCTTTCTCAATTAGGAAGCGGACGGCTCCATGAATGAAGTGGTGAAATTATCTCTCACTCTTAAACCGCTGGTCATCTATTATGGAGCGAAAGGGGAGTAGGGCCGGTCTGGTGCAGGGGACAAACTGAACGGCAGTCTGATTCATTTATTAATGGGGGCAGGCACAATCAGCATGGCTAAATGAATCATCTGCTTCCACCAGAGTGGAATGACACAAAGAGGCAGCGGCCTGCAGCTAAATTAAATGTACAATTGATAGCCAGACCGATGGACAATATAAAAGCTGTTTATTTGATTTGTGCATTATACTCCACAACCAAGCCTTATAGACCACATGTCCTCTTTCTAGGACCCAAACATGACGAAGTGCTGTAAACCAGTCATAGAACAACCACCTACAGTACTTTATTCACACTTTCGACGTTTACCTTGGTACACCAGGTGGAATCCTTTAGATGTGGCTTGGCCCTTCGCATTAAATCGGATGAGTATCTGGTTGGATGTGGCCAACGGCAGGGATTCGCCTGTGAGGTAACATTAAAGAGGTAAACAGGTTTTGTGAGCAAAGGTCTAAGCTGACACTGAACTTCTGGCCTGCGGTAGGATTTATGGAAAGCTCCGGCATTGTGCTCAAAGCCAACACATACATGGAAAAGTCCGGCATTGTGCTCAAAGCCAACACATACATGGAATAACGTAGGCAGTACTTTGGATAGTCAGACATTTGTGGATTAGTGATCGGAATTTGTCAAAATGTTGTCAAACTAATGGCAGTGCATACTTTATATGACAATAAAATAAAGCGTAAATGCAAGAAATGACCAGTAATGGTGTCTGAAAAAACTTAAGTCAACATATTTGCATTTGGATAGCTTCCAGGTCCATGAGTTCAATGCAGATTCTATCTAATTTTTTTTGGATATGTCATTACCCTCAGTGTCAGCTCCTTCAGCTTCCTTCTGAAAACAGGCCCTACAGGCTTTGCCGACTGCTTTCTCGCAATGCCGAGATTCTTATTTTTATCTTTTAAAAGTGTGCTAATCCTTTTTTTCCCTTCTCTATGCTATAATCTTGGACACATCCCCCACAAAACAAATGGGGATAAGCCGCCGATTTCCATTTCACGACGAACCGAGAGGAGCCACGCTTCCGAGCGATGTTAACAAGCTGGGGATCAAAATGCGATGGAAAGCAGTCACTGTCTGAAAATCTGCATTTCCATGCCCCTGTGCATGACACAAACGGCATCACTGCATTTCGGAGAGAAAACAAACCTTTGACCTGCATAACTGGATGCCGCATTTCAGAAAGCGACATAGGCTGTCATGCAGAAGTACATGTCATCAATCTGCAGAGGGTTTTCCGAGGCCCAGATAGAGGTGGTGGTGTTGGTGGAGGGGGTCTACTGATGGGGTGAGGGGGTGGGTTTGATTCAATGCTGACAAGGTGCCTGCCAGGCGGGAGAACGATGCCATGGATGTGGGCGCATTTATGATCGCAAGGAGCAATGCTGTTGTTGCCATGGGAGCGGGGGCCCCGCCAGCCGTCATTAGAAAGTGCGCATCGAGCCGGGATCATGATAGACAATAATCCCTCCGGTGCTTGCACGCTCGTCGCCAATTTATTAGCATCTGACAACATCCAATCCTCGAGTGAAATTAAATCCAAACTTTGACCCCCGTGGTAATAAAAAGGCTTTTCAGACCTAGACGTCAACCCTAGATTGTGCTCTGCAGGTTTCCTTATGAGGAGACTCTCGCCGTAGAACAACAAACATCTCTATGACCCTGAATCCTAGTTCACCGGATTTACGCTTAACCAAGCAGAGTGCATGGCAGCCACATAAATACCGTCACATGCATGTATGTCACTTCTGTGCGATGTCGGTATCTCGGCAGAATGAGGGAATGATCACATCGCTTAATGAAATGGCAGTAAATCGTATCGTCTCACCTTCAAAAGGCAGCGAATGTAATGGAGGCGCCCACTGGCTAGTGAGTGCTCGTGACGCCATGGAACAGCATGTGGAACACCGCTTTCATAAAGTTGCCTTTATAGCATGACGGGTTTACAATTTTGTACCGCATGCTGATGCAGGAGCAGATCGATTGATCATTACATTTAGTTTTAATACAACACGGCGCCCCAAAAACGCAGCTGCTAGAATTATTTATGGATTTCATTTAGTAAATGAAGATAAAGAATTCTCCTCGCAGCTATGATTAGGACAAGGTGAACTGTGGGTAAGTAAAGCATGTAACAAGATTTCGAGCCAACTGAGAAGAATTTCTGTCAAGATGGTTGCTGTACAGTGATTCAACAAGGCGACAGACAGATTAATTTACTTCTTTACCTGTCAGGACAACAATAACTACCGTGAAAGAGAAGTGGATCAGATCGGACCTTTTCCTGAATGATGGTTAATGCTTCTGCCGTTCCCCATTTCAGACTCCCAGAGATGAATTTGCTTTCATCGTGTCTCTCTTCACCTTTGCTTGCGATTTAGCCTTTCCTTGGCTAGTCACTAGAAAGGCACCCAGATAAGCTTCTCAATTTGATATCTCCCCTGACTAACACCTAATGTGTTTGTGGTGGCTTGCTTGAAAATTGCATGAAATTTGTAGTTTTTGAGGCCTTTGACTATAAACACACAGAGAAGAAAAAAGTTTGGTCAGGAATGTCTTAGGATGCTTATTCTGTTTTTTTTCATCTTCTGACACTAGGAAGACATAAGTCCTGGTTGTAAAGGGATTAGTGCACCAGCAGAGAGAACAAGACAGTGCTGCGCAGCTCTGTGCGGATATGCACGCTTATCTGACTGCGCGCGCTCCGGAGAGACAGGTAACGCATCTAGTAGGCGGGTGGCCTCGGACCTTGACTCCGGCCCTGGGCCGGTGGTGTCCCTCACCTGTGTGTGCTCCTGAGAGCGAGCTGAGGATGCGGGCATGCTGGGTGGCCCCGTCGTATACCTCCACAACATCATTCAGGGCCGTCTGGAAGAATGCAAACTGGCCAAACACCACTGGGGACAGAGAGACGGGGTCAGGGCTCACAGCTCTTCACAGTCATAGTCCTGCAGTTTTTCTGCCAGGTCATCGGGTGTAATCGCTCTCAGAAGACATTGCAGGTCCAGTGCCTCTGCTACTTTCACATGCACTCTGGGAGAAACGAAATCTTTTTTGACCAGTTTCTTTGAAGATCGCAAAGGCCATCATAAGAACAGTCATCATTTTTTTTTTTGTCTCCGTTATTCGATTTAAATTCCAGGAATGGAGTGACTCAGCATTACAGGCTCCAGACAAATCCCTTCATTTCTAGACTCGGTGGAGCCATAAGACCGTTTAAAGTGATTCCTGGATGAGATCATGGACGAGACAGCGATGTGGACGCCCAAGCACATGAGTTTAAAGTCTTCCTCATTACCACATTCTCTCTGTGCTAGGCTCCAGACTGTACCAAGATGAGAGGCACCGACAATCATTGATTCATATAATAACCTTCAAAGAAAAATCTTAGCATGCTCATAAATGTATGTGCTGCATTATTCGAAATGGGCGAAGAGTCCATCGTTGGCAACCCCGCCCCTGGGAGACCTTAAATGGCCGGCTCGCCCATTAGTTTGGCTCACCATAGTCCTTTGGCACGACTACGGAATATAGGCAGGTCCTTCCACTGCTGTAGTTACCAGGGTAGCCCGGGGACAGAACCACCCCCTCCAGCCCGGTGTACTGCCCACCACACGGAGCTGAAACAAGGCCACACAAACAGCGAAGAAGACAAAGCCTTCAGTTTTTTTCCCCTCTTACTCTCCCCCAGAGGAGATCCATTTCATTGCTTGGATGATCTTGAACATCATCTATTGTTTGATTTATTGCTCTTAGAGACATACGGTTGAGTGGTCATAGAAACTGCAGTGTTTTTAACAGCCAGCAGAGTAAACCTAAGCAGATAAGGTTCAACCCAAGAGCTGCTTTGTGGTGCCTATCAGCATAAATATACTTCACCTCCCAAGAAATGTGAACACAGGAGTCTCGTAAAGAGTCTCCAGTCCACTTCAGGAAAGTAAATTGCACCACAATGCTGTTTGTGCTGCAGTTCCTCACCATTTTGTACCCTGCACCCTTACCTGTACAAGTTGGACGTGGTTTGTTCCAGGTGGGCTTGCTGTCACCCCCCATGATACAGGTCAAAGTGGTATCTCCGCTGATGGTGTAGCCACTGTCACAGTGGAAGGTGATGGTGGAGCCCAACTTCAGCTCAGTGCCGACGCGCGTCCCGTTCCGGACCGGGCCGGGCTCGAAACAGGATTCTCGTGGGTTTTCTGTGTAGGAAATATATTACTACTTAAGGAAAATATGTTTCTACCTACAGCTTTTCAAGGCTTAAGCGAATCAAGGAATCAAGGGAAATCTAAGTGGAACAAATATTAATAATTATTAAAAAATCAATATATCAATAAATCCTGAGACCAAGGTAATCAAGCATAAATAAATTATTAAAAAACAAGGAACACCTGGAGAAGCACTTCGGAAGACGGACAGAAAGCACTCAACGCCCTTTCAAACTATTTTACCACCCACTTCCAAAGGCTGTAAAAGAACCTGTATAAAATATGGCCCTATCTTGAAAAAATAAGCAATCTCACTTTTTGGGCCAGATTTTTTGCTAATTGTGGGGTAAACAGGCGCCAGGTAAGTAAAAACTGTAGCGCTGGGCCCTTGGGCAGGGCAGAGAGCTCGCGCCTTGACAATTATACTAATGAGCATGAGATACGCCGGCCTTCTACGGTTGACTGGGGCTGGTTCTCCACTGGGGCTCCAGGTTCGAGAGCCAGGATGGGTGCACTGTGAAAGCCCCGTTTCCCCCCTATAAAGCGCACGGCAGATGGTGTCTCTGAAAACAGCCTGGAGCCCCTTGGGGGTGACATCACCCCTCCTTTTCGTCTTCTCCTCCTCCCAGTATGAGCCGTGCGGCTACCACAAACCCGAGGAACATTCCGGCAAAGGTGAGTCCGTCCGCTCAATCCAGCGCAAGACAGACATGACAGCAGACCACCACTTAGCAACGTTTACATTCGCACAAGAGATGGTGAAAAGGTAGATGGTGTTTAGCAGGAAGGACATGGCGGCAGATACACGAGACCTTTGCTTGGGCTTTGGTAAGCTTAATCCTCCCCCTGGTTCATCCAAGCTCTGTGGCAGCTCGATGCTTTATAAACCACACTGTTCTCGTAGTGTTAGGGGGGTCATGTCAAATAAGAAAAGCACAAGAGTGACGCCATAGTCGGACAAACTGGGACCAGTTCAGACAGACTATGAGTTACAGTCTTCATTTTGATTCTCGGTAAGTAATTGACCATCTCAAAAATTGCATTGACTGGACACGGAATTAATAGGGGAGGAAACATTGATGGGACTTAATGCATACAATTGATCCTTAAAGAGAAATATCTGGCAACCTTCCCAATTCTCATGCTTTGCAATTAGCTCGGCCAAATTGCCTGTTTCATTGTTCATTGGCTAACAGCCAACCTTTCCCTGTGGTTCCCATTCGCCGAGCCGCTGATGAGAAGGCGGCCGCGCCTCAAGTCGTCCAGGCTGACCCGTAGCTAAATGGAACACGCTGCTTTGAGAGACGGGTGCAGCCTTGCGCTGTGATACCTTTCTATGCCCTTTGATAAGTAATGGCCTCGGTTAATAACCACGAATATGAAGGAGAAACAATTATAGCTTTGAAGACTTTCATAGAAATGCATTTGCAGAATTATTTCAATGGTAAGTATGTGTACACACATCTGTATACCTCTATGATGACAGACAGACAGAGAGATAGATAGATAGATAGATAGATAGATAGATAGATAGATAGATAGATAGATAGACAGACAGACTGCAGGAATTACAGCAGCACATACAAACACCCAGGCTATTACAGCCACAATATAAATAGATCCAAATAACAAGACTAACAATTAACAAAACAGCACAGTGTGCAAAAAATGGATTTTCACTCTCACTTTTCCTTATCTGTGTACTATTGTGTGCATTAGCGATGCATCCTAAAATAGAAAAAATACCTCCCCCCCCATCCCTCCCAGAGCAGAAGCGGTGTGATAAATCTCGAGGGCAGAGACAAGCCCTCTCAAGCACCTCACTCAGCCTGACGTGAGATCCCCCCCCCCCCCAGCGGTGCCGCCCCACCTGTGTACTGCAGCACGAAGCCGTTGCTGCTGAGAGACGCGTCGCTGCGGAAGGCCAGGAAGAGGGTGTTGGAGCTGCTCTCGATGCGGTCCGGCACGTCGGTGCCGTAAAAGCTGCCCAGCAGGGGGCTCAGTGAGTCCGGCCCGTCGTAGATGTGCAGGAAGTCGTAACTTGGCTCCAGACTGAACCTGGCAAACAAGCAGCATGTCCAGGCCTTAGCATGCCTGGTGAGCAATGTCCGACTGCGTGGAAATTCATTTATTACTTTCATGTAACTTCAGACACAATATAGCGAACCAAATGTCTGAACATAAAAAGCCAAAGACCACTGCAATCCGATTTCTGTAACTACCAAAGCGATATATGCTTACAAATTGCCTAAAGTCTATCCCTAGATACAGAGGTGATGATGCAGGGGACATGCTGAACTGGATCCCAGCATGTATGAGGGTCTTTTGTCCTTTGTTAGACACAACTGATAATACAACTACTTAGAACTGAAGGTACATGACTGACAGGAAAACAGCCGTGCGAAATGCAGAGCTTACTGGATGAAGGTGAGAGCGATGACGTAATCCGAAGTGACTGTCACCGTCCAGTCACACTCGCGTCCGTGTGGGTAGGGCTCGGGGTACTCCGGGGAGAGGATCACGCCCCCTGGGCCTGTCAGGTTCCCGCCACAGGGTGCTGCAGCGAGACGGAGATGTCAGCACGACAAAAGCAGGGTCTTGCAAGGAGTTTCTCCAAGCACCAGAAACAGACGAGTGGAAGATAAAGAACCATCAGGCAACACCTCTGTGAGAGCCGGGGGTCGTGGAACTGAAGGGCCTGGACCTCGAAGATCTCTTGCCGAAGTTCAAGAAAGCCTACTGATGTTCTATTCTTGCGTGACATAATTAAATATTCTCAACCTTTATTTTATATAGAATTAAAACCAAAATTAAAACTAAGAAATGTTGCAGATTATTTGGTGAAGAGGTGTTGGTGTGGCCAACAGGGTAGCCCATCCGGTGCTCTGTACGGATCCCAATGGGCTTTATGGTAAATAAGCATGAGACTCAAAAAGATCATAGGTTAAATTTCACAAATAATTTAACAGGAACTACAGTCAGGCCAAGTTCCTGCAGCATAAGTCCCTGTTTCCAGAACAAAGTGCCGGCAGTGTTAAAGTGCCTTTTCATTCATTCATTCATTCATTGTTAACACTGCAGCTAGTGAAGCTTAAAGGCTGTAGTGGAGACAGTGCTATTTCTGCATGCCCAGGCGCTCAGAGCCTGATCTGCACCCACCGCTGCCTTTTCACCTCTCTCCGCCACAGCCCAGAGAATGTTTGCTTTTATCGTACAGCTAAGCCTTTAAATAAATTAGCTGAACCCCTAACAAAACGAGTGGGCTAATTGCGATTTTAGAATAATTGTTCTTCACGAGAATTTCAAGAATGCAGACCGCTTTCACACCGAGTTGAGTTCAGTTTATCAAATACTTTTTAATTAAATCCAGGCTTGATAAATTATAATCTTTTGTTTAAAATGCAGAGAAATACCAACATTCTAGTGGCATTTAATTAATACTGTATAACTAGGAATGTTTCTTTAACATGTCTACTAAAAATAAGACTCTAGACGACACTACACTAAAAGTATGACTAGTTATACTATAATTTTTTTTTTTACAAAAGGGCTGCCCCACTTTTTCTTAGCCCTCTGACCTCCTTGTCCTTGGGGAGTGCTTTCCAAGCCTTATTGCAATAATTATTGGGAAGTCAATTAATCCAAACTGATTTTATGGGTGAAAATCAAACACCAACTGAAATGTACTATAAGACAGGCAGCACTTAACATCCGAGATAATCCAGAGCTGTGCAAATATATTAGTTATTGACATTTCTGTGAATGAATGTGACTTTTAACCGGATGACGACCTCACGAGGAGATGTGCCAGTGAAATATGTTCTCAAGCTGGGAAAGACTGTGACATGGAGACGAGCGGAATGTCACCTGAACAAGTCGGAGGGTCGGGCTGCCAGAAGAAGCGGCTGTTGATTTCCGTGCACGTGATTTTGTTCGCCCCCTGCAGGACGTATCCGGGATCACACTGGAACAGCACATGGTCCCCTGGTTCCCGGCTGTCCCCGCTGCGTGTTCCGTTAGTCGGTGTGCCCGGGTCATTACACGAAGTAGCGGTTGAGACTGGAGAGGCAAAGTGGCCAGTCTTTATAAAGAAGCCACACCTACCTGTTGTGTAACACTGAAACGCACCTCCACAACATACTGCTCAGCTCCTGTAGCTCAACAAACAGCGCATTCTGCCACCCCCAGGTCAAAGGTCAAATCCCAGGTCGCACCTAAAATGTAACCCTTCCCTCTACTGTAAGTCATTTTGGATAAAAGCAACAGATATAACAATGTATCACATAGAGAACATGGAGAGAATGGCTATTCACCAACTCTCAATACCCTTTTGTGCCTGGGAAACATACTTCAGTTATATGTTGATTCTGATACTTATATTAATTATAGAAATATCATCCTATGTCTAATGCAGCGACTTTTATTTAAGGGATTATTTTATTTTTGTTGAAGGTGCTCATCTGCCTGGGATCCATAGCTGAAAGCTCGCATACGGTGAGCAGATGACGTCCCGCCAGACTGAGAGCTTACGTCCCATTGAGATGAGACTTGGAGGACTACGACCGAGCGGCCTCATGCAGCGGAGAGTAAAATTAATTGTCAGTATACAGAGCAGCTTAGCAATCCGAGATCTGCTCAAACGCAGAGGAGAGCACTTTAATTTAGAACACATGCCATAAACAGATCCGTCAGCGGGGGAATGGGTAAGGGAGGGGGGGTGGGGAGTAACAGACAAAGTCACTACCTGACAGGTGACATTTGAGTTACTGACGCAAAGGTAACCTCCACCTACTGTAATCCTACTCAACGTTGTCATAATTGAATGAATTTTAAAAGTGGAATAATTAAATTTGATGGTTGTCATTTACAGACATTTTATATGCTGACTAGAGTATGGACAGATACATTAAAAATGACACCCATCCACACTTTTAAAGATAAATTCCGGTGTTTGAGCAAATGAAATAAAAGTCTTGTAAAAAGCTTGTCGGTTCCTGTATAATAGATGCAGAAGCAGATGAAACTTAGTTTAATATTCATCAGAGTAAATAAGAAAAGCAGCAAATCTCTTTCTGGAAAAAAAACATAGAAATGGCTTGTGGGGCGGCGTGGCTCAGGAAGACTTGGGTTTGGGGACAGTCTGAGATCTGCCTGGTGTGAGCTAGGTAACGTCTGGTGAGACTGGGCTGGGTGCTCGCGAAGTCACCCCTGAATTCGGGGGCAGTGCGCCAACCCTGGCTGAGCTGGGTAACCCTTCCCCACGGAGTGAGAGCACTCGAGTTCAAGAAAAGACTTTTCTTAGCTCAACCAAGAAATTCTTCTTTTTCTTTCCTTTGGTTATGAACAAGTGCAGCTTAATTCTATCTGACTTAATTGTTCAGAAGCCATTGGTGGGAATTTGCTCTACCTTGTATTTTCTGAAAGCTCCCAAATCCCATTTTAGCAGCTTTCTTTCATTAATATGAAGGGATATCAGTGAATATTTACTCCTAATGTGACTGTCTGTATCGCATTATCTTCTGCTCATTATCCTGCGACTTGTTTACATTGTTGTGTTACACCGAACATGCACAAATGCCTCTATGCAGATGTGTGCTTAGGCAGACCCATACTTTCCCATCCATCTCCCAAACACACACACATACAAACGCAAACGCAGACACACAGTGACACACATTTCAAGCTCTAGTTTTGCAGAGACTTCCTATTGAGTCTGACATTTGTGCAGCTGAAATGGAAATGAGCATGCATGCATCTCTGTATAGCTATACAGCCATCGACTCGTACATACAGATGCACAAATGGAGACAGGGTGACGTGTCCGTACCGGAGAACTGCAAAGCGAAGCCCTGCTTGCTGGTGAAGAAGTCGGTGGTGAACTGCAAGGTCACCGAGTTGAAGGTGCTGTGAGCATCGACCGGCAGGGTGGAGCCACTCAGCTCCCTCATCAGGATCCCGCCCTCCTGGGGGCCGTCCCAAATGCGCAGCACGTCATGCACCTCCTCCGTGTGGAAAACCAGGAAGTGGAGCCTGAGGAGCAAAGTGGACAGGAGGGAGGGTCAAGGGAGCAGCAGACACGGCCATGGGCAGGCGAGGAGAGACAGACAGGGGAACGGTCTGAGTTGTGCTGGATTTTGCTATGATCATACATCCAGCAGTCCATCCGCTTTCTGTAACCGCATGTCCTGTTCAGGGTCGTGGGGGGGACGGAGTCTATCCTGGAGGCTATGGGCATAAGGCAGGGAACAATAAGGATGGGGTGTCAACCCATTACAGGGCACGGGTACACACACACACACACAATCACACACACACACACAATTTGGTAACACTAATTATCCTCAACATATTTTTGTAGACTGCAGGGGTAAACCAGAGAACTGAGAGAGAGAGAGAGAGAAAGAAAGAAAGAAAGAAAGAAAAAGAGTCTGCATGGGGCAGGTTACCTAGGGCTATGGACTGTCCATATGTGATAATGCATTCTCCACTAGACAGGACTGTACACCACTAGACTGATAACAGCGGACGGTCCATGAGATCACTTTCCACAGTTATTATCCGTCACGCCAAGAGGCTGCACCATGCTGTATTTTCAGCAACACCGAGCTGTCTACACTCCACAAACTCTGGATCCTCCATCATACCTGACTGTTTATGAGACTGGCTACTCCGCACACATGGATTCACTCACGCCCAGAGTCGTTTACAGAATTGGTCCGTAAGTACGGCACATCAGTAATAGCTAGTGTCCAAACATCTCTTTCGAGTCAGCAAATGGTGTATCTCTATGGTGACCTGAAAGCCAGCGGCTCTCGTGCGGAATGTCCACAGGCTCAGCGGCTCCCGTGCGGAATGTCCACAGGCTCAGCGGCTCCCGTGCGGAATGGCCACAGGCTCAGCGGCTCCCGTGCAGAATGTCCACAGGCTCACCGGTTCCCGTGCGGAATGGCCACAGGCTGAGCGGTTCCCGTGCGGAATGTCCACAGGCTCAGCGGCTCCCGTGCGGAATGTCCACAGGCTCAGCGGCTCCCGTGCGGAATGTCCACAGGCTCACCGGTTCCCGTGCGGACTGGCCACAGGCTCAGCGGCTCCCGTGCGGAATGGCCACAGGCTCAGCGGTTCCCGTGCGGAATGGCCACAGGCTCAGCGGTTCCCGTGCGGAAAGGCCACAGGCTCAGCGGCTCCTGTGCGGAATGGCCACAGGCTCAGCGGTTCGCTGACTCATTTACTGTCCCATTCGCTGAGACCTTAATGATAGCGATGAGAAAAAAGGATGCTTTGGAACCTGAAGATGGTGGAATTATCATATCAAGTTATTTCTTGACTTTATTGTTTGCAATTATGTTAAAATTGGCAGCAAGTGACTTCACATAGAGGCTCAGACTCATTGTGGCTTTCAAAGCGACATTTGTCTCATTATTACAGAGAAGTGCAGGTAAAACACCTGTCACCAGTCATTGTGACGACAGACATAATATGCATCTAATAAAGCACGAGTCGAGATGCAGAGGACTTGACCACAGCACTCCAAATTAAACACTTGACAACAGGTGATTAGCAACAAGTGATTGGTCATTGATGTGACCAATTACCAATTATAGATTTTGTCACAAAAAAAAAATAGTGAATCAAAATATGAAAAGTGTACAGGTACATTGAGAGGCTTTATCTCACATAACCCATCTTGTTGTCCTTTGTTAGACAAGCAAACATACATGTAGGTACGATCCAAGCACAGGGTCAGCTATTAATTTGTCCCCCCAGAAGCATTTTAGAGGGAGGGTTAAGGGCCTTCCTCAGGGGGCCAAAGAACATGACAGTATTCTGCTGAAGACGGGATCCAAACCAACTACCTTCCGATCACAGGCAAAGATGCCTAATCTGCCGAACCACACACCGCCCCTTATACTTAGCATTCCTTAAAAGTTTCTGGAATATTCATGATCCTTGTTGTTACCATCTTCGTGGTAAGTGGTAGTAACTTTTCTCTCCTCAAATATACGTCTGTTTCCTAAACACCTGATATTTCATCCGCAGGCCTCAGGATCATGTCCGGGACAAGCTGTTGGATAATGGATATTTTTAAAAGGATGGTTTAAAGGGATATTGGCTTATATCTATGGTAACCAAGGTGCCACTTAGACGTGCTGGCGAGTGGGGCCGCCTCTCAGGCCTGGGGAAGCCACAGGGGCCCCTTTTCATCATGCAGGCACCAGGCTCACTAAATTAATCCCCCCCACCCCCACCCCCTCTTCTTTCATCCCCGCCCATACTCTCAGCCCCCTCTCACAGCTTCAAACAGATCGCGATATTCCCCCGGCTGTGGACGGGGGCGGACCTGGGTGATGGCGGCGGTGGAAGTGGAGCGACTCTCAGATTTGCATTTTAAATGGGAGGTGAGTCGTGCATGCCCGGAATAAGCCCCGCCTACCGGACCACGCCGCTGGCAACGGCTGACAAATAGAGAGGGGACATCACGCTGCCTGTATCACACGGAGCCCCACTGCGCCCTGGAGCGGACTGTGCGGTGCAAACGCGGCCATGAAAAATAGAACAAAAAAGCGAGCGGGGCAGAGAGACGGGTGATGCAACGTGCTCAAAATGCGATGGAGCCTCGCTGCGCAGCTGCAATGGGGAATGGGCGGCCCTCCTGTATCTGGCACCAGCGTGCCACCTTCCGGCATTCTGAAGCGCAGTCTGGCCGCCCCATGCACCAGAAAAAATCAGTAAGGCCAGACAGAGGCTAGAGTACTGT
>JAODLD010000052.1:14025496-14056085 GCA_026781065.1 Mormyrops boulengeri | reverse complement strand
CCCCCCCCCCCCCCCCCCCCCCCCCCCCCCCCCCCCCCCCCCCCCCCCCCCCCCCCGCGGCCCGGGGGCCCGCCCCCCCGCCAGGAGATAGTTCTCTTTCTGTCTCCGTATTTTTGTTTTCTCCTACAAAGATTCCAGCTGACAGCACCTAAGCACCTGATGGCACTTCAAACGGCGCCGGATTTCAGAGCCGAACACACCCCTCGGTTGGTTACAGGAAGTGACAAGAGAGACACCAAAAAATGGCTCCCACTCCACACTCAGGTAGCAGTAAATTACCTGGGAGTACACAACTGAGCATGAAATAAACTGAACCAGCAGTTTCAGTCAGGCAGACGTGGATAACTGTACCCTGTGCTTCAGGAACATGCTAATTATGACTGCAGATTATCTGTGTTCATCCTATGTAACAGGTGCATATACAGGGGTGGGTCCAGAGGTAAAAGCTGATTGGCCCTCCTCCTTGTCACTCACTGATTCAAAACGTATCATTTGCTAATGAAAAAGTTGTCCCCTTTGTATGAATAATGGCCCCTCTTATGCCCCCCTGGACAGGGTTCGGACACTGAACGGGCACATTGTGGAGACCAGATGACTTCAAGCTGAAATGACACATGGGAGAGGAGTGTCACCCAAGCTGCCATGTTCTGGTACAGATTCCAGGAGGACAATTACTGTGCAAGTCATGATTATTGTTGCAAAGTACAGAATTACAATAAAGGGGTTAACTGCTCATTTCCCTGCGCTTTTCCCATGAAAACGAGAATGTATCTTCAGAGGTAGCACTAAAACCGACTCAAATTCCCCTGCTCTCTCGCAGGGGCTCCCACGATCAGATTTTCTTCAGATTTTCTAAAGTGATGAAGACTGGAAAAGCTGGTCACTGGGGATACTGACCCGATGGTGCTTCCCGGCGCGGCCTCGATGGTCCACACGCAGTTCAGGTTGTGGTCGTAGGGGGCTGGGTAGCCGGGCGAGAGGATCCGTCCAGTGGGCTCGTCCTTGATGATACCTCCGCACTCGGCTTGGGGGGGGGGAGGGGGAGACAGAGACAGACAATGAGGAGTCAGACAGGACCGATCAAGCTGTCAGGTCACATGTCATACAAAATCACACTATTGTCCCATCCTCCTCATTACTCATCCATTATATATATTTTTTAAATATTATAATTTCTGAATTGGGCCTGGTTTGTCCCATTGTACTGTAATCCAAATGTTTTGTTTTGCTTACTTGTATGTGCTCTACGTTGCTGAATGCTTATCACTGTATGTTGTGTTATTTTTGTAATTTTGTAATTTTACTTGAATGTGACCCAAACAAATCCCTTGTACTGGGGCCGTCCATGGGGAAAGAAGCTGATTCTGATACTGAGTTTGATCAGCAATCGGTGAGCAGCACCCCACCGTGAACAGCATATGGTGCCTTCCTGCCTCCACACGGACGGTACTTTAAGGCTTAACACCTACAGAAATCATGCAGGAACTAAACACAGCTTGAGAAGAAAGATGCCGCCACTGAATGCTGGTGATATGGGTGGGTGGCAGAAGCAGCCCGCTCACCCCCACGCCGGCATGGCCTTGAGGGAATGTCACATGGGTGACATAGACGTGACTTTGCTGCTGACCTTGTCTCAGCGAAATGCCGGAGGAGCGGAGATTCATCACCTCTCCGTGTCTCACCAAATGAGTCGGGAGTGAGTCACCCCATTTGACTGGCGAGCAGCGAGAGGGAGCGAGAACGCCGCCACATCACACGCTCATACATTTTCACTCTGAGGTACGCCAGTAAGCATGCCACCATCACACTCTCGTATTTTCACTCTGAGGCACGCCAGGAAGCACATCGCCACATCGCACTCTCGTATTTTCACTCCGAGGTACGCCAGGAAGCACATCGCCACATCGCACTCTCGTATTTTCACTCTGAGGTACGCCAGGAAGCACATCGCCACATCACACTCTCGTATTTTCACTCTGAGGTATGTCATTCCACTGAAACGAAGCAGAAGAAGTTCCCAGCCAGAGCACAACACTCTGGATCTACTCCAGTTCTCAGTACAGACACTTCCTAGGTGAGGAATTCCAGTGAATCTTCTAAATTACATCTGCTGTTAAACTGGAAAAATTAAATTAAAAAAAATGAATATAAAAAGCCCTTTGCAATAATCCAGGCATCGTCAGAAACCAACAGTGCACAAGGCCTTTTCCAACTTTAAAAGCCTGAAAAACACAGGCAAGAAGAAGAGAGAGAGAGAGAAAAAAACTCACCAAGAAAGCATAAATCAAATGTCCTGTAGAGCTTTGATCAAATTGATCTTTTTTTCAGGTTTATTTTTCTTTCTTTCTTTCTTTTTTTCCCTTTGCCGGGTTCCTATCAGACAAATGTCGGACTGTGGACAGCAGGGTTATAAATCAATATGAAACAGACCCATCTCCTTCAGCTCCAGTGATGACCTGCTCCAGGAGTCACGGAAGCACATTACAGATCCTTGGCCTGGCCTTCCACTAAAAGAGCGTCTTTGCACCAGGCGTGGGCAGCGTAAGCCCCGCGTGTCAGTGCCAGGACATAGCGACTCGAGCAGAGAATTACAGCACCTGTTCCCCAAGTAATTTGCCTTGTTCAAGGTCGGAACTTGCCACCAGAGACCCCAGATGGGTTCTTGCCCTTTGTGCCTCGGGAGAATCTTCTGATGGCGTGTCAATGAAGTATAATGAGGTATAGTTGGGGGAAACAAGCTACATTTCATGGTTATGGATTAGGATTTAAAGGCTGCTGTTCTGAACCCAGGTGGAGCTGCTGTTGGAATCTGGACCAAGGATCTTCACTTGAATTGCTTATGCGAATATTTAGATAAAATAATAATAATAATAATAATAAAAGAGTAAACCTCCAAGGGATATTAAGCTGGTTTTTATGGTATTAATCGCTCTCTGTGCTACAGGACACAGACCTATAGGCTGTTGTGAAGTCAGAACCCTAATTGTTAGACAGAGGCTGGATTGATGGAGAGCCGACAGAGAGCTGAGGATCCTGTATGGCACATGTTTGACAGTTTGGGGACCAGGTCCCCACAAAGATTGGTGAATGCAATTAAAAAACTAAAAAAGCCAAAAGTATTTTGTTTGGATACTTGTGGTTAAGGTTAGGGCTGGGAATGGGGTTAAGGTCGTCATGTTGGGATTAGAGTTAAATCCATAGAAATAAATGGAGAGTCCCCACAAAGATAAAATTACAAACCTGTGTGTGTGTGTGTGTGTGTGTGTGTGTGTGTGTGTGTGTATGTTAAAATGTACACACGCCTACCTGCTGGCCTACGTCTCTGTACAAAAATGCTGCTGTGCAACCTTGGCGGCATGGCGGAGTGTCAAGGGGGGCGGGGCTTACCCACACAGAGGGGGAGTGGGCTGTCCCAGGCCCGCCGCTCCCCCCTCTGGCACGTCAGCACCTCCCTGCCCTTCAGCGTGTAGCCTGGGCTACAGCCGTAGGACACGGTGCTGCCCGCAAAGTGGCCCCGGTCCTCCTGCTTGTAGCCGAACTGGGGCACGCCGGGGTCCTCGCACTTCACCAACTCGAAACCTGCCGCGGGGGGGGGCACAGGGGGAGAGTATCACTGTCTCACTTCCTCGACAACCTCCTCAGGTTCACCTGGCCGAGGAGTGTGCAGTATAGTGTGCCTGAGGCATTCCAAAGGAAATGATGTTTAAAGCTATTTATCTGGGTAGTAAGTGTATGTTTGCACAGACAAAAACAGAAAAGTAACATAATTTAACATTAACAGGAACACAAATTAAAAAAAAAAAATCATGTTCTTCAAAAAGTTACTGATATCTAGTTGGATGGCTAGATGCACCAAATCCCTCCCCAAGAGCAGCTCAGCCGCTCCATGTATTCATTACATTTCATTGGCAGCTCATTCAAAGAATGAATTAGGAGCAGAGGTGCAGTGTGAAATGCGCGCTGTGACCTTCTGCACGCTGTGCCCGTCCTGCGTCGCATTACCTTCCTCTCCTTGTGGGCACGTGTGGCCGTATCTGTCTCTTGGCCTTACGGATCTGCATGTCCGTGATTTGCATGTAATCGCCCGAATCTCAATAGCTGTGTGTCACACAAGCCGCTAGCGATTCTGCCATGGACCTGGAGCCTTGGCCTAAAAAGGCACCTCAACTAACTCTGTTTAGTAACATTTCAACCCCCACACCAGTCGGGGGGGGGGGGGGGGAAAATGACAACTCTAACACCCTGGGGGCCCCTGTTCATTTAAATGTGCCGCTGGTCTGTTTGCTTTTGATATAACCTTTAGTTTTAAACAACCCCGGATATAACTCCTTTTATTCATAAAGAGCTATCAGTTAGTATTCTATTATTCGTAGGTTATTTTTTCATGATTCTCCGGAAGTTACCCGGACCGGGCCCCCATGGCCTGCTGCCATAGACACCTACAGAATGACATCAGTTCTGTATGGCTTGGACAGGGAGGGGGAGTGCATCAATTCAGAATGAGCTCCCAGCCTGCCAAGGTAGTACAGATGGAGATTTACAGATAGAGGTCACCTCCTGCCACGGCTGGTACTGATACCGAGTTACAGATACAGGTCAGCTCCTGAGTGCTCGGTGCTGAAAGTAAGAGGTCACTTCCTGCCAAGGTAATGCAGATGGAAAGTTGCAGATAGAAGTCACTTCCTGTCTTGATTGCTATGGATACAGAGCTGTGTGTACAGGTTAGTCCCGGCCAGATGGAACCTGATAAATGGCTAGAGATCACTTCCTGTTTCAGTTGGTACCGATACAAAGTTACTTCCTGCCAGATCTGCAATGCTGGGGGGCTACATATTGAGGCGACATCCTGTCGAGTCTGTGGAGATGGGACGGCACTCACTGTTGTAGTGCAGCTCGAAACCTTTGCTGGTGTTCTCGGAGTTGCTGATGAACTCCAGCCACATGAAGCTGGAGGTGCTGTTCAGGGCCGTGTCCAGCAGCTCCGTGCCCGTGAAGGTGCCCAGCAAGCGGGCCCTGTTACTGCTGCCGTCGTACACCTGGCACACAGATGGTGCATGAGTAAACCTGCGCGCACGGCCGTCACCGCGATGCAGCGGACGCCAGGAAATTTATCAGCCTCTCTTCAAAACGGGCGCTCCGATGTGGCAACAATGCACTTTACGATCTCATTCAGCAAAGCAAGTTCTAACAGAAGCCTTGCTTGCAAATCTCGCTGAAAATGAGACTCCCTCAAAGACCCCCAAGCTGCCACACAGTCCCTTGCCCCACTCATCACCTTGAGAACATCGTCGTCCTGAAGACGGAAATCCCTGGCGCGCAGCTGGATGCCCTTGCCTGGCTGTGTTTGGATGGAGTATATGCACTCATGGTTGTTGCCGTAGTAGGCTGGGTAGTTGGGCGAGAGAAGCACCCCCTGGGTGCCAGTCACGGAGGATCCGCATTCAGCTGTTGGGATGGGGGGAGAGGAGCCATGTTACGTCCTGGTGCTGGGGCGGGGGGAGGTTTACACACATCCACACTCATACATGCACTTGGCCTTGCATGCAGGGGTACATTACTTTGGAGCCACAGCCCGCCTAGAAATTACATAGCAGGGTAATAAATGCTCGAGAAAAGTACAGACACAGCTCTAACTCAGCAGATTTACAGTTCGCTTAGCACTTGCAGATACGAGTCTGGATTTGTCACGCTTAGGACCTCGATTGCATGATTGGGGCCTAATTACTCCTAATTCAGGTGAATTACTAAATTCATTACACTATTTAGAAAGAGCCTGAAAATCTGCAGGATTTCGGGCAGTTCAGAGCCAGGCACGGGATTCTGTGGCCCTGAGCTACACCTGCAGCTGTCAGGCAGATGCTGCTCATGTTCCCGGGGTGATTGTTTCGTTCAGCTGCGATAAAACACTTCCTCTAAATTGCTTAGCTGCACCTATCTGTGTGAACGCTGCCTACTTCCATCATCACCCCTCTCCTGGACGTATTATTATTACAAATTGCATTTTTCTTAACGTGTTTAAAACCGATAATCAAATATTACGAGAAACTCGTAACAGACAAACTCACCAAGCTATTTCAAATATTTACTTATATAGAAACAGCCTGACCGGGTTCCTGGAGAAGCATGAACAATATTCGCAGGCACCATACGCAAGTCAGTGCTGGGCAAAAAATAAATACGTTAAACTTAATTATTGCTTCAACTGCAACGTCAGAGTCATAACATTAACAAATTACTTTCTAAGTCTCGCACCTCCAGCAATTCCGCTGCTCGGTGATTTTGAGAAATCTGGCCTGCAAGGTATTCCGTAATAAAATACAGCAAACTTTAAATTAGAGTTTGGTGAAACTCCGGTTCCGCTGCATCAAACTACAACCTTTTAGACTGTCAACAAATGAGAGACAAAAATACGAGTGACAGAGAGGAGCGCAGGTCTTTATCTCTCTGCTGTCCTATGTCATGTAGAGGCCCACTGATAACAATTACTCTCATACTGGGGTGGATCAGTGAGTTAGGATGCTGTCTGTGACCGGAGGGGCGCTGGTTCAAATCCCACCATCAGAAGCCTTGAGCAGGGCTGTTAAACCCCAACTGCCACAGGGGTGACCCTGCTTTCTCAACAATGTATGTCGCTTCGGAGAAAAGCGTCTGCTAAGCAAACAAAATGCACCGTCCAAGTTAGGCTTCCTTTATCTGCAGGCGAGGCTGGACAAAGTATTTGAAGGGGGGGGGGGGGTTATAATGTTAACCAAGCAAAATGAAAGCACGTGACCACCTACCAACACACCTGGGCAGAGGGGAGCTCCAGACCCGCCGCCGCCCCCCCAGGCAGGTCACCTGGGACGGCCCCTCCAGCCGGTACCCCGGGAAGCAGGAGAAGATGAGGGAGTCTCCCACTCCGAATTGCAGACCCTTGCGGCTGCTGTCGGGGGGCACGCCGGGGTCTTCGCAGGGCTCCAAGTCGTACTCTGGGGGGAAAATGACGGCGGGGGTGAGAGGCACAGATTAAAGAGTCACAGACATCTCTCAAATATCATTTGTCGTTATGGATTTAATTTGCATGTGCTTTGCGTGTCATTTGTATATTGTGAAAGTGACAGGTGTAAATAGAGGTGGGGCCGTACGGGTGCTGGCACCAGCTGAAAGCTGATTGGCCCACCCTTAAGAAATCCCATAATCGGCCCTGTATGAATGTCAGGACGAGCGTCTGGAGGTGAATGGACCTAGTGTCATGGCCCTATTGATCTTATATGTCTTTAAACCCCTTAACACCGCCGGGACCCCCTTTAACCGCCAGCAGCACATAGTTCTGAATATCACACCTTTGGTTTTTGTTAATGGGCCATCGCATTAGCATACCGCTCACCCATCAAGAAAACAATGGGACAGTCGGAAATCCGCACAGCAGCAGAAATACTGTCACCCCAAAAAAGCCGTGACACCCATAATACATGTCCTGTTTACGTCATATATTTAGTGCTCATTTATGCATTGGTTTCGACAGTCCGACGCCAGTAATAAGTCTCGTTTTAATATAAATACCAAAAAGAACTGATCACCTTAATAGCCACTACAGTACGGTATGGGTGGTCTTATTATTCTGAAAAGATATAAAATGTGACATGTAATGTTTTTTCTCATATTCGTTTTATATTTGTTGGAGTAACAACACAATCGGAATGACAAGCCGCTTCAGCGCATTTCAAATAAAACGCGGCGTCGCCAACTTCGGCCGGCTGGCTCGAGTGAGATTTTTCACATGCACGTGCATTTACATGTATGTAGGGTATGCAAGCTACCCCAATGCTTTTGATGTAGCTAATTTTAAGTTTATAATGGAATAATCCAAATTTGCCACAAGATTTCCTTTCAGAGAGAATCTGAAAGCGTGAGCATCACGCCAGATGTGTGAGAGTTGGTGACCCTGAAAACACAATTTTTTTTAATTGCTTCACCTGAGTTTATTTGTTAAAAAATACCATTACTTTATACAGTTGTTAAAAAGCGGAAACTTCAATGAACGTGAAATCACCAATAAACTACATCTATTTATCCGACTTTTTATATTATACATACTGCACTTTTTTGCAGCTTTATGATTTCAGGATAGACCAGCCACTCTCTTAGGAACATTACGGCTTTTTGGTTGAGGCTGTCAGATTCCCTGCTGTGACAGAGCAGCCAGTCTATTAAGAACATTACGGCTTTTTGGTTGAGGGTGTTTGATTGGCTTCTGTTATTAACACTCATGGCACATTAGCACGAACAAAAGGGCTGCATAAGTAGAAGTATGACTTGCTTGGCGGTTAAAGGTGCTTGATGTTCATTGGCCTGGGAAACGTCAAACGTCAAATGCTGAGGGGACGGATCACATGATCTGAATTGGACGGGGCGCTTGCCTACCAGAGAAGGTGATGTTGAAGCCCTCGTAGGAGACCGAGAAGTCGGAGAGGAAGCGGATCTGGGCGGTGAAGTTGCCGAAGAGGCCGGCGCTGAGGGGGGGAGGCAGCGTGGAACCCGTGAGACGCCAGAGGGGCTCTGAGAAGCTGCCGTTCTCCGTGACCAGCAGGTAGTCGTGGGGACTCTCCAGGTGGAAGGTGTGAAAAGTGAGCTGCACGCCTGTACGGAGGAGGAGAAGGGCAGAGCGATCATCAGGCCGATGCTCTGACCACCACAACACATACAATTAGAGCTAAAGAGGAGAGTCCTGAGTTAAAGGACCAATCGAACACTATGCTGGTTTCGACTCTACAGGTGACATCATCATCGCAGCACTTATATCGATTCGATGACATCTGCTGCTGTGACAGGGGGAACATAAACGGCTAGCAACTAACAATAAAGTTGGATCAATCTCCTGCTGGACTGACATTCTACCGCGTGACTCCAGGTCAACAGAGTATGTCAGTCAATCAGGTTTCACTTGTTACAGTATTTTTATAAGTGCCTTGTCATAAAGCACTTGACAGAAAACACCATATACAGGCAATCAAAAATGCGACGCCATTAACTAAAAATATGGGTAACGATCCCAGAAACATGCAGCATAAATTCTAATTGTTGACATCAAGATTGCTTGGTAGTCTGTCCAGTAAAAGTGCCCATGCTTATGTCACAGAAGCAGGAGGAAGCGGCGCGCTGACCTTTGCCGTGGGAGGTTTCAATCACCCAGGTGCAGTTGAGGTTGTGGGGGTAGAAGTCCGGGAACCCGGGTGACAGGATAGTACCGCTATTCCCATGGATGTAGCCTCCGCAGAGAGCTTTAGCATGGGCGACAACGGAGCAGGGAATCCCGTAAACGACATATAAACACAGCTATTGTTACTTTGTAACCCAGCTTTGACGATGCACTAAAATGGAGCTTACAAGATTATTGCCAATAATATAAAAATGGTGCAGAAAGGGACGTAACAGGGAAAGCAGGGGTACGGGAACCGGGAGGCCGAGGGAAAGTGTGGCATACATAAGACAAATCGATCAAGGTCTGGCTCAGATCTATGAAAACCACCGTTATGTCTCTGCTTCCAACTGAGTGATTTCTCTGGCTGGGGGGGCACATACCGTCACAGCTGGGGAGGCCACGACTCCACTGGAAGTTGGGCTCGCACTCGAGAGGCTCGCTGTCGCTCAGCGAGTAGCCGGCGTCGCAGCTGAACGTCACCAGCGCGCCCACGTAGAAGTCGTGCCCGTGCCGCTGTCCGTTCACCGGGATGCCCGGATCCACGCAGTGGTCTGACTGCAGCTGCACGACTGCAGCGAGGGGGTAGAGACACGAAGACAAGGCTGTTTAACTCCCCTCTGAGGAAAATTCAGGCCATTGCAGGACACACAGACGCACCATCCCACACTCTGGGATATTTAGAGACACCCAACCCACTAAAAGAATATATGAAGGGATTGTGGGATAAAGGCAGAATTCCTGAAGTAAACATATATGAACATGGGAGGAACAAACTCCACACAAGTAAAGGTGCAGGACCCTGGATGTGTGAGGCCACCATGCTGCCCACTGAGTCCATGGTGCCACCTACTGAGTCACAGTGCCACCCACTGAATCACACTACCACCCACTTTATCACTGAGCCGCTTGCTAAGTCATTGTGCCACCTACTGAGTCACGGTGCCGCCCACTGAGTCACAGTGCCACCCACTGAATCACTGAGCCGCCTACTAAGTCATTGTACTGCCCATTGAGTCACGGAGCCACCCACTGAATCACTGAGCCGCTTGCTAAGTTATTGTGCCACCTACTGAGTCATGGTGCCGCCCACTGACTCACAGTGCCACCCACTGACTCGCGGTGCCACCCACTGAGTCACAGTGCCACCCACTGAATCACTGAGCCACTTGCTAAGTCACTGTGCCACCCACTGAATCACTGAGCCACTTAAGTCAGTGTGCCACCCAATGAATAACTGTGCTGCTTGCTAAGTCACTGTGTTACCCACTGAATCACTGAGCCACTTGCTAAGTCAATGTGCCACCTACTGAGTCATGGTGCCGCCCACTGACTCACGGTGCCACCCACTGACTCACGGTGCCACCCATTGAGTCACGGTGCCGCCCACTGAGTCACGGTGCCACCCACTGAATCACTGAGCTGCCTGCTAAGCCATTGTACCACCCACTGAGTCACAGTGCCACCCACCGAATCACTGTGCCAACCAATGAATAACTGAGCCACTTGCCAAGTCACTGTGCCACCCACTGAATCACTGAGCCACTTGCCAAGTCACTGTACCGCCCACTGAATCACTGAGCCACTTGCTAAAGCGACTGCGCTGCCCACTGAGTCACTGTCATCCACTAAGTCACTATGCTGTCCGCTGAGTTTACAGAGTCACTGTACCACCTGCCGAGTCACTGTGCTGCCCAGTGAGTCACTGTGCCACTCATGACGCACCACTTTAAGCAAACTGTCACCACCTGTATCGTTAGTTTACAAAAAGAAGGAATAGTTCTTATATAGATATATATTTTTCCTACATTTAGTATTTCTCTGTCTTTAACTGATTAATGTTTGAGCAACACCTGAAAATCTGTTCAATAACATGACTTTGACTTTTTCATTATATATTTTTAGCGAAAGTGAAAAATTCCAATATACCCATGTTTTTGTGAACTGGACCACTAGCACCTTGTTTGGCTCACTATCTCAGAAAGTCAATTAAATAATTATGCGAGTCGGCGGCAAAATTTAACAAGTACGTGGAATGTCTGAGGGGAGGTTTGGGAACCAAACCATGTTCTTCTAGCCATCTGGCAAATTATCAGTAACTTTGTAGAGAACAAAAGACGTTACTATTTTTTATCGTACTACTGTTCATTTGTTCATATTCTAATCTTTAAATAGCTATTTCCTGAGGAATTAAACACTTACTGCTGAGTTAGATTTAAGCGTAATTAAATGTACTAAAAAGAGACATGTGCAGTAGTGTACTGTATATGTGGGACATTCATACCACGTATGGATATTCGCTGAGCACTTAGTTAATCAGGGAATGCATCCAGGGCCATTCTAGGGCAGTGCTCACAGGAAATGCGGCTGTTATTTTATATAAGTATGATACACTTTTCTAAAGGTCATGTGCATCTGCAGAAACAAGCTTTTGCTGTATCGTGCCAGTGTACTTTTTTTAGAACGAGAAGAAAGCTGAGGTTTATGGCGCGACGGCGAGGGGGACTGTCGCACATGAGTCACACAAGAAGCCGCGGCCACAGGCTGCCCTTACGGCACAATCTCTGCTCTGTCACAAAGCTACACAAAGCCTCGCCTGCCAATCTGCTTCTCTCACAGCGACATCAGCCCTCTGTTATTATGTAATTACAGATGCTGTGACTTAGACCTCAGATCACTGCGATTTCACTTAAAGCGGATTGCTACGAAAGCAGCACAACAATGTCCTTTTCTGTCTATTTACTTTAGGGTGTCCAAGCTGTTAAGTATTTTCAGTGTCTCTTGTAATTAAAGCAGGGGGCATGGCTCGATGTGAACACAAGCTCAGATGTCCAGAAGAACTGAGTGGTTAATTTCTCATTTCCATCGTGTTAAAACTGACAGCTCAATTTTAGTCTATTTAATTTGAGTCAAAGTGGTTGCTTGTTTCCCAACTGCAGGTTCCAGTGGCAGGACAACAGGCCCATGTAAGTGTCTTAAATTTTTCGTGAGCTTTCTGATCAGAAACTAGTCAAAGAATGCTCCTGTAGATTTCACGGAACGCAATAATGATCAGGCTCAGGATCTAAATAGGGACAGGACACTGTACCATTCGGAAAGGTATATAACATAGCTTTCTTGAACCAGAAGCTCAGATTATGGGCAAAGCATCAAAATTCTTATTTAAGTCATTCTGGATTAGAGCGCAAGGTAAACAAGCAAGTTAGTCATGTAATTTACAGTTGTCCAATCTGAATTATGTTGAAAAACACATTGAGCGGAAAATTTCCGAATTTTAAATCTGTTTCCCCGCTAATTCAAACTCAAGCACAACATCTAAAGTGCATCTTCTTTTCAGATCTGCCGCTGGAACCTTTACATGTACAATCAGAATATGACAGCCTTTAATTATGGCAGAATGCACTGGTGTAAACACCAGATGTTAGACAGGAACGCAGTCTCGTTCTAAAGAGGCTGCGGTGCGCACGCGCGCAGGACGTGGATATGCCGATACCGGTTTTCTACGCAACGCGGGCCGTGCCAGCTGTCAGCACGGCAGATCCTGCAGGACTTTGAGGTGCCTGTCAAACGGCGACTGCGCCACGCTCGGCATGCCAGGGGAGGTACTTCACCACTCCCACGGTGACGTCAGTCAAACAGCTAAGAAGTCCAAAAATAACACCGGGGGCTGCGTCACAAGGTAGCAACATCGCAGGGGGCGTACTCTCGTAGCGGATCCGAAAGCCGATGTCCGAGTGGCTCTTGTCGGTGGTGAACAGCAGGTAGAGGAAGTTGGAGGTGCTGATGAGGAACTGCGGCACCTGCGTGCCCTGGTAGCTGCCGATCAGGGGGGACGATGGATACCGGCCATCTCTAATCTCCAGCACGTCATAGTTCACCTCCGTCCGGAACCTGCAGGAACCAACAGCTGGGTCATTAAAACCAGTGCTGATCATTGTGTCATTCCAGTGATTCCCAACCCAGTCTCATACATTTGGAAAAGCTCACTTGCTTGTACGCCTATACACACTAACAAACACCCAACAATAACGCAAATTCAGTAATGCACAGTTTCTCCACTCAGCTGTCCCGGAACCCTAGACAGTGCACATTTTTGCTCCCTCCCAGCTTCCAGCCAGTCAAGAATATTGAATACCTGGTGTAGGCGTGTCGGGAGCTGGGAGCAAGTAGAAGACAATAGACTTGAGGGTCCATGAGGACTGGGTTGAGACACTGCATTATTGTTGATTGCATTAGCGTTATTGTTGCAAGTGATCTTCTCTTAATGTACATGCATGCAAAAGAACATTTGTTTTTGGCTGTTCATGTCTTTGCCCTACGTGTGCATGTGTCTGGGGCCCAACCTCAGCTAAACGCAGCACACGCCTCGCCACGCTCTCCGGAGACCCATGTGACTACAGTCTAATTTGAGTTATGCGGATATGATCACGTTTCTCAAAGCCGCGTCATAATTATTGTGTAAGACATAAGACATTGGGGTGCGTCTGCCTGTCATTCACACGTAGAACTAAATGTTATCACACAATTAGACGCAGATTACCAAAATGGAAAGATCCTCGGGCAGATATAAATAAATGTCATCATTGTCATATTAGGGCTACAACCCAGCAATGATAACTGCACAATTACGGCAGGAAAGTTAGTCGCAGTGAGTTCGGCAGGGGTGGCCGCGGGGCCAAGGCAGGAACAGCACTCACTTGTCAAAGATGATTTTGATAGGGTGGCCAGGGGGGGCCTCGATGATCCACTCGCAGTTCAGAGCCTCCTTGTAGAGCTCCGGCCAGCCCGGGGACAGGATGATGCCACTTAGGGCTTTAAGTTCCCCACCACAAGGAGCTGTAGGGGTGTTTGGGTTGGGGGGGGGGGATACAAAAATACAGCAAAGGCCCTGTGAGATGCTGTGGCTCAGCTGAAAAGATACCCTTGAGAACAACTGAACTTTTTGTAAACTCCCGAAGAAGCATACTCATCTTTAAGAATGACGACAGTTTATGCGGATTATAACGGGAAGCAAATGGAAAAAAAGTGCATCAGAACCGGAAGGGAAGCATGCTATCTGGACAGGATCCAAGTATCTGTGGAAGCTCTCAGGTGCTGTCATGTCGGAGCTGGAGGGCAGCTCCGGTTACCCATCATGTCTACAAGCCTGCTCAAATGCAGATAAGTTCCCGGAGGCCTTTCAGCGGCGGCAAGTTTGTCTAGAAGGATGATGACGCTTGACTGAAATCTGACTTCCTGCCTCTGCGTAAAGCTCCCGGGGACACCGTGGGATTTGAAGACGGATGACTGTTATGTTTCCGGAAGGCTTCAGCTACACAGGCAGTGCTACCAGTGCTGTCAGTCTAAGGTCGGAGCCAACCGAGAGCAGCGGGAGGAATGGTGGTTTAAGTACACTGATGGGCTCCCCCAAGGCTGTCAGTTCATGCCCCCCGAAGGTCTGTGCCATTGCACCTGCTGAACCCTCTGATCCCTCCCGTGAAAATGTCCACAGACAGTAAGCAGCTTAGCAACACATAAGAGTGACAGTGTTACTACCGGCGGTAACAATTTTCAAAAATTATTGGTTTCGGTTTCAGCACTTCCTTCCCACCCACTGACTACCCCTCAGCAAAGCAGGTGGTACAGCCCATTTTCACTTCTGCTACCAGGCTTGGGTGTGACCACTTTGACTAAAAGCAGGGTTCTACTGGACACGGGCTCTGTGGCTACGTCAGGGAGAAGAAACCACAGATGCTCCTGTCACGCACCAGCCGGTTCACCCAAATATAGAGCTTGCTTGGTTCATAATAACTGCAGGATGGGCCTCACTGCACTTTCTGAATGTAACCTCTCTGCTTTCATGCGTAATGTCATGCAGCTACGTAGTATAGGGTAGCGCATCCACCTGGGGGGGGGGGGGTTCCTGTCCCTGGCTCTTTGTGAGGAACATACCTGTCTTCAGCACAGCCCAAAAACAGACAACTGAGTGTACTGGTGTGCGAGCAGTGCCCCATGATGAGCTGGCGTTGCACCCGCAGTATCCCCCCCCACCCATGTTACCCGGGAGACGGACAGGCAACAGCTTGCTGTGTGTGTTTAGGTGAAAGAACTTGCATGTCTTGCACTTTTGCACATCTCAGCTGGGGCACGCAGCTCGGTTTTTTCTCTGACACATGTGAAGCCGCAGGCTCAAAGGTACAACCATAAGCCCCGGGAGGTAAACCGGCAGTCTCACGGTCGTAAGTTCACTTCCTTCACCCGCCATGCAGCCTGCTGACCCAGTAACGCCTCTAGTAGCAGCAAAACTCCCAGGGAATCAAAGGGGCGCTCTCAGGTGCACTACCTGAACTGTGCTGTTCTACACTATTACCGTCAGTCAGCTGTCACAGGGAGTATGGGATATGGCTCAGTTACCACAGCAGCGAAAGGAGCTGCGCATGCATCCGCATTAGCCCTCGCACAGAATGTGGGGTCCAGGCCTGGGATAGTGTGGGGGCTGTTTTGATGAGGTCCAATCACATGCCAGTGGGCTGTTCTTGGTCCTCTTGGTCTCTCCGTATCGGGGGTTCAAGAAGGAGTTTGCTGAGGATGCATATGTATTTCAGCAGTTACTCTTAAACCTCAAACGCTCCTGAAGGGAGCTACCCTTCGAATCACACCACGGATCACAGGTGCGCACATCTGGGTCTACAGCCTTCCAGCTGTACTCACTAATGAGTTTCGTTCAAAATTATTTTGCCGCTACGATTTTCAGGACGTACGTTACTTTGTTTAATTTCTTTTTTGTTTTTTGGGAGGGAATTATCTTTCTTTTGTATGCTTGACTACATTTATATAATGAATAAAAATGCTGAAGACTGCCTGAGATTATAGCCATCTGGTGTAAACAACTGGCCACATATGCATGCAAACCGGGAAAAGAGGCATGAGAAATCCATACTCATGTGTGACCTATGCTGTAAATGTACCAGCAGGAGTGGCTGATATTATTATTATAATAATAATAATTATTATTATTATTGCATCCACTCCTCGTTTAGTGACGAGTTCTGTTTCAGGTCGTTTAGTAAAACGGTCGCTAACTGAAAATCACTTGGTGTCACTGCAACTGTGCTTTGCACGGAAAAGATTACTGGTTGCAACTTTCTCATTCAGATGAAGTTCTTGTACAGCTACGCCAGCATTACTCCCACTCCGGTGTGCCTTGTTGGCAGACGTATGAAATTTGGTCATGCATGCATGGATTGGAGAAAAAAAAAAAAAAAAATATATATATATATATTATTTATATATACTCACCGTCGAATGGTTGCTAACTGAGGTAGTTGCTAAATGAGGAGTGATGGATATTATTACTCTATTATGAGGATATTATTACTCTTCTCCACCCACGAAAGGAAGCGCTAGTCACCTTCACAGCGGGGCATGGCGTTGTCCCACACAACGTTGCCGTCCTTCAGGATGCAGGAGATGGTCTGTGAGCCGTGGGTCTTGATGAAGCCCTCTTCACAGGTGAAGGACATGGAGCTGCCCAGCTGCAGGCTGTCCCCGAAACGCTTCCCGTTGACTGGCACACCGGGGTCTGGGCACTCGTTGTGGCGGAAGGCTGCGGGTTGGGGGTGGAAGGACACCCTTCCTCACACACTGCATGGGAGTGTCACCGAACATCCCGCATATGGTAGCAACCCGACCCCCGAAACTACGGCTCCTTGAACAAACTTTTCTGCAGCTGTTTATTATTTTTGGATCTAATTTGTTTCACTTAGGAAGACCAGATTGATTTATACGGCTCAGAAACTTCGGCGCTGGATTCCCAGGTTTGGGCAGGCTTGCGCGGCCGTCGACAGTGGATGTGGAGGCGATGCATCACCTGAGGATAGAGCCCAGCTCCCCCATAAACGTCAGCATCTTAGCCTCCGTGGTTCGACGCAGCAGTGACACACTCGCGATGATTAATTCCCCCGCCAGTCCGTCGCACCCAAAGCCACCCAAAAACTCATCCATCACCGTCGCTCTATTTATTAAACCAGCAACCATCTTCTCAATGGAGTTTGTCATCTTTCTAATTAACATGGATGATAGGACTAGACCACCCACGAGAGGCCATCAGCGAATCACGTGGTGGGAGACCACGTCTGTCTTTCATTATTTCTTTGTCTGTTTGCCTGTTTATTTGACAATTAATGCCATAATTTGCAGCACCTTCTTCTTACCCTTGAGAGAATCCCTGGAGAATCTGGACTCACTACCTGGTCCTGAAAGTTTAATGATATATTATGGGTCTGGGCATCTGCGAGTTGAACAAAATCTGACCTCATCCACATATTTTCCTTTCAAATTATAAAAGTTTTATTAAGCAGCATTTCAGAGTGGTGTGAGATAGACTAATAAAGTCAAAAAAACAAGAAAGACATAAAAAATAACCTGCTAGACGAGGACACAGAAGGGCCAAGACCGCCAAAGTTCTGGGCGAGCTAAACAGTGCTGTAGGTGCTCTGTCAACATTCATTTTATCTATTTAGCAGACAGATGCTATTTACTCTCTTTATATTTTATAACATGGTCATCTTGATATGTATGGTCAGTTTTGTTTGAACAATTTGTCACTACAGACACTGACACAATGTGCCAGACACTGAAGTTACTCTGCAATGGATTCTGAACTGTGTCAAGAGCATGAAACTCAACTCAATGAACAAGGGCGTTCAAGCTGGTATTTATTCGAAAAAGAATGTTGCTTGGCTGCATGGTACTGTAGCCATACATGTCAACCTGACTGCAGATGGGTGCAAACTCTTCAGCTTGGTGGCATCGGTCTCCATAAACTTCCTGATTAATTCTCTGTCACCTTCACTCTGCATCATTTTGTTATCGTTTGGTTTAGGCACATGACAACCCGTGTGGTGACAACACGGGCTAATGAAAATCAGTGTTACGGCAAAGCCGTGGGACTGGATACCTAAGGCTTACGTACTTGTGAAGGTGATGTTGAAGCCCCGGTCCGTGTTGGTGTGGTCTGTGAGGAACTCCAGTCGGGCCACGTGGGCACTAGTGGTGATGGGAGAAGGCAGCACATCCCCGGAGAAGGTGCCCAGGATAGGCGACTCAGCCTTGCCACCGTCTTTGATGGACAGGAAGTCAAACTGCTTCTCCAAGCTGAGGTCATTGAAGGCCAGGTTGATGCGGCTCTCGGGCTTAGCGATGATCAGCCAGACGCAGTGCATGCTGTTCCCGTACTCCTGGGGGTAGTTGGGGGACAGGAGCACGCCGGACGGGGTGGTGAAGTTGAAGAAGCAGGAGACTGAGCAGGGAGACGCAAAGAAGGCGAGTTAGCACACATCAAAGTGACCGGCAGCGGGGTAAGCACCGCGAGTCAAGGTAGGCTGTGAAGTAGCCATTACACAAAGCTCTCTGGAGATTTAACACGTAATTAGCAAAGAGTAACACAGAAGGCGGACCCTAAGCAGAGAACACAGACAAGGGTACGTAACACGTCAGGATACCCAGCAGGGAGGCAGCATAGCAGAGTAACGCTGGACAATAGAGAGAAGATTAGGGCATAGAGCCTAGTATAATGTATCCATGCCGCAAAGCAAAGGAAATCCCTGTACCGTATCATTACCAGGTAAGGAGAGAACACTCAGACTGTCTGGGGCTCAAAAAACAGGATACTGTGAGTAAAGGATATAGGAAGATTACTTGAAATGTGTTCACAAATTGTTCCCTTCGTGTTCTGCAGACAGGAAAGCTCTGAATGGCAATCAGAGGAAGAATTGACGCTCTGAGAACTGTTTTCAGACAACTATTAGCACCGGTGCTTTCAATTCTACAGCTACATCCTGATGAGTGGTGTCCATTCGTAACATTTAAATACATGTTGCAGATACACCTATTAACACAGCGAGGGGAGGGAGAGAGACAGAGGCTTCCAGCCTAACACCGTGTATACGGCCGTCTCTGCCTATCAATATACGCCACCTGACTGAAGGAGTTTGCACCTCATCACATCGAGCAGTCATATTTCACTGTTTATTTTTCTTTGCTTTGTTTTGCTAATTTTTTTTTCCCTTTCTGCCATCTCGACTCTCCATCTTGCACCTGAGGCTATCCATAAATCACAAGTTTGCTTTTACTTTTTCGTTCTTCTCTTTCTCTCCTTATTTTCTGCACATTGCCCTCAACTCCTGCAGTGGCTTTTCACATTCATCAGTGATCGAACATGAAGAGAGACCCTTGAACACCAGGAATGCTGCAGATCACCTTCCACCCACCGCCCTGGCGATATGGTCGGGTCGGAGCCGTCGGGCCACGTTGATGGCACCGAGGAAAACGGGCGGATAGGCGAGAAGGACACGGAGCAGGGCCAGCGACAGCTGGTGAGGCAGCGGGCGGTGTTCAGGGAGGGGGGTGATACTATGTTCATACAAGTCTGGGCGTTGAGCGGCGCTCGGCCCAAACTGCGGCCCCCCGTGTCTAAAGCGTTGCATCTCATGACTTTATTAGCCTCGGTTAGTGTGTGCGAGCGTATGTCTGTGCGTCTGTGGGGAGAGAGGCGAGCGCATGGCTGCGCGCGTGTAGGGGACGGCAGGCAAGTGCGTGGCTGTGCCTCTGAGTATCTGTGCCTGTCAAGCTCAGCCGTCTGGCTGCAAGCCTCACTCTGTAGATACTGCGGCTCACTCTGTAAATACTGCGGCTCACTCTGTAAACACTGCTCAGTGCTGCTCGTACCCGGGTCCTGTGCAGTGTGTTCTTCCGCATCGCCAGTGCATTCTTTACTCTAAATTGTACAAGCGTAGCTCAGCTAACTGCGGGTAGTGCTGACATCCTGATAACCCTGCAGGAGAAATACCACATCGGCATTGTGAAATATGGTCACTGCAATGGGCTAGCTAGCTAACAGGCCTAGCTAACCAGAGATCACCGCAAAGGGCTAGCTAGCTAACAGGCCTAGTTAACCAGAGATGACCGCAAAGGGCTAGCTAGCTAACAGGCCTAGTTAACCAGAGATCACCGCAAAGGGCTAGCTAGCTAACAGGCCTAGTTAACCAGAGATCACTGCAATGCTGTGCATTTTTCTTGATGTGTCTGAAGGCTGACCTTTGCTGTAATTCATCCAAGCCACAAAGCAGCCTCAGCCCTACCAGCCGCAGTATTGACTCGTGCCTTAATTAGTTTTTTTTTTTAATTAAGCAGTCTTTAGTTAAAGACCTCCTCATCCGATCCTGGCTAGTGCCAGTTAATAAAACTGACAATATGGACCCCGCTATAGACCTGAGGTTATTAGATGCTCACGTTGCCAGAAGGTATGGACTCTCGCTTGCCTTGGGCTGAAACCTCCGGTCCCTTTATCTTATTACAGATAAAAGACGGAGAATAAAGCAGGAAAGCACTGACCAGGGCTAACACATCACTGTAAAATGAAAAAGGCCACAGTTATCATCACAAAGACGATAAAATCGAGGGGCAGCTTGCTATAGTAATAGGGCTCAACCAGTCTTTGCCGATGGGAGTTTGATCTATTTTGTTCAGTTGTCACGGAAACAAACAAATGCTGACTGAAAGAAAACGAACATAAAAAAAACAAGTTCCTATATCACAGATCACAGTGATTCCTGTGGCACTGAACACATTTGGCTTCAGAGGGAGCAAAGGGATGTAACAGAAACCGGGCACAGAAGCAGGAGGGGAGTAACACTGACGGGTGTGCGTGGGGTCAGAGCCCAGTGGTCGGCACTATTCTGAACACTGTGACGAGCCGTTTCTTCACCAATCAGTACGAGTGTTTAAGAATTGTCCTTGCTGATTGGCTCCTGACACCTAGGGGGAATCGATATGCCTCTGTCTAATTTTAGACTGGCGAGACATGTTAAATAACCCGACCCTCGGTAACTATTTTAACGTCAGCGTGTCGAAAACTCGGCCCAGTGCTACTTTGTTATGCGTTCTCCGCAGCTCAAGGTATAGCCGGAGAAATAACAGTTAAATATTACATGTGCAGTTTTGAAGTTAGGAATACTGCCATAAACTGAGCATTGATCCACATTCGAAGTTGGAAGCATCTATGAAGCAAGAATAAATGCGGTGACGAGAAATGGGGGAACAAGACGTAGAAAAGAGAAGCACCTCAGAAGAGGGAGAGTGATGACAGGAGACCATCGTGTAAGTAGGATGTCCTGATATTGCTGAGTTCGAAGTGTCGCTGGTTCAACAAGGGAGGGGCCTGCGTTTCACCTGTTTGATCAATCACAGTCTTCATCGTATGACTTCACAGCATTGGGCCTTTTGTCGTTTTCAAACTTCTAGTCATCTGCCCAGGGGTTGTGTGTGGCTCAGTGGGCTACACCTCTGTCCTTGTGGTCACAGGGTTGCTTGTTCAAGCCTTACTATTATTATCATTATTATTATTATTTTAGCAGAAAGCACTGGTTCTAATTAATGCAGTGATATCATATGATGAAAACTGTGATTGGTTAAAGAAGTGAAACGCAAGCCCCTCCCTTGTTGACCCAGGGGCACATCAAATTCGGCAAACTCAGGATGTGCCAAGCGAGCTTGAGAGAATGAAACTGAGGGGAAGGCATACAGACAACAAACCAAAAAAGGACCAAAAACTGCCGCACAGAGGAATTATTGAAACAGTTTGCATGGAAAAAGCAAGATTACACAGAGAAGCACTCAGTGTACATAAAAACTATACTTCTGCTCCTTTGCTTGATGGCCTAATGAAGGGGTTGGGGAAGAGCAGAGAGGACCCACTCACACACGCAGCTGGGCTTCTTGGCCGACCACTGGTTGTTCTTCTGGCAGGTGATGTTTTTCTTGCCGACGAGCTCGAAGGCGGGGAGACACTCGAAGTGCAGGTGGTCCCCGTGCCGGAAACCCGAGCCATCCCTCTTGCCGTAGGCAGGGATGCCTGGGTCTCCGCAGCTGCCCTGGTCAATTTCTGCAGGCAAAAGGAAGGGATGCACAGTGAAGGACGAGAAGAAGCAGTGATGGTTGGGAATAGACTGGTGCGGGGGAAGAACGGAAATGGACAGGGGGTGAACAAGACTGGATGGCAAAGGCATGCAATAGATGCGAATAGTCATGGATTGATAGAAATTGCCAGGGATGAATATGGATGTGAGAATGGAGAGGGCTATAGGCATGGACAGCCACCAATCACTTCTTTAAGAAGTCTGGTGATGTCATTAAAGGGTAATGAAAATAGAGACCAAAAGGTCATGTAGGCTACGCCATATATGTGGCAGAACCAGAGAGGGCACATGCATTAAACATGGCAAGTGGGTCAAAACAAAATGATCAAACTGCATAACATATTCTACAAAACCAGAAATCTACAAAAATGATAAAGTCCAGCCATCTGCAGACTGAAGCTGGGACGTGAAAAGTGCTTGAGGAGACATCAGCTAGGGGTTCGGAAAAAAGACAAACAAAAGCCTAAACGAAAATGATGAAAATGAGTGAAGACAATCAGCTACAGTGACACACGCTGAAGAACTGAAGCAGCTTGTCCCAGTTCTGCTAACCTTCTAAGGCTGCTTAATTCTCGCTGGACGTGGGCAGAGTTGGCTTTGCTGCACCCTTGCATATGCTAAAGCACAAATCGACCCACTGACTAGTCTTGCGTCTTGTTTATGGCATAACGGTTTAACAGTTGCGAGCACATACATAAAGTGACCGTGTGGGCGCTTTCGGATCAAAGCGGCGACGCACATCAAAGCTAGTGCCGGCGTAACGGGTGGTGTAATTACTGCTGCTAAAATGAACCATTAAGGCGAGGCAGATAATTGCAGAGTGCAGCTTTGCCACCATTTTGCACCAGAGCAGGTCAATTAACTGTGGAACCCCTAAGACTAGTTACACTACAAAAACTCCTGCTCACATAAGTATAAAATATAAAGAACTCTAAACAACTTATTTTCAAATAAAGTTCAAAAAATGCATATGGTGTTTAGTATATACATATATGCTAAATATATACAACAGATGTACTGAAAAAGAAAAAGTTAAGTAAGCAGCTATGCAGAATGGGAAAAAAAACTCCGGAAGAATGACCAATTTATTAATATCGCCTCAATTTTCTTCCTGTGATCTATCCTTCCATCACTCCATGTCCCAAGATCTGTGGCCATAAACGCATGATGAAATCTTGCCTTTTTATTTATTTGATTTCTGGAACGTTCTTCAAAGCGAATGCATTTAAAAGCAATTATGACAGCGTGGCGTCAGAGCATGAGGGATCGGAGGGGCAGGGAGGTTGTACACTGCGAACAGGAAGAACGCAGAGATCATGGTGGAAAGGGTGCAGCTCCATCGCAGGGGGAAGAATATTGTGAACACTGGAAAGAAAAGTGCGCGAGAAGCCATGGTGAAGGAGGCGTAAGTATCCAAAACTCTGGGGGGTTGGTGCAGACGTTTGCTATCCGATTTAGCTACTCAGGCTTTTATTCTCGGAGTGCAGCTCCTAAATGATATTTCAGCTTGGAAGCTCATGAAATTAAATTCAGAGCATAGTCCATGTGAGTCTTTGCCTTCAGTGTGGCCTGCAGCTAGACAATCAAATATTACCAGGGCCAGTAGGCACATCACCAGTGGATCTGGGGTCCACACATCATAAATCAGATTCCCACCCTGATTCTGCTTTAATTGCATGAAGGAAGAGCTTTGGCCTCTTACGAAGGCTTTACGGTATGGTGTGAAGTTATACGTAACATGCACGATTGAGAACAATGCCATTTCGCAAACAAAAGTTATCAGCACGCCATGTCTATACAATGAAGAGACAGCAACCGCTATTTCAAGTTGACAGACATTTTCAGCAATATACCAAAAATGTACTAGATCATTTGTAGATAAAATACAAGTACAACAGGCATTTGAAATTGCATTTTCGTTGCCTTATTGTATGCAACGCCGTTGTGTTTAGCAACAACAATTGCCTTAGGATTCTTGGGAAAACTTTAAAAATGCATTTAAAAAATGCCACATTAACCTGCTATTTTAGTCCCACAGGGAATCATTATTTATTCATTGTTATTTGTCGTATAATGTTACCATGGAATGAATCAAAGTAAATCATTGACTATTACCATGTTGGCGACAGCTGTCATTGTCACGCTTGCCTGTAACCTTAAGAAACAGCAACAATCATCGTTTCGTTTAGACTTTCGTTCGGCGCCGCCGCCCCACTGATATGCTTCAACAAATACGAATTGATTTCCAGATTTTTTTCTCTCCAAATTAATTTGTTTTTGTTCGGATCTTTCGTTTACAGCATCCAAAACTCTAAGCATGTCAGGTCTTGTTTGCCCCCTGTGCCAACAGGGTAAAATCAACTTAGCTAATCAGCTGGAAAGGCGGGAGAAAATGCATAAAACCCGCATGGGTCGGCGTGGCGATTCTGTGCCAAGACTAGCCCGTGAGCCGTGGTTTTCAAATTTAACGAGAAGCGGGGCCCATTTGATCTCAGAGGGTCGTTGCCAGCAGAATAAAAACGGGACGTATCACTAATTGGGTCAAGCTGCACATGACTCCCAATGATCAAAAGACTATAGAACTATCCCCATGGGACTAATCACAGTGAATGTTTGTCCGGTTATTCTCTCCCTTAGCTTTTCTCCTTCCTGTAACCCACTTGACCTCCTTTCCCTGACATACCTGTTAGCGTGATGTTTCTAAACCCACCCCGTGACAGTCACTCTGCTTTGCATTTCAGGCTACCTTCTCCGGAAGCTGTAACGTGTCCTTGGCCTCTATGGGTTTCATCTCTAGATGTGTTCTGCAGGTCCATGACAGCCTGCGCTAAGCTGCCTCCCAAACTGACTGACAAGCTGCTATAATTCGAAAAGGGGCCCGTCGACATGGCAACGAGACTGGCAAGGCCCCTGAACACGTGTGACTGTACAAATGCCTTTCCCCAGATCTGTTTAATACATTATTTCTTTTAAATCGCACTCCCTGTAGAGGGGGCCATCAGCTCGAGAAGCCAATGTGGGCAGATGTTCCACTACAAACACGGCCTAGCAGGGAAGCGTCACATACAGGCACACATGTCGCTATGCGCTCCCCCATATCCATCATCCCCCCACTAAATATTCACATCACTTATTTATCCGTCAGATACTTGTGTTCCTGTGGCATCATGCTGTCAATCTCTTAGGAAGTTTTCACTGAGTAGCTAAACTATGGTATCTGTGCTGAATTTTAAGGAATAAATCATTATTTTACTGATACTAACACTGGCCTGACTGCCGACACTGTGATGAATATCTTACCTCTTTTATTGTTCTATAACCATGAATTCTGCTACTACTGCTGCTATTAAAACAAATAATTAATATGAATATTTTAGATTACACTGCATTTTACTGCTGCAAAATTATACAAAAGCTTAATCTCACTCATAGGCAGAGCCAATCCACAATGCAATACTGTTTCCGTGCATTTTAATTTCACTTAGAATATGACAGAAATCAGAGAGGGAAGAATGGACCGGATTGGGGGAGACTTTCCAGTATGCTGCAGGTTCTCACGTGCGGAGAGATGAGGCTCTTCCTGAAAAAAAAAAACCCTGGATAACAACATAAGTACCAAAAGACTGAGAACCCTGTGAAACCGGCCATTAGTAGCTATCCGTCTAAAGCCTGGCTGCGAGGTATGTTGAGAATACGATTAAGGGAACAGGGAAGTGGTCTTCAGGCCAAGATGAAAACTGACACGTCAATGCATTACAATCAGGATAAAATGCAACCCTGCAATATTAAGTTGCGTCATCGGTAGAAGCAAAGGTGGACTCAAGGCTAGGCTGTTCGAAGCCTGCCAATTCCTGATAATTGGTTCAGTAATGGGGCAACAGACTTGAACCGATGACCATGTTTCGCTGTCGAAGGGGCGAAGGCGGGTTTCAGCCTTCAGTCATTAGCGGAGCAAAATACCCCCATGGCTTTTACCTGCCGCCAAGACATTCAGAAGAGGACCTTAGTGCAGCACAGTCCGCAATGACATCTGTAGATTAGCCAATGCACACAGGCCTTTCCAGCCTGGTTATTCACCAAGTTCCTGTGCCATCGCATTATGACTTAATTAAGAGAACATAAGAAATTTACAAATGAGAGAAGGACATTTGGCTGTGAAGAACGACAAGGAAATCTTACAGTTTCATTACTCATTTACCTAAAAAAATGACATGGGTTCATTTGAAATATCCTTTGTGTTCTTCCTGTTGAGGTTAACAAAATGACTGTGGCATCTTTCCTATCAGTCAATTTTATATCGTTTAATTTGTATATTATTCTCTTAAGCTAGATACACAGCGCCTGCCCATAAACAAGCCGTCTGGGAAGCAAAATTTTAATGATATACAGCTATAAAGAGTCACCGTCAATAACTTCATCCCCTTCGCTTCCACTTCAGCGGGTGGAAAATGACGTATAAATCACCACGAAAGAAAAGACTGGGAAGAAAAATCTAGTCTGGATATATCGCGCTGACGAGCAACTCTCACGCGTGACCCAGTCTGCCCGCTATATTTATTGAGCAACCGTTAAAAGAGGCTGAGGAAACGCTGCCGCTGGACTCTTGTTTTTTACGGCTGACCAGAAACATTAAAGACACAACTATCAATACCAAACAGAATGACCAATTAGATCGAATGAGCTCTTCATACAGTAAGTGACTTTAATGGCCCTGCATTATTGGTCATTGATGCTACTTTGTCTCGCAAAGTACACAGAAACTGCAGCATAAGATAACATAATAAAATATTTATATGGCTAGTTTTGCTTAAAGTGTTTTCACTGTGATCTATCTTGGATATTTTCTCACAGGCCTCCATTGCATGATACTCCTCTTGTATGTTTACAATATCTTTCATGACTCAGGCACACAGAAAAGCTGTTCTTTAAGGCCAGTCCTGTACCTTCGTAGGAAACCTTAAAGCCGAGTGAACCGCTGGAGTCGTCGGTCTTGAAGTTGAGCCACATCTGGTGACTGGTGCTGACGACCAGGTCCGGTGTGGTGGTCCCAGACAGCCTGTAACAGAGCCAAGCCGGTGCACAGGTTTAGCTCTCCGCTAAACCAGGGTCAGAACCATTTTCCCTTAGTGTCAATCTGCTTTGGCAAGTGAAGCCTTTCAGGACAGAATACGTGACTAAAGCTTTTGACGACAGCATACCAAAGACAGGATGAGGACCAACCATCCACGGAAGGCACATGCATAAAAATTGATCTTTTAAACTTTACGAACACGATAAATTTTCAAACAATTATTAACTGCAGTCTGGAAGAAGAAAAAAAAAAGAAAAGAAAAGAAAACACATTTCTGAGCATCTGGTGTCGCCAACGCCATTACAGGCATCAATATTCAACACATCACAGTCAAGTGATCTTGTTTTAACATTGAAATGCACGGAAATTAAAAATTTGGTCCTGGGTATTTATTCCACGCGCCGCTGCACAGGGAGGTCATAGACAGGGAAAAAAAAGCAAGAGAATGGGAGACAGAGGGAAAGAGAGGAGGAGAGGGGGGCACCAGCTGACACTCACACATGGAAGACTGTCTTCTGGTCTCCGATGGACGCGCCGTCCCCCACTGTCAGCGTGTCATAGCCTCGCTCCAGGTCGAAATCCTCGAATGTCAGCTTGATCACCTGCGCATGAGTGGTCAGTTTGTGTGACACCAGTAATGCTGACACCTGCGTGTGTCCATCTCCACCACGTCACCCAACACACACAAAGGAATATACCAAATATACACACCAGTCTTAATGGTTAGATATGCAAGACCTGTATTTACATCTGTAGAAAAAGATCTGAGGTAATCCCATCTAATATCACTAAGATTTAGTGAAGAGCAAAGATAATCATATACAATTAAGTTGACCTACGTCATGCAATAACTTGGCAGTTAGGTGCTTTCCCTCTCAATCCATAGAGAAAAAAGATATTATGAGTTTGGTATTTAGACTAATTCATCTTTATTCCAATGCTTAAAGTTTCATATACAGCATAAATTTGCTTTATTCAGGTCTGAATAAATAAATAATCCAATGAACGTTTTGTTCAATGAAATAGCATACAAGTTTACAAAGCATGAGAACCCAGCAAGACGAGCTGTCTAGGCTCCCATTTCAAATTGGCTGCCACATTTCCGCTCAGTTCTTGATGTTTTCGGAGTGCTTTGAGACTTCAGCCTAATGAAAAAGCTTATATAAATGCAAATTGCATTTTGTCCTATGGTAAACAAACTCTGTAATGAAAATTGCCAGGGATGGGGGAAACGCCATTCCAGGTCGGATCGCACGTTAAACGGCGCGTCCCTTCCGTGAGGTACGACGGACAATCTTTTAGGCTTCGCTGGTCTGGCTCGCAGGCACCAGTCGCGTTTGTCCTCATTTGGTAAGGTCTGCAGGTTTGAGATGGGCAAGTTCAGCGGAGGGGAAAAGGACTGAGTGAAATGCAAAATCAAAATTACAGGTTCTCTCCACACCCCCCCCCCATCCCCCCCAGAGAGGAAAAATAAATTATGTTATTGCGTTACAAGAAATATTATATGAATGGATACAATCTTAATGCCCCCCTTTCTTAAAATTCAGGACCAAAATGACCTTTACATCCCTGATAGATCACTGTTTTAACACTGAAGTGGCCAAGATATTCCGAACATGAGGACGGTATGATAATATAATGTCATCTGCCAAGATGCTCAACCTTTGAAAGAGTTGCAAGTTCCCGTCGTGAGGGAACTTCTGATGTTACCCTGGTTATTACAAATGATTTAAGCGTTTCACTTTGGATTCCTTAAGAATAACCTAGCTGGCACCTCTAAATTATGCCATGTGAAATGTACCGGAGAAAGCAATATCTCTACCTTAGAGTAGAAGGTCATTTCAAACCACATCAAATCATGTTACAAGCGCAGACTGCTATCGCTGACTTTCGCTGTGGGTCTTCCCACAGGCCGTGCTGCATTAGAGTTTACTCACACGGACCTTCATAAAAAAGCCATTATCATACATAATGCACAATTCCTTGACGGCATCAAAAATGCGCATTTATACATTTGACAACAAAATAATATGCCGAACTGTATAGCATTTATCCAATAAGCAAGGGGTTCCCTTCATCTTCCACGCTTGTGCTTGAAACAATAAACTCTTTCCTTTGGTACTACATATAATCCAAATAGGCTACAAAGAACCGTGACTAAAAGTTACTATCATCAAGGTGCAGAGAACTTCCCACATTCGCCTTGCATACCCAGAGCCTTTAGCATGAGAGCAGCAGCTGAGGCCACTGTTTCCAGCTAATCAGAAGCTTATCAGCTTATCAGACTGTACAGATAGCTGAAGCCCCTGGCTGGTCTGGCCTTGGGATGTGAAGTTTGTTCTGAAGCTCCCATTGTGACAGACATGTTACACAGGTCATTGCAGTATCTTATATCTGTGCTGATTTCATTGAAAGGCCATCTGTACCCTGAAGGCCCTGGTTCGTCACGTCTTTGCATGAGGTTACATAGCACTGAATTAGCCTGCTTAAAGTAGAGATGTTTTGCTGAGAACTGAGTTACAACTCTACTGGGGTCCATAAGAAGTTCGCTTTGCCTTTGGATGAAACCAGCTACTCTTTCAAAAATATATAACAGTCCCTCTCATGATCAGTCAGATGTTCCAGACTCATCTCTTTGTGATGATAAATTAATTCTATTCTGATCAGTCATTATCCCATTTCATTCATTCATGAAAGACACAGATGGATAAAATTATTCATGAAAGACACAGGAAATGAATTTCTGTCCACCAATCACAGCACAAGTAATGGACAGCACCTATGGGAGGGGTGGGTAGGAAACAGTAAAGTAAATAAAAGCGAATGAACCGCACTTGGGATCAGAGTGAATGTAAAATAATAAAAAAGACAAAACATAAAAATGAAGAAGCAGCAAGAACGGCTTTCATTTGGGACCCGAGCTGAAACAGGACAGCACAACAAACAGCAAATGGAGTTAGTATGCCAAAAAGTATTTGGGCAATTTAGGCCCTCCATCAATACAAGTAAAAAACACTTGGGATCTTAGGGAGACATGCTGTATCAGAAGTGGACTTTCAGGCAATTTAATGAGTCTTCTTTTACAGTGATAATAGTTGTTACAGAACACTATAAAAGAGGCTCGTACCTGGAATTTCAGTGAATCTTAATAGTCTGAGATCTATATTGAAATTATTATTGTAATTACAATGAATTGCAATTACAGTTAATTAAATACAATTATTTAGTGCAAGCGGCCAAAATGAGTTTCCTCCGCAGGGTGGCTGGGCTCTCCCTTAGAGATAGGGTGAGAAGCTCGGTCATTCAAGAGGGACTCAGAGTAGAGCCGCTGCTCCTCCGCATTGAGAGGAGCCAGATGAGGTGGCTCGGGCATCTGTTTAGGAT
>JAODLD010000052.1:14008454-14020020 GCA_026781065.1 Mormyrops boulengeri | reverse complement strand
GGGGAGGACGGCACGTATGGGCGGGGCAGAGGGGGAGGACAGCACATATGGGCGGGGCCAGAGGAGGAGGACAGCACATATGGGCGGGGCCAGAGGAGGAGGTCGGCACGTAAGGGCGGGGCCAGAGGGGGAGGACGGCACGTAAGGCTGGGGCCAGAAGAGGAGGTCGGCACGTATGGGCGGGGCCAGAGGAGGAGGACGGCACGTAAGGCCGGGGCCAGAGGAGGAGGTCGGCACGCATGGGCGGGGCCAGAGGAGGAGGTCGCCATGTATGGGCGGGGCCAGAGGAGGAGGTCGGCACGTATGAGCGGGACCAGAGGAGGAGGTCGGCACGTATGGGCGGGGCTAGAGGAGGAGGTCAGCACATAGGGGCGGGGCCAGAGGAGGACAGCTGAGCGAAAAGCACTGTGAAGATGGGGAAGGAGAAGCACACAGGAGGAGGGGGGACTGGCCGTGAGCATGCACCTCTGCAGATGGGTCGATCGTCACTCCAGCCCACGTAGCTGTCTGTCACTCGCAGGCAGGTGATGCTCTTGGAACCCTGCAGCTCATAACCTTCATCACAGGAGAAGTGCACCGTCGAACCCCTCCTGTAGGGGGAGACAGACAGGATCACACACTTCTCATTCTCATTCAGTGCAGTCTTTCTGTAGTGGCAATGCAGCGGATTCACCCAGCCAGTGACAGGCATCGGTATGTGGCTGTGTGAGTCTATAATACCTACACACACCCCCACACACACAGCAACGTGCACATAATTGCAGTGAAAGACATTTCAGCCTAAGAGTGAATTACAACTTTAGCACAAGAATGCATTTACAGCTAGCGAGGGGGCCCTGGTGCATGAAAAGCAACGACAGGGCTGATTCTAAGAATTTTTAAGGTGGGGGGGCATAAGAGGTACCATAATTAATACAGAGGGGCCAGCCCTATTATTAGCCAATGACATGTTTTTGATTGGTGAGTGACAGGAAAAAAGGCACTCTGGGGGCCAATCAGCTTTGAGGTAGGGACAGTGCCCCTGTGACCCTGCCGCTGACCTACAATAAGCCATCTGCATCACTGAGGTGCTGGAAAGAAAGAAAACGAAGAAAAAAACACAAAGAGCGTGTCCTGCTTGGGGCGATGCCTGCCTGTGGCCCTGCTCGGGGCGATGCCTGCCTGTGGCCCTGCTTGGGGCGATGCCTGCCTGTGACCCTGCTCGGGGCGATGCATGCCTGTGGCCCTGCTCGGGGCGATGCCTGCCTGTGACCCTGCTCGGGGCGATGCCTGCCTGTGGCCCTGCTCGGGGCGATGCATGCCTGTGGCCCTGCTCGAGACGATGCATGCCGGTGACCCTGCTCGGGGCGATGCATGCCTGTGACCCTGCTCGGGGCGATGCATGCCTGTGGCCCTGCTCGGGACGATGCATGCCTGTGGCCCTGCTCGAGACGATGCATGCCTGTGACCCTGCTCGGGACGATGCATGCCTGTGACCCTGCTCGGGACGATGCATCTGTGATGCTGATCGAGACAATGCAGAGAATGCAGCACCAGCATAGAGGTCTCACCTATTCTCATCCACTAATACTGGATCCTTTAATGCTGAGGGGTGATATATTAGGTGACCCCCCCCCCCCCAACACACATGCTTACTCTCACTACCCTCTGAAGCCTGAAGCTCCACGTCCCCAATTAGACACCTCAGCCAGGCAAACACGTCTGTTTATCCAGACCCCCGCCCCCTGGGTTGACCTTTAACAACACAGAGTCAGAATTTACTCTTGATCCTCATATCCCCCTGGAGGCCATAGAATTAAGGAGAGCATCCCCCCCAGTAGCAAAGAAAAAAAAACATAAATGAAGTCCTCACCTGAAATCGGAGCCTTTCCTCTTCCCTCGCTCTGGGATTCCCGGGTCCGGGCACATGTTGTGTCCCTGAGCGACACCCATCTGGGACACTTAAAGGAAGAGGAACAGCCACTTAGAGGGAGACAATGAGGGAAACAGGCAGCAGCAGGGTGGCGTGTGGCTCAGTGGTTTGGGGCTCTGTACCCATGATCAGAAGGTTACTGGTCCAAATCCCTGGGCCAGCACACTGGTGCTGCCATTGGGCCCCCAAGCAAGGCCCTTAATCCTCAGCTCCTGGGGCGCTGCACACTGGCTCACCCCCCGCCCTCCCCCCCGAGTCTCCTCCCAAGAGCGTCTCATAGAAAGCAAGATGGGGTACGCAAAAAGAGAATTTTGCCACTTCTACTTTGCCCATGAGTGTCAAGTACAGACTTTACACGGGGCATGTGCTCGATGCTTGAACAGGGGTCGGGGGTGTCCCCCTCAGGGATCGGGGGTATTGAAAAGGGGCACTTAGAACCTAAAAAGTGGGCACTTTTAATTGTCTGGCCAAAAGGGATCACGCGCCCCCCCAGCCCCCGTCCTCTGCACATTCCTGTGGTCTATAACAACATGAGAACATGAGAACATGAGTAAAAACACAATCCAGAAGCTGGCAATAAAAAAGGGACACAGGAAAAGAAGGAAGCAAAATAATAATAATAATACTGTCAGGCACAGTAACGGATGCAAAGCAATTACAGTAAACAGATCAGTCTGCATAGTAAACAGTCCATTAAATGGATCATGATGTTCAGATCCAGGGCCGTGACCCCCATGCTGATTTACCAAATCCTCGGCAAGAGTTTCTAGGTGGGGAGAGACAAGAAACTGTTTCCGACTCAACTCGACTACCCCGGCAGAGGCCAGAAGGTCAGCAGAACCGGGGCCTGGGTAAAGGTGTAGTGGTGCCAAAGACTCAAAGTTGCCTGGAAACCCGACACATGTTGATTCTCAGGGGCTACTTGCATATATCTGCTCATGAATATTAACGAGCTGGGAAAGGGCATTCCTGTCAGCGGATGCTGGGGCTGGGTAGGGAGGCTTACACAGCTTCATTTCTAACGGCCTCGCCGGATATTCACTGTGAGATGGTGACATTTTCTTACAATGATGTGAGGGTAATAGAAATGTAAATAACGAAGCTGCTTTAGATGAATAATGGAACTTTCCGCGAATATGATTCCGTGTGCCGCCGCAGAAGGAACCTGGAATGCAATTAACGCTTCACTCCGGTTGCCTCGCCGCACGTTTACCCGCAATAACATCCTAGCGCCTTGTCTGCAGCGCATGCGCTCCATGGCCGGCAAACTGCGGGGGTGTGGGGCCCTCGTGTTTAGCTGATGCCGAAAAGGAGCCCGATTAACATTCTGTTTACGCTGCCGTCTCAAGGTGCCACATGTTTAACACTTTGATTCATGCTCCGAGGACACGATTTAAGTAAGCCGACACAAAGGAAATGGGATCGATACAGAGTAAATCTCAATACAGTCGCTGGGAATGCTAACGTGCGTCCCGCCTCGCACCAACCCGGTGTGTGCCAGCAATTCACAAACAGATATTATGTGGTGGGTGTCTCTGCTCTCAGCACAGTGGCGGAAAAGCCGATGCCCGCCTCGCCCTGCTCCGCCCCAGTGACTTACACACAGATATTTTGTGGTGGTTGTCTTTGCTTGGCAGCATCTTCACACCTCGGGACTTCAGCTCTGTCATCTTCTTTACTGTAAATAATATTAATAATAAAATTAATAATAAAAATGTGTTATTGGTCCCTTGAGCAAAGTTCTTAACCCTGGGGACAGGATGACTCTGCTTTCTCATGTGTACGTTGCTTTCGGATAAAAATGTCTGTAAAATAAATATAAATGTAAGAAATGGAAAAAAACCAACAAACAGACAAATAAGCAAACGAATAACAGACAAACAAACTTAAATCAATAGAGACGCTCCTCTACTTACGAATTTTCAACTTACGAACCTTCAGACATACGAACGAAGAGGACTATAAGTCCAAATTGTGTTAGTTGGGCTCCCGTTTCCTGTCCGCAACATCTTTTTTTTTTTCTGTGCGCCAATTCCGCCTAGTACGACTTCTGGCCACTACTCCCGCTGTAGCGTGCGTACTCCCAGCATTGTAGTTCTTTGTACTTGCGTATACTCTTAAAATGATGTTGAATAACAACTTCCGAACATTTCAAGTTACAAACGGCCGTTCGGAACATATCTCTTTCGTAAGTAGAGGAGCGTCTGTAAAGATAATTGAGTTGATAGTGTCGTGAGGATTATCTTAAGCAGTGAATTAGTAACTTTAGTGTATCAATAATATTCTATAACGCCATATCTGGCAGGACAAGAGTAAAGTAAATGGATGGATGGATGGATGGATGTTACATGTGTGTGTCTGTGTGTGTGTGTGTACAATACTGTGCAAAAGTCTTAGGCAGTTAAAGAAGATGTTTAATTTTGGGTAATAAGTGTACATGTACTCGGAACAAAACCATAAGTTAACATTAGAATAAATCGCAAATTAAAATTAACAAGAAAAGCAAAAATGTATGCTTTTGTCCAAAAAGTTACTGATATCCTGTCGAATGGCTAACTGAACACCACTTCAGTTCCCAAACCTCTCGGGCCCTGTCTATGTATTTCTTACATTTCACAAACAACTCGCTTAATTATTTAATAGTTTAAATCTTTAATGAGGTATTGATTAGCCATATGAGGTGTGCTAGTGGTTAAGTCAGAAATACATGGGTGTGTTGTACACTTGCCGCAAATGCTGAGGTGACTTTAGGAAAGGTTTTGAAGTGGATACGTCGACACATTTTTATGGACATATCATGGTTTTATACCAACATGAAGATCATGTAAACAACATCTTCTTTGACTGCTTAAGACTTACACGGTACAAATTCCTGTTTTTCCACACTCCTTGGATGAAAAATAATCTCGAACAAATGGGTTACCCAGTTTGTGTCAATATCTGCGCAACCATTTCTTATTCCGCTATGTCAGATCCGCCATCCAGCTCAGGACTACTACTAGGTCCAACCTAGCTCTCTGATGCTCCACTTCATCTGAACATCTACCTCACCTGTCCCGACTTGGTCTGACACATGTATATGCTGTCTCTGTGCCTTTGAGCCTTCTCCGCTTCACCTGAACACCTACCTCACCTGTCCCGACTTGGTCTGACACATGTATATGCAGTCTCTGTGCCTTTGAGCCTTCTCCGCTTTGCCTGACTGCATGTTCACTGGCCTGTTCCCATGTACTGATCTTGATTTTCATTTAGTGCCCATTTCACCTGCCTGTTTTCTGCCCACTTTCTCTTCAACAACGCCATCTTTGCATTCCGACTGGCCTGCCTGGTTTTGACCCCGGTTTTCTACATTTTGACTACGATTGCGGATCGCATCATTAAAGTTCCCTCGCACCATTCCTGGATCCTGTCGCCTCATCATTAGCGCATGAGCGCATCGAGGCAGCCTCTGCCGCACATGTCATCAAAGCGTGTGCAGATTACATCGCATTTCATTGCCTTACATTTACATGATATCCTTATTTGGACTGACACACCTTGCCACTATGTCACAATGCAATAAGCCATGGAAAGAAAGGCTGTCACATTAAATTATACACATGAATCATGTAATGTTGCACTGACACTCCGTCAAGTCCTCTTACGTGATCCGTAGAACAACTACACTGTGTTTAAACAAAATTCTGGCTATTTTTTAAAAAATGAGTTCACCCTCAACTTCGATGAATATATCGTCGACATGAATGATATTTGCATTAATCTACCGTGAACCATCTCCATCTTCAACATCTATGTGTAAGTATTCTGATATGTATGATTAAGTATGTAATAAAAGTCACGTTTTATGTGGCTGTCATCAACTGAGAGAGTATTAAACAGCAAACAACAGCAAACACCAAACACAACTGATAAGGACTGTTTTTTTTTTCCGCCCCCAGACAGCCTCTCTCCTTTGACTGGATTAATGCAATCTGTGATCTCTCTATAAGACCAAGGTCCTCCGTGTGGTGATATGGTAATAAAGCAAACGAGTCAGAGTCTCGAGATTCTCATTGTGAAGGAGTCATTAAATGAGAAGGATCCTCATTGTAAAGGAGTCATTAAATGACCTAGTATGTCATGTGCACTTTTTATTGGTAGGGGTGTATACATTGGATGAAAGAGCTGAATGAACCTGTGAAATTTAAATCTCATCCGAGGGCCTGAAGCAAATCAAAGCCATTAGGGAAAGACGTACCATGAATCAAATGTGCAAAATTAGACATCATTAATTCTATGAAGAATGGGTCTCCATCCCAAATTTCAATTCGATTAGGCTGCATAAAGTTGGTTCAAGTAAGAGGACGGAAATAAACGCTGTCCTGTGCAGTGAGCTGTTTGACCTGAGCCCACTCTGCAGTGTCCGGTTTGGTAAACGGCACACGGAGTGAACAGCAATCCGTGCAAGGTGACGTCAAAGAGCCAGCTGCTGGGCATCTGAGTGGTTTAACACGCCCGTTAGCGCTCACTGTCATTAGCGATCGTTAGCAACAGCAGCAGAGACGTTTATGTAGATAAATCCACCCACAGCGGTCCTATGTGCTCCACGGGGCTGTTTAGCGCCTTCTCGCATCAATTACCGCGGCAGACACCGATTTGCGTGTGTCATATTTTGGTTGTCTGTGAAATGTACGCCCAGCGTACGGTTTGACGCCTGAACCATAGAGCCTGAAGATCCCTCAGTGTGTGTGTGCGTGAGCGTGTGTGTGTTAGAGGATAATCCCATTAAGGTAAACCTGGGTACGACGCTGCTTTTAGAGATTCACACATGAGAAAAGCGGCACCTTTACCCTCATTCTCTTAGCTGGATGTGTGTGTCACCACAGCTGTACTGACTGGGGTGTGCTAGCTAAATATGCATCCACCTGTCCATCTGCTTATCCGGTATGGGTTCACTCTGAGGCCGGAGCCTATCTCAGGAAGCACAGGGCACAAGGCAGGGGGCACCTCAGACGGGATGCTGGGTTATCACAGGGCACACACTCGCAATCCAAGAGTAATTTAGAAACACCAATTTGCCTAAGCACATGTTTCTGAACTGGAGTGCTTGGAGAAAACATCAGTTTAAACATGGCAAGAGCTGTGTTGTGATTATTATTATTTTTATTATACTTTAGGTACATACAGTCCACAGATGAGCATCGGATGAGGCAAGTTAAATCAGAACCAGCCAATCCAAGTCCACTACAGAAGTCCATATTCTGAACATTCTGCCATCTGCTCCCGTTTGTAATGATGTGTCCCACTACATACGCTACACTGGCAGCTTTACCACGGGACCACAAGATGGCACCGGGACAGAGGAGCGGAAGACTAAAGCCAGCTACATTTAAGAGTCATGAAGCCCCTCTGCAGGAAGGGCCATCTGAAAATCTCATTATGAGCTGATTCATTTCATCCTTCTCCCGACGCAGTTAATGCATCATTTATTTATCATTTATTTATCTAACATAAGCACCTGCAATCCAATTATCAGAATAATCTTCCTCATGGAGGTGCTGACCTTAATGTGGATTGGGATTAGCTTTATTCAGTTAGGCTTGTCTTCGTCCTTCATATTCTCCCACCATTACACCGTTGAATTTGGGAGGTTTCCAACAAAGACTTACCTCTAAAGTACTCGGTGTGATATTAATATGCAGCTAAACAAATTGGTAGCAATGCCACTTGTGCTTAAAATGCATACAATTTCACGTTAAGCTTCTGCACTTTGATCCCGACTCTATTTTTCTCCGTAATTATGCATATCACATTCTGTCTCTGATGTAACACAGATGCGCCTGAAAGAGATGCATACTCCAACTGGGAAAACAGATTATAGATATATATAAAGTGTTAGACCCATCCATCCATGCATGTTCACTGGGACTGTTAACTGCACATGCTGTATTAATGTAAACAGATTTGCATGCGTGCATTACAACAATCATAAGGAGGAATATGATCATTCTCCAATTTTCAGCAAGAAAGATATTCCAAACGCAAGCAGAGGATCCTGACAGGACGCCAGCAGTTAACAGAGCAGCTTAAAGAAATAGGTAAGTAGATCGGCTTGGGGGTCAGGGGGGTAATCAGGGAGGCCTGCATTAAGCCACCACTCCGGCCACATGTTAATTATATATGCTGATATCCATTGCCAAGTGATGACTGACAACACAGGCTCATAGGAAGGTGTGACCAGCTTGGGAAGAAGGACTCCATAGATATATTGCTGTACTTTATTAGCCACTGACTACATATTGCCGAGTTCTGCCCAGTTTCTGTATTATCTTTAGAGTCTCGTAACCAAGTGAGGCTGAGTGACCCAGCATTACAATGTACCTGTTGCATGTAGCCAATACTGCCCCACAAAGGCAAAATGCAGTAACTACACTAACACTGAGAAATAGGGCTTCAGAGTTTTTTTGATTGTCCACCCGTGTGTGTAGTAGGTAGGTTAATGTTAGTGTAGTTATTCAAAACCAAGCATAGATATACTAAGATTCTGTCATGAGGTAAAACAGATTCTAAGAGACTCGACGTTGGCTATACCGCAGTCATTGTGTTTGCTTTTGCATGAAAATGGCAGTGAGAGTGTGGGTGAATGAGGAGTGGCGGTCCAGCTGAGCTCATGCGGGTGAATGAGGAGCGGCGGTCTGGCTGATCTCATGCGGGTGAATGAGGAGCAGCGGTCTGATTGAGCTCAGGCAGGTGAATGAGGAGCGGTGGTCCGACTGAGCTTGTGCGGGTGAATGAGGAGCGGCGGTCTGGCTGATCTCATGCGGGTGAATGAGGAGCAGCGGTCTGGTTGAGCTCAGGCAGGTGAATGAGGAGCGGTGGTCCGGCTGTGCTTGTGCAGGTGAATGAGGAGCGGTGGTCCGGCTGAGCTTGTGCGAGAGAATGAGAAAATGTGGACAATCTGAGCAGCACCTCACCTTGGTACTGAGCACTGAAGCCCCGCAGTCTGTGATTGCCGTCAGAGGTGAAGTGAAGCCGCAGCCAGTTCTTACTGCTGATGATGGGGGAAGGCAGGTTAGGACCCGAGAACCTGGAACAGAGGGCAGGAGAGGTGTGAGGATATCAGCCTGAAGAGAGGCGCGTGTCCCTGAGCTAGTCTACACCAGGGTGTCAGAAAAATCCATTCATTAACACGGGGGCATGCCCCTGGTAAGGATCAGGGATAGAATAATCAAATGCTTTTATTGATCAGACCCATGGAACACACCACGGTAATTGCATTTATATTCTCCAAGTAAAAAGAGTCACCGTGGAGCATTTGGAACGGCTATGGGCCTCCATCATTCAGAACCAATCGCTTTTCAGCATATGCACATGAAATGAAATCCTGAGGCTTCCTGTGCAGAACCGACTGTTAACAGCAGATGGACAATCAGAGACAAATTGGTCCGAAGTACGCTGATTGACTTGGGAAAAAAAAGAGTTTAAAGCAATGGTGGCCTCCAGAGACATCATAAAAAGCAGATCCCAATCCCATTACTGTCATTCAGGTGTGAATTTCAGAGCTATGTTAAGAATATCTTAATCCCAGAACCTGATCAGAATTCCGCGCTTTAATCCTTGGATCAACAGTTGTCCCCAGAAGTAATTAATACGGCTTCCAGTCTGGGATTATCTGAACTGGCGTCCTTAAATCCAGAATAAGGCATCAAAATGATTTTAAACAGTTCAAGAAAAACATTCTCATTCTTAATAATTGCACAAACTTCTAGTGACCACAGCAATTTGATCTCAAAAAATACTATAGTCATAAAAAATATATTTGTAAAGTATTTGATTTATTTTTCAAAGACGTTCATCCACAGCGGCACACACGGCTTAATGATTAGCCATCTTCTCCACTGAGATTTCACTGAAGTAATTCAGGTCAAATGCATCCATTAAAGGTACAAGAGCAGCTCCCTGCGGCGACGGGTACCAGGAACCTATCGGTTTAACGTTGGCATGCTTAAGCGGCCTGCCTCCCACTGGCGTGGCTGCCTCCGGACGATGGAGGTCAGCACGCGGAGGTCCGTCCGGCGAGCGGCTGCGGCAGATGGCCCTGCTAATCACCCAGCAGCCGCTCCCCGTCCGGTCTGCGCCCAGCTGCAGGTGCCTGACGCACCTCGGCCCTTCAGCCGGGGAAATCTGGCATGGGCTAATTATAGATGCATTACGGGATGAAGTGTGGTAATAAGTCGCCCCAAGGGTGGTCTGGAAAAAAAAATAAAAAAGCTTTGAGGAAACGCTGAAGACAGAGTGCATTGTGGGCCCCGCTCGCGTCACGTGCCACGCTCCCACGACAGCTGCACTATGCCCGGCTTTTATGCTGCGCCTTCCTTTGGCGGTCGGCCGGCATTCCAGCTTTGGAAAAAGGGAAAGGGACACAGAGCCGGTAGGGAGGCCTAATCGGGTTTACACTCCAGCTGCGGTGGGACTGGTACCCGCCTCTGGCCTGCCCACCGATGACCGGCTTTCTGGGATACCTCTGATGGAGGTTCAAAACTCTGATGGCCAATGAGAAAAGCAAAAGGGGATATTCCAAAAAATTACCCAAATGGGCTGGAACATATACAGTAAAAGCACCCTGTGACTTTTGACAGTGCTACAATAAGTGCATCATAAGCACACTCGTTAGTGGCTGATTATAAAAGCTCCATCATGTAAACCGTGATTGCTTTGACAATGGCTGTAAAAGGTGAGGATACACTGGGTAAAGGATTCAAAATGTCAACAAGGTACAGAAAAGGCTACCTTGACATATTTTTGGTATGAAACTGCTGTAATATACTCTGTTGGAGCTTCAGTGCTTCCTACACTAATCCATTTCCCATTAGTGCCTATCCAGTATGGGATCACAGTGAACCAGTGAACCTGGAACAATGCACAGCGTACGAGGAACATTACAGGGGATGCCACGCACACACACTCACAAACTGTGGCCAGTGCAGAGACACCCGTCCTCCTGGAGCAACCCACACAGATACATGTAGAGTATATAAACTCCACACATGGAGATTTAGAGGAGGGAATCAAACTCACACGCTACAGGTGTGAGGTGACAGGGCTACTGAGTGAGTCCCCAAGCCACAGGAAATTTACCGCAGCTACTTATGCGCTTGTGACGATGACCTGCGTCGAATGTTTAAGGCACTTACTCCACCACTCACATGCCCAGACTTCCAAACTCTCCTTGAACAAAACTCCCGTAACCATCTGGAAAATAAATAAATTTAAACATAAACATTTATACGGCGCTATTAATTACACAATGCGGCGAGAAAGCAGATGGCACATGCAGGGAGGCACTCTGACATTGAAGGGGTGTGCCGAAAGTAAATGGGGGGACGTGGGGCGACAGAGGCTGCTCCCGTCGTACGTGCCACCCTCCGCCCCGGAGCGTCATGGCAACCGTCGCCAACTCGGGCAGCTCCTTGAGATGGAAGAAGGGCTAGCCTAAACTGACAGATGTGGTGCGAGGCCTCCACCATCCGTGGAACTGAACTTTCCATCACCACCCTGTTACGCAAGAGATTGGTGCTTGGGCACGCTCCGTATCCCTCTAGAATATTGTGTGCAGCAATGTCCTTAAAAAGGCCAAATGACTATTTCAATATTAGTTTAAATACTAGAACTCGT
>JAODLD010000052.1:13993211-14008354 GCA_026781065.1 Mormyrops boulengeri | reverse complement strand
GGATCACCAGGTTCTGAAATGCTCATACCAGCCCATCTGGCACCAACAACCATGCCTAATTGAAAATCTATTGAATCGTGGGCCCGCCCCCCCCGGCGGAGGGGGGTAGGGTAGTAGTAGTTATTGGTCAGTCAGCATTCCGTGTCGCCACCCCCCGAACTTCTTCTGGTGCAACATGAATCCATCCTCCACATATCATACCGTTAGAGGGATGCCGGGCAATTTTAATCGGGATTCAGCTCAGGCCCGAGTGAAAAATAAGGGACAAGGATAAGGGAGGGGGTGTGGTCTGTGTGTACTCAAACCCCGCCCCCAAGACAGACCCATCTGTCACAATGGTTGGATAGTTAAGAAAATGAACTTGCAACTAAGATGTTTCTGTTTCAAGTCCCAGGAGGAGAACCAATGATGTACCATTTAGTTAATGGCTTAAGGGAAGCCATCTCAGTAAATAAATCAGCATGAAATGCATCCGTGCATTAATTTCCGGCTTGACAAGTGTGGCAGGGGGCGCGTGGGTGCCAGTCCATCCTGGCATTTACACACGCACACACAACTGAAGAGCACATTTCCAAAACACACAGGTCCATGGGAAACATTTTTGAGAAAATATCTGAGGACAAAGTGAGTTCTGGAAATTTAAAACATGTTCTTCTTTGCATGGCATGAGGACTGAGCGATGAAGGTGCCTGACTTTAGGTCATCGGCAGTCTCATCTCAAACACATCAAAAAATGGACTGAGTGAGTTTTACAAAGTGCTCTTCAATTACAGATGTCAGATCACCTCGACCGGAAGCATCTGGGTCATGGGGGAAGACTGATGTAGCCGGAGATAATTGAACACAAATGCAGGGAGAAAATACAGACTCCCCAAACAGATAGGCAGGGGACCACCCACTATGTAAAAAAAAAGATTTTAATTAAAAAGTACAGAAGTGCACACCTCTCCAAAAAAAGAAAGTGCAGCCAAAATGCATGGCCCTCCATGCAGGGCTCATTCTCCCCCCTGAAGCACTGGGCCGTAACTCAGCAGCTGCAGCCACACAGCACTACCAGGGCAAGGTTACATGGCCAGGAAAAACCACATAGGAGGAGGCAAAGCCAGTCTGGACCTCTCACCTCCTCTAAGCACAAGGCATCTTAACATAAGAGGGATTCCGTTTAAAACCTGGATTTCACGCTGGTGATGCAACACTGCGGTACTCTATGGACAGGCACCTGTCTGGTTCGATGGAGACGGAGGACGTTTGGGGATCTTCATGCCACCCTGGGTCATCTTTGGTGCTGGAAAATTCATGCTCGCCCTCGGTGAGCTGCTTCAAGTGGCCCCACTATGTGACAAAAATAGCCACCGGCTGACAGTGAGATGTACTGCTCCTCCCTGTACCCACCTCCCTCGCCCCAAGCCTCCTGTCAGCCACGGTGTGATGCGTGTCATTAAAAACAACTACACTGGTACAGAGGAAAAAGGAAGAAATGCCAAGAAGTAGCAAGAAACATCTGTGTGCGATTTTATCGGGATGTACCTCGGCAAACACGCAATAATGACTGATTGCTGATAAAAGTGTGAATTAACACATTTAAATGGCTGAACACCTGAGGTAGAAATGATGGACAGAAAAGCAGGGGTGCGGGTAGGGGCGTATGGAGGGGCGGGGCCACAGGTGCGCATGCAGGAGCAGGGGTAGAGGCGTATGCAAGGGCGGGGCCACAGGGGCGTATGCAGGGGCGAGGGAAGGGGCGTATAACTGACTAATTATACAACTGCCCCCCCCTGTGTGAATTATGGCCTCTCTCATGCCCCTAACCTAAAAAAATCCTAGAATTGTCCCTGAAGGGGGCAGACTGACAGGGCAACAAGGAGACAAAGGCCTTTCACAGAAAAACAGTCTGCCAGTGTTATTTGATTGGTTAAATCAAGGGTTAACTGTGTCCTGAAATACAGCAGGGGGAAAAACAGATGCAGAGGTGCTGAGAGCAAGATTAATGTTTTCAAGGAGATCAATCATCCTCAGACCTGCCTTCACTGAAATTAGTTTTCTCTTTTTCACATTTACAATGTAAGTTTTTCCTCCTGTACAGCTAAGGACTCACTCTGTGCCGTGTTAAAATTGCAGAGATGTTACTATTATTTTTATTTACTTGCTGAACTGACACTTTTGTCTGGCCAAACCGGCGCAGGTTCTAGTTTTGTACAATTACCCAGCCAGATGTTTCAGTGATGTGAGGAGGGTTAAGCGGTCTGGCCCAGGGTAACTCAGCGGTACTCCGCCTGGCACCGAAGTCTGGAAGTGCTCGTTAACGAATGTGCTGCTTTGCAAACTGGCACCATTTCTCGACAGACTGTGGTTTCCAGGGCCCTTCCACAGTCCTTATCTCCCACATGCGACACATCGCTTTCAAACATCAGAACGGCATGTAAAATGAAACATTCATGTTTGCCAAGCTCTCGGTCGCGTTCAGAGATGGGCAAGAAGAAAGGGGACTTTAAAAAGGCATCCGAAGCAGGCTGGAACAGACCAAACCTGGCATTTCACGGCCCCCTAGACCACCCTACTCCCACTGTTTCCTACCTCATTGGCTGAAGGAACATGTGACCCACCTATCGTGTGATGTCGAGGTGCCATTCTATACTCTTCAGCCATGTTTTAACCCTAAATGTGAATGTCACAGTGTTCGTGGAGCGGGGGTAACTCAGATTAAAATCTGGTTGAGGACGGCAGGGACTAGAGACGCCAAAGCCAATCGCGTGCTTATCCACATCTCCAGGTCACACTGTACTGTAAGTGATCACAGTGAAATGTTAGGCACATTCTGCTGACCAGTAGAGACAGTAACTTTCAATACGATCAGCAGTGACTTCATTACGGTGTCACATTATTCGACTGCTAAGTCCTCTCACCCGAAATGACTTGAGCAGTTGACATTTTTACGGTTAAGACATTCCTCCATATTCATCTACTTTAGTAAGCGCTTACTCGATGTCGATGGCATGGAGCCAATTGAGAGAAGCTCCCCAGATCGCAGCACCTGTCTATTACAAGGCTCTTAGCCATGCAGTTGCTGAGGGCAGTTTTGAGTCAGCAATTTAGCCCAGAAATATAATGGAAGGAAATCAGGGTACCGAACGGCAAACATCAGATGAGAATATGCAGACTCTTGACATTTTTGGATTCAGTCTCCATCTTAAAGGTACAACAGCAAGCCTCCTGCAGGGAATTGAGGGATATCACCTCCTTTTCTGGCACACCGCCTGATTAAGCTCCTGTAAAGTGCTCTGTCCCTCTATTGGCTCCACCTTGCTCCAGGATCTGCTCTCAACCTTCCTTTGTCTCCCTCACATGTGAATAAATTAAAGACATGGCACCCACATCTTTGAACATATTCACTTAGTTCCACAGTCCCAGTTTCCAAATCAGCACCAGAAATTCAAGATGAAGTCCTCAGACCACCTTAAAGAACAATCGTTAAAGAAATGTTCTCTTTTGGGGGGATACAGAAATTTAAGACGACAGGGATCAATTAGATGAGATCAATGCAGATACTTGGAGATGAACTGTGCTGAATAAAGTTCAAAGAGCTCTGACACAGTCTCTTCAGATATACAGGGCATTAAGGACTTCTTTGGCAGATCTTTTTGAAAGAACAAATATTTTACATTCTCTTTGTACAATTTCATGTTCTTTTTTGACGACCTAACTCAATTTTGGATGACGACAACTTTGAATTTATTTAAATTTAATTTCTTAGCATTTGGCAGAAAACTAAATGAATGATGAATTACGAATATGATTGGCGGTTTTTTTTTCTTTTTTCTTTATTTCTTTCATTGTACTGACTGGTCAGATTAAAAAGAGTTTCTGAGATGAAAGGCAGACACCTGTAAAGACACACAAAAGGCAAACTTCTAAATGAGAGAATGATAAAAGGAGTACGGAAAAAGCAATTGAACATCAGACGGTAAGATGGTGAAGTTGTAATTATGACTTCACCAGAGCGTTCATACATCATTAAGTCTTAGACTGAGTAAAGCATATGATGAGAAGAATAAAGACTGGGACAACACTGGGTCTGGGAGAGGGCTCAGGAATGCTGTCAAAAAAGTAACGTTTAATAGTTAGAACAATGGGTAACCTTGGGCGGTACTCAATACCAAGAACACAAAGATGGTACTTGTGGTCTTGGCAAGATCGGTCTTGCTATCTTGCTTCCCCAAAATTAACTCGGGACACATTGAATCATGAGATGATTCTCGTTTGGCAAGGATACAACTGGTGATCTTTGATATCTGGGGCAGGGCAAGGATGACATCTGGGGATTTTTACCATCCTCTATACTTCTGGTCTTGATATTGATGTAGAAGATGATGTAAAACAAGCACATGGGAACACAAGTACAGTCAAGTAAACAAACTGAGAAACACCCCTTGGGTTTTGGTGCATCTATCTATCCATCTGTCTATTTATCTGTCTGTTATCTATCTAGGACATGTTATTCAAAATATCTCATTTATGATATAGTTTTTTGAAGGCAAGTACAATACTCAAGGGTACAACAGCAGCACCCAACAGAAAAATGTGTGCCTCTAGAACTTTAAGCTGCAAGCCAGTGGGCGAAAGATCAGTCAGTTTTTCCGTTTCTTTGCTGTCTGTGGGCCAGAAAACATGAAAAAAAGCAGTGAAACTCTTTGCTTCAGGTCCAGGTTCATAAGGCACCTTTCACTGTCCACAACGGGATTACGGGGATTGCTGCTGTTGGCAGAAAGTTGGGTGAAAGGAAGATAAACAAGTGAGTGAGACCAGACAGATTTTTTTCTTTTACAGTTTGTATATAAATAGTCTAACAATTTTGGACTTATCAGTCTCACACAACTGCTCTTAATAAGGGACAAATGAAATGCCCATTTAAATCATAATGCAATTTGAGCTGCAGTAAGCTTCTATTAATGCACGGCAATTATTCGAAGAGACGCACTGTGCCGCTGATAAGCCATGGAGAAGAGGAAGTATAAAAAATGTCTTTATAGATTGTGCCTATCATAAATGTCATTAGAGGTGCCATAAAGATCTGTCGGAAACCCCCCAAATCACCGCTTTCCATTCATTTTGAAGCGATTGTGTGCTAAATGAAGAGGCACAAGGAAATGGATCGTGTTTCCACCCACATCTCTCTCTTTCAAAGAGGAGAGTCAGGCTTAAGGCTGAATCTCTATCCTTCCACTTTCCTCGAATGGGATTCAGGACGGTACTCAATGTGAGCAAAGTCTCCAACCTGCACCACAACTCATTCTATCTAACGCTGCTACTCTGAAAACAGCCGACGTGAATTAGAGCCTGGTACCTCGCTGCTGGCTCAAAGTTGCATATTTTACCCAGAGGTCTGAAATTAAGAGCACATTTAGAGTCATGGAAGATTGCATCTCAGTGGTTAATTGCCCACGGTTGTGCAAATGTTTGGTGTAACAGCAGAGTCTTGGATCTGCTATTTTGTTTACCTGTTTTTCATATTTAGATTCAAATTACAAACTGAATTAAACAAATCCCAAATTTAATCTTAAAATTAAATTTTAAGCTCCCTTGAAATATCATGTATCTTGAGGGATAATAGATTTCTCATAATGTGTGTGTGTGTGTGTGTGTTTTAACTTTTTTAAGCCACAGCCTTTAGTTACATACTGACATATGTAGCAGCATTTTTCATGGGCTACCGTAAGCTACAGAAAACCACCAAGCCCACAAACTCTCGGCATCGGGAGTTTAGCACTGAGGGATGGAGCAGCTTACAGCAAACTCAGTTAGCAATATAAGCAACAGGAAGTCCATTATCAGTGGCCCTCTTAAGGAACACAGAGAGGCCAAAACACTAAAGTACAGGAGAGTGCAGGACCAAACCGAAGTGAGCGAAAGTCGGCATACCAGGAACAGCACCGGGTCTTCCTGCTCAGCACTCCTGTCAGCTTCTTCATAGTCAGCCGTAATGTCACTGCTGGCAGTGATATCATCCAGTTTCAAGGACATCTCACTTCCAAATGACCATTACACTGCAGTAAGCTGACCTTTAGGAGATTAACCCTCTTACCGCTTAGAAATTGGGGTTTGTGTCTAAATGCATCTAGTTCTTCTGAAATATAGACCGGCAGGTACGGGCTTACCAATAAGTGGATTTCACAGATTCCCTTTAGACTTATTTATTTATTTTCTGGTTTATTTATTTATATTCTGCTAAGCAGGGACATGTGTCACTAGGGGAGCAGTGGACTGAACCAGTTGTGATTCACAAGGGCAGTATTTCACCTCTCCTTAGACAGGTCAGTCTCATGGCCACTTTGTATGCCTGCCTGCCACCTACAGCGGACCAAGGTTCAGGTAACTCTAAAGCTCCAGTCCATCTAAATGACTCTGCAACTTGTGCACATTCACACACATGCGGAGTACTGAAGGCAGGGAGTCCCTTTGAAGTGGCAAATCTCCTGCAAAGATCTACAGGTGCTGCCGCTCCTACAGCTGAATAAGCAATGAGAAATATCCAAGTCATTTCAAATGTACAGTCAGGATTTTGCTGAAAACAGTCGCTTATGCAACCAGTGTCATTCAACCAATCAATCGCTCAACCAGTTCATTTTTGAAATGCCTTCACCAGGCTTCTAGCTACTTGTTTCATTATTTATTATTTTTCCTTGTCTTGCTGACAAAGGTGATGATACCAGGAGATTTCAAGATCCCTTCCCCCCATCAAAATAAGATGCTCAGCCACGGTTCATCGCTGGCAAAATCCCTTCTACAGTTAATAGCTCTCCATCGTCCTCATTTGAAAAACAGCAGTACCAAGCCATTTTGGACCAAAGCATTCCCTCGCCAGCCTTAAACTGAAATGTTCGTTTTATATTATCTTTTTTAGTCTGCACTAAAACTAATATCACTTTGTTCAGGGCTCTTGGAAATGGGTCTCTATGCCGATGGCCTTCTCCACGTTCAGCCTGCGGATTTTAATAGCTCCGGAACTCCCTGTTCCCAGAATTGATTGGGGTTAGTTCCCTCATAATGACCAAAGCCCTGCTAATGGCCTCCCAGAAACAGTATTAGCTGGTGCAATTTCCCCAATCCCCACCTGCTCTCACTTCAGGGTTTGATTACTTTCTTCTAAATGACAAAATAGAAAAAAAGTGATGAAAAGTCCCTTATTTATTGAAAAAATAAATTTGCTGAATTAGAATCCAGGTGCCAGGTTACAATCATGAGTTTGTTCAGGATAGTATTATTATTATTATTATTATTATTATTATTATTATTATTATTATTTATTATTTGATTTAGTGACAAAAAAGTTCTCCAGATGGAGTAGTGGAAATGAAATAAATCAGCATGTAGTGAAAGGTCATGCGACTGTATCGCAATGATTATAAAATCAGATCTAACAGCCAACAGGGTTGGCAGTATGGGCACACTGCTGGTCCCAGGTCAGTAGGTTGTGGCACCGCCCCGGGCCTGGATACATGCAGCGATATGGTGCGGAATGGAGTCGCACAGCCGTTGTATCCACTCCTGTGGCAAATCGACCCACAGCTGTTGTAACTGGCCCTCGAGATCCTGCACACTGACACTGGGCTGAATTGACGTCCGCATTGATCCCACACATGATTGGGGAAAGATCGGGGGACCTGACCAACCACGGGAGGACCTCAACATAACGCAGGCAGTCTATAGATACACGTGCCGTGTGTGGACAGGCGTTGTCTTGTTGAAAGACTGTACCAGGGTGCTGTGTCAGGAGGGGTAAGACATGTGGATACAGGATGTCACTGACTTAGCACTGTGCCGTCAGGGTCCCCCGAATCACTACCAGAGATGACCTGAAGTCATACCCTATGGCTCCCCTCACCATGATGCCAGGTGTAACGCTGGTGTGTCTCTTCAAAACATTGGCAGGATTGGTTCTGTCCTCTAGGTGCCGCCATATGCGCACACGATGGTCATCCATGGTAATGCAGAACCGAGACTCATCGCTGAACGTGGTATGATGCCACTCGTCATCAGTCCATGGCTCCCGGTTATGGCACCACTCCAAATGCAGCCATCTCTGTACTGGTGTTAACGGCAGCCTATGCATGGGACAATGAACCCGTAGCCCGGCTGATGCCAGTCATAAAGACACGGTGCAGGATGACGCGGCATGTTGTAGAGAGGCCAATACCTGTGTCCGGATAGCAGGCGCAGATGTCATGCAGTTCTGTAATGCTTGCCGCACAATACGGCGATCCTCACTTGGTGTGGTCTGTCTTGGACCTTCACGACGTGTGTGGGTGACCTTATGTGCCCATTGGTTCCAACATCGGGTGACTGTGACATCTGCATGCCCCACATGTCGGGCAACGATACGACCACCCAGCCTCATGTGACCCCTATCAAACTCCGTCATGTGCAGTAATGTTGTCTAATGCATCCACGAGGTATCCTCTGTGTCTGGTGACTAGATGTGCCAGCTCCTTGCAAATCCAATCATTTACATACCCATCACTTGTCTGCACCAAATTACATCCAAATCGGACCATTACTCCTGGGTGCTTAACTTTTTTCTTACTAAGTGTATTATTATTATTATTATTATTATTATTATTATTATTAGTATTATTAGCCTGACATGTCGAGTTAGACATAGTCAACACCTAACTGAACAGTTTGAGTAGTTTCAAGCTTCTCCCATGTTGGGTACATGTCACTGGGCATCCTCGGTCGATGCTCTCAGGGTCCAGTAAAGAGTGATGGTAGAGATGGAATATGTCCACTGCGGGCTTGGAAGGAAAGATACGGAACATTTGTCTCTGGTGAATCTGCCACCGCATGCATTTTTTTCGACTCCGCAGTCTGGCTATTCCCTCATCGATCGCTCTCTCAAATATCAGTGTGGCAGAGGCTTATAGCAGTGGAAAAGGCCATTCTTTTGCGTACGGGTAGTTATCTGTGGGCATGTGAATGTCCGCCTCCTCGCATGCTCAGAGGAGCACAAGTGTGCCCACGGAAAGGCAGCGATGTGAGCCATGCTCGTCACTAATTCAGCGCCAGACTAACTAATTAAACCTTTCTTAAAGTCATTTGAAATATGGCTCGACATATAAGCACCTTTTTTCTGCATAAAGAATCACTGTGGCGATCGTTTCTGTTCAAATCTTAAAGTGACTGTTTTCCACTGAGCTATCATGCATATTTCATGAAGAAGCCTTTGGCTGCACAATAGCGGATTGCAAGATCTTGCATTATTTTTTTTTCATGTTTTCGTTTTCTTTTAAAAAAATACACCACGAATTCTGATTGAAATGAGCTGCCTTTTACAATGAGGGGGGAGGTCCTTCATCTTTTCCTGCTGACTTTTTTCTGTATAATTTATCTTTATTTTGCTTGCCTTCTGCACGTCTGCACATGCACACGCCAACGCAAACACACGGGGGAGCGATGGGAGAATGACTTCCCATGCCCTGCGATTGCCTGGAATCAGTAGGTCACAGTGATGTTATGGTTCCTTCTCCAACAACTTTCACTTTGCAGAATGGAGACAGATAGCACACACCTCAGATGCTGCTATTGGTGTCAAAAAATAAAGCGGGTGAACAAATAATAAATAAATAATGCAAATAAACCAACAACCAAATGAGACCAAAGATCACCTGTTTCTTTCCATCTGTTGTTTCATCCTTATTCTCTCAATGTCGTCTTTCCAGCTTCCATCTTTATTACACTGCCTGCAAATAATCAATCAGTAACTACTTTTGAAGCTATGTGTTTAATTTAATTTTACACAGAGATACACAGTTCACATTAGCTGGGGCACTAATATATAAACGATGAAGAGATAAAGAACAATGTCCAAAATTCACATGTGCATTCCATACGAGTCTGATTCCAAATGAGCCATTTAATGAAGCCATGCAAAGTAAAAAGCCCCCCCCACAAGTACTTAGCCTCATGAAGCCGTCAGGATGTCTCCGGAGCCAACTGTTTAGCTATTACAGGCAAACGTACCACACTACAGTACAACTGTAATGTTAACAAGGGCAATGGAAAATGGAAAAGTCTGGACCTTTTGAAAAACTCAATAGGATATTCAGAATAACTCTAGAGAAGTCATTTCCTAACAGAGCACAGAGATCGAACCAGTGACCACAGGGCTTTCCTTGCCCCAGTCAGGATTTAGTCGGTCCATCTTTGTTATCATGGCACTCACAACAAAAGGAAGAGGTCAAATAAACAGCCGCACACCTAACAAGCCTGCGTCAATCAACTTTGCTGTCGTTATGGATGTTGACCGAGGGCAGAGCAAATTAGCTGCCAAGGTCACGCTAGTGTGTTTCCCCGGGAACGAGCCGTCACGGTGGGTGTTTCCCCGCGAACAAGCCGTCACGGTGGGTCTAAGAGAGGTGGCTGCAGAAAGAATATAATGATCCACAACGGTCTATTAGAACAAGATGAGCTTTTAGTTCTTGGTGAGAGGGAGCCATTCATGCTTGACCCAAGAACAGCACGGAAAATTGGGTTCCTGATAATTCAGTGAGGAGAGGCCGAGCACTGAAAGAGAGACGGACTGATAAAACAGATAATTAAATCTTACTTGGCCTGTTAACAATACATCCGGAATCCTCTAAAAGACTAAAGCTATTACGAATTGTCCGTTAAGTCTATCTGAAGCATGTAAAGCACTTGTGTTATAAATGAGTAGGAATGACTGTGAGATGTTGAATATTGCTCAGAAATTGTTTGGGTTTGGGTGAGGCAGAAGTGAACTAAAATCTGTTTTCTCAGGCTGCTGGGGGAGAGGGCTGTCTGTGTGTCTGGGAGCTGTCAGTGTGCAGACTACCTGGCTATGGGGGATTTTAACCCTGGTCCCTGTGGTGTGAGGCAGCAGTGCTACCCAGGCACCCCCTCTCCTACCGTTCCCTACATGGGGCTGATGTATTTGCTTTCTTTAGACAGCAGCTCACGTTCTCAGTGATCAAAGTAAAAAAATTCAGTGATCATGGTACCTGCTGTTTGGACCTGGTAGTTTGTGTGAAGCTAAGTAAGCTAAGCTACTGGCCAGTGCTTGGATGGAAGACCAGTTGGGTTGTCGGTCAGTTGGGGTGTGCCATTTGTGCTCCAGTAGCTGTCGTATGGGGTGTGCCAGCTTTCGTAAATAGGTTACTAGTGATGTTTGGTTGACTAGTTCATCTATTTCAGCCCCATTCTGTGATATCAAGGTTACTCCAGTTCTCCGCATCTAAGTCTGTGTTTTAGGTCCCTTCGCCCTGAGGCTGCACATCCAGTCAGCGGCCCACTGATTTCCGCGTTCCTGGCGATGAGGTGCCTGGTGGCACTGCAGGTGGCGTGGTCTGTTTCTGGGCGTTCTTTGTATTTCGTCATTTGTGGAAGTAAATAAAATGAGTTGCACCAAACGCCCCGAGTCCCGTAGCGTGACAAAACCATTAGCATTTGCCATTTGCGGAGAAAATGTTTAAAATGTTTTCAGGAGTGGCAGCATGATGGATTTGCCAAATAAATTTATTCTGCAAGGAAAAAAGTTGATTTCAAAATGAGCGATGCGTAGTTCGGTATTAGTCATTCAGAGCGTCGTTCCTTTATTATTATCATTTTGTTGTCGTCGTTAATTAATTTTAATGAATGCTACTCAGTTCTGACGATGTTTGTGGAATCAATATGATGTATACTACCATTGCAGCTGTATTGTGACTTGCATCTGAATTTTTTGTATCAGTTTGTATATCTGTGTGTGTACACACACACACACACACACATACACACGCACACACATGTGTGTGTCTGTGTTGTACTTTTTAACTTTTTAAGTATCTAGCTCTGAGATTTCTGTCGGGGCCATTCCTGGTTTTAGTTTTCAGCCTTCACTTTTTTAGCACTCTTCTCGCCTCCTGACAAGACCGTTTTGCTGATCCTGCATTTTGACACGTCCCGGCACCTGTCGGCTAATTGCAGATTTTCGGGGGGCGGGCTGTCGTCATGACAAGCGACACCGTGAAAGCTGACAGGCAGCCTGGTACCAAACGCCGTTAGCCTGTCAGGTTCCTCCCCGTTCAACCACTGCACAGACAAGAACAAACAGGGACTGAGCTGGGAAGGAGAGGCTATACAAATCCAGCAGCCTCCTGGTGGTGTTGAACAAACAGCCACATTGGCAGTCATGATTTTGTCTGGAGAAGGTGGGGTGGAGGGCATGGGGGGGGGACAAGACAGAAAAAAAACAAACCTTTGCTCCTGTATTTGATCCTAAAAATCCACAGAGGTGGGCGATACAGAGTTTCACCGTATGCATGTTGCTTGCTCAGAGAAGGTCCACCAGTAAAACTAAGGGGGTTCAGGAATCTCAAACAAACACGGATGTGACCACAAGGGTGTCAGAATGTTTACAAAGTAACAGAGCTCACCATTAAGTAAACACTGTGGTGGATTATTCAGATTCACACCTGTGAGGATACGTGCATGAATACTCATGTGTGTGCGTGATGTGTGTGTGTGATGTGTGTGCGTGACAATCTGATCTAAGTAAACATGCACCAGCTTTTATTAATCTCCAACAAGGTTTTTTTCCGTTGTATTTCAGGCAATTCGTAGCCATGATATTAGGGCTTTTTGTTACAGACAGCCATGACAAGAAATCACAGGCCGTGGTCAATCTGTATTTATCCACTGGCTGTGACAAATTAAACAATATGAAGTACAGCTTGATTTAATGGGGTAAAAAAAACATAAAGACCCCTTTGCCTTGCACAAGCTAGTTGTGACAGGTCCCCCCCCCCACAAGTGACAAGCATGGAATTTCTAAATCCCATAAAGAAGCAAATATAGAAAAATGTAACATCTCTCATCATAGCCCCTGACCGCATCTCCATCCTGTCAAAACGTCACAGGCGTGATGGCTGTGCGGCTAGACGGCCCTACGTAACACACAATTTACAGCAATTTAAGACTTTATATTAAAACTTAATAACCCTCTTTCAAAATGGATCCTCTCAGTCATGCTTATTTTAATTATATTCTTATGTTACTTCAAATTTTGAACCTGATAATAAAGAGATTTAAGTGATGCTAAAACCGTTTCACCTGCGGCGCCTTTTCGGCAGGGACAGAAAAGATGGGACAATCCATGAGGACCCCAGGACCCAAAAGGCCACCAACCCTTGTACATATCCTTGTTTACCGTCGACCACTTTTCTTCCTGAACACAAGAACAAAAGTTAAAAGGCAGAACAAATTTATGCTCTTTTCATTCTTAAGGGCAAACCCATCTCTTACTCCCTCTACTTTAATCAATCTTTTTAATGAAATCTTCATTTTTGGCTCCCACACCATTCTGCATATAACCTCAGTGCCTCCAAGGAGCATTTTAAACAAAATCTCGCCCAGTCACTCATATACATGAGCACATGAATAAATACATCCAGACACCGTTTGCTCCGTATCATCTGAAATTTTTCAAGGAAAGTTACCCACACATTTTCGGAACGCTGTCATTATCACAATTGCTGGACATATTTGCTTTTGAATAAAAGGGGGGCCCTTGACTGCAGTCAAAAGCCAGTATCTTGGTGGGGACTCTCCACTAATTTCAATGGGGAAAACTCTAATCCCAACATGAGGACCGTAACCCCTACCCAGCCCTAACCTTAGCCAGAAGCAACAAAACAAAATGCAAATCTTTGGCACTTTTACTTTTTTGATCGTGTTCAATGATTTTAATCAAATGGAATTTCCCCTTGTGGGGATTGAAAAAATGGTCCCCGTAAAGTCAGAGTAATAGGTTTTTATCGCATTGTAGAAACATTTGGTCCACACAATGTAACACGCACGCATACACACAAACATTAGACGGAATGCCTACCAGGACATGGAGCCTCACGAGGACCATGTTCCACAGCCAGCATGCAGCCAGACGATCTGAGAGACGCCATCAAGGCCCTGACCGTGATTCACCAGGCGCCAGCCATATCTCATGCATATCATCATCATTTTATAGGCCCATTGACGGTTCGCTATTCAGTCTCCTTGCACCTTCACCCATTCATACATTCTGATGTCTTGGCAATTTCACATCGTTGTGAGGAAACTAGAGTCAGGTCTCCAGGAGCGAGAAATGGAGCCCTTACATCAGGAGTTTATGTTTTAATTCTCCACATCGATGTGACCGAAGCACGCAGCCTGCAGAAGTTCCCCCACCGCTGAACTATACTTAACCGGCACGTACGCACATTCCTGTGCTTTTTATCTTAACCGGCACGGACGCACACTCCTGTGCTTTTTATCTTAATCCGCGAGATTTGCACTATTATTTTTATTTTTAAAAACCAGACTGAAGTACCACTTAGCTTATGCTTGCAATAAATTAGAGATGCTGTTGTACTGATTTGTATTTGAAAAACTGGTTTCTTTTCAGTTTTTTCTTCTTCTTGGTTTCCAGTTTAACCAAGAAGGTGCATCAAAGTGAGTGTGGCCCCTTTCCTCCATGGGCCGTGAACAACAGGGTACGACAGTCTCGGGCCGTGCGAGGGGCTGGGCCAGCGTGCTTATCAGACCCTCACAGTGCGCTCACGTCGCCTTTTTAAGGAGTCGCCGTGCGATATATTCTGCTCATTAACCAGCAGCCTGCTGACAGGGCAGTTCCATTGTGCCACCATTCATAATGTTTCCCAGATAAAAATGGCTGAAGAAAGTAAGTAATCTCTTAGTCATTCTATTTCTGTATCGCAGGCCCATTCACTGCCCCCAACCCAAGGCACATTAGAGAGCCATCAATCCTGCTCACCAATTTGCTTCTTGGATCTTCTTCCTTTTTCTTTTCTTCTGAACTTCTGCAGAGTGTTATTTTGAATACACTGGAAGGGCACTGGAATCCCTAGAACGCCACACCAGCCCCTGCAGCTTTAATGGCGTCGTTATCCTAAAAACGCGAGTGCAGACGGGTGGCTAATGTCAGCGGTGGATGCCGGATGATCGTTACCGCTCACCGAGACGGGCACGGAGCTGGCTCCCATCACCGTCAGGCATGACATGCACACGGCATATGTTGACAAACACACCACGCCCACAATCTCAGCTCGAACCACCTGGAGGCTGTGTTTACCCGGGCGCCCCGAGGGGGACAGAGG
>JAODLD010000052.1:13941355-13986115 GCA_026781065.1 Mormyrops boulengeri | reverse complement strand
TTTTTTTTTGTTTTTTTGGTGTTGTTTTTTTTTTTTTTTTTTTTTTTTTTTGTTACATTTTTTCCTATTTTACGGGCCGGGGGTTTTTTGGGGGGGGGGGGTTTTTTGGTTTTGGGGGGGGGGGGGGGGGGGGTAGCTTGGCGTGGATCCCTGCATTCTTCTGGCCATAGAGAGAACCTAACCGATCCTTGATATGGAGCCAGAATAATCCCTCTGCGATCTTCTCAATTTATTATCCCCTTCCTCAGTCTATTTTTAGCAAAGCTAGGGAAAGGCCCATCTCCTATCCTGGCCTGCAGAAAGCACAAACGTATCGAATAAGCTCATGGATCACTAGCACTAACAAGGGCATAATTAATAAAACGAATAAATCTGAACAGGGGCACAGACAGAAAGGTAGAGTCTGAAAAACCACATCGATCCACAAGCCGCCGCTTGTTTGTGTTGCTAAAATCCATTCTCCACATTAAAGAGGGAGACTCAAACTCCATAAGGGTGCCAGATGACGTTTGGCCAATTTGGATGAGCTGAGTCAAAGCATCAAAATGAACTGGAGGACGATTCTGCGGTGATGTGATTAGCCGCAGCCCAACCACAAATTGGATCATTGAAATATGACCTTCAGAGAATCTACTGTATCATCATAATGATCGAGACTTAACAGCCTTAACAGTTAGAATGAGTATGTCTCATTGAATTTATTGTTACTTGTATGTTCCGTTGATTAATTAGCTTCATAGTGGGGCTGTCGTGTATGCCACAAGCCCCTGTTCTTTTTTCTTATATATTGAATATCATTCATCCAGTACTGCTTATCATTTTAGTTGGCATCTTCAAAATCTCCTCACATTTAATTACTGTAAAAATTATAATGAGTATAAACAGGGGTAGGTTCTGGGCTGAACCTGTTAGTATATCCATTGATCCATCCACCCATCTGTCCATCCATCGTCCATAACAGAGTCTTAGGAAGCCAGGAAACAAAGGCCACGATGCAGGAAACCATGCTGGATAGGGTGCCAGTTCATCGTAAGTCACATTCTCACACAGTAATACAAAACAGGATAATTTAGCAATGGCAATGCACCGAACCACATGCCTTTGGACTACGGAAGGACCCCTGCTTACAGGGAGAGCATGCAACCTCAACAGATGCAGTGTTGGGGCTGAGAGTTGCACCACCAACCCGGAAGAGGTGAGACCACATTGGTCACCTCTGCACCTCCCATCTGTTAGCATAACTCATGCTACATTCCTGAATCCTGATTTCCATGTGCGAGATGACAAAAAAAATGTAAGCCAGAAGGGACATTGCTTCACAGAGTTAAAAATCTGATTCTCCCTATAAAACATCTTTAATTTCCATCACGATGAAGCACATGCCAACTCTTATTAGTGCATGAAACCCCGCGATTTACCAGGATGCAGTTTGAAGTAATGAGTAAAATGCATTCGGTCCAAGATTTTGCATTATTTGTGTTCAGTGAGAAATCAATCGATACTTTCTCAATTTATGTCACGATGATTATAAAAAATATCATCAGAAATATCTGAATTTCATTAAGCTATCCCACAAAAGCCTGAGGTCTCTAAAGAAGGGAAATCCCATGAAAAGTCTCATCCTGGCATAGGGCAGTGAGACACAAAGACCATGTCCAAGATCAACACACGTCCAAAACTTCCATTACTGCTGCCCATAAACCACTGAGATATACTGTGGAACACCTTTCAGTTTTTAATTTTATCGTCACATATGTGTTGAAATTCTTATGCTATGGTTGCAGGGTAGGGCATCAGGTATTTGGACAAACGATACAACGGTGCAGGACAAAACTTTCTTCTTAGTTTCGGAAGACCAACAAAAGTGTATCATAAGTGAATGACAGAGAAAGAGAGATGTAGTTCATATTAACTTGTGCAGTTGAGATGGTTTTGGTGGAAATGAAGTAATAACATTATAGTGACATTTTTTGTTCCTCCCCTGCCTTCCATTCTTCACCCCAATCCGTGACAGACACAAGCAAGCACATTCCCAGCAAGCACCTCCTCGACACAACACCCAAAGGATGACCGCAGGTCTGCTTCTTCAACGGGCCTGACACCCAAGTGTTTGGGTGTAGAAACAGCACTGCAAGCTCTGCTCCACGCTTCCATTAGATGGACTCTGCTGCCTACAACAACAGTCACCTTGGGCCACCATTTCAAACGGTTCAGCTAATCTCCATCCCCCCTTGAGGAGGGAGGCCTAATCAAGGCGATCGATACAATCGATCCATTTACAGCTCTCTGACCAAACTCCTCTGTTACCAATCCAGGGAGCAAAGCAAATAAAGTCACGACCTCAGTGCTGAACTGACGCTGCACCATAGCTGTCTTTCCGGTTTATCTTCAAGCCCCTAAACCCACACTAATCCTTTCAAATCTTCATTATTATTTTTTTTGGTCCCATTTCTTCTCATAACCCCATCTAATTAAAATTGACTAGTTTTCAGCAGGCTCAGCAAGCACAGGGACTGAGATGTCACGTGTTACGCAAGAGACAAATGTGGGAGTTTTAGCATACGGCTGGTTTTGGTGATGATACATCAACTTGTTGAGCCAACCTTACCAATCCACATTAATACTTTTAGTTTCAATTTCAGCTTCAGTTTCATATTCCTATTTCATATTTTCTTCTGCCGTTGCTCATTTACTTATTCCATGCCGTTTCTACCCAACGTTTGTTGTCACCATATTGGCTCCAGCTTTCCCTTATGAATACCTGAGAGCTCTTCCTGACAAAGCTTCATGGCCTTTCCATTCACTAGCTTCTCAAGGTCTTCCAGCAAATATATTCAGGGGGAGTCGGTGGTCCAAAATCAAAGAAGTCCCTGCTATGACGGAGGTACAGTTCCTTCCCATCTCAACCGCCACGACAAACAACTGCACTGGAATATATCAAATGCAAAATCTCCTTGTGTCTGTGTGGCCTCAGACTATTGTCACGATCAGTTAAGCCTCTTTTACAGAATAGCAGAAGGAAGTCGGTTTTGCTTTGTTTTGAAGATGTCGTATAGGTCTTGCTCTAATACTTCCTACACTTGTACCTTGGCATCCATTGGAAGCTCAGCCTAGCAGTACTTACACTTGACTCCTTGACAGTACAAATCGTTTAATGCGTTATTACATTGAACAAAAACCACGAGGTAAATAAATATAAATGCAAATGGTCGAATCGCGATGGGTTTCACACGATATAGGCGAAAGTATCCCAAAGACCCAGATCCCCACAGTGCCATTCCTGTGAGAGTGTACAGTAGGGCAGAGGCTGGACTGCTCTGAAGCCACATGACACCAAGTAAGGGACCACAGAACAATACAGCTGCAGCGATAACTGTAGAGGCTCTTCGCTCAGTTCAGTAAATTCACTGCTTACGGCTCATCAAAATTCATGGAGGTTCACGAACAATGTACCCAACTTAACCCAACGTAAATGTTCGTTGGGTTAAATGTTTGTGTATGAACCCACCGCAGTACACTCTCACCCCCTTTCCTCCTCTCTTGCTTACTGTATTTCAGTAAATAAACAAAATGTGTAATAGCAGGAAGACATGCATGTATGCATGGGTACGAGCAGGGCGCTGCGTCTGCCTGAATTTCCTGCGTGAATTCTAACAGCCAATTGCTCTACTTTACCACATTCCACCTCTACTTCTCTTCTCTCCTGGGCCAGGACCTTGAAGACACAATATCACAGTAGGTAGAGTTGCCTAAAGGTGAAAATGCATGGCAACCTGGGAGGGTCATGCAGCGAGTGTCTGTCCAGCAGGGAGGGGGATTTGGCTCTACTGCACAGTGCAGCACTTATGCCACCTTCACAGAAGGAGCAGACAACACGATGGATCTTCCTGAAACCTGAAATCATTTTGAAAAAGCCCCCACCCAGATTAATTAAATTCATTCATTTAATTTGTCCTCATATGCGCGTCTATGTTTTTCAGTTGTGACCAAGGAGAGACCTTTATTTATACATTTTTTTTGGGATGACCCATCCAGCGAGCAGATGTGTACTTAACCTGCCTTTTGACAAGGTTATCTAAGCAAGCCTCCAGCTAGAACATGGTGAAGAAGACCGGAGCCGCAGGACAGGGTGAACCGCAGCCGGCCAAGGTGATCGCGCCTCCCCCAGCCACACGCACGCAGGCCCACGCAATTGTCGTCATTGGCATTATCCTCCCCCGCCGGCGGTCACACTCTAATGCACAGCTATAATATTCTCCACATCTACAGGAACAATGCAGCAGGTACCCATCGGACTCCAGCGGCACATTTAATAGGGAAAAAAAAGGGCCAAAAAAAAAAGGTCGCAGGCCATCGTAGCTGACGCACCTGCATTTAACCGCCGCTGGAAGTCAGAAACCGAGAGATTAGATTGTGAAGAACAAACCAAAAGAATTAAAGGGGAACTTTTTAATGTTCATTGTTTATTTAATGTGCTTAAGCAGCCAATTCTATCCAAAGCAAGTTATTATACGAAGCTTACAAATTTCCACTTACTGAAGCAACTCAAGCCCCTTCGTTTCTCAAGGGTACAAGAGCTGAGCCCCTTCTGGGACTTGAGACAGCAACTACTTGATAAATACAGGCTTTTAACCACAACACTGCCAGCTGCTCCGTGACCCTAATGCGGCGCCCTACTTTATAATTTGCATATATATGTTCATCTATTTTCCTGGGGTGCAGCCTTCTTCTGCAAAGTGCAGTGGTGCTGTTTCGTGCACCAGCATGTGCACGGCGGTAATGTGAAAGCCAGCGTTGCCCCGGGGAGTGACGTCAGCAGGGGATGATCGAGGCCCCGCCCATCTTCGATAGATGCAGCATGGCCATCAATCTGCCCCCAGCGCTGGGGTTCTGAGTAATGTTTATCACTGCGGCCCGCTATACGTGGCGACAGCTACCCTTAATATGAACTGGTATTATTTCTGTCATGTCAGTGGTCTAAGTCTTAGCAAAATTAAAGCTGCTCAGATATTTAGAAAAGCGAAGGAAAGAAAAAAATGTTCATTTAATTAAGTGATGTTTTTATTCAAACCGACGTACAATTGAGAAAGCGGGGTCAGATAGTCCCTGGAGCAATAAGTGCCTTGTTCAGGAAACTCACTGACCCTGGGACTGGAACCAGTGACCTTCTGATCACAGACACAGCATCCTAACTCATGGATTTACCAATTTACCTCTACTTGGAATCCCTTTGCTGGATGTAGCTAGATTGTGACAGTTTCATAAGCTGAAAGAAGACTGGTAAGCAAGTACAAATAAAACTCAGCTGGTATTTTGTATTCTCAAGAGAGAAAAACAGCACTAGCATTAGGGATGCTGCAGAAAGCACCTAAAGCCGGAAGCTATCACGGGAACCGAGTGCCGTATCTAGGGAATCACACAGTGCAGCCGCCCCTGAGCTGATACCTAGTGCCCTTGTGTGAACAGACCCAGTAATCATCACCCTAGAGCAGCAGAGCGCCGTTCATGCCTGACAGAAGTCAAAATCCAGTCTTCCCTGGGCCCCTCACCACAGAAGCGAAGGCTGAATGGCTGGATGATGGCTCGGACATCAACGTCCCTCCGACGGGACGGCTGGCCAACTAAAAACAGACACGAGGTGCCTTCTGGACAGCTTCTCTGCGGTCGGCCAGGTCGATCCGCCTGGAATCAGATCAGCCACTTTTCTTCGTCGGTTTGTGGTTTCGGTACGAAGATGGTTAAATTCCTCGGCCAGTAATTACATTGTGTGTCCACATACATGGGTTTCTTTTTGTGTGGGTGGAAGGAAGCATGTAAGATCAGCAGAGGACAGCAGCGCAGAGGAGGCAAAGAGTGTGTTTTTATTGCCACTTTCCTCTGGAATGCGGCCGGTGCTGAGGTAGGGGGAACTGTGATTAGACGTGGCCTAATTTGACAACGCTGGAGAAGATGGCATTAAGAGTTATTTATGCATCCCCCTGCTACAGTATGTACGTATGCAGATGCAGTGATCTGAGCAGGTGGATGTGGCACAAAGATCACAGCAAAGAAAGCACTAAGCACTAGGCCCTAAGCACTAAGCACTAGGCACTAGGCCTAGGCGGTGCACATCAAGCAGAGAATTTAAAAAATGGCAATAAATAGCAGGTAACATGGCCACGGCAATGGCTTTTTCTGAGGATTCATTAGGCGGGATCCGCTCAGCATAATCCGCAGCGTTTCGAGGTCCAGGCAGCGGCGCTCTAATTACAGCGGAGACATGTTGCAGGGCTGTGCTAAAACGCTCTGGGAGTCCCCGGCACCGGCACCGGCACTGTTCCCTGAGTACCTGAGGCTTCACTCTTTCACCTTGGCATGCTGGAGGATCCCTCTTGCGACACAGCCAAGGATGGACCATGACAAATTCCACTAGCAGTCCCGTTACTGATAGCGTGTAGCCTGGACTGCTAATCGACATGCTGGCACAGGGCATGAACCGGAACTGCCCTCAGCAGGAAGCAGCAGAGGATTCTCATTCTCCTTTTGTCCTCCTTCTTCCCCCATTTATTTTTCTTTCAGTCTGCCGGGCCCTGTGTGAGACGTCCCCGAAATATCCTATGCCACCGTGTCGCTGCTGGGTGCTGGCCAGGATGACCTTGCACACGGGCATGGTGTCACTGGGCCGTTTACTGATTCGGGACTTGCTCCTATGCCGCTAACTGGCGGGACTCTTGAACACGCTCTTGGTGTTGACAGCACTGATAGCCAAATAAATAAAGAAAGAATGACTTGAAAAGTCCAAGGTCAGGTCAGCCCTGAATAAATAAGGCAGTGCTGGACAAACAAACGGAAGTACAAACGAAGACGGGCTATATCACTTTGGAGCATGTCACACTAATTAAGAACAATGACCCCGGACACCACGAGCACCTACCTACTGGGATTTAATCAGGGAAAACAATAGTGGGGGATTAGTTCAAACAGGCAAAAATATACTACCATTAGTGAAATGACAGCTACAATAAAACAGGGCACTACTGCTAACACACCCCAGCCTTATAACCTAAACCAAATCTGGATGTGATCACCGATAATGCTCACCGAATTAAATATAACAGTGACCACTGTACAAAGATAAGGAGCATTCCTTTAACCTTTAACAAGTCTATAAATTAACAAAATGAATGACAATAATTCATCTCTCAGTTGCTAACTAATTTCGAATTACATTTCATTAAGTAGGCCTTGTAAATCAACAATGTTATTTATGCCAGGAATATAGAATGGTAGGAGAATTTGACTCATTTGTTTCTGACTGGAAATAATAATAATAATAATGGTAACACTTTACAGTACTTGACAGGGCACAAATAGCAATAACTTTGCTACTGCTCAAGTACAAATCATGAACAAATATAGTCACTATTTGAGATAAAAGATGCGTCACAATTCATTAATGATGAATTAAATGAGATCAGTATGTAACGAAGACTTAGTTTGTGGTTAGTTAACATAAGTAACAACATAATACTAAATTATTTATACCCTGTCAAGTAAAGATTTAAAATAATAATAATAATAATAATAATAATAACAATAATAATAATACTAATAATACTAATAATAATAATAATAATAATAATTTTTATAAGTTTTAAATGTGCCTGCACATTGGTAGTTCCTAACTTTGCCCATTTTATCTCTGTAATATATTTTTTCATATATATCTGGCAGCTAAATTGTACCTTGAGGGACCTTGAATACAGCCATAGTCATCACTGTCGATGCAGGAGTCACTCGGACAGGCCAATCATTATGCGGCAGCACACTGTTCCCTAGGGAACGCGGCAGGGCAGAGCGCTATAGCTGTACAGCACAGCAGCAGTGCATTGTGGCCATGGCGATCCTCCAGGCCTGAAATTTACACTGCCAGGCTTCATTGAACAAGTGGGGCTCGATTTCTATCTATATAATGGCAGAATATATCCCAGTGCCTTAAATATCCGTCCGCCGTGCTTGGCGACGGAGCTCTCCTCAGCGCCTGCCGGGTTTTGCTGTGGGCGACATCGCTCTCCTCGTGAGGACAGGCGGGGACTGTCCACCGACCGTCATGCAGACTCCCCCCCCACCCCCCTTCCCGCCAGCGTGTCTCTGCATCGCCTGCCATCGCTGCTCCCGGCCAACTGCAGGAAACAAAACAGTTGACTTGGGCAACAATTAAGTGCATCCAAGGGGATCAAATTGCTCTGCCGACAATGAGGCCGACGCCGTTTATCCACTCCGTCTCCAAGTGTCCGCAGCGCGCTTTGCTCATTACCTCTCCATAAAAAATGGTATGCATGTGTGGCCCCAGATCCAGGGCGGGCCGTATGTAGAAGTCAAACCCTCACATTGATTACCAATTCCCTAAGCCTGCACAGCAGCAAGGCCACGTATGGCAGTCAAGTTTTATACAGCGCGTTTGAAAATTCTCCGCCGGTGATCTCCGGAAGACGCCATTAGGAAGATAAGAGATAATAAAACCGATTCCAGCCCATCTGCTCAGATTAAATGAGTCACCAAGACAAAATCACGGGGATTTGCTGCAAACCCACAAGGTGTATGTATGCTGCATAATCAGCTGTTGAGAAATTTAATTTTCCAAAGTTTTCCTGAGAAATTAAGCAACAGAAAGAAGCTGATAGCAAGGCATAGGGGGGGATATAAAATTGGTTCTATACTGTATGTATGTGTGTGTGTATATATATATGTATATATATATATATATATACACACACACACACACACACTCCAGGCAGTTATTTATTAATTTTTTTGTGTTGATGCTTATCACACGCTGCACATTGAGACGTTAAGTAAAATCAGGCTAAAATAAAGTGTGACTCAGGGGAAGACACTGGATAAAGAGTATGTGGAATAATGGGAAAGGACAGCTATTGATTCACACTGCTCTGACAGGCCAATAAAACACTGGGTCGTGCATTCTGCAGACTCAGGGAAAGCGGAGGTGAGAATGAAAAGCAGCGAAGGTAGTTACAGGGATGAAAACTCCAAATTATGTCTGTGTACCCTCACCTTAATTCGGTTTCTTAATCATAAAAAGCTTTAGTGTGTGTGTGTGTGTGTGTGTGTGTGTGTGTGTGAGCAGGTATACCTTACCTTATGGGGACACAATGTCCCCACAACGTGATCAGTACCCATTGTTTTCCCCTTATCCTGGTCCCCATAAGGGAAAACTCAATTTAATAAAAAAATCTGTAACTGCAATGAAAAAAATTTTAAAAACCTGTGTATTTTGCTTGGTTACTTATGGTTATGGTTATGGCTGGGTAGGGGTTAAGGTTGTCATGGATAGCATTAGCATTTTCCCCATAGAAATGAATGAGCGGTCCCCATAAAGATATGTTTACCCGACATGAATTGACCAAATGCCACCTTATATGATACAGGCTTCAGCTCACAGCCTCCAATGGATCCAATGTGAGAAGATCTTTTAAGTGTGACTGGCTTGACCTTAAAGAAAGCTCTTGATGTAATTTCCCCTTAATCCTTGCAGCCAAGAAAGAAGGAGGACAAACGAAAAGCCAATCTGTGCCATGCGGTATCAGCAGCCACATCATCCATCTGCCTGCTTGTAATTCTCTATCATAGACATTAGAAGTGGTTCGGTTTCAGTAAAACTCTCCAGCAGGGAAGGAATGCCCTTAATCTCTGACCTCGTGCTGCCTCACCATTTTTATTTTTTTTTTTGCATTCAAATGTGATCCCCGGGGGAATTTCTGTGCATGCGAGCGGCAAATATGAGACTGTAATACATCATCATAATTATCTTTCATAATATGACAATAGATGTCACATGGACGCTACTTGATTACGATTAACTTTTAATTTTAGTTTAATCAAACTTCAGAAGCGTGCCAAGGCACATTTGCCAAGCTCTGAGCAATTTCACGACATAAGCTGTATTCTCAAGAAACTTTGGTAAGTAAAAAAAAGAAGCTATACGACCCCCCTGTGTCTCCAAACTCAAGCCAATTATCTTTATGTAACTTTAAAGCACTTTTAACGTCGCATTTGCCAGTAAAACTAAGCCTCTGTCAGCTAAATTGAGCAATTACGCGCAACAATTTCCAACAATTAACTTGAGTCATATTTGGCCAAACTGCTGCTGGCAATTCTACTTCTCGGGGGGTTTTTCAATATGTCAGGAGATCATTACTTATACTGGATCCTAAAAAAAAAACACTTGTCCTCTAGTTTCTCTTTACAGGCGTCTTACTTTTAGGTGGGTGACGTAATACCCTTTTACTTCAATTGCATGTAACAACTGTATATACATGTATCCTTCGCAAAAAAGAGCACATAAGCATGTCCAAATATGGCACTTCCTAAAATGTCTTCAAGCACTGGTCCTCCCCTCAGATATTTCTGTTTGGGAATGAAGATCTGCCCAGCTGTCCCTATTGGGACACCATCCAAGAATCCTGTACCTGACTGGTCCAAATACCCCAGTCTCTGGAAGCTGACCACAGTCGTAATTTTGGACCCGTCAGGCACCATTGTGTGACTTCTATGAAAACCCAGCAGTAATCCAAGCATTTAAAACCAAGCATTTAAAAGCGAGGTGGTTAACCCTGAAGTCTGCAGTTGATTATCGGTTAACCCTGAAGTCTGCGGTTGATTATCTGATCCTGCCGGTCAATACTATCATCACAGACCATCTCAGGGCTACATGCATGCATCAATAGACTTATGGGAAAAAGGAGTTCTTCTTCGTGATCAAATTGTAAGAAGCACACCTCAATCCTTGGCTCCAGTTAGTACACGTCTTCCCCTCTGTTAGCCCTGATTAGCTCACAGACGCTCCTCTCCCTCCATAAGCATATTCAGTGACACAGGTTAATTGTCCATGAAGGTAACAGGCCACAGTGCCGTGCGAATATTTTTACACTGTTTATTTACTCCATACCAGAGCACACCCAAGGACACAAGACTACTTTCCCCTGCACTGAGCTATGCTGTCAAACGCTGCTCAGTACACCCCAAACGCTGCTCAGTACACCCCAAACGCTGCTCAGTATACTCGAAACGCTGCTCAGTACACCCCAAACGCTGCTCAGTACACCCCAATCGCTGCACAGTACACCCCAAACGCTGCACAGTACACCCCAAACGCTGCTCAGTATACCCCAAACGCTGCTAAGTACACCCCAAACGCTGCTCAGTACACCCCAAACGTTGCGCGGTACACCCAAACACTGCTCAGTACACCCCAAACGCTGCTCAGTACACCCCAAACGTTGCGCAGTACACCCAAACACTGCACAGTACACCCCAAACGCTGCACAGTACACCCCAAACGTTGCGCAGTACACCCAAACACTGCACAGTACACTCCAAACGCTGCACAGCATACCCCAAACATTGGACAGTTCACCCAAACACTGCACAGCATACCTCAAACATTGGACAGTACACCCAAAATTCTGTGCAGCATACCTCATTATCTAACATCCTGCCACAACAGACATTTCTGATCTCAATCCACTAACATTCGCAAGACTCTAATTTGATGAAATAACTGATTCCCATCACATATTTTAGTGTCGCTTAAGCCACATGACTCACTATTGGGAATGACTCACTCTTCAGCTCTGCAGCGGTAAGTGTAACGCTGTGGATTCCCATTGATCTTCGGCATTTCTCACATTGTGCATTGCAGCATTGTAACATTGTTCTGTGTGTGCTATGCACACATGCTGCTTTGTGTTTTTCAGCGACAAGAAGTGTTCCCAAGACAAAACAATAGCTCTTGCACTGCAGGTTAATGAGAAAAAAATGGATCAGCGGCAGCTGACATTTAGCTGCCTTTTCCAAAGTACCTTCAGCCAGAACAATAAGTATGTGCATGCAGATAAATCCAAACAACAAAGGCAACATCCGTCCCAGAGCCTGTGAGCACACTGCCCCCCCCCCAGATAGTGTTCATGTGTCATCTCATATCCATCCATCATGGCATGACTTTTGACACACAAGCTTACCAGTATATTCTGTACATTATACTTATAACAATGTGAAAATGCGTTGGTGTTCTATAATAATGAAGTACTGCAGGTTTTGACATGAGATCTTTTATGCTAATTCCCTTAAACTTCTCCAGACTGCCCAAAAATGTTGATAACCATAGCAAATGATAGCTAATATAGCAGCTATCAATCAGCCTAATGGGGTCAGCTACCAGGCCGCTAATCATCACTGGCCAGTCTGGGCAGGCAGAATTATAAGCAAAGAGGGTGCCTCCAGCAGCCGGCCAATCACGAACGAATCCGGCGTGACATCAGAAGGCGTCGACAATTACATCGACCTTTTTGAATACAAACCCAAAATAAAGGTGTCTTTAGCACCTTAATGTCTGTCCTGTCATGAATGTTTCGCTGTAGGTTCAGGAGGAATGATATTTTCATTTCACTGTGAACTGAACATGCCTGAGATGGCAATAAAGTTTGACTTCACTTGAATAATAAACGTGGAGGACACTTACCATTGTGAGGAGCCCTCGGTTCCGCTGACCTCCAAGACGTCATAGTCATCCTCCAGCTGGAAGTCGGTGAAAACCAGGGCGATGGTGTCTCCGGGCTCGGCCAGCACCGTCCACGTGCAGTCTGCGTTGTTGTTGTAATCCTGGGGGTAATTGGGGCTGGTGATGACCCCGCTCTGGCCCCGCAGCGTGCCTCCGCATCCATCATCCGCTGTGGGACAGACACACAAAGATGGACACACACAAAAGACACAAGATTTGCACACGCAAACCCTGTGAAATAATCCTTTAATGACTTCTGTGCCTTTCTTTAAAAAGTTAAAAATAACGACATTTGCAAGAAAAAAAAATCATTAACTCTGATAAAGAACTCAAAAACAGCTTGGGGGACTTGTCACGATGGGTGATGTAACGATCTGTAATGTAGGTGCGAAAAACAGCATTTTGCTAGTCATTTGTGCTGACCTGAAATAAAACTTAATCCTAGAAATAAGTGTTGTGTTGATAATTGCGCCCCCTGGCTGTTTCAGTAAGAGGGAGCCTCCTGTCCACAGCAGCTTGACAGCTGTAAGTAAAAAAGACCAAAGTGCTGCCAGGTTAGCAGAAAAAAATTGCAAACATTAGCCTGTTACTGTTTGAGTGCCTATGGTAGGTGAGATTCCCATAGCAATCTCTATGTAGCTAAGAGACAGAAATCCACAGCAGGGAAAGGCCTTGTAAGTAAACAGAGGATTTCAGGTATTTCAGTTTATTGACCGGAACTGATCCATCTTTCTATCAATGCATCTTCAATAACCGCTCTTTCAGGACATGGTCGCTGTGAGCTTGGAACCTATGCTAAGCAGGACAGGGCACAAGGGAGAGGACACGCTAGACAGGATGCCAGTCTAGCACAGGGCACAGGACAGGGGACACCATAGACAGGATGCCAGGCCATCACACATCACAGTGCAGGGCACACCATAAACAGCATGCCTGTCCCTCACAGGACACAAGGGATGGTACACCCTAGATGCTAGTCCATTATCTATAGCTGCTTGTATTCATTCAATTCACTCATTTATGTTGTCTGTTTTTACAGAGGCATTCTGGTAACTCACATCTTACAGAAATGTCCAACAGAAGACCCTCCTTTTGGTTGCAATTCAAGACCTTTAGTAACTATTGTGATGTCTGCTAGTGCAGGTACTCCAAAGGGAGATGAAGGACACGTTTTTATGCAAAGGGCATAAGAAAACTCAAAAGTCACAGATTTGTATTTCACTTTAACACTAATATTGCTGGACTGCCAGGGTTATACAAGTTATTTATTGCTCTTTGCATATCCGCCACCACGAGTCTGTGGGTTATCATGCAAGGAAGAATCTCACTGTCCTTGGTACGCATCACGACGCAACTCTCCAGTCCACTGAATGCTTCAGTCTATCCCAAGGCCGGGGTTTTTAGAAAGCACTCATCCTGGATTGCCCAAGAGGCAGATTTCATGTCACAGGTGGAGAAATTCCTTTGAGAGCGGCTTAGTAAATGGATGATTGATTCCAGGAAGAGGAGCTGATCTCCTGCATGCCATGGATCCTGTCAATCAGTTGCTACCACTGAGAAGCAAGCCAGAGGAGTGATGGGGGAGGGCTGCTGGCAATGGGGGTGGTCACAGTAAATTCAGATCAAAGGAAGCCTTCATAAGGGAAACTCCCATCTTCTGTTCCACCCAATTTAGATCTGATTTTCACGTGCACCTGCCCATTTTCCAGCATCCTCTCGAATTTGATACGATTCCGTCATGTACCTGCTCATTTTCGAGGTGATGAGCTGTCTGATTTAGGACAGTCTTCAACAGGAAGACCTGTGACAGGCTTCCATCAAAATTAAATCAATCAAAAAGAGACGTAATGACAGGTGATTTTATTCATGTTATTGCAATTTTAGGTAACAGTTTCCATTGCAGGCAAAGAACAAGCCTTGAGATAAAACAGAACTAATTTTGGAATATTAGACCTCTTCTGCATTGCAGACAAAACACCCAGAGGTATAAGCTTATAATATTATATAAGTTTCTCAAGAAAAAAATGTTAATTATATATTATGTTTAGTTCTGTTATTTATTATGTTAGTTCTGTTCCTGAAAAGAATGACTTACGGAATACATATATTTTTGTTCAATGTCAGATCTTAGTTTTTACACACATACACACACACAGGTTTGTAATTATATCTTTGTGGGGACTCTCCATACATTTCTATGGGGAAAACTTCAATCCCCACATGACGACCTGAACCTGTACCCAGCCCTAATCTTAACCATAAGTAACTAAACAAAATACAAGTTGTGGAAACCAGAAAGATGAGGCTTTTAATCACATTTTGGGGAACATTTGGCTGACAATGTAATATATACATCACACACACACACACACACACACACAAGTAAAAGCATTTTTGTGTTCTTTTATTTTAATCAACCTTCTTGCTCAGTTCTCTGGTTGTCATAGTTACAAAGCTGAGAGAGGTCCACCTCTAAGCCAGCAGCAGCATACAGTAAATAAATTGTCTTGGTAAAGATCCAGCCAACTCAATGAATTTAATTCAGCTAATACTAATACTGCCAGAGAAACACAGATCGCAGTGATCCGGGCTTTTGCAGAATGTCAGGCAGTCACTAAACTACCCGTGACATTTAGAAACCACTTAGGAACAGCCTGTAAATTCAGGAGCATGTTTTAGAAAACATGGGTTTTAGGAACAAAACAGGAAAAGTGCATTTTGCAAAAAAGTATAAAGTAATATAGACCCAAAAGAGCCTAGAAAAAAATCACAACAAATCTATGCATTATAAAATTATACTGTATAAAAGACAGTTAAATAACACGCTCTATGGGTGGTGCAGGAGAAGCAGGAAGAATTCTTGTGGTAAGAACCCATTACTGTCTGTTCCTGCTGACTTCCTTCAGTTAAATACATTTTTAGCCCACATATCTTGTAATCAGGGCTTGAGAGCTTCAGAGACGAGACACTGTTCTGTTTTACTTATTGTGACATTTCAACATGCTGCTCACCACATACCATTCCCCCTTTTCAGGGCAACAAGTACATTAGAGGGTTAGATGACCGTTCAAGCACCATCTACTGATCAAGATTCATAGACCCGCCGCTCAGCGACGGCGCTCCTATGAAACGGAAATCGAAATCAAATTATAACCTGGCCTTTGCGAGTCAACCAACCACCAAGCCATGGATACTGATTGCATAGCACAGAAACGGTGTGTCTATAAGGAATTTCATATAGATCAAAGTATGAATTGTATATTGATCGCGCATAAATTATATATGCATACATGGAGAATCATGGCAGGATTTGAATTTGTATAACTAACGCAACGAGAGAGTGAGACGGGAGCAAAGGGTTATCCTAGCCTGTCATCCTCCACATATGGAAGGAGCTTAGCCTTGGACTTATCTTGCTAAGAGTATTGTGCTAACAAGGGACAGAGCTGGCTGGCAGCCCTTGGGGTCAAATTCTCTGCCTCAGTGGCTCCAGGGACACGTCTAAGAGGACTCCTCCTGGCGAAGCGGACGCACACACGTGGAGACGGAGCCGCTCTCTGCCAGCAGCCTCCTGAATCCGTGTGGTCTTTTAAGGAGCCGAGACGCTGGCTTGCCGTCTCTGGCCGTGATAGAAGGAAATAGCTCTCAAGGCATGGACCAGAGAAGAGAATGTCACGTAACAAAAAAATAACCTAATTAATCCCACTGTCTGCATTCATTACTTGATTTATATGGACCCTCTTGTTCTGTCTTTTCCTGTCTGTCTATGGGGTGTATGTCGGATATGCTTAATGGACTGGGAACAGGGGAAAATGCTACTTTTTGGCAATTCAGGACAAGATGTGCTTTTAAAACGTATACTGGAGAGGTGATGTAAATCAAGAGACAGCTATTGCTGAAGTGGAGGTGCGGGGGTCATTGAAGTAATGGATAAATGTAAATGACCTGCAGATATCAGCAGAAAACTACTGTGATAATATGCATTAATCAATTAAAAAGCTCAATGCATGGCAGAAGTAAAGATGTAAATAAGAATATATGACAAAAGCAGATCCTGGGCTTTACTGAGCCCTGGGTGGTAACCAGGGGTTACTAACATTGATGGGCAGGAAGGAGGAAGTGCAGAGTTTGCAGTTCAGGTTAAGTTTAGGTTTGTGGAAGGGTGGGGGGGTTGCAGTTGGATGGACAGAACAGTGACGCTACTGTGTCCATTCATTGAGCAGCCTCAGGTGGACACTGGCAGTGGGGGGAGGGCCCTTCCTGGCGATCCGTGCCCTGCCATGTGTGTTCATTCGAGGGCATCCTGACAGGCAGCCAGGGTCCAGATGGCTTCCTCGCAAACTGGACCGCTCAGTGGGCAATGTGACATTAACCACAGTAACAGAACATAACAGCGTTAAAAATATAAAGAAACACCAAAATGATAACCGTTCGGTGCTTGTGTATATTTTACAAAGACATCAGTCCTCATTACTTTCATTAGGCTTAATTAGTACGTAGTTAAAGATTCCAAATATTAGACTGGAACACTAGGGTAAGTAGCATAATAAAATGAGCGATACGAAATCGTCCATTCTGCAATTGTTCATGCTAGCGGGCTCTCACCTCTACAGTAAGGCAGCGGGAAATCCCAGGAGGCCGTCCCAGAAGAGGTGGCCAGGCAAGATAGCACAGTGTGCCCCTCCAGGACGTAGCCGGCACTGCAGCTATAGCGGATTTTGTCCCCGATGTTGAAGGTGGAGCCCTGCTGGAAGCCGTTCTGTAGCTGTCCTGGGTTCCCACAGGTATAGCTGGGCAGGGCTAGAGAAAGACACACCTCTATTTTAATGGTAGATTAAAACATTCCCACATATTCATACAGAATCAAATCAGATGATTCATAAGCATCTCTATGTTCTAGAGCAACAGGTGGTCGTTCAGTGAGGAGCACTCTGCTGGACGTTTGAGCCTCCCATTCCTCAACCACAGTGTATAATGTAATGACGCTGAACTCCACAATCCCCTTCAGCTTTATCCAATTCTGATACCGGGAAGAACACACTGTGGCTTCAGCCATCTGCTGAGTATTTTTAGGACTGTGGTTGAGAGTGTGTGAAAAACCAGAGCTAGTCATTCTATTTTCACCCTGCACAAAACAGTAAACAGATGCTGACAGGTTGTAATGAGATTGCAAAATTGCCTTCGACTTGCACAGGCCCCCATTACGCATGCTGAGAAGTTAACCCATCCCCAAAACCCTGTGACCCCAGACCTGGCTCCTTCTGAAAAAGAAGGATAGCACTTCAAATCCATCACTGGTCAAGACAATGCTCTTCAACAGGAAAACCCTTTCTACAGTCACACAAGAACTTCAGCATTATCAAACGCGGGTTAAAAGGGGCATTGCTATTGTTGGATAAGTTGCAGATAGAGCACCAATCAAGGAGAAGCAACAGTACTGTAGCAATAACAAGTGTGTTATCCGAAAGGGCAGGCTTAATGAAGAACTAAAACAATTTTTTAAAGACAGGCATTTTAGTAGAATGTCAAACTACTTTCATTTTAAACTTCGGAGCGATAACAATAATAAGTACAGTGCCATCTACCACTGTGAAGTACTGTCACATTCCAAACACAAAGGAGGCAGAAGCAGAGGGGAAGGCAAAACAATGAGGGTTTTTTTAAAGGAATGGGAACAGGGCAATCAAACATAGACCACCTAGGGTCAAACAAAAGACAATACTGGCAATAGGGGAAACCGCTGGAGCACACACTAGGGTGACGTCAATGACTGGACTGGGGAGCACAGGATAGGGAGGCATTCTTATACACAACTAACAAGGCAGCAGACAAGGGGCAGCTGGAGTGATTCACACAAGGGCTAAAACGAGAGGCAAGACAAATGATCAACAGGTGAGGCTTGTTGGAGCCACATAAGGGAGAGAACAAGAGGGGCAGGGATGCAGGGCATGACAAGCACAATAATAATAATTTTAAATCTACAAATAACAGACTAGCCAGTTTCAGAACCCTAGCTTCCCATCTTCTTGTGCATGTCTACTTTAAAATTATCCCAAAATGACATTTTTCTGTTCCTGAACCACCTACCCAAACCGACAGAAGCACAGGTCAGGAATCAAAGGCCTGAATAGCACTGGCAGAACAGTCTCCTTCTCCAGTACAAAGCACATCTGCCGCGGAATTATCCACAACATCGGAAAGAGTCACACACTGTTTATTTCTTTCTGCGTAATATCTGTCCTAACCCTGAAAGCCACGTTGCCACGTTAAGAGTGAGGTAGGAAGCTACAGGTCAAAAATAAGGGCACATCACTCTCTCCCTGCAGATATGTCGCAGGTGTGGATTGGTTTTCTTAGATGTACATTGAGAAAACGGAAGCTGGAAGAAGGCACTGCCATGGGGAACGAAGACAGCAGGTCCTTTATTTAAATATGTGGCCAAATATAATAACACATACAGACAGACATGCAAATACCCACAAAATATTTTGCTATATTGTCTGGTGTTTGAAAGGTAAAAATCACTCCAACTGAATTTGACTGGATGTTTAATTAGAGCACATTACACAGCTCTATATATTGTAGCTTATTTACCCACTTCAATTAGAATGCAGCATGCAGTGTACAACCAAGTAGCACAAACATCACTGTTGTTATCGATGCTGCATTTCACTGTTTTCCACGCTGGATGCCCACATCTATCAGCATGTGAAGGAAGAAAAAAACAAACAGACGTGTAAGTGGAAATGCCCCCAAAACAACATCTATTACCCATTTTCAACTGAAATCACGTTCAAGGCTCTTTAAAGTGGACCGACACTCACTGTAGATAACCTGAAACAAACCCATGTCAAGGACTATGATGTATCACACTCTGTACACTTCAAGGTATCACTTTTTAACTCATTCTAGTTCCCGTTTTAATGTGCTTGTGTCCGGGTCACTCTGAATTTTGATTTTACAGAAGGGTGTGCCATTATACTTGAGAGCAGGGGTGTACATCTCTCCCATGCAGAAGCCCCCTGTTGTTCTATCGCAAACTTCAGCTATATCACAAACTATAGCTATAATTGTTCCTTAAGATCAGGGTGCAGAGTGCTTACAACACACCAAGAATAGCTTGACACATCCGGTCGATGAGAGCTTGAGGTTTATTCGTCACCTGGTCTGCATCTCACGGTTGACTAAACATCTCCGTCTCCTCAGTCTAATGTTATCCACACCTCTGAGGAGGTCCGGAGCCGTCACATGCATCCGTGCCCCTGACACTTCGCTCATTCGGCACCCACTTTTCACACACCGCTTCAGGCTCGTCACTCTGGCCAAAGCAACTTGGCTGCTTCTGATACCTTCAGGAATGCTATTTCCTGCTGAAATGCCAGACCCACTGTCCATCCGTGGTGCCCGCAAGACCATCCGGGTCAGAGAGATCCCCGAACTGTCACCACCCTAATGCTCTCTGTGGATCAGCATCACAACTTTACCTGCCTTTTCCCAAACCAGAGCACTGGGAGTAAGGCTGCGAGTTTAAGCCCCTGGAAGCAAAGGGCTGCAAATTTCAGTTTTCAGCTAAGCAAACGGGGTTTCCATTAGAACCGCTTCTCCTCTTCAAAACGCCTTGGCCAACACACTAGAGAAAGAACTGAAATACCACGGTAAGGTGAGCTCATGTTAATGTTGCTGCTTTCAAAACGGCCTCCCTGGCACCATAATATTTTTATTGTCTTTGATATCAGACAAATGATGAATGTTTCAGCGCCACTGTCTGTGTCCCCTCTTTACCATTTCATGAGGTACATACAGTAAGAGGAGTTAAGCTTTAGTGCTAGGACAAGTGGTTAAACAGGGTAAAGTCTGTTTGAACAACAGCCTGAAGCCAGACAACTAGAAACTGTAACAATAACCCTCATTCGAAGCCCAGAACTACCCAAAATCCCAGATATTTTCACACCAGTAATGGAAGCTGGTGCCTTTGCATGTATATATTAATAGTTCATCCTCGTATGTCCTTTACATTGAACACGCACATTCATCCCAGGCGACCGCTCTAGCCTAAAAAGAGCTGCAGTCAGACGGGCCGGTTTCCCCAGGTAACGACGGAGCAGTGGAATGTCACTGCCTATACATGGCTCTGCCTCTTTTCCTGCGCCTCGCTGTTTATATCTGTCAGCCGCCTCGCACTGCCGCGCTATGCTGTTTCGCGGCCTCTTCTTCAGCATCTCGCAGGGGGGATGTAGGGAGAGCATCAGGTGGTGTGCCCCCCCCCCCCGTAAAACGCGATGCCTAACGAGGCCGCCAGCGATCCGCCGTTCCCCCGCAGGGCCCCTCACGGCAGCTTGAGGGGGGCGTGAATGGCGGCCGAATCTGAGGTGCTGCAGGAGACGGTGGCAGTGGGCGGCGGGTGCCAGCACACAAACCAATACCACCAGCTGAGACATGATAAGGCTCTGCTAGGTAAACCAGACATTCTTCCATAATAATGTTTATATTGACATGTTTATATAGACATTTGCATTATATTATATACTGCTGCTACATTTTTCCCTCTGCATTTCTACAAACAGTATGCTCTATATACTTTTACTGCAGTGTACGTATTGTAGTTTTGCACATTGGATTTACTCCAAAATGCCTTGAACTGACATGCACTCCTGCAGTTATATATATATATATATATCCTTCAACCACACCTGCACATGTATATTAACCAATCTATGTGTGACTATTTGTCTTGCCTGCCTTAAAAGTGTCTGTACCTACTGTACGCATGATAGCCACCAACAACCGGAGACATTTCTGACCAATAAACCAGATTCTGATTCTACAGAAGGATGAGCATATTTAGGGATGTGAACCTACAACTTGTTGGTGAACCAAGAGGAGAGTGTGGGACGTACACTTTGCCTTGCTCTGGATAAACACCACCTTCTTTGTCCCCACACTGGGAATGACATCGTGAAATTGATCCCAGCACATGGCTGCATTAGTGTAATGGGCAGTTTCTTATTGTCGAGCAGCCGTCCAATCAGGACGCCCTCCCTCTCTCCTCGGGGCCCAGCAGACTGCACCAAGCCCTGCAAGACACTCCCCCCAAGGGGCCACAGGGGTGTTCCCTCCCGTATGCACACTCAATGTGCTGCTAAAGTACCATCCATAATTTGGCTTGCTTAATGGTGTTTGTATAAATGTTTGCCAGCTGGGTGCGGGGACGATTCCATGCCAATGCCTGGGTCTCCACGTGTCTGTGTTTCCTCCCGCTTACGGGGAACAGCACCTCTCACTTGATTTGCTGGGTTCACCTACAGTACCTCTGTAGGATTCTAGCTCACTCTGTCCAGTTCACTTTCAGGTATTAAATGAAGCGTCCAGTGCGTGTATGGTTGCCATAATAACCTGTGCATGATCTCACCTTAATTCTCAAGTGTCCTACATCACACCTGCGTCCTTATACACTGTTAACTCCTGAACCTGTTGTCTGTGAAAGCCTCTTCAAACTTTTTAATGAGTGAAAAGTACAAGATGGAGCCTCCAGTTACACTTGTCATTTCTAAGGGCAATGTGTTAAAAATGGTAAGCTCTAAAGCTATCGATTTCCGTTTGTTGAGTCTTGATGAGAATTTCAAGCTGAGGGTTTTTTTGTTGCCTATCTGCCGTTTTCTTGTCGTTCTGTTCTCTGTCCCATACCTTCAAATACAAATTTAGAGCACTAAATGTTCTGAACACCCCTACTACTCATATGACTCTTATGGCAGTATTGGTTAATCAAATGCAATTATTTAAGGTGAGCAATCGCCATCATGGCTTTAAAAGTAAATGCAAAGCATCAGTCCTTGTGCAGACAAAGCTGCATTTCCATTAGAGCTGGGTGACAGAGATAAAATATTGTATCGTGATCAAGAACATTCATATAGTCAACGATTTCAATATTCCGTGTATCGGTATATAGCCTAAATACTAATTTTCTTCCATGACTGACAGTTAAAAGGACTATTTTTAAAACAAACTCAATCAACGTATGAGTCTGTTGTTGGTGTAATTCATCATTGTATCATTGTATCATTGTATCATAGTATCATTGTATCTGCCACATGCTCCATAACTACTAGTAAAACTCAATCACAATCAAAAAACGTCAAAACTGCCTGTCATATTTTACTGTTTTCCAAGTTTTAATTTTAGAATATTGTGATTAGTATCAATATTGTGAGAACCTTTGAAAATATTGTTACATCATTTTAGGGCAAACTGCCCAGCCCTAGGCAAACCCGATCCCTGAAATGAATGTCAGACGAAAAAAAAATAGCAACAAAATGTACTGTTGGCATTTTTCAGTGTCATCCCCTATGACAAAAGTTTATTTTTGTATAATTTTTTCATTAACATCATATTTAAGTTGGCAGTCCATTAACCTTTTCATGTTCTGAATCTGTTTAAGGACAATTCTAAGGGAAATTTAAGCAAAAGTGGAGCACTAATGTAAAGAAATTAGCGCTGCCGCGATTAATCTGCATCGTCGATTACGTCGACAATGAAAGTCCGTTGCCATCAATATTTTAAGTCAAAACATTGTTTTTTATTATTATTTTAATGAGAATACCTTTTTAATTTCTGACAAGCTTCAGTTAATTATAAGAAATGTTTTTCTTCAATACGATTACATAATTATGTAGTTCAAATTATCTCAAAACAAAAAGGTGGTTTGTACATTGTGCAAAGTTTCAATGGCATACCTGCGCTATGCACAGGCGCCTGAAGAGGAAACGCCCAGGCGCCTGAAGAGGAAACGCACAGGCGCCTGAAGAGGAAACGCACAGGCGCTATTCTGGATGACAGACAACCAGAACAGGCAAAACCACCATAAGGGTTGTCTGTTCATGTTCATTAAATTCCCATTAGTATGGCGTGCTTTTAAATATCATTTGTCCTTATAGATGCTATATATACTCGTCATTAAAATCATGAAGTCGCCGGCCGGCTACTTTAGAATGTCCACTGAATAAGGGTTTGAGAAAATGTAAATCCTAGAATCTGGGCTTATTCTGCATTGACTGGTGGTGCCCACGTGTGTGTTCATGTGCATTGGGCTTATTGGAACCAGTGTTATTACCTTAAAGACTGCAACGAAAACAGAGGAAAATTCATCATTTAGATTAACCGACCAATCGTTAAAATTGTCAATAAATTAACTTTTAAAACTTGTTGTTAGTGGCAGCCTAAAAGAAATAATGACTTGATTTATATTGCGATAATTATCGATATTGAGTGTTATGAAACAAACTATCATGATACAATATTTTGCTATATTGCCTCAGCAACCAACTAAACCAACCAAATGGTATAGGATATGGAGAGAATAATGTAAATAAATAAATACATGAAATAAGCTGAAAACCCAATGTGTCCTTTTTAAATGGTCTCATTCAGTCCCCATACTTGTCAAATCTCAATGCCGGCAAAAAACAGATGTCAATACGAGGGAATGTTTCAGCAAACATGCCACCAGGAAGCCCTTGCTAGTGCTGCCTTTGACCGCAAACATTCTTTCACAGAGCACAGCAGTGGCATTTGGAGCCTGTAATTGGTTGAAAGGCTGCCCGGCCCTCTCTCACTCCACTCCTTTACCCATTTATCTATTATTTAATTAATTCTGTCTGGCTAAAGTATAATTTTCAGGCCAAGCTTCAGTCTGACAGCCAATTAATTGCCAAAGCAGTCGACTCATAATCGCAGCTGCGTCAGTCATTGACTCTGCGCGGCATAAACAGCCAGACACAGAGCACTCAGCACGTAGGGAGTTCCCAAACCCCACACCACCATGTCCTCCCCCCAGCTGGACCTCGCTCTGCGCAAGTCCCCCCCCTGGACATGAGAGGCACAATTAGCTGTGCTGAAATCCACACCGCACCAAATCTCTCTGAGGCTGTGAGGCTAGGGCGACCTGTTATGTCCTGGCTGGTACCCCGTCTTCATCCAAAAGGTGTGGAGCAATGAGATGTGACTTCAAGGGACAACTCCTTAAACCCAAGAAGTGTACATTATAACCCCTCACCCCCCCACCCCCTTCACAGGACTGTCACTGTCACCCTAAGATGCCATAATTAACTGTTCTTGCCCCTTCCTGCATGTTACACAGAACAGACGAGCAATGTGGGCTTTAACAAAAAACATTCTGGTGGCTTGAAACCCCAAATCCCATCGGACTGAGCCCAATCTCCAGTCACTGCGAGGGGGTTGGTAACCTGAACTGCCGCACTGGGCATAAGTAAGAGCCTCTCTAAGTAACCTGCTTACTACCACTGTTCTTTTCACTCCTGCAGCATACATTGTTATGCCTTTATAAATATCTGCAGGAAAGTTTTAACTAGTTATAATCTATATCTGGAATCTAGCCCGGTATGACGATGAAGGGCAAATAATTACTGATAAGCTTGGCTCGACACCATGCATAATCAGATTAAATATTAAAATGCTTCCTTTGCGTCCTTACATTATTATATATAAAGCATAATCATATGGATAACTTTATATGCACATATTTTATGTTATTTTTGATCATATGAAGTATTTCATCTCATTATTTCAAATGAAATTTTTCACTTGAAAGTGCAAATTTTGGCAATAGGAGAAATCACTAAACACTGCTTATATAATATGCCATGTCCTGTGTAATATGCAACCACACATAGATACACACACACATACACACACAAATCAAGTCCCCTTCATTTTGTGCCAGCAGCCTCCACGACACTTCAGATGTCAATGGGCAAAACAAAACTCCATATAAAATTGATGGGCATCAGCAAACTCCCAGGACTGCAATAATGTGCAATTCACTGGCCATTAGTGCATCTGAAATGCGGGGTGATGAAACGGCAGCGGAGGCCAAGGCAAAGGCAGGGAGAGCGGTTCCTCTCCCCCATTTATCACAAACATCCTCAGCAGGAGAAACACAGCATCTCCCAAGGAAGGCCTGACACCTTCTGAAGTATTCTCCTCAGACACTCTCCGCTGCCCCCCCCCCCCATGTCCTTCATCATGGCCCCGCTGTGATCTCCCAGCCTGCCACCCGTGCAAATTCCTTCCTCACCCCGAGAGCCATACGCAACACTTCCCAGAATGCAATATCGGCGGAAGGTGCACTGCAGGCAGAAGCACAGCAGAGGGCCCCGCCTGAGGTCTCTGCCCAGGCCCTTGCTCTACAGGTGGGATCACCCTAAAGGCACCATCTCAGGCACTCATGAATTCCCCCGTTGTTTTCCACCCACCAAGACATGAGCTACCCCTCTACTGTGGCAAACACTGTACCTATGGCTTTTCATGTTCCTACACACAGTCGGACTTCCAACACAAGCAGTACGGGACGGCCACCACCTCTACAACAAGCCGCTGATTTCGCTGCTCCTTCTGTTCTCTTCATTTCCTTATGGAACGGTTTTGTGATTGCGGCCCGCTCTGTGTCGATCGCCGAGGTTGCCACAGCGACGGCCGGGAGCACCTGTGACCACGGAGACAGCAGAATGGTGCCGAAGTGACGGCAGCATGGATGAAGTGGGCCTCCTGGAGCATGTGGTCGTGGGGGGGGCGACCAATGCCGCTTCACATGAGCAGAAACGGCAGCATGGAAGGCAGTTAGGGGATGAATGCACCATCCCATTTTCTTTTCCTTTCTTATACTTATCAGCTTGTTTATTTATTAGTTTGTTAATGTTTTTATTTTTCATTCATTTATTCAGTAACTGATTCATTTATCTATTAATTTCTCTGTTTTATTATTTCACCCAGGCGCCGTCTCCGTCCTCATACTGTTGTCAGTCATTGCACAGTATTTACACGCTTCTGGGCATCTGGTGAAGGGCAGCACATACCAGATCAGGCAGCCTAGCCTCCCCAGCGAACGGCGTGCTGGATGCCACCAGGGCCTCGTTCCGGATCCCTGCGGCTCCCCGCCCCGCCCCCATGCCTGCACACTCTCTATCTCTGCTCCCTTCCAAGCTCTGACACCTCATTTGTCCTCTTCCTCCGGCGGCCAGCCTTGGAAATAACTCACCGTCTCTTCTGCTTCTCCTCTCCCTGTCGCATGCACTCCACTCTCTTTCTCACTCTCCCTCTCTTTCCCCCTGATCTTGCGATCTACACACTTCCCTACTCATCTCCACTTCCTCATCCTTTCCTCCAACATGCAGGCTGGGAAAAAAAAGCATCTGTCCGAAAAGTTCACTGAAGGTAATTTATGGTGAAACAGACGGCACACACTAGCACACAAAATGTCACGGGACACGTGTAGTTTGGAATAGAAATTAACAAGATGTTTCCTCACCTTTGGCCTTTGGGACTGCTTCATTTAATTACAGAGTTGTCTTTTTAGGGAAAAGCGGGCAGTACTGTTCTCTGCTGTTCCTTTAAAAGGTTAGAGGGTCCCACTGCTGAAAAGGACCAGCACATGCTCCCACATAATTCTGTTTCAGCGCAGTCACTGCAGTGTCCAGCAACCACTATATATTTATATGTTTCATGGTCTCGCCTATTGTCCCGAATTCACCAAAGGTAAATATTGTTTAGTTGCCCATGTGGGACTCCCACCTGCAATAGACATTCAAACCCAAATCAGGCTCTTCCTCCAGCTAATACCCAGCATGCATTTCTCAGCTGAAGTGATTTATGGGCTATAAATGGCAGCATCCATTTCCATGTTTACAGTGAGCCTGACCAATATGCTGCATCTTCGAGCTAAACAAGTAGAAATTATTTAAATCCAGTAAATTCCAGAAGTGGAAATTACCTGAAAAAAATGTTAAACTGAGATAACAAATTGATTTGCATACTTCTTAAGCATCAGGGGCTAAATCTTTGTGGTAAGTAGAATAAGGGCAAAAAATATAACTGACAGTATGCATGCAATTATTTAGAAGCTTCTCACAAAATGTTGCAATTAAAATCAGGGAGGAGACTATTGACAGAGCAGCTATTTTCCAAAGCAGATACTGCTTGAGCGCCAACCACGCGGACCGCCATCCATCTTAACAGCAGAATCACCCTCTTCATCAACCACTGCACTTCATCCTCATGGTGGAACCCAGTTAGCGCAATTCCCAGCGGAGTGGGATTATTATCATTTCCATTTCATGCAGAAGAGTCAGTTTTCATAGATTTTTTCTTAAAAAAAAATACAGGAAAACACAAACCCACAGCCTGCAGTTCAGGTTTTGCACATCAAATGCAAATTTATGGATCCATATTTAAAAGCATCAAAATTTAGTTTAAAAATACACATCAGAGACGGACAAACTTAACGGCTGCTGCCAGAATTACATCAGAACTTTGATCGTTGCAGAACTGATGAGTGGAAGCAAAGCGAATCCAATGTTCATGTTGAGTCCATCCGTTCTTCTTCCTACTACAGTATATTCTCACCAAGCCACATGTGTCAGTCATCCAGCAGGGTATTAGGTATGCTTGCAAATAGCCTGTATAATAATAATCTCTACAATGGTGGTAACAGTATGCGGGATATTTTTGGACAGCTACCACAGTTAACAGGGTGTTTGAAATGCCTCACAAGTGTTTGGGTAAGAGTAAAGTGTTAACTACACACAAGAGATTTAATTTTGCTTTCAGAAACAGCTTCTGAAAACAGACTTATCATTTCCAACTTTTGTAATAAAAAATAACCAGTCACATCAGCAATGACAACAATCCTACTATTATTACACTCCTTATCTCGCAATAAGGCCCATAAAAGTGAACCGTCAGAAGGCTATATCATGATTTTGCAGCAGACAATATGAAACCATGCGACACTGCAGAATAATTACCTATTCAGGAACTGAGACTGAAATCTGGGAGGGAAAATTTGATAAAACACTAGTAAAAGTTTAAAAAACATGTGTGATGTGGGTCAGAGACCAAAGGATTTAGCCAATGGCTCATTCCACCAAATAATATTAACAATAATAATAATAATAATAATAATTATTATTATTATTATTAATTATTATTATTATTATTATTGATTATTATTATTATTATCTTTGTTTGTTTGTTTGTTTGTGTGATATATTTGATATGCCATTTTCTGTTTTTTTTTCACCATATTCTATTTTGTGCATCATGTACTTCTTAGTGTGTTAGCACCAGGTTTACTTGTTTGCACTACATGTCCTGCATTTGCACTTTGATTCGCTCTTTATGTATGTTCCTCTGTGTTCTACATACTCCCAGTTGTTTGCACAAGCATCCCCCCCGGGATCAATAAAGTTTATCATTATCTCAATCAGGACGTGAGGGGTCTATGAACGTTAGTCCAGGTTACTCTAGGTGAAACAAAACAGAAGATGTCGAGTGACAGCTAGAGAGGGAGACGGCGTAGGTGAGCTGAAGGTGCACACAGGTACCTAACTCTCGCGAGAAGGCAGCTCCCCCTCCTCTTCCGCTAACGACAATGTTTCACAGCAATAGTGAGGATGCGGAGTAAAGAACGCGAGAATGTCAGTACAGAACATTAGCGTGCGAGGACAGAGCGGACCTGCACTCCCGGGAGTCAAACATAAAACTATATTTAAAAGCTTGAATGAATTAGAGTTTTCATCTTATATTGTACAATTTAAATTGCTTGGCGTGGATTTCAGATTTAATCTATAAATAAAACTGGAATTCAAAATATTATAATTGAATTTTAAGCCAAAGTGTTTCGCAATAGAGATTCAGTTGATCAGTTCTGGCAAAGATCACAGTGCAAAAAAAATTCTCTTTCAAGCTCTTTCACTCGCTTGTCATGGAAAAGGCTGAAGGAACAGAGCCAATATTTACGTGTGTGACTTATCTGCCTTTTTTCCTCCGGTTTCCTTGACTTATCTGCCTTTTTTCCTCCGGTTTCCTTGACTAATCTGGCTTGCTTTGATGGGAGACCCGAGGCTCCGCCTCCCTCAGTACCGTTCTCTGTACTTGAGGGAATGTAATTACGAAATGAAATCACCTGAGACGTCAGATTGCTTCTGCAACCTGGAATGAGTCTGAATGAATCACAAGGACTCTGACCACCCTGAGCGACACACACAAACAAACACGCACACACGCACTCACCCACCCGTCTTCATTACTGCTGGGCAGGGCTGATAGTACTGCTTACTTTACAGTCTTCCTCTGATCCTGGACCAGCCAAGACCAGAGTACATGTTTCAAGGTACAACGGAGCAGTCAAGGCCAAGTCAAAAAGACACCCGTGATAGCTGTGTAGCTGAATGCGGCGTAATAAATTATTCATGGGCACATAACCAGAAGGACGACTGCTGATCTGTGGCACGGCTTTTTGCTGAGTAAAACAGCCACTGCTGTCCTGGCTGGACAAATGGGGCCTAAGACAAGACTGTAATAGCATGCTGGGGGGGGGCATAAGACAAAATGTGGATGAATCACAGCAGCTCAAACTCAGATTTATTATTTTTTATCATTATTCTTCTGCTATTTATCACTCCACCCAAAGGCAACTTTTTATTCATTTATTTGCCTGCTTTCCCAGGCACCTGAGTCAGTACCTTGTGCAAGGAATCAGCAGTGGTGCTCCCCTCGAGCCTTGCACCTTCGACCTTTTAGTCGCGAGCCGGGCTCCTGTAACACTCTGCTGCCTCCTGCCATTATCTATCAGACTCTACGAGCAGAGATGGCAGGGGCGCGGAGCGACAGGGACCTTTCCTGCCCGCAGCTGTGTTTACCGCGGCGGTGAGCGGTGTGAATCTGAGTGATGGGTTTGTTGGGGGCGAGGGCGGGTGGGGATACAGAGGCAGGACGTGACCAACAGCAGCATGCGATGACGCCCTGATAAATACACTTAACACATCGCTAATGCCAGCACTGAGTCACATTAATAATAACTAGGATAGGTCAGGTATGCTAGCACTCCGCAGTGGAACCTTGCTGCATAAATCCATGCAATTTCTTATGATCAGGTTGGGCTCCTAGACAGGACGATGGAAGTGAGCACCGCAAACCAGCCGCTCAATCGTCCCTGGATGTTTGGGCCTGAGGCGACATAAAAATAACTTGCCGTTCCTGTTGCACCGAGAAAGGACCCCTCACAGAATACGACCCCAATAAACGTGGGCCGTTTATCAGTGAAACAAACGGGAAATTATTACTTCCTGACTGGCTTCCTTTAAAATATGGTATCAAGATATTAAAAAGTACTGAAACAGAGAATGAGCAGCCTTCAGAGCCTCTTCAGTGCCGAGCTCCTTAGCTCTACATGTGAAACCCCCGTGTGCTACGAGGGGAACGAGCGCTGATTAGCGAGCACTTCAAGACAAGAGTCTAACGACAGGATGCTGCAGACGGGATGGCCGCCTTCACAGCGGGGCCCGCAGCATCCCGCCGGCTCTGCCGGCTCGGTGTGTCTGCCGCGAGGCTGTTCAGCCTGGAACCATCGCCCACCCCCCTCACGGGCCACTGGTCTTTTATTTTTTTTTCATTCGCTTCATTCACACCCATATCCCTCTCCTCACACCACCAGCACTTTATCTCTGGGGGCGGTGGCCCCACTGACAGTGACATGCGTCCGCTGAAAGGCCGCCAAAAACTGACTGCCTTCATTTCTCTGTAATGTTCCCTAGCAAATGAGCCCAAGCTGTAGAAGCAAAAGGGGGAGGTTTGTTCTCACTCCCCCCACCAGCCCTTAATTCACCTGTCAAGTATTATCTGTCAAATGTACAGAGTGTGCTGATGAACACAGCTACAGGATACCTTTCCAAGCTCACCCCCACCCAGCATGACGGGGGCAGAGGCAGGAGAACAGGCATGCCTACACTAGAATTCTTCAAAGGAACCACATTATACAGTGCTTATTTAGTTTCCCGTGTCTTAACCTTGAAATCTAAATTGCTACTTTTGGCAATAGGTGACCGCAGAGAGGCAAACGGTAGTGAGGCAAGAGTCCTTCAGGGAATCAATGCATATATGTGTCTGTGGCAGACTCAAGGCAATCACACCCTAATCCAAACACAATGTGCCTGTAATCTGCAAAAGACACAGTAGCAGAAGCAGAGAAATGCAGGGAAAACAGAGATGGAGAGGCTCGTAAAAGACAGCGGTAATCTGGATACGGAATATAGCATTGTGCTGATAAACATCCGGATCTAATAACATCAATACAAAAAGGAAAAGGGAGAGTCAAATGTCAAAGTATGTATCCTTTACTTTAGATTTTCATGAGATTGTTGTCACTGTTTACTCCACTGAAATAAATCCAGCTATTAGAATAAAAAAGCTAACGTCAGAAAAGAGATCTACATATTTTGCCCTTGAAGCTTCTCTCTCAAATTCTGTGGCACTAAAACAGGCACAGAGACTGACATCAGTCAATTAAAGCCTCCTAATTAATCTGCTTTGTTCATTAGGGCCCCCTTGATTGCATGTTGTCAATCCCAGAAGTCCACAAAACCAATAAAAAGCCTCCAAGCAATAAACATTGGTGATTAAATCAGGCCAGGAAGTGTGGCCCGTAATCCAAAGCACTTCCTGTCTCCGGTATCCCATCTGCTATGGGTCTGTCACTGAGGAACAAAGGTAGCTTAAATATTTGACAATTGTCTTTCCGGAACTGCGCTGACATTCTCACACGCCATCAGTCTCGCTGTGCTGCATATTGTGGATTATTGTACCGATGTAATAAAACAGCTGGTCTAACATTACGGTAAGAGTTTGCCACAACTACGCTGACTTACGACACACCGACGTTGTGAATTGCTCGTCTGATGCGGTGCCATCGAGTAGGTTTCACTATCCAGGTCAGACTTCGCCTGAGCTGGAAGTGAGATTTTCAGTGAGACAGTAAGGTAGATTTGTCAGCTCCCTTAAAGCCAACTGTGCCCCATTATCCCATCATCTAATTCACTGCATGAACAACCACTTTTAGTACAATTCATTCATTCATCTATCTATCCATATATAATTTATTTATTCAATTGTGTATTTGTTTATTTTGTGGGTGGGACTATTGTGCTCATAGTTATTTTGTAATACTGCTTCATAAGAACTCCCCACCCCCCAGAGGACTGACAAAGTTCCATCTTATCCCAACATCTTATCTTCTCGAACCCAGTTTCCTGATTACAGCTGTCTCCCCCTCACTGTGCTCAAATGAAATTGCATCAGACCAAGGCCAGGTTGTAGTTAATTTGTTCTGCCACAGAGGTGCTTAGGAACGAACCCCAGTGCAGACCTGAAAATTGTAGCCACAGCAGGGTCCTAACCCCAGTAGGTCTTCTGGAGAGCCTACTGCTTACCACTTACAAGAACCGCCTTGTGAAAGTCCATCTCCCTGCTCTGTTACTCCTCCCGCTCCCAAGACACTCTCATACTGTATTCCCATCATATTTGCAAGGTAACCAGACCATTCGCTTCTGAAAGCTGAACCAAACCATTCACAGGTTTGTCCTTCAGGACGAAGTCATGTGGCGACTCACAGACCTTGTTATGCTTTTTGCTGCTGTCATTGAAACAACCCACAGAATGCCAGAAACAGGCTTCAGTCCAGCCGCCGTGCGCTGGCAGCACGAGCTCAGCGCCCGTGGCTGCTAAACATCCGCATCACACGACACGGCAGGTGAGAGGCTTTTGATGTCTGGTCACCTCTAATGAGGATTTCTCTGTAAGATCAGTTTGTACCACTTATCAGCAAACTTTCGCCACAGAAATAAAGGCAGACAACTTGACATTCTGACTTACTCTACAGAAGAGATTAGGGCTGATTAGGGAGACTTTTCGCCCTAGGCAAAAGCACAGATCACTAAAAAAACACAGGGGGACAAAGAAACACACTCACACATGAACAAACAAACAAACACACACACACACACACACACACACCTCAATACACACTGTACTCAACATTCTGTATGGAATATAAAACTTCTCTCAGAAAGGGGAGACTAAGGATTAATTAGTGACTGTAGTACATATCAATAATTAAGGAAATGTCTGTTTTCCTTTTTGAAATTCATAGGCAGCGGCTATGTTGTCAGTTTCCATTTCCTGACAAAAACAGGGCTGTGCCGTGGGAGGGGGGCAGCCTGGAGATCTCACTATCCACTGAACATAATCACAGGCACCCATGCAGAACCCTACATTGACCCACACGCACTTTCAGGTACAAAACATCAGTCCGGGTTACTATTTAAAGATACCACATGACCATGATCACATTAGACCAAAAATGCATCCAGCTAGAGGGTGGCAAAATGACCCAATCGCCCTGATTTAATGAGGTCACCCGGCTAGTGCCGTTGCGTGTACCAGCCAATGGGATGCACAGAATAAGCAGCGCAGGGCTGGGACTGACAGGGGTCTGTGGACATGAAGCAGCTGCCCTGGGGACTAATTAATATGAGTGCCATGGTGTGCATAAGCCCCGCACCCCATATCGAGGGGCTCCATTACATCATGCTTTCGCCCATTTTAAAACCCCTCTCCAGAAGTAATATGAGATTTTTTTTATTTTTTTTTTGGTGATTAACTGCCCTGTGCAAAATCAATTGTATTAAATACACAGAGAACACATCCTTTGTTTTCCTGAAGACATATTGTTCCTATTTGTGCCCATGGAGAGTAAAATTATTACAATTAGTATCATTAATTACTATTTTCAACAAATCTCTTTAGTACTTTTCTATATCAACACTGTATGAATGTCTCTCGAGCGCGGCCGATTGAGCCACTGTTACCCTGAACAATGGCTATAATTTAACAACATAATAAAAAAATGTAATTACGATATTATGCCAGAGAAAGATTCACATGGTTGACAGTTTTCCAATTGCAGTGCATAAATATAATTAACAGGTGCATAATAAAAACTATAGGTATTATAAAATTATTATGGCTGGTGGGCGACCAGGCACTTTCTGGCGGAGTCCGCAGAAGGGACGGCTCTTCCTCTCCATGCCGCATCCATCATTGTAGCCAGGAAGCTCCCCCTAACCACATGGTAATTAGCTGTCAGAGACATTTAACTGAGAGACAGGCGTGTCCTGCAAGGCTATGGGTCCCACCAACCGCCGCGGCACCGTAAACAAGGACAGCCACCCCCCCCCCCCCCCGACCCCCAACCCCCAACCCCCAAGGAGACAAGAAAAAACAAGTTAACAAGCTCACATTTGCCGCTCATCTTCTGAAGCAGGACACGCTTGTTCTCATTTTAAAGTTCACCGATGGGGCAGCGCTTGACTCATGACCATTAATACAAAGATCCAGATAGGTTTAGCCCCCGTGTTGATCATTTTCCAATTAAAGTGTGTGAGAAATGGGAACACACATGCTGCAGAAAAAACACACTCAATCAAGGAGCCTCCAGCACTAACCAACATGTATTTTTAAATGGAACTGGATGATTTTACTACATCTTTTTTGGCAAATGCATCTACAGTATACTGCGCAACAGAAATTTTTAAAAAGAAAGATTTTTTTTTTAAATTCACTTCAAACATTCATGTAGTGGTGGACTGGATTATCTTTAGTTATCTGTGCAATAGTAAATTTGAGCTAAGCAGGGTTGCTGTTATGGAATCCGCAGGCCTATCTGGCCAAAATTCGAAATTTATCACTGATACGCTTTATATTTAAAGATGTTTGTTACAGCCAGGGTTTCCAGTCCACTGACTGTATACAGTTTGTAAATTATTCTCATCACTTGGAGGAATAGTATTATCTTCTATCTCTCCTTCTTTTTTTTCCTTATGTACAATGAAAATGATGTAATTACTCTTGGAAGTGAAGAGGTATTAGTTAAGAAATACCGTTCCTGCGTACAAACTAAAAAAAAAAAAACTTTGTGCTGATTATTATTCTAAAGTTCAGTTAAGTATTTCTAATGCAGCTTTTGGGAGTGTTGTGTATGATGTATATATTTTTGCAATTCCATAATTTGTTTTTTAATGATCAGTTGTTACTGGCCTTAATTAAATACAGTTTCCCTAGTTTAAAAATTACAGCTGTAATTACAGTGCTTTGTTTTTCACATTTCTGCACATTAAATGATAGCTGAATGGGTCAGTAATGGAACTTCCTAATGAAAGCCCTTAGCAGGAGCTCAGTCAGCGATGACAGCTAATGTGCTTTGGTGTTGCCCCCCATTGATTAAAGAAGCCCACACCGTGAGAGCTTGGACCAGATGTCTTTCAAGGCAGGAGGAACTCATCCCGCCGTTAGTTTAAGCCGTTGCTTCTTGGGCCAAAGCGAAGCTCTCTAGAGTCTGGCTTCCACGTCCATGACGATTCCCAAACTGATCCACCCACCTTCCATAACCACTTATCTAGTGCAGGGTTGTGCTAAGCCTGGAGGCTATTCCAAGAGGCACAAGGCGGAGATTCTCTGGATGGGATGATAAAACATCAAAGGAGACACCCTCACACACTAGGCAGCATCAGTTCACCTCTCTACTAGTTTTTGGAATGTGGGAGAACACGCAAAATCCACACATGCAGGATTAGATCCTACAACCTGAGGGGTGAGTAAACAGGGGTATACACTGAGCTTCTTGCTTGGCGTTCTTGTGTGTTGCTCTCGTCGTTCAGCTAAAAGGTTTGCTTTTTTCATTCCTCTTCATGAAACCCGTCTCCCTTTCAGCACAAAAGTCCATAATTCTCTGCTCCTACCCACATGTTCCACAGTCCTGTTGCCAGTCCCACCAGCAACAAGTACTATAACATGCAACTTGATTCGTGTTAAGTACGTCAAACTTGACAAACACCACAGAATTACATTTTACATCAGAAGCTTCATATTAAGATAAAAGCATCACTTGTGGTAGATAGACATACATTTTCATTGCATAAAATTCCACTTGGTTGCAAAGCAAAAAGAAAACTTGTACACTGAGTCCTTTTCAATCCCATGCTAAGGACACATTTTACTAGCTACCTCCGCCATATTGGATAGGTAGGTTACAAATCATAAGCAAAACACAAGTTTTGCTAGATGCAAAAGATGCTTGCACTCCTGGAAAGACCTGCCTCAGTAAAACAGTATCACAAAGCTGATATCTATTTTACACCTTTGTAAAAAAAAGTATGCTAGCACATGCTAACTTGTCGGTATCTATACAATGTTTTAGATTAGGAACCAAACATCCATAGTAGCTAGCTGGCTATGTGATTTTTTTTTGCAGTGATTTAGCTACTATATCCAGATACCAGCAGCAGTGATCACTCTTCTTGTTTTACATGCTTAAAAAACTTCTGCTATTTGACAAGCTACAACAAAACAAAAGACAGTGTTTAACTTATTCGTCTTTATTGTCACTATTCTATGCAGGTTCACATAGGGGCCTAGAATGGGGCAGGGCACAAACATCCATCAATCCATCACAGAGAAGGCAACAACAACAATATTATTGCCATCTTCATCATCATCATCATCATCAACATCAATAACAACATCATCAACAAGAACATCAACATAATAATAATAATAATAATAGTGTCTCGACAAAAAGTAAACATGGAAAGAGCTGAATCACTGGGGCTCAACAGTCTGTGAAAGGTTTGGGCTGGCAGACCTTATACATGAATGCCTCACTCTGTGATCCAGTTTGACAGAATATGCCAAACGTTGACTGAAGACTCCCGTTTTAGTGTTTTCTTATTCTGAGAAAAGACTTTCGAACACAGAAGGCAATTCTGAAGTCCGATTACATCCGCAGCGCTGGAATACTAACCCCTGTCCTGTGGAGTACGACCGAACACCACTGAGACCCAAGTGGAGCGATGACTCAGGTCTGAAATGTTTATTTTTCAGAAAAGAGGCAAGCTTTAACAAAGATGTCGACAAGCAGTGGGAAATAGTGGCATTTCACGACAAGCCTAGAAAAAGGAAGTCGAGCCTGTTAGATGGGCAAATTTTCTGTATTTATTGACGTGGCACGTTGAATTTGTAGCACGGCTGCAAATGGGGAGATGGAAGTTATGACTTGTTAGGATCAGCGCCAGGCAGCTAGTGCAGGTTTAACGCCCACACCATGAAGAAAATGGGATTTGAGCAGGGAAATCAGCATTTTTCATTTCATATTTTATGGCTGCAAAGCACAGCGGAAAAAACCGCAGCCTTATGAAAATGAGACATATATCAAAATTTGTTTCAGGAATGCAAAAATGAACAGTACATAAGAGATTTCTTTTAATTTATTATCACAATACCTGAGATCAGGGTACATTTACAGTGGCAGAAGCAAACTGTAGGTGTAGACTTTACATACAGGGTATTTCACTAAAATGTCCTTGGGGAGGTGCAAAGAGGAGGAAACGGCAAAGGAATGACTGGGGGGCAGCGGGGGCCGTCATACAGGTAGAGTGTTTCCTAGTTGGACCCAAACCCCCTGCATGGTATAAGCCTTCTGATCGAATGTACCACGAAAATACGCCATGGCCAGTATCTATTTATTTATGGAATGCAGACTGGATACAAAGTCAGTGCAGCTTACACTGCTGTGTACACGATGCCCACCAGTGCACTGCCTCTAGCACAAACCGCAGCCCTTATGGCAGCGGCACAACTCAGGATTCAATAAACAGAATTTTAAAATGCATTATTCCCGCCGAAATCAACTGTGGGTACCCAGCTGTCAGCTTTCTGAAGGACCCAGCCCCAAGGTGCGCTTCATCTAAACACACAGACACACATGGGAGGGACTCTCCATTCACTCTCCCAACATCTTAACCCGTACCCAGCTCTAACCTTAATCAAGAGTAACCAAACAAAATACCAAACAAAAGTCCTTAGGCATTTTTAGTTCTTTGATTGCAGTCACAGACTTTTATAAAATTGAATTCCCCCTTGTGGGGACCGAAAACATGGTCCCCACAACATGAAAATAACCAGTTTCTATCACATTGTGGGGACATTTGGACCCCACAATGTAATGTATACCTGGACCACACACACACACCAGAGACCTTCTACTGTGGTTCAGGCTGCGAAATGTCAACATAAGCAATACCTGTTCAAAAATCAAATATGGAAATGCTTCTTTTGACAATCAGCCATTTGCAGATTGATGACATTAGCATGAGCAGTGATATTTTGTTGTTTATTTATCCAACTGCCTTACTGCATATTTCATTAAAGGTATGTACTCGCAGAACTGTGGGGTATCCATCACAACATAAATTAAGAATTTTAATAATAATAATAATAATAATAATGTTGTTTGTTGTTGTTGTTATAATATTAATGCAAATTCCGTCTAGATAAATAAAATGAAAGCATCAGTCCCAGAATATCGAATAGACAAAATGTCTAATCTCACATTCGATCCAGGATATAAGCCAAGGCCAGGATCAATCCACAGAAGTCTTTACAAAGTCAACAGAAGCCTGTCCATTTGAACACAGCACATATATCGCCGGGCACATATAATGGGCACCCCCAGGCACCACGAGTCAGCCACAGAAAACATGTGGTGCAGCCCAGATGCTGCAAGCTAATTTGTTTCATGGAAACTGAATTGTCAGACACAGTTGGTGTGGAGGACAAGCCTACTAAGCAGGGAGGACACCGAGGTTCTCAGCACATACGCATTTCATTAATAAAACTTTTATTCTCCCAGACAGCAAAAGCATGTGAAAACAAACAAGGTTGGAAGAAAAACAATCAACTGCTTTATTATCCTCCTCTGATAAAAACCTCGATTCCAAACACTTTGAAACTGCTATAGCTGCAAAGGCGATTAAATACCTTAATAGCAACTAGAATAAAATTACAACATGTTTCAATGCAATTAAGGATCTCTGTGGTATTTACAAAAGGACACTCACACACTCAAACTGCATGCTATTGACAAGTCACGGGAGAAGTAGGCATATACCTATGAATAAAACATCTTCATTCCAGGAAACTGACAGTGTGCTGGCCTACCTTTGGCCTTCATTGTGCTCCAATGCATCACAGATGACTTCCAGCCAATTCCTGGCAGGAAGCTGCTGAAATTATTTTCCATGTCTAATTTTAAGAAAAAAAAAAATCTCAGCCACTAACCCACCAACTTCGAATTAACCTGATGGTCAAATCACTGGGAACCAGGCTTCTTTATCAAACACATTAAAGATTATTATGCTGCAATGGACTGGCATGCCCCCCCTTCCAGTTTGAAGGTGTCGATGGGTGAAATTATTTGCATTAACCATCCACCTTCCATAACTGCTTGTCCAGTACAGGGCTGCGAGGGGCGTGGAGCCTCAGGAGGACACAAGAGTCATCTGAGAAACATCAACTGACCATCTTCATGACTACAAGAGGAAACCTAGGCGAACTCCACACATAAGGCCACAGTGTGAAGAATCGAACCTCCAAGCCAAAGGTATGAGGCAAGAGTGCCACCTGCCTCATTATTATTATTATTATTATTATTATCACTGCAGCCGGAAAAGTGTGGCCTTCACCATAGCTTTATGTGTCCACTCTTCCACACAGCTTATTCACCAAGAACATTCTGGCTCTTCACAGATGTCAGAGAACTCCTTTCATTTCACACCTATTTAATGGGGTTTCGGGGAAGTGCAGGGGCAGCGGAGACTGTGTCGCCCGCATGGCCTCAGTGTCCTCTGCAACACACAGTGGGGACGGACACGCAAATAACCAGGTGCTGTCGACACTTCACTCTAGTGTGTAATTCAGAGCAAATTACTGTGGCAACAGACCTTCGATGGACAATGACAGGAGGTGCTTTTAATCGGCGTCACAAAGGCCAGTTCTGAGGAAAAGGACTTTGTAAAATGTTACCTTTTACATGAAGCCACTCCTCTTGGGGTGTGACCCCTCCAGACACAAACAGCACAGTCACGTCTTCCTGTGCTCCCAAATTCAAATGTTTTCATTGGCTATTATTCAAATAGGAAGGAACACGAAGGACGAAAGAGGCTTCGGATTTGAAAGGACGTATGACAAGGACGGATTAGAGGAAAACCCGCCCTCGAGCACGGGCGGTTGAGCAGGGACCAAACGCTGCCAAATGCAGAATAAAAACCATTAGTTTGGCTCTCTGCTCCAACCAGCAGACCCTAATGGTGATTACTCTCATACATCAATTCTAAACAGGATGGGAGCACTGTGAACTCCAACTCCACGTCACACTGCAACAACATGCCCAATAATGTTTTCTACTCACCGCATTAATTATTTTTTTGTGCTATTGCTGGCTAAATTATTGTGTCAACTATTTGTTTTATTCATTCATTCATTCATTTGATAGACTGATTGATTGCAGTGAATTACAATACTCATACTATCGACAATAGGGCACCATATGAATAATAAGTGAATTTCCTGACGGTGTTCAGGTGAGAGCTCAAGCGGCGGGAGTGCAATCTAGTCGTCTGCTCACCAGCGTGTCGTGATGTGAATGTGACGTGAATTTGCATGATTCCCCTAATGTCCAAACCTCCACAGCGCCGAACGGTTTAAGCAGCCAAGGTCCTCACTGGGCACTGACTGGTGGCAGGTGGGTCGGGTGGTGGGGGGGGGGGTTGCTAGGGCGGTGACGAATCTGGCCCGGCTATTGGACGGACAGCCCCTGGGGTTGAGCCGGAGACTGAGACCTGTTGCCGGGAAACCACGGGAGTCAGCAGCTACTGCCAAATCCGGCTCAACCCAAAGGGGACGCTTTCACACCTGTTTTGCCTTATCGCCCACTGATGGCTGCCCTCTTTCTTCATCCCTCCCCTCCCACTGGTGAAATGTATAGCCATTTCAGAACTGCCTCTGTTTTCTAGAGCCCAGCCAAACACATGCTGCTAAATAGATTTTCTGCAGAAGTTTGAGGTATTTAGTAGTCGAGGCATTAGGTAATGGTCAGAGACAAGTGATCAGGCTGGAAGACGAGATGTGGACTGATGAGTGAGGATGACTGATTCCTGATGGATGAATAAATAATATGACACAACAACACGGATACCCTCACAAAATTCTAGGGTGACGTTTAGTTCAACAATGAGACCAGCATTACACTTTAGGTTTCAGGTTGCAGTATTAAATGAACCAAAGGTAAAGTAAATAGCAAAAAAAAAAAAATGCAAGGACAAGTATCACTAACTTAAATTATGCAATTAGCCGTTAGTGATACTAATATTATCCATATGTAAACATCTACATATACACTGTAAGCTGATATAACATTGCAGATACCTGTGGTTCCACAGACAGCAAGTCCCTGATTGTCTCATATATTAACTCATCTCTCCCATCTGTTGCCGATTCGTCGAAAAATGCCACACCATCAGACGGTGGACAGGGATGGATAAATATACAGTATCAGCATCCTGCTGTTAAGGTATTTATATTACTATAACCATTTGGCCATAACATTTGTATACTGGGTAGTACTGTGCAAAACAGTGGCAGGGCCGTATATGGACGACTATAAACTGCCATAAAGTGATCTTTGCTTATAAAGCTGTCATTTTGCTAACGCAGCATTTTTTAAAACATCCATATCCTATTGAAACCTGTCAACATGTTTTTCTTAACTGCACTCCATGGATTTATATAAGCGAACAATGAACACAGTGATAATACTCCTAGGTAATATACAAACTGATTTGCAGATGTCTTACATTTTATCCTTTCATATATAGATGTCTGTGCGTCAGCATCAGACTACAACTCGACATACATGGCGAAATCCTCTCCTTCCCAAGAGCTCTGACTGAAGCTGACTGAGTGTGACTTAGTATTAAATGTATCTGAGCTGGCCTGCAGTATTATGGCATTTCACAATTATGAACCCAATAAACAAAAAATGTACCATAAGTAAAATGAGGCACATGTTTAAGAATTTGTATCTAAGTTATGCTCAGCACTGTCTCCTTTTGGAAGATAAAATATTTATTTATCTTTTATTTATTTGGGCTTGTGGGAAGTATACTTACACAAACATGTTCTGAGGACGGAAAAAACAATGACTGGTTCAGAGAGATAACCAGTCAGATTGTAGAGGAGGTGGGTCCAAGCAACTAGAGGAGTCTGGACAAGACATCTGATTGGTTGGTCTAGTTACTAGTTCCACCTCCTCTCCAATCTGATTGGCTACCTCCCTGAACCAATCATCTTTCCTTCTGCCCTCAGAGCATATTTGTGTAAGTAAATTATTATTATTATTATTATTATTATTATTATTATAAATGTTTATTTTTATATTTATAAAAGAAGCCATTTCTCTTTGGAATGCTTCTGTTGCATCAGTATTTTATATGCTGCTTGACCTTGCCTTATCAAGCATAGAGAGAGAAATAATCTAAAAAGTATTGTCTTGTTTATTTTGCACTGGTGGGTGCATTTCCATGCTGTTCCAGGAATGTAGGCTGCACATCCCATGCTGGCCTGTGGGATGATCTGGTTCTCTGTAAAGGTCCTCAGAACATAAAATGAATCCACCTCAAATGATGTCGTCCTGCCAGCTGTAACAAGTGTCAAGCTGCTGTATCAACAAGTCAGTACTTGATACAACAGAGCCTAAGACTACGGGAGAATTGTAAATTCTGCCTCGCCTTCACACCCACCGGGTCACCGCTGCTGAAATTGAGTACAGTGGGAACTATAAAGTTATCCTTAGCAGGTGGAAGGCAGAACCAGGCCAAAAGAGGTCAGAAAATGGGTGAAAACAAGCATGGAACTGGCATTAAAAATGCAAACTAAGCAGGTGATTAAACAAGTATAGAAGTAAAGTCAGGAGACTAGTCGAGATCCATCAGATCATGCAGAGCAGGTCTCCTGAGAGCGCAGTGAGGCACACATGTGACTGCGATGGGGCGGATGTCACACCGTCCGTCTAGCCTCTGCCTGCACAACTCTGGCTGAAGTGTGTCTCCGCAAACAGGAAGTGACTTCTCTTGTCTTGCGTAAAGGCCTTCAGAAGGAAGCACGGCAAAAACAACACAACCGAAATAGCTATGAGGAGGACGCCCAGGCAGGAAAAGAACAGGAGGAAAAATGCTCAGTACCTGCTGGTTGATGGCATAGCGAGGCAGGGACAAGAACAGAGACAGTAAACATCACAGGAGGGACCCTGCTCGCAAGCAACTGGGCCATAAGCTGATCAGCTTCAGTAAAAATTAAGTTTAACCTTAGTGAGCTGAGCAATAGCCATTCAAGAAGAGTTAATGCAAAGTACTAAAAACCAAAACAAGTTGAAAATGCAGTTAACAGGCTGTCCAGTCTTACATTCATTTATTCTTTAATCAAGCAAGAGGAAACTCAAGCCCTCGGAAGGGCTTTGTTTGTGTCTTCCTTTAGAAAGATGATTCAACGGCAAAAATCCATCTGTAAAAAAGCTAACCTAACCTAAATACTAATAACTGGACTTTGGAGGAAATCTAGTAGTTCGGGGCAGAAAACAGACGATGTCGAACAGAGATAAGGTGGGTTTTACCAAGCAGGCTGCGGGGATGAGCAAAGATAGGGGGTGGGAAGGTTCCAATAAAAATACATTGGGGTGGGTAAGTGCCAGGGAGCTCAGTTCAGCTTCAGACCCACGATGGATGCCCAAGACATACAGCTCAACGACTGCAGGGCAATCCAACCACCCTGGATGACTGTAGGAGCGATTAGCTGAGACCCGAGGGGTCGGATAATGGGCCTTGTGTGCCAAACACTATGGCCTGCTAAACACAGAAGCAGCAAGGGAGATGATGATCCAGTCACCATCTAGCACTGGCAGGGGTGATGTACACACAGCGGGGCACCTTGGCACCACTTTAGGGTCCTTTTAAGAAAATGATAACCTCAAGAACAGTTCAGCATGAGGAGAATCTCTCACATATTCTTCTGCAGTAAGAAAGCGTGTAGATGACCAGACAAGGACATTGCAGAAAGAGGTCTCTCCTCAGTGCTCAGTCTCCATCTATAGAAGAGCTTGGTGGTCTGATAAGGACATTGCAGAAAGAGGTCTCTCCCCAATGCTCAGTCTCCATCTACAGTAGAGCTAGGTGGTCTGATAAGGACATTGCAGAAAGAGGTCTCTCCCCAATGCTCAGTAACAGTCTATAATACAGCAAAGTGGTCTGATAAGGACATTTCCGAAAGAGGTCTCTCCCTAATGCTCAGTCTGTCTCTATAGTACAGCTAAGTGGTCTGATAAGGACATTGCTGAAAGAGGTCTCTCCACAATGCTCAGTAACAGTCTATAATACAGCAAAGTGGTCTGATAAGGACATTTCCGAAAGAGG
>JAODLD010000052.1:13926933-13937582 GCA_026781065.1 Mormyrops boulengeri | reverse complement strand
TAGTTAGGTACTCCCCAAACGAGCTTGATGGGCCGAATGGCCTCCTCTCGTTTGTAAATTTCTTATGTTCTTATGTTCTTATTAGGTGTGTATTTGCGCTGCAGGGAGCCACCCAAAGGACAACTATAACACAAGGACACAAACCCAGCAAAGGTGACCAGTGCAGTTAGATGGGCAGGAAATGGCTCTCTGAGTGTTAGGGGAGGGTTTGGCTCCGTGCCGGGAGCGAGTCATTGACTGAGTTTTCCCTCTCGCTTTGGCGACCAGTGAGCACCAGAGCTCCCATTAAACCCGACTGGCCAGCTTATCCGATGCCGTGACACACCTTGGGGGAACTCAGATTATGTTCCCTCTCTTGCTTCGTGTAGGACGGTGCCTCCAGACGGACAACAGCGGCAATTATTTGTCTCCGTGATCCACGTTCTCAAATGGCATCTTCCTGTTTTTCTCTGTTTGCGGTCAAACAGCGCGCAGCGAGGTCCCCTTGAAGAGGGCGTGATCACGCACAGACATGCAGGCACGCACATACCGCCTTCACACTGATTACACCTCTCTCGTCATCTCTGCTAAGCTGATTGCACAGAGGGGAACCAAAGAATCATTCAAAAAAAAAGTAATTGACTGAAATGAATGAGTCGGCTTCAGAGTCAATATCAGACGATCATAAGATGGATTTGAAATTACTCAAATAGGAAAGGATGATTGTATTTACGGAATCAAATTGGCTTAATTCTATTTGTGCCACATTAAAACCGCAAATGAAATTACTTATTCGAATGTGATCAGGGAAGTTTGACCCACAGAGATTCTGCTCTGCTATTGTAGGGTTAAAGCGTAAGGCACAATCAAGCAGTGAAAACCAAAGCAGGGCACAGGTGCGCTAATAAACTATGCCCTGTAAACAGTCAGAGGAATTACTGCATCAGAAGAGCGCCTCTATTACTCAGCCAACATCCATCTTCTATAAGCGCTTATCCAGTGCTGGGTGGAGGTGAGCCTGGAACCTACCCCAGAAAGCAAAGGGCACAAGGCTGGGGCCACTCTGGACGGACTGCTAGCTCATCCCACTATTCAGCCATGATAGACAAAATAAACACAAGCAGACTACAGCTGCATAAAAATTGCAGTTGTCATGATTTTTCATCAATACTATGACCCTCTGCATGGATTGATTGATTCAAATTTCTTATTTCACAAACATTTTTCCAGCATGTGCTGGTTAAAAACATGCTGTGTATGTAACCTATGCTAGGGGCACTGCAAAATGCAAAAATGATTAACAACAAAAGTCAAATGTTTCCTTCTATATTTTATTTTTATTTTATTAGAAATTAATAAATTAAATATGCATTTTATTAGAAATGTGCACTTGATGCACGCACAAAGAAATGCATGATTTATACAACTGGGAGCTGAAGTGTGACTTTATTCAAGATACTGACTCATCCTCGGTAGCTAAAGGCTGTTAATGTCTGTTAGTTAAATTTGGCCTGTTTTAATTTTAGTAGTTCCATTATTTCAGTATTGGATTGTTAGCCATCGGGATACAATGGTGATATTGTGATGCATCGTGTTACACTGAATTGTGACATTGTTATAGTGCTGGGGATGGTATTGGTCTAGTTGGCAATAACCCACCCTAACACACACACACACACACACACACAAACCCACAAACAAAATCACAGTGTATTCTTACTTTTTCTGCTTCATGCTTTTAAAAAAGAACTTCAAATATAGCTACTCAATTGTCCGAAGTTGTCCGAGGTGCTAAACACCAGCGCCAGAGATTTATCACGATTGTGCTTTATTTATCACCAAATGCACGGCACGGATGGCGTTACACTAATCTGAATAACGTGTGGAGAATATATAGGCTGTATCTGTCGGTCCTGATGGATGAATAAGGATGGCATTCTGTGCCCTACCAGGGGACAGCGGGCAAATCTAGAACATTCTCCTCACAGGGAAAAGCCCCTTACTGTTGCCGTGAGATAACAGCAAGGGACGGCGCACCACAGAAGACGGGACAGAGGACCGTTAACGACATGGCTGTGCTGAGACTCGTACCCCTGCATATAAAGGGCCTGGATGCACGGCAGCGCCCGCATCACCAGCGGTGCAGCAATGTGCAATGGCAGCATGTTTCTTATGCAGCCCGTCCTCCCATACCCCCACCCCACAGACACGCACACACATACATGTGTACACACACACGCGCCCACACACACACACACGTGTGTGTGCGCACACACACACTCAAACACACACATGCACACACATACATGCATGCACACACGTGCACACACACACACATGCACACGCGCGCACACACACGCGCGCACACACAGCGACCTTAGTGATGTGACGAAGGTTTCCAATTAAATTTTCACTTAGCTGGTAGAACAAGAGAGCGCTCGATATCTCACCTTTCCCAATTACGCTGTATCAATAACAATTCAAACCCGGCTCCAAATCAAATAGGCAGCCTGACACTGAAGTGCCCCCCCCCCAATCTTCTACGAGACAGCCGCTGGAATTCACTCAAGTTTCTGTTACATTTAGGCCTGGATGGGAGAGTCAGACCTCCCCCCACTTCCCCATGTCTTCCTGGCACCGGAGCCCATGTATGCGGGGTGGGGGACGCAGACAGAGCATCACATGGACACGAAAATAATAAGAACAGCTGATGGGTGCGCCCCCCTCCCCGATGTGGCGATTCATCGGCCAACCCCCAAGGGCGAGAAAAATAAAGGCCTGTTCAGTTCAAATAAACAGGTGAATAGATTTTCACACAGAAACATGTGCACACACCAACACAATATCTATTTAACAGGCACTTTTATCCAAAGTGATGTAGATTTTGAGAAGGCAGGGTCAGACAGTCCCTGGAGCAGCTGGGGTTAAGGGCCTCGCTCAGGGGCCCCACGGTGGCATGAACCTCCCAGTAACCTTATGATCACAGGCACAGCATCCTGACCCACTCAGTCACACACCAACAGTGCAAGCTTTAACAGCCCAAGATCTTTTAACTGGTTAGGGACCTGACACCATACCAAGCTGTTAACCAAGCTAGTTGGTCTTATCTTAAACGTGGGACTCTTGGCGTGCCGTGAGATCGAATCCCCGGCCGACTGCTTCATCCATTCATAAAACAAGGACACGTTCCAGGCTGGCCGATCTGATATGCGGGCGTGCCGTGAGCTCAAATCCCCGGCCGACTGCTTCATTCATTCATAAAGCAAGGACGCGTTCCAGGCTGGCCGATCTGATATGCGGGCGTGCCATCACACTGCGAAAGGGAAATGACACGCGAAGCAACGCTCTGGGCTAACGAACGAGCATAAACGAGATCTCTGCCTTAAGTAAAAGCTGGCTGATTTACGCCAGGCACCTCACCTCCGCACAGACGGCACTGTATTTCTCGCCAGCTGCTGTGAAATATGACTGCATGATGCCAGAAAACGGCAGGGAGACAGCAGACCAGGAGCTGGAGGTACCGCTGCGGGGGGTGGGGGGGGGGAAGTCTGTTGACTCCATTATTTCTGTACTCGGTGCAGTACAAGGTTAGATATGACACACTGGGGGCTTGGGGCTGACCTACCCTGACACTGATGCTACAGTTGTACTGCCACTCAGGCAAAAAATATATTAAATAAAATTCCATTAAATCAGAAAAAAAAAATCTGGGAATTGCTTATACTCAATTTGCCCAGTGGAGTCAGAGCCTCAAACATCCTGGATGCTACATTTTCACCCAGCGGACTTCCACTTCCGATTTCAATAAGAAGACATCGCCGGAGCCTGAGCACGGTGACAGAAAAACAAGGATTCCAGCGGGAGCCTCAGACGGCGCTGCTTGAAGCGGCCCGCGCGGACAACGGTGAACAAGCGAGCGAGGGAGGGTGGTGAACATCAAAGGGCCGCTCCTCTACCTCCGTTCAGCTTCACTCACCCGCGCGGGCACAAAGGCCTTGTGAGGTACGGGGCGGGGAGGCTGCCAGAGAGCCATGCCGACCTCAGATTCGTCCCACTTCAGGCACCCTTTTGATCTCCCATTATCTCCATGGGCCCTCCCGATTTCAGCCAGCCTGAAAATTCGTAAAGGGAGGTCGCCGGCCCTCATTTAGGGCTCCTCCATCCTGCCGACGGAGGAGGGATTAAATGGCACATTACAGGGAGGGGTGACGATCCGGAAGGCATTTAATTGATTACACCTGCTGCAGCAGAATGGAGGAAGCATCCGTAAGGTCGCCCTCTACTGACAGAAGATCCTTTGCTGTACCATGGCGTCTCCAAGCTGCCCTGCTGGGAGGTGCCCTGCTGCCCCACGGGTGGTTACCTTTCTGGTTACTTTACACTCTTCACCATGGACCAGGGCAAAGTTATTAGCAGAGACGTTTGCACCCAGACTCATGCTGCTCACATCCTCAGAAGTGTTGAGACAAGCACACCATTAAAATAAGCCATTGTGCTTGATTCACAGGGCCTATGCTCATTCAAACATAATGGGCCTTATAGTGGGAGTCAGGGCAGACTAGGCATCTGATGAAAGGCGGCAGAAGCAGAAAATCCCTATGATTTCCAGAGATACTCCAGTGGTTCTGTGTAGCAGCTATTGATGGTGAGCAGAAAGTTATGCAGAAGGGGCAGGGTCACCTGCCGCCGAAACGCACTCTCAACACATAAGGAGCCCCACTTAGGTCACTTTCACTTGCCGCAGGTTCTGATGAAAATCCCAGTTAATGATGTGACGTATCATGCAGCACGTTGATCAAAAGCAGGCTGATAAACCCATCGTGGCACCTCTCAAAGAGCCTCCCGGTTCAGAGGTGTCAAGCTGAACGATACCACCTTCAAAGACGCTACAAAGCCAGTGAGGTCGTCGGCTCTCACTCACACATACAATGACCTTACAATACTTCTAAATAAGCATGCACTCGAACTTCTGTGATTAAGCATAATTCATAGTCAAGCATGCATTACTTATTCCTGAAGCCATGAAGTCTAGTCTAAGCATACAATGTCATCTGCCATTCTGGCTGTCCGTCTGCCTTACTAAGACATGCCAGACTCACGCATATGCGTTTTCCATAATGCGATGAACTCTGACCCCAGAGGGGCGGGGCTTACCTTCATAGTAGGCCTTGAATCCCTGCCCACTGACGGCGTAGTCTGAGAGCAGCCACAGAGTGAGCCGAGGCCCAGAGCTGACAATGGGCGGAGGCAGCTGGAAACCCGTCAGCCTGCAGGGAGAGGAAAACAGAGGGGTGAACGGAGGCCACGCAAGTACTGCCCTGTGGGATGACATCACATCACACTGATCCAATGGAAGATCATGTACAAAGAGCAGGAACACAAATTACTCACAAAGCAGCACGCCACATTCATTCATCTTTCATATGGCTTATTCTATACAGACTCAGTAACAAGAGTAACAAGGCACGGAATAACCCAGGAGAGGGCGCCAGACATGGCAGGGCACGCACAAAATTCACACACTGTTTACACCTACGGACAATCTGGCAACTCCAATTCACCTTAGCATGTTTTTCGACTGTAGGGGGGGAAACCAAGGCACCCAGAGGAAACGCCGCCACCATGCTGCCCCCCAGCATAATACACACCAATATGAAATGCTAGAGCACCCCAGAATTCTAGATTGTAATTTGCACCACATTCATTAATTACAATAAGAAATAAACAAATTCAAATGCTGAGTTTTGCTAATTCCCTTGTCCAATAATCAATGCAAAGGCTAAAATCAACAAAAAAAAATCATCACTCTTATGTATGGCCCCTTCTGAATCCTTTTGAAATTAAAATGTACCTAACAATGTTTGGAAACATCTTCTTTTGGGAGTAACAGCCGCACACATCAGCTGCCCATGGCTCCCACAGAGCTCACGGAAAGGCTGGCATGGAAACCCCTCCCTCACAGTGACCCCCACCCTCGAGGCGGCCAGCCCTGAGTTTATCCCCATGATGATGACAGACACTCAGAGGAATCAAAATCTTCTCAAGTCTCCGTGGGTGTCCTGCATTCCACTGTTGGTACGGAGCTGATGGGGCGAGATGCTGAGTGGATTGGTGGGGGAAAGCTAGCATAAAAAAATCTACTGATTAAAGCACTATGTACACAAAGCTCCCCCCCTTCCACCACATACACACCACATGAGCTCTGATTTACTGGACCCCGGGGAAGCTTCATAATAAAATGTGATTGAATGGAACATTAGAGTGTGTGTAATGTCTCTCGTCAGCTTCGCCATCATTCCTGAAGACACCACTGTGGGAGACTCGCACCTCAAATGTTAATGAATTAAATACATTTAAAAACATAACCAGTTATCAACCTTTGTTTCGGAGGCAGAGCCTCACTATGAATGTCCAATTCAAAGACATAAAGGATAAGGATAGCTTTAGATATTCAAAACTCCTCCAAACAAAACTGCAAAATGGGTTTTTCAGTATGCTAATCATTCCCCAATCCCTGTTTCGGAGCAAAACAGCACTGAAGAAAAAGCCATTGCTTTAGAAGAGAAAAAAGTGTTGCTGGTCTATAAATGTGACCCGGCCAACTTCCACGCAATGTCCCAGCTAACCCCACAGACGTGTAGAGCTGACATCCACCCACACAATAAACATTTTATTGGGATTATCTCATCATCTGGCCAAGACTCACATATAACCACCATGGTAGTGTAGCCAAATATGTGTAAGAGTAACATACTAGCACATTACTACAATACATGCGCACTGTAAATATGTCTAAATTGTCCATAGTGTTTGCCTTATGAGGGACTGGCGTGCCCCAAGCTAGTTTCCAGACAGGATGCCAGTCTATCACACAATATGGGCAATTTAGTGGCGCCAACTCACTTATCCATGTGTCTTGCACTGAAGGAGGAAACCTACACACACACAAGAAGACCATGCAGATGACACACACACAGGATTTAAACCCCCAGCCCAGGAAGTGCGAGGTAAAAGTGTAACACACCTACAGTAACCACCCACGCGGGTGAATGTGCAGTGCATTCCCATCTATAGTTGTCAGATGGAAAAAAATGCTTATTTTTTAAACTCTGACGGTCAGCCTTCTACGATTACACAAAACACCACGTGTGCTGTGTTCTGTACCTGATTTTACAACCCCATGCTCAGTTTTGCCTGGTGATCCTGGCAGCTATTTTCACCCGCTGCCCTGTTATTCTCAGTCTGAAGTGGTTTGAGGTTTTATCTGCTCACACACTACACACCCCACAGCTGTCCTGCTAGTTATTAGCTGGGGCAGGAGAACCCTACATCTGCAGCTGATGGTCCTGATGGGAGGCGGTCCGGTGCCTGGACCTCATCCCATGTTTCAAAGACAAAACCCGTCATACAAAGGTGAAACCACAGGCTGTCTTCCCACTTCCAAGCTCCCACAAACAGCCCCAAGTTCCAGTGCGTTCATCCATATACTACAGCATTGTGATTTTTAAGGGAACCAGCCACACGATGTTATAAATAAAGGCATGTCCACCCAAAAACAACATGACAACAGAGCAGAAGAAGGAAGTAACTGTGAGCTTTGACTATGTTTTTCCTTTCAAAGCTATTTTTCATGTTGCTGATAAATCCACTTCTCAAAGAGAGCTGCAAGATGGACACTCACTAATGAAGCGAAAGTCTACCGAGCACATGAAGAACTGAAGACGTTTCACCATTCAGCAAGGCGTCACAGCGGGGCAAGAGAGTATGGCAACCAGAACCAGCAGAGCAAAGGGAACAGCATATTTTATCTCAGAGAAATCCGGCAAAAGTCCTCCATCAGCTGCTAATTGCAGTGACATTATTCACCTCGTCTCGTACAGCGTGTGCCTTGCTCCAGAGGCTTCCCGTGTGATAATATGTCAGAAACAGTCAAACTGTGCACTCTGCTATTAAATTCCCCCTAAAACCCAACTTCCTCTTCTAATGTTTCTACTCCTCTCACTTTTATTATTACACCAAAATTTTCCTACAGCTTTTAAGACTTGCCAAACTGCTAATAGCTGACAGGAAATTGGTTTCCAAGGCTACTTCTGTTTCTGATTCTCTGGGAAGGATTGGGGGATCACAGAAGGGAATATTCAGACGATCGAGCCATTCCTGATTTCATTAGTTAAACCCCTTTTTTGCTTCTGGCGATGCCTCTGTTGTTGCACTCTTAGTAATGCCAGTGACAGTATTCAAACCCATGTTCTTGAATGCTCTACACAGGTCCCCAACACCCTCATCAGGAGCTTGTGACTGGTTATTGCGTTTGCTGTTCTGTTGTGCTAATCATGCCCAAACCCCCCCAAAAAATACCCCTAATGATCCCAGTATACTCTGTGTATCCCGGGTGTCGCTCTGACCCCCCAGCACATGCTGGCAGGATGGTAAAAATGCCTGCATTCCAACGCACACACCTCTCAGTCTTCCAGCTACTAATTAATATCATTTCTATGTGTTTTTTTGTATGTTTATTTCAATATTTCTATGTCATTTTTGGCAGAACTACAGAGTAGAGGATCTCCCCACTGTAAATATAATGAAAGAGACCAGGAAAAAACACTAGGAAACAAACAGCTTTATATTCCTTGCTGCCATACTACGCATTTAAATCATTTGCATCCATCTGAAAGAAACTGTCACGGGGGGAAAAAACATTTCAAAAAGGCTTCAGTCACATGCTGTGTAACAAAGTGGTTAGCTTAAATTAACACTGTTAAGCATGGAAACACCAGGGGGTTCTCAGATTACCAGGTATTAAAGAACAAAATGAGGTTTTACCAGGGCCATAATAGCCTTAAGAATGGGTGGATGCAGAACATGCAGAAGGCAATACAGAAGAGTACTGTGTGTTTGCTTGGGCAGCATGTAATTTTTCATACCGTCATACAATCCACACATTACACTACAGTATACGGTATTCTGACGGGACTTTCAAAAGCAACCCTAATCCTGTATTTTGAAATCTTGGTGATAAAATTCACCAAGTGCGGGGAAGGGGGCACAAACATTGGTGGACTCCACAATAACATTTGCAGAGTAACAAATAATGAAGTAAACCCAAAATCCTGTACTATAGTGCATTACTGTAAAATCAGCCAAGCCTACCTGTGTGTCAATTTGTTATTTCCATCCTATATCGGTGGCACGATTCTGGGTCAACTGCAATGGCATCACACACTGTAACATGCATACAGAGCCCAAAATGGGCTACGCCATCAACTGACCCAAGACCCAAGTTTCAGTACATTGCAGCAGGATTCACTATAAGGGTTTGCTGTCCTGCAATGATATCTACAGCAAATCCATGCTCAGAAGTGTAATGACCTTCAGTGTGCAAAAAACCCCTGTCGACTTGACTTTGGAGAGCAGGAAACACGCAGCAGAGGCAGCGACGGCACGACAGGAAGAGCTGCAGAGACAGAGCCGTGCCTGGGCAGCGCCTCGGCGCGCGCGATAAGCGGTGTGGGAGCTGGCAGCGCGACAGGCTACCGCGGCTCATCCTCGTGGGGCCTCACCGCTTTCTAACACAACACGCTCAGGGAAAATCCTGGAAACAAACGGGCACCACTCGGCCCTGCCATACATTCAGCGGCTCCTGGAGTTTTGGGATGCTGCGTAATTAGCATGGGACTTATTTAGGAATCATGACCAAATGGAGAAAACTGTTCAAATAGAAAGCCCTTAATCTTTTTGCCACATAAGATCTAATTCAACAGCAATAATATACCACACAAATAATTAAGCAATGATATCCACTTGTTTTTTTTTTCTTTATGCATTAAATCATCCCCTTCCAAGGGCTAATTTCAATGGGGGTCTTGGCCTGCCAGAACTTATGCATTGCGGGTAAAGATGGGCCAAGTGACTCAAATGTCATGCCCCTTACATCTGCCCTTGCTTAAAACCATACAGAGAATTTACACAAACTCATCACAGCGGATCTTCTCAATCCAAAGAGATTAACTCAAAGCAGGAGGAGCAGAATGCAAATATTGTAATTATCAACCTTTAACAGCCAAGGGAAGAATCTCAGCTAGGTTCATTAATACTTTAGCGTCCCATGATTAGTATTGAAAAAAAATGAAGAATAGCCATGCACAGTTAAATAATTTAGAGCCAGGAAGTCGTGATAGAATGCATAACTCATCAGAGTGATTTTCTGAGCCGCATAAAGTCGGGTGTTGGGGGGGGCGTGGGGGCAGGAATGATTGGCTGTCATTTGCTTGGCGTGCTGGCAAAACTCATCACTTTGAAATAGATGGTCCTAAATGGTCTGGAATTTTCTTTGGCCAGCTAGAGGCTGCTAGCACTTCTGCCTTCACACCATTAAGTTACAGACTCCCTGCTATCCACAAATTGGGCAGAAATAACTGTGAAGTGTATTTATGACCCAACAAAAGGTACAGGACTAGAATACAATACAGAATGGGGTATTCTGCGGGTCCCCAACAACCAACTAGTTCAGTTACGAAAGGTTATTTTGCCGAAAATAGCTGCCGAACTTGGCTGCCGAAGGTGCCAAGTTGATAACAACAATTAGTGTTTGCTTTTTTAAGATTCCTGTTGTCTGCCTCTTATTATCAGCCTGAGATGCTGCCAGAAAGAAGCGGGAAAATCACGTGGGT
>JAODLD010000052.1:13890487-13905960 GCA_026781065.1 Mormyrops boulengeri | reverse complement strand
TTTTTTTTTTTTTTTTTTTTTTTTTTTTTTTTTTTTTTTTTTTTTTTTTTTTTTATATTTATTATTTAATAATTTCCCTCCCCCCCCCCCCCCCCCCCTCCCCTGGTACATAAAAATGCACCCTGGGTGGTGTAATTCATTTGTGAACGCTTGACACTAACTGGGGGCGAGATGACCCTGTCTCCATAACCATTTTCAAAACTTTCTAAAAGGGTTCACAAAGACCGGCAATACCTTCGTTCCTCAGAAAGAGAGTAGAAGCTCTGTTCAGTGACATTAATATTGATGTGGAATGTACTGCATGTAAAAGAAAAAGTATTTGCAGACATAGTTCTTTTTTACCATATATTCAGTAGGTAAACTAAAAAACCTTGCCAAGTTGACACCCAGTCAGAAAGGAGGGCTCAAGCAGACAAAGTGGCAAGATATTACGATGGGAAAACTGACACTTGGAGAGAATCAATAGAGTCTGACGACAATCCTGGAGAGCCATTAGACTGCATTAGACCTTCATGTTACTTATACTTTGGCACTGGTGGCTTACAGCACAGAATAAATCCCATACTGCAGGAGAAAGGTCAATATTAATCATATTCATGAGGGCTGGGCGAGAAGCCCTAGTAGTGAAGGACCATGTAGTAGTGAACATGCCTGGACCATTACTGCTGAAGATCTTTCCAGACTAAGAGCAATTCATCACAATGGACAGATCATTTCTTCCAGATGTGAGTTGGGATAAGGTGGCACAATTCCCTTAATGCCTTAATCTTCCTGGCCTTGAAGTACTGGGATGAAGGTGCTGCATTAATTCACGCATCGTGATGACAGGAAGCTGCAGTAGACTGAAGACCAGGGTAAGTTGGAGGACCATGGGATGCGAAAGCAGGGCATGCATTGCGTGCTGGGTGCGATGAGCTGCTGGGCTAATCTCCATAGGACACCTCAATGGCTCATTGGCTGTTCAAATTTTGCGCCACATGATATGTTAAGGGCAGCAGCGATAATCATGTTCCACAGCATTCTAAGAAGCCGTACCTGAGATGGGGGGTGTTCTTTAGCCTCCAAGTGTTGTCACCTGTAGCACTTACAGTGGCAGCTAAGGTAGTGCTAAATCCCCTGTCGTCTTTCCGGCCTAATTAAGATTTGTCATTTTTAAGCAATCTACTTTTCACATCCATGCACAGCTGCATACAAAAAAAACTGAAGTGCCACGGTTCATTAGGATTGCGCAGGAAACAACAGCCACTCATCTGGCTTCCAGAAGTAGGACGACACGCTGCAATGGCCACCCATTTAGCTTTCATTTCAAAGCAGGAAGACGTAGTTTGACAGTTACTTCTTGCATGACTAACTAGTCTGCCCATTCCTACACCAGTCCCCGCAAATAAATACTTCTCGAGTTTAAGATTTAAGTTAATTCGTCTAGTTGCCACTGCTAATGAGTTTTGTTTTTTCATCCAACTGTGTTCCGATACCTTCCTATAAACACTCATTACTCACTGCTCCATTATTAAGTGAACCGTGGAATGCCAGAGAATTTTATGTAAACGCACAGCAAGAGGCCACGCTGGCAAGTGGGAGTTGCTCACCATGGTTTTGTCAATAAACTCCACAAGCCAACAGGACAAGGGTCTGTGGGATTCACCAATTGCACAAGCTTTCAAACGTGCTGGTCACGTAAAACATCAGAACGATACCACAGCACTCCAACAGCAGAAAGAGTGCGAGAGCGGCAAAGCCTGCGATTAGACAGTCTGACATTACACTGGAGGGTCACTGTTTTGCCACAGATTATTACTATTCTCCGGCTTTGGCGAGCTAGAAATGGGGGCAGTTTAGCCTCTGGCGGGTGCATTTTCAGTGTGTTTGCTTTGCCAGATTTGTTGTTGCACTGATAGAGGGCTGCATCACTCGGCGTGACACTTTGATAAATCGATCTCGACTCTGCAAGCACAGCAACAGGACAATCCTTCAGAGCGCTTGAGATCTGAGATCTGGTGCCAGGGTATGCATATGTTTGTGTGTCTGTGTGTGTGGGTAAATGGCTGTGGGGGTACGAATGGCTCGATACATGTTGGTGTCTAGTGTGGGTTGCTATGGTTATTAATGAGTGTGGTTGTGGGTGTGTGGGGCAGTGTTGTCATTGGGGTCTAGCCTTTAGAGCGGACATGAAAACCATTCGCAGTCACATTGTCTGAAGCTGCTTCCTTCCATCGCAGCCCCAATTCTGTGACACCCATGTACCAGCCAGCATGAGGCTTCTCAAAACACTTCTGAAGTGCTGAAAACATTGTCCACAAGAACACCATGGCCACCACCTGCACACACAATAGACTGGATGGACGTGACCTGCTGTGAGTTATGAGAATATTGTTAATTATCTGTTTTTTTTTTCCAAACGTTGTCAGTGACACTGAAGCAAATGGCAGTGACTAAAAGTCAACAGGTGTTATTTATTTATTCCTGGCTGGGTACAAGAATTCAGAAAGAAAGGCGTGGATGAAATATTTCAGTGTTTTCATGGGTAAGTACAAGAATAAATTTCATGCTTATTTTTCGGCCTATATATTGTTTTTTGTTATGTTTTTGTTTTGTTTTTGTTATGTTTTTGTTTTGTTTCTTATTTTTGTCATGTAATGGTATCTTCAACGATTACATTGCTTCACAATGTTAATGCTACACTGCTGTGCCTGTTCTTTTTACAACAGATCTGGTTTGATCGCGCATTAGTGAATGTGTCTGAAAAGTAGATTGAATTGAGTTGACATGGAATCCAGTCGGGCACTTGTGAATCAAATTGTGAGGTCAGGGCCAATTCCCAGCCTTAAACAACGCCCATATGTTCCTCAAGTAAAAAGATTTCGGTATGAAGCCTTTGGCCTTTCTTTAGTGGCCTTCACAATTTGTTTCCAGCGATTTTGTGAATTTGCGTTCCACGTAGAGCTTTTTAAACCTCCAAATATGTAAAGCTGCTATATAGTATTTCATATCACATTCCTATTAGATTGATATTGAATTGAAATTTAATTGAATCGCACTGAATCGAATTGTTAGCTTGTGAATCAAAATTACTGAGCTTAATGAGCAGCCAGTCGCTCTGCGTCTCCCAGTGTCTCGTTGTGTATCCCAGTGTCTCATTGTGTCCCTCGGTGTCTCTCAGTGTCTCACTGTTACGGAGCAAGCAGTCTCTCTCTCTCTCTCTCTCTCTCGCATGCACTCACTATAAAAACAAAAAAAAAAATCTGGGATACTGTAGAGCATTTGTGGGAGTCAAGGAGCTGCTATCAATATGTGGGGGACTCCTGGAACTTCCGGGAGAGGTAGGATGTCTTGTTGACAGTATCCATGTCACTATTTGAAGGACCCAAGACTTAAAACTTACGATAATATTAAACACATTTGATTTTATCAAATCATGACGCTAGAAAGACCATAGAAAGACTAATGACAGCTATTTTGGCCACCTTACACCTAACGATAGCAATGCTGGGAGCATGCTACGACTCCAGCAAAATTTTTGATTTTAATCCGAAAATGGAGGCATTTCTGTGACAGTGACATCGCTTGAAAAGTCATTAGGTGTAAGGCAGGCATCATCCAACTCCATTAACAATCCAAGAGAATATTCATTTAAAAACAGAAAATATTACAGCTCATAACATGAAGTAGAATGGCTTTCATTAACATTAGCTACCTAGCTAGCTAGCATAACTGACTTACCGAGATGAGTCCTCTTCATCCAGTTAGCCAACATGCTTCCTCTTCAGATGCTCAAGCGTATAGCATGTGCTCCCATGCTAGCTAAGTTCAGCTATACAAATTGCGCACCTCACAACTGTTTTTTTGGTGTTTAATGTAAAATGCTCCCACATTTTGGAGGTTTTTGTTTTTGAAGCTGAGATCGCACTTTGGCTAACTTCTCTCGGTTGAGCAGTAATACCAAAACATTCTGAGTTAGCATGAGAACCACACAGGATGATGTCACCAACTAAGTGACTATTTATTAGTTGGCACCTAATTTGGTCATAGATTTTAGTTGACGTATTCGATTTATTGTTGTGCCTCTACTGAGCAGCCAATCACTCAATGTCTTATAGCGTCTATCACTGTCTCTTGGTGTCTCCCAGAGTCTTTCATTGTCTCTCACTGTGTCTTAGTGTTACCAAACAGCCAGTCGCTCAGTGTCTCTCAGTGTCTCTTTGTGTCTCTCAGTGTTTGTTTGTGTCTCTCAGTACCTCTTCGTGTCTCTCAGGGTTTCTTAGTGTTACCAAGAAGCCAGTCGCTCAATGTCTCCCATTATCTCTTTGTGTCTCTCAGTGTCTCTAGGTGTTACTGCTCAGTATCTTTCGGTGTCTCTCGGTATTACTGAGCAGCCAGTCTCTCAGTGTCTCACAGTGTCTCACACTGTTACCAACCAGCACAAAAAATGCATAAAACAGCATAGTGTGGCGCTCTTCTGTTTTTTTTCCATTAATGCTAGAAATAAGTTCAAAACCAGAATTTCTACCTGCACTGAAATCCTTTTCAACCCCAGTCGCAAACAGGAAGACATGCCGGCTCCACGCACACTGCAAGAAGGTCCTACAACAGACGCTAATAACAGACGTGAGACAGAAAAAGTACATCATTTGAAGTCTATTCCCATATCAGCTCCCTTCCTCTCAGGCCACTTCAGTTTCTCCGAATGAATTTTATTCACTGAGTTGTCTATGAATAATTTCATACATTTCTCCTCCTTTACTTCAGAACAAATGGCCACATGCCTCCGATATTATAAAGTTACTGAGAAGACCGTTCTGTCCTAATTGGTACAATTACAAGGTTAGAACTAGGTAGTGGTTAAGGTTGTCATAGCTGGGATTAGGGTCATGCCCATAGAAATTAATGCAGAGTAAAGATATGAATAAGTGGACTATACCAGTCTGAGAAATTTTTGCATGATGTAAACCAAGTGCCACAGGTTGGGAACCCTGACTCTAGGCCACCTGTAGCCCAATAAATGTCAGCCACCCAGGCATAGTTCAACTGGCCACGTGTGTCTATTGCTTCCCATAATAGTCACACACCAACTACTTCTAGAATTGCAAGAGAAAGCCTTGCTTTTGGAGCTACACCAATACTCCTGACTGGCATATACATGCTCCCGTTTGTACATTTATGGATGACTTTGAATGTGCACTTCTGAATGCATACTTTTTTTTGCTAAACAAAGTGTCATCAGACTGTACATCAACTGGAGGAAGCGGTGCCCTAGAAATACGGCCCATGGCTCCAGAACTGACACCGCTAATCTTTTTAATAGTTCCATCACTGAAAGAGCTGTAATTTAAGCAAAAAAAAACTCCCCTTTTTTGCCTACGTTTATCATTTTTATTATTTCTTTCCCAAGCATTGGCTGTCACAGCATCATATATTGACCCATCTGCTGAAAAAATCCAGTATGAGGCAGGCATTTGGACTAGTTGGGGAAAGCCTGGCTCAAGTCAGCACTGGGCCGAAGTTGGTGCCTGTCCACGGCAACCACCGAGCATGGGTGGATTTCCCTTAATATTTATAAAAGAGATAGAGAAATCCTGATTGGTCAAACTGCTGCAAGTGCTTCAGATAAATAAAATTACAGCATTTCAAAAGCTCAAAATACCCATCTGCTTTCTGGCTGAACAGAAACCTGAAGTTGATCTACTCTTATATTTTTAGAAATATCTAACTACTAATAATCTCTACAGACTGTGCAGTAGACTTCACACTAAAGGTAAAAACCTAACAGCAAAAATTATTAAAGCACCCGAATAATTATGGCCCAGAACAAAAAAAAACTGCTACCCATTCACATTATAAAACCTTTTCTCATATTAAATGTATATAGACTGCTTGCCCATCCAGGCTACGTAGCAATAAACTTGAGCAGAGGTGCCATTAAAGTGGAAGTCATTGGACATGGTTTTGCCAAGTAAATGCATCTGCCAAGCAAATTTCCACACGCACAATTGCAGAGCAAGTATGCATTAATATCAAAACAAACAGCGTGAGGGCAGCCCTCTTTTCTTGGAGCAGATATCTATATTGTTTCCAGTGAATTTAGCAGGTAATAGAGCAACAAGAGATCAAAACAACAACAAACAACTGGGCTCAAGGATCATCCCTCGTATGCCTGTAGACAGACGGACGCACAGCCACGGATCACGGCACGGGCCCAGCAACCCCAGGGCATTGTGGGTGTAGCTGGAGTGGTGCAGAATGCCAAAATTAACTTGGTAAACACGATTACGAAAAACCAGCCATCTTTAAACAAGCAGCAACAATACCTCAGTAGAGCACATTTCATGGTAAAGCAAACAAATGGAGCAGATGATTGGGGGCAGTGAGATCTTAGAAAATGTGAGGACTTGGGACTTCATTCCATTAAACACAGAATACAAATTCAAGCCCAAGCCTTTATTGGCACCATGCGTTTCATTGAATGTTTTTTCAAGAGATGTTAATGTGTAAGTATAAGCATTTTACTATAAAAATGGAAAGAAAGGCTGTGTGTCGCAAGTGTGGTGCTACAATTAATCTGTGTCCCCTCAGCAAAACGCGGCTGCAAATTAGACAAAAAAAGGCCATAGCTGGTCCCAGAGCGGCTCTCCTCCTTCCCCTCCGTTGCTCGAGTGTAAACAGCACAGCTGGCCCTCTCCTGCAGGCCGCTGCCATTAGAAGCTGTGCCGGCAGAAAGGAGGGGTGCGCCAGCAGAGAGCTAAACCAGCACTTCCCCCATCACTTTCACTACAGCCGGCCAACTAAAATTAGCCAGGTTCCGTATTCGGACAAGGCTCCAATCTCTGCCAAACATATACAACTTACTGCAGTGTACTGCAGCAGTTACCCTGAAGTAGCACCGTTAAAAATTTTGTTTAGGTAAAATACCCAGCTGCGAAAAGGGCTAACGTTTAACCGATAAGGCTATTTGGAGTAAAAAAATAACTCTACTAAGCCAACAAATAATAAGAGCCCTGTGTATGTTGGCACAGTAAACAGTGAGGTAGAAAGCTTACTGCTTGGCCTGTTTAGCTGCTCTCCTTTCCCAGAAGTACCGCCAGTGTCTTCCGATCGATGGAGGCCACTGTTTTTCTCCGGAAGAACGCTACACGTTTTACTCCGTGCTGAGAAGAGGACTATAGTGTTTGGGAGCAGCCCCCTTTAAGTGTCAGCGCAATGAGGATGCCAAGTTGGTCTTCACTGTCAGTATGTGTCGATATAGGTTGTGTGTCTGTGTGTTGCTTCATATTTCATACAAAGGACTCTTTAGTTCTGCGGTTTTCTTCGTGTAATGTGGCTGGGGTTTTATCACAGTGGATATGTCTGTGGATATGTCTGTTCCCAGTCGAGACATAAAGTATCAAAAGGAGCTGGATAAAACACGTTTTAAAAAAATAATCCCCTCCTTGCAGTTTTTCACAACTATTTCATCCTAAATGGTACCAGCAAGATTGTTTACCCCGCCTCCCCCCCGCCTGCCCCTTCTGCATGCTCTCTATCTCCTGATTTCTGAGCAATTAATCGCTCACCCTAAAATAGTCTGGCTCCCATCTGACCTGTTGTTTGTGCACGGATCTCACCCACAGCCAAGTCTGACGGCTGTGCACCGACGCCACTCTAACTTTAAAGGACGCCTACAGCTTACCATTACACCTGAGCAAACATTAGCGTGGCTACAGTAAACACCAATGTATGCTAAACGTTTATGTATCAAAGTTCATTTGTATCCATAATATCTTGATGGTGGGGGTGGGGGGCAAGTGGTTATATGTCAAACTGCAAAGGAAGGGGGGGGGGGGGTAAAATACATAACTTTGGTGAAATGGTACCTCTAAACTGCCTATACTGTGCAAGTATGTGCCCTACTCCCTGCCTTGTACCCTGTGTTTCTTGGGATTGGCTCCAAGCTCACAGTGACCCTATACTTGCTAAGCTATGTAAGATGGATGCATGGATAGATGGATGAATAGATGACTGGATATACTATGCTAATGATGTAGATATTATAGTATAGAGTATAGACTGCAGAGTGATTCATATATGAAAAAGAGATTATTACCCTTCTACTGCCTGATGTTCAGCATTATCTTAAGCAGGCTGTAAAAGATGGCAGGGCCTAAATAAATTTTATTTCAATGTCTGAGATCATAAACACAAGCGTCCTTTGTTAACTGCTGAAGACAGAAATGGAAAGATGGAACCACAACTGGACACAGACTGAAATCCCATCTCTGACAGGATTAGCACACTGTCAGCAGCACTAAGCCATAACAATGGGATACTGTGTTCCAGAAAAACTGACTGTTTTTTGCTGGAAATAAGCCATTTACTGCCAGCCTCTTTCAATCTTGGATACTCCAGCTGAAATTTTGTTATCTGATAATATCTCACTGCATTCACAGACATAGAAGTACAGAAGCAATCAATAAAAACAACACATTTAAATTCAAAGCAGCTGCTACCATTTGCCGAGCAGTCATGATACTTTTACGGCTTTCGCTTTTCTTTTTTTGACTCTATTTCTTGAATTTGTCCTGCTTGCTGAAAGCAATCATCCCTGCATTTGGGGGGAGGAAATAAGAGGGAGGGTTGAGGGATAAGATTGGGGGTTGGAGGGGAAGAGAGCAGGCCCTATTTGTTCATTGTTCAACACTGGGGTTTCCAGCCCGCGTGCCGTTGCCATGACAATGCAGCATTCACGGAGAAGAGAAGGATGAGGCAGGAGAGGGGGAGACTCCAAAACCACCCCACCCATCCAAGGCTGCCCGAAACTGGAAAGACGATTTCCTTGGACTTCCAACTCCAAACAGACGCCCTGCATAACGACAGCGTTTTTCTGCCATCTGCTTAGTGTTGCGTGCGTGCCAACACTGACAATCACGTTACATTAATCAAACGTCTGCATTTCCTCAGTGCATGCACAGTTGGGTCCTGATGTGGAGTGTGTAACCAATCGGAGCAGCAAATTAACCCCTGTTGATACTTAAATTGTCCTTATCAGGGCAAGCCCTCTTCAGGCGCTACAACCGCTTAGACCTTTGTCTTAAAGAATGATAATTAGGTATCAGATACCTTTAGTCGCTTGCTTTACAAAAGTCGATTTTCCTCCAGTAATGGAATAATTGAACAGGTAGGCATCTGAAATAATTGTCCACAACCGACTTATTGATCAGGGTGACTCATCCTATAGATCTGTTGCAAGAAAAAAGCAAAAAAAAATGTCTGGTATTAGCATACCTTTCTGAAGAATTTTCTCCTAGACTATCCAAGCCTGCCTACTGCTGGGCTCCCCATGCCTCTCTCGACTGCTCCAGCAGGTGGATTTCTGAAGACAGTGCCCCCCTCAGGTCCCTCCACTACTTCCACAGGTTGCATAACTCTGAGAGGCACCCGGCTGCACTCCCCACCCATCTTCCCATCAGCCACCCTCCCAGAGCCTGACAGATGTGGCTGCTGTGACAGCTGCCTGGCACTGAGGGGGATTACAAGGGATAAGGGCCTGGAAGCCATCCTCCACAGCTCAACCTCTTTTGCTGCCTCACCAACTTTTTCACCTTTTGCTTCTTCCTCTATATGGAAACCAAGTTCACTCCTAATTAAAGGAAAACACCAAATAAGGGCACATATACCAAACAAATGCACATACATGACTCCCCAAACAAAAGTACTCTTCTTAAAAATGCAAAAGCATTATCCCCATACACCCTCTTCCCCATGAAAACTCACTCTTCTAAAAATAAAGCAAAAGCAAAAAAAATGATCACTCCCTAAACAAAATCCTTCAAAACAAAAAAAACTGATCCGAAAACGCAGGGTCCCTATTCTCAAGAAGGCTGGTGCTTAAAAAGACACAGACCACCGCACCCCTTAAACAAACTGATTCGTTTAACTGTCACATATGGTCCGTCTAAAAATTCCCACTGTCTGAAATGACACACATTTTAATTTTCTCAACATCATTGAACTTGCCAAGTCACCTCTGTCCTGGGTAAGCTAGGTATCGTTAGCCAGAAAAGGCAAGGAGATGAGACCGCCTGTCTGCTTCGGTATGTGTCTGTATTTATGAGGAAAGGGTGTGCACAGGGGTCACAGGCACAAAGAAGTGAGATCAGTGAGAGAGCAGTGAGAAACACATCTGAGTCGGAGGGAATCGTAAATGGATTAACTCCATAATCTAATCACAGGGGATCTGAGATAAGAGAACACTAAATCAAAGTCTTAAGCAGACAGAGAACTGACAAGCATTTTTTTTGGGGGGGGGGGGGGGGGGGATTGCTCTCCCCCTGATCTTTAAGAGATACCCCCCCAGAAAGAGAGACCCTGTAGCCATTCGCAGAAAACACCATTTTTAATCTTTGCTGACAGAATTGCACTGAAATACGGTTCCCTGTCACACAGGCAGGAAAGGAATTGTTCAGAGATTCACGCAGCCTCATGCTTCCCTCCACCAGCCAGGATTTCATCAGAATACTCACAAGGGGACTATGAATCAATTTGATAATAAATGGCTGACATTCAGATACATGATTTTGTCACACTGATGTCGATGCCTATGTTTCCAGGATTAGGAAAGGAAAAAGGTCCCCCACATGCAGGGTGCAGAAGTGACCTCCACTTTCATATTGGCAGCTTTGCACCGTCACTGGTGTAATGGTGCTGTTAGTACCAGGCTCTAGTACTAACCTTTAGTATTAGCACTAACAATTAACATTAGCTGCAAATATGAGCATTAGCCAAGGCCCCCTGGGACCTCTAGTCCATTGACAGGAAGATGATGGGAAGCCTGGCACAAACCAGGAAAGAACCCCTGGAGTGATGAGGTGGCTACAGGGAAAAACCTGTGAGGAGTAACACCACTGGGAGCAGCCGAATGCCGCTTGCATCCCCATTTTCCACCATCGGCGGCATGTTCTGCTGCTTCCCGCCGCTGGGAGAGTCGACGATAACCGGATTGTCAACACTCTAAAACACCCGGGACATGAGCCCAGGCGTCAGGTTTCTCGCCCTTCTGACAGTCTGCTTGGTTAATGTGACAGCAGAAATAAAATAAGCCGCCCACATGTTCAGGATGGACTTTGAGCAGTCCTGCTGTCAGGAATGCCAGCCAGTTTCAGTCTCTGGCTGTGTGAACAACACACCAGTGCTGGTACTGGTGACCTATACCAGCAAATTATACACACGTGGCCTCTAATATGCCACATGGAGATACAGGTGGAGCAGTCACAGCATGGAAGCCCCCCCCCCACCCATCTGCAGCATGTTCCTCGTTAGCATTCCTAACCCTGGGACAAGAATGAACAAATATGCCAGGAAGTACTACGTAGTATTGGGGTGCCTTCGGGGAAGGGGGAGTTGAAAAGGCAGCCACCAGACTAAGACCCATGCTGGTGCTCCAGAAAAAGTCTTAGGCCCTCTTAATGGTTAGCATGGTTTGTGTTTGGGCAGCAGGTGGTGGCAAGATTCGTGGGCAAACTGGACTAACACAAAAAACTATAGGGTAACTGAAAAGGTAAACTGTACCTGGGGTATGCCATGATGCACCCTCTCTGCCTGTGATGCTACAGAACATTGCCCCACAGCTCTCTTTAGTAAACACTCCAGAAAAGGCCCTGTTCAAGGGGCCATCCGATCACAGAGTTGTCCGTAGTCCTGAATCTAGTAAAATCTAGTCCAAGGTTCTGAAAGCATTTGACTCCTCCAGTGTCACTGACCATACAGCAGTGTTTCATAACCCAGTCCTCGGGAACCCCCAGACAGTTCACGTTTTTGGTGACCAATGAAATGTGCCACACTTACGTGGATTCTGACATTCCCGCTGCGCTGAAAAACCCACACCGCGCTTGTGCACTGCACCATTACTCCTTAGAAATGTTATTCTGTTTATTTTCAAAAAAAGATGCCTGTCTACATGGAACTGTTCACATAATGCTAATTACAACGAGGCTTTAAAGGATTTACCCTGACTAATTGTTTCACTCACCCATTCATTACACTGTTATTCCATAGTTTTATTAATTTTAATGCAAAGTCAACTATTCAATTATGCGGCAGTGTGTGAGTCGCTGAGAACAGCTATTTAAATACAGCACTGTATTGTGTGACATTTAATCTAGGAGCATCATTTACACTAATGCTGTCTTATGTTGGCCCTGCTAGCTCTTAACTGGTTTTATGTGAAAGCCACTAACCATTGGGTTGACTTATATCCTTTGGAAATATCGAGATCTTATTTCCTATTATTGGCAATAAAGAAGGGAACGAGCTTAGTTACTGGCAATTAGCCAGCCCCTCCATAAAAAATAGCACCCTTATATATAACATATCCAGCTGGATTAAGCACGACACCATGAGCATTTCAAAGGTCATAAATGGGCTCCTCTGGGATTAACTGTAGCTAATACCCCACAACAACAGTGTAATCCTTCCAACCTGTGATTTAACAAGTTAAATCTCTCTTTCGCATTTAAGAGTAATACGGACAGCAAAAAATCAAACGCATCTTCAAACAAAAGCCCTGGCATTTCATAATTTGTCAAAACAATATAACAAGGATGTGCAAAATCTCCTAGACTTGAGTGAAAGAATTTCTCTTGTTTGGCCTCAAAAACTTTTAAAGCTTCAATTTAATCAAGGGGGAAGACCGCAAATCAATAAGGTGAAGGGACTTATACCTCCTACTACAGGACATGCACATTGGTATGTGTTGTGGTATGGCTCCCAACCCTGACGTTAGCTGAACATACATGGGCATAAAGTGCAAGAGGACCTTGCTAAGCATGAGGCCTTCACAGATCTCATGGTGCCGTCAAAGTCGGCATGATAATGCTCTCAAACAGAGTCTGAAAGGACGACGTACTGATGCAGACCACTTGGGAGCAGGGACCAATTTGAATATGTCAACAGACGCTCCCCATGTCTGGTTTAAAGGAACTGCGACTGCCTTTCTGTCAGTTTGGATGTTCCTAAAGATGTTTCACCGTGTTGCATCATAAATACTCAGACGAAGCATCTGTAATTTTCTAACATTAAGCAGATATGTATCCTGATCTATGAGCCAAAGGATTGACTCAACAGATATATGCAGGGGATATGCTGCCTTACTGAGGGAACGAAACAACAAAAATAAGCATGAGCTACCAGATCGTACGGCAGTCAATGAGCGTCCAGTATCACTCTAGATGCCACTCTTCAGCATAGGTGACAAAGCAGCTTATTAGAGGTGAAGTGGTTTGACCGTGATTCACCCAAACCTTCTCTGTAAACTTCATTGAGTGTTATAGCAATACTGATCTTGTTTACTCACTAGACAATATTTAAGGAGCACTTTAAGGAGTAATAGTAGTAGAGAGTACTATTATTATTATTATTATTATTATTATTATTATTATTATTATTATTATTATTATTGTTGTTGTTAACACTATCATGATCAACAAACACAACAAAACAAATAATAATAATAATAATAGCGGTTGCTATAATAATGTCTAGTTCTATCTAATGCAACACATTCATTCATCTGAAATGTATAATCTGAAAGACGTCTTCTCAGTAATTCAAGAAAGGTCTTAGAACTGAGTACACGGGTTACTATAATCTCGTTGTCAAAGAAACCTATTTGATATAAAGTATCTTCTACAACGAGAGCCTTTGATACATTTATGGGCATAAAAATCGTCGGATTTAATTCGGTTTACTACTGAAGCGGCAAAACAAACGTAATCGCGCCAAGCTGTTGCCGGCGTTTCTTCTACGGCGTGTGCTTGCAGAATTTATGGGAATTACTGGGCTTCGTCCGTCTCAGAAGACGCCGAAGATTGGCGCGATGTGCTTCGCGGTGCCGCCAACGCCGAAGATTTTAGTTAAAACCCACGCAGAGAACCGCGGCTTTCCTCGCAGACCTACGGTGAAGCTTTGGTGCCGCTCAATGGGAGGATACGGCAACTGCTTGGGAACGGCAGAAGCAACGGGCGTAGCATATTAAAAGGTTCTCAGTACTGTTCTTGCAAATGGAAATGCGAGAAAAGCTCGCGCATATTTCACATCGCGAATTCTGTTAAATATCTGTTCTACAATATTCAAACAGTTAGACCAGATGTACGTACCCGGTTCCCAGTCCAAAATCTCACTAATACACTCACACAATACCGGCACTGTTGCGATGTCCAAAAAGGCTTCTATGCATCCCATATTCTATCCGGGGCAGGTTTTTCATGTGCCTAAAAATATTCTTCTTAAGAATTAATATTTATTTCAAGGTTAAGCTTCCCAGCTCCTCTTAATTTCGGGGGAAAGAAAGCAGACGGTATATAAATACGAATAAGGTGTAAGAAAAATGTAGTGCTGTTTGATCAAACGCTTCACCATTGTCATTCGAACTTAATTCTACAACCTGCATACGATTTTGGAAGGGATATCTATATATGTCGAGGTACGCATAGTTTGAGGTATTAAAAATTAAAAAAAACATTGAAACATCCTTTAAAGTGAACCCGTTTTACAGAAAGAAGGTTACAGGTTGTCGGCGGGGTGAGAGAATTTATATTTAATATTGACAGAAAAACGTTTAAGCCACTCAAACTTTGTATTGCATGACATACAAGCAAAAAAGTTTTTTCTTCTAATTAAATTCGCTCTCAAACCCTCGATCGTAGACCCCCAGGTAAACACAGCAACGCCAGTTTATAAAGGAATGTATTCACCTTAAGAACTAAAGATTTGTGTTCACCCGCATATACCCCAACGGATCCACGTTTTGTTTTTGGTTTTTTTAAAAAAAGATGTTTCATTTTAACATCTTTTTCCTTCTGCACCATGATTAGGTATTTAAAAGCCAGCATATTATTGTAACGGGAAAAACATATACCAGATATGAGAAAATCGAACAGCGACATAGAGCTAGTTTTTCACATCGGGAACTGGTGACTTTTTGACATGGTGTTCTGCAAATTTTCAACTTCGTTTTCAAGCTACGTGTGTCTCTGTCAAATCCAAATAAGTCGGTCACTTTCCTAAGGTTGTAAGTCACCGAATAAATAATGATTTATATATTGCCGACGAACAGTGCAACACAACACGTAAGTAAAAGCAAGATGAGGGATGTGGGAATGCAATAGCAACGTGTCGGCACAACAGGGGCGCATCAGAAAAGAAACCGGGGAAATGTGGTGCTGAACGAAACCCGAGCACGATGTTTAAAATAAGAGCGAACGGGGAGGGGGCGAAGCGACTCAAGAACGGGCATCACCGGTAAATACATAGGGTTACATGCAAACAGCACGTCCAACTTTCATGGCTGACACATCCCTACCGTAAGACGAAGGGCTACCGCACTGTGAAGAAGCGGCGACAGAAAATAAGATCACAAAACCGCCATATAAATGGAGTTTTTCGCACCGTTAAGTGAGAACACCCATTTAGTCAGAAAACAGTGTTGCCTCAAAGACGGGTGGGGA
>JAODLD010000052.1:13872427-13890387 GCA_026781065.1 Mormyrops boulengeri | reverse complement strand
AAAGGGGGGGGGGGTTACCGCAAGATTTGTAGCAACGGGAATTGCAAACCGTACATCTTGGAGGAACTTTAGGCAGAGCAAACGAGGGGAAATAAGGTGTCAACGAGCACTGCGCTTCTCGCTTTAAGGGGGACGCCGAGCAAAGCGGAAACTTACCCTTAACTGATGCAGTCAGCAAGCCCATATAGAGGATGAGAACCCGGCTCCAATAGTGCGCCTGTATTCCCACCTTCATTAGCGCAAAAATCCTTAGTCCGTCCACTTTCCTGGGGCCGTTATATGCGCATCTGCATGTCGTCCTTTGCACTCCGTCCGGATTCAGAGCGGGGCTCATGGCAGCCTCGTTTTTCCTGACAGGCACGTTATCAGATGGTTTTAAAAGCAAGATTCACTTTGTGCCGGAGCTGAGAAAAATCCCAATGCATCGAGACTCCGCTTCTGCAGCCGGACTGAACCATCTCATGTAGACCGCGGGGTTTGCTGAATTTCGGGGCAAAGATTTCATACCGAAAAGAAGAAAGAGGGGAAAGGAGGATAGCCGTTACTTATCTGCCCTCAACCGTTGTAGACATAAATCCCTCTCATTTCGGTCATTACAATTTGACTAGGACCCGGAGAAAACCCTCTTCTTCTTTTTCACTTGAGTTTTTATTTATAATTATTTCCAGTAATTGCTTTATCGGTATTGTTAATCCATAAATTTTGCCGTCCCTACAATAAACGAATGGCAGGGCTGTCAGAAAGCAGCTTTCGCCTCAGGTTGGAAGCGTTCTGCGTCGGTTACCTGTTCAAGTTCACTGTCTTCTTGACAGTTGGGCTTGTTTTGTGAGTTTTAATGGATATTTTGTTTTCCCCAAAAATCACACGCTACTGTATTTCTCGTCTTAGCCCCGCGAGCAGTCAGACTGCAGAGCGCGGACAGCCGCTCGGTATCTCTCTGGCCGTCTCTCTCTCTCTCTCTCTCTCACTCACTCACTCACTCCCTCTCTCGCGCTCGCTCTCTCTCTCGCGCGCTCACTCTCGCGGCGTCTGCAGCGTTATGGTGCGTTAAGTGTGGTCAACCACAAGGATTCTAAATTAAATTCATTTCCGAGCAACGAACTCATGTATACGTGTGTCATATTTTCATTTACGTATTAATTAAAGTCAGTACTGGTTAAAATGATGATGATGATGATGATGATGATGATGATGATGATGATGATGATGATGATTGTTGTTGTTGTTGTTATTTATATATTTATTTATTTTAAAAGGCAGTTTCATAAAAACTGAAAAAATCGAATTGGTCGCGGAGGGGAAGAAAGTCTGCGTGTCATATAACAAGAAATACAGTAGAAATCCGCGTTCTCACATGAAGTAATTTTGTCTCCAACTACATGTTTATTTTATCCCTAACGCCATGTCGACAAAATCCGAAAGTCATTTTCTGGTGCTTTACGAGTAACTCGTTATTAGGTCTTCATGCCCCTGATGAAAAAACAACTGCGTAATGAAACGAGACACTCTTCAAAAGTCATATACAAATCCTTGTAAACAAAACAGCTATCGATTCACCCACACTCCCAAATGAAATTATCTGCGTCCCGCGGTGTTTCGTTTTTTTTTTTTTTGGATCATCTGTTGCAAAGCGATTTATGAGAACGAATGCCATGTGGGTTGGCGATAACCACCCATCGTGCAATCAATACAATATAAAGTCAAATAACTGCCAAGTGCGCGATTTTCCATGCAGCCAAATTAGTCCGGCATCTAAGAACTCAATGCTTGTTGTATCATCTTCTTGATTCTATATGTGGCACTTCACATTACTGTGTATAAGTTTATGATTCTACCCTACTTGTTTAATGTGGTAGGATTTGTGATTGGATTTTCATTGAAAGTCGCGTGGTCTCTGGGTTCCCATTCGGATCTATAATGTGTTTTGCATTATGTACATTTTTTTTAAAAATATCTGAGAAATTAAAAAAAACTATCTTCCAGACTGTTTATGCAATACTGGGTCACAGTGCAATTGGAGCCTGTCCCAGTAAACACAGGCAAAGAGGCCGGGAGCTTCCTGGACATGCATCCATCGCAAGACACAGACGCACAATCACTGGCTATGGGCAATTTAGGGGAACCAGTTCGTCTAACCACATGCTTTTGGACTGCATGAAGAAACTACAGGAGGCAGCGAAAACCTGCAGGGTGAACATGAAAACCTCACACTGACACGGCTGCAGTGGGATTAGAACCCACACCCTACTGTGCTGACTGCTCAGCCCCTATAAATGGATACATACACGGCATGTTGATTAAAGTATAGATTTAATTAATCAAGATATCCATAGTTCATTATTTCACTTTAAGCCAGCTCATATGTGCTCAATGATCTATATGATCCTTTCTAAAGAACTGTTATTGAGGTCCTGTGATTGTCTTTGTTTTTGTTACGATATAAACCAACAAAATCAAACATTTGGATAAATCGTATTATTGATTATACAATGAAAGCAAAACAAAACTGATCGTATTAGCAGAAATGAATCACTGTAGGCTTACTGGAGCTGGGAATGTTCTGCAGGGGCATAGCTGGAAATTCTGGGCCCCCTCAGAAAATGTCACCTTCGGTCAGGGGTTGGGGGCGTGTCCCCAATGGTGGAATTTACTGAGGGGATGTATAATGCTTCCCAAACTTATACATTTGTGTTTTCCTGTTCCGGGGGCCTTATGTAGTGTAGGGCCGCTGAATCTACTAGAGTGTCCAAGCCTTAATAGTCGGTAGGGTTTGGGAACAGCCCCAACGTTTTTGATATAGGTAATTTTAGGTTTATAATACAATGATATAGTTTTGACATAAGATTCCTTGCATGAGTGTGAGAGTCTGAAAACGTGAGTGTCATGCCAGATGTGCGAGAGTTAGAGTGAGGACATCCTAAACACAACTCTAGCTGCTGAAAACAGGCAAGTAGACAACTGAGAGCTTTAAATGAGCTGTATGACAACGTTGAGTCCCTGACCTGCAAGACTGGTCAGTTCGCGTTAAGTAAAAGTTTCATTTTTTTTAATGCATGGTTTATTTTTGTTGTAAATACATTTTCGTCATGTAGGTATTATTAGTGCTGTGATCAAAAAAGCGTTTGCGTTTTCGCATGGGTGGGCCTTGTCCACCCGTCGCACTATTGCAGCATCCACGCATCGCCTCGTGTGTGGCCCCCACATCGCCCACACAAATGGGCGGCCATCTGTCCTACTACGTTTGAGGAAGTGCCACCTCGTTCAGGTGTGCCGTCTGTTCCCCATCGGAGCTTCTCCGCAGAGTTGGTGCCTAACAAGTACCTTGTTAAATATTCATACCAGGGGATAGCATCTGCCCCACGCTTGGGAAATAAAACAGGGCAAACAGACCTGATTCAACTAAACACTCATGTTTGATTATTGCAGTGGGCTTATTTGTCAGTTAAGTGCGGCAGCAGTGTTTTCATGTTGATAATGATGATGGTCTTGATGAAAAAGACATTAATCGCAATGTCAATAATGGATCCTACACGAGAATGTTCCACGTGTTTGTTTTTGATGCAGAGCTGAGGAATGTGAGGTGACCCATATGGACCAGAGAAAATTCCACAAACTACATCAGGAGGAGCAGACCAGCTCACATTATCCCATTTCCCAGCACTGGTGCAGATCCTGTGGTGATCGGCTTGAGAAGGAGGTCATCAGTGAACGGGAGAACAACTGGAGGAGCGTCAAACAGGTCTTGAAGGGACCAGTAACAAACGGGGAGATGAGAAATGTAGACCCCACTTTTTCCTGCCGAGATAGCAGCCCAGCATTCCACTACACTGACTGCTCCATGGTCACCAGCCACCTAAACTCATACTGATCATCAAGGCTCCTGGCCTCCAAAGAGTTGGCAACAACTCACGGTGCAGAGTTGCAGCAACAGCAGCAAGCAGAGGAAGACTAAGAAAACACAATACATTCTACACCACTGGTGTTTACCTGGATCCACAGCACCATGTGGCGCCCCCCTTCTGAAATACAGGTACCCGCAACTCACACCGTGGACCTTGGGGCTGTACCCTCCATCGTGCCATAGCCGCCCTTCATGATTCAAGCCTCCGAACAGTTAGACAAAAAGTCTCATGTGCTAAGATTGACGACATGGTATTTGTGGTGTAAACATGGGTAAAATGTCAGATATATTTTTATAACAACATATTGGATAGGTCACATGGGTGATGTGCTGTTGACCCCTTTAAGTCCTTCTCCTGTCAAACATATTCATGTTTGCCTGTTAGTCACAAGAACCAGGAGGCTACCGGTGATTAATCCTTCCAAAATGGGACTAAGGAACTGGTAGAAGCAGGGTGTCATTGAAAAATCATCATGTTGAAGTTCAGCGGGATGCTATTTGAGCAACTGTATGTTCATTAGTTTGCAGTTGATGGCTTTGATTGACAGCCAGGTTTCCCTGCTGTATTATTATATATATTTTCTTAATTTCATGCCTCTTACCAATGTGTTTGTAACCGCGTGCTTCAGGAAGCATGTTTTTTTTTTAGCCACTGATAGTTAGCTTCACTTAGAGTGACCGTCTCTCCAGTCCAGTGATCGGCAGGTCTTGGGGTCACAGCGGGGGACTAACACCCCCAGGCAGACTGTGTGACTCAGTGACACCCTTGGGCAAAGGTCTCCTGTCACCCCCTCCAGTTCAATGATGGTTATTAATAACGCTGCAGCACGCAGGTGATTAGAACCAGAGGGTCCCCGACACGGCCCCCGTGGCAAGCCGGGAGCAGAGCAGTGCACTCACTCATCCTCCTAATTACTCCCTCACCATCCAGAGAGGCCCACACAATGGATCAGTGCTGAATCTGAATCTGTTTGCAGACTTGGCTTCTTGGCCATAGTGATTGGGTTGGAGGGGACCGCAAAAGGAAGCAAAGACTAGCATCACGTGATTGTCACTCTGAAAAAATCAATGATGTCTAAAATTTATGTAATGAAGTTCAAAATTTCCTGGACATGAATTATATGGCACTAAAGCAGGTTTAATATTATTGATTGACTTTTATTTTTCACATATCAATCTATGCAACTTTATACTGCATGTAAGCAGACCAGGTCTGGTTGAGAGCTTTTGCATTCTGGACCTGCTAAGCACAATGGTGCCTCTGGGAATGGCAATCATTTGGTCACTGTCAAGCCACTTTTTATCCCAATACCAATAAATGTCATGAGCCAGATTATGAGCGTAATCTGAAAGTGAAACACAAGAGAAAGAGTTGGATGCCAGTGACTGCTGACTCAGAAGGTGCACCTGCTTTTCCATTCCTGTAGGGGCAAATTCAGCCTCAGCTTCCTTTAAAAAAATGAATCGCACTGCCTACTTTGGCAGAGTGGATGCCAAACATTACAGAATGGGCTACCAGCTATGCTCAGCGAAGCGTTTTTTGCTCATGTTCGCTTGAATCAACCGTGGCGCCATGTCTCCGAGACAACAGGCCTACGAAATGTGATGGCATGGGACGGCGGTGTAGGTGGAGTAAGTGGGGATTAGCCATCTCACGTCGCCTTTTAGTCTGGCCACGCAGATCCATTTGGCATATACTTCTGGATATAAATGGGCCCTCTTTTACTAGCCGTCTCTATAATTATTTCATCGACAACAAAGCATGATGGAAAAATAGTGTTTTTTCCCTTCATAAATAATAGGGGATTATTCGCAATGACACCATCTCCGAGTGCGCGATCGATTGCCGATCTGGGTTTATTACATCTCATTGCTTAGTGCGACCAGTGGCCGGAGTCCAAGGGCACAGGCCGCTCGACCAGCTCGGGATGCTGACCAATAGGAAGCACCAAAGCGGGGACAGACGACACCGTGGGAGCTGGTCATCGTCGTGGCAACAGCATCTTCGATCCTTGGTCGTCTCCCTCTCCGTGTTCTGAGTTTCTCTCTCCCCGCTGTCCCCATGCTCCACAAAGAGCTTCCAAGTCAGGAGTAATTCAGTTGGCCAGAAGAGCAACAGTGTTAAAAAAAGCCAGAAGATTGGTCTTCATCCCCGGTGCAGATAGCGAGAGGTTAGCATTCTGATATTCCCCAACTCTGCTTTGTTGGCCTCTGTACTCTTAGTTATTTATTTTTCCAAGGGGGAATCCAACGCGCACAGGACGCAGATGGCCCAAGTGTGGCCCCGGTCCCCACTGGCAAGGCGGGCAGTGGCGTGCCGGGCGCAGCCGGTCCCCACAACCACTCCAGCCTTGCCCTTTGCAGGAGGGCAGTGTCACGCCAGAGAGGAAGACGACAAGCTCGCCCAACTGTAATGGTGAGGAGGGCTGTCCTCCTCTTGGCACGGTCTTTCACTGATGGAATGATGGGGGGGGTAGAGAGATGGAGAATGGCATCCTGAACTGACTGGGTTGTTTTTAAATTAATGATTATGGCATCAATGCCATTGTGCCAAATGTAGGATGTCAGCATTATGGACTACGGTAGACACTAACCCACTTGCCTTATAAAAAATGGATGTCCTGTTTTCTCTTCATAAAGCATGTTCTGCTATTCAGGATACCGTCCATTCACTGTCCATCTGTTTGTCTCAACAAAAACTTATGAGGAATATAGGACTGAAGTCTTTAGCGGAGGGCGCTCGACCTGGGAGGTGCGGCTGGAAGCTTCCCGCCAGGTAAAGGATCATGGCTGACGTTGATTCTTCTGGCATTATTAACCTTCCTGATTTTCCTTGGCAGGTTGTCATCTGCACTCCTCATATGGCAACCATCTCAAACAGTGAATTGTTGTTGTCACTCTAAAATTGCACGAATAGAGCAGCTTTCTGGGAATGGTGCAGCTTACTGCTCCTATCTTTCACCTCTGGAGACCATGGATCAAGTCTTTTGGTGTCTATGTGAATAGTGTGCGCGGTCTCCAATGGGGAGGCTCCCCGTCCTGGATTATTCCCAGCCTTGCAGCCATAGCTTCTGGGATAGGCTCTGGACCCTCTCAGCTATGCGTTAGACAAGTGGCTATCTAGAGTGGATGGCTAGCAATGTTCCTGAATGCATTTGTTCAATCAGAATATTCCAAGCTTTTTATCATATTGAATATGTCTATATGGCTTTTCTGCATTTGACTTAAAAAAAACTTAACAATGTCAATATTTTTGCCCTTTAGGTCATTGAGACGCTTTAGCAGAACTTGCCTTACAGTGCCGGTCCAGGACTCATCAGTCAAAATCAGCATAAATCAAACCACGGGGTGCGGCCTTTCAGGCGGCTGGTCACAGCTCAAGATCGTAAACAATGAAACTGGCAATGAAATAAAAATGAAACATAAAGACCTGGCACAAAAAAGGGAGAAACCGTGCAGCTGGAAGTGGTCAATTAGAGCTCCGGGAAAAAAAGTTTGCAGAAGTTTGAAAGCAGAGAGTAAAAGCGTGTGCAGCAATCAGTGATCGGTTTGCTGGCATTCAGCAGATTTAAAGGGTGGCTGCATGATTCAAGGTGGTGTCCATGGGCATCTCATGGGTTCAGGATGTTAGGCTGCTCTGCTCTCGTTAGTCATCAGTCTAAAAATAAAAAGCAGACCCTTCCGCCCACTATCCCTGAAGCATTGTACTTTGATCAAACACTGAGCAACAAGAAATGCTCATTTATACGTTTGTGACTGTTCAGCATCAGAATTTTCCCAAGAAACATTTCTGGACGGCAAGATGTCGCTCTGCCCCAGTTCAACTGATGACAGTGCACCTGCAGGTCCACCTAGAGCCAGCCCTAACTCGTCACCGCAGAAACCGGTGGCTCCTGTTTTTGAACGACAGTTACTAAAAAACCACGTGAGATGTTGTGAGATGGGCAGCATGGAGGCACAGTGCGTCTCTCTGTTGTCTCACACCTCCCGGGTTTGGGTTTGAATCCCATCCCTGTCTCAGTGTGTGGAATTGGCACCTGGTCAATGTGTCGGTGTTGCTTGATTCTGGTTTCTCTGGTTTCCTCCTACAATCACATGTGGCGAATTTATCCTGTGTGAGTGTCAGTCCCACATGGCATCCAGGGTGTCTTCTGCTTCGTGCCCCGCATTTCCTGGGATGGGTTCCAGCTTCACACCAGCCTTCTACTAGATGGATAGATGGATGATGAAAAATATGGTGGCTTGCAGATTCATCTATTTGGCAGAGACATTCAATGGAAGGTACATACTATTTGACCTACTTGACAAGCTTTGCACATTTGTTGTTATGTCCTGCACGTTTTAAGATACCGACCTGGTGCCTTTACGGCACAGTTGTCATCTCTATTAAGGTTTCAAGACTCTTTCTCTTAATATATATATAATCCCATACAGAAAATATTTATAACAATCATATTTCTTGCGAGCATTTTGCAACATCATTTATTTATTAAGATAATGTTAATGGCTGTCTTGATACATGTGATGAGGCACGTTTTTGATGTAATTTATGGGTTCCGCCCGTTTAATATATGTCTTCACCAACATTTTGTCATATGTACACGTGTATCTTACATGGCAGTTCAAGGATGGCTTTTTTCTTAGCATGGAATTATCTTGCTGAATCGGTTTCTCCGCCACTGCTTTTCTTCCGAGGCTTGACTAGTTTGTCCCATTCAGTCATTCATCTGCCTTTAAGGCGGCGCAGAGCTGCACATTAAGTGCCAAAAAATACCTTTGCTGGGACAGACTGTGCGGGTGAAAACAGTTATTCTTCCATACTGGGAAGGAGTGGGCGAGGAAGATGAGGAGAAGCACTTATGAAAGTTTAATATGTGGTTGAAAGGGTCTGACGTAACGCTTTGCTAATGCTAAACATTCTGAGGCAATATCTTGGAGCGCCTCCTCCATCTGTCCATCTGCCCTCTGCTACAAGGCGACACAATGAGTAGCGTGAAAAATAGATTTGTTACTCCCAGACATCGAGGCGATCGGGCTTCCTTAGTCAGACAGCTCCTTCGCAGGCTCTCTCTCTGAGATTATGATTATGATAATGATGATGACTCTGAAAGTCTTACAGCACTTCCCGTAGACACGCCTCTTTATCGGTCTTTATTCCAACCCATTGCCTTATACCTAAGTAGTGTAATTAGCAATTAGTTATCTGTACTCCATTTACCCATGTAGTCTTTCCTTTTTTAATACTACTGTGATATTCAGAGTTTATTAAAAACAGGGCAAACTAGCTGACCTGTTCGTTTCAATCGTATCATTGAGAAATGCATGAAATTAGAGATTAATTTAAACGATTAATCTAATTCAAAAATTACTGAAGGAGGCTGGATCAAAAGGCATCTTACTGATGGTCCTCCAGGAATTCACATCTGAGCTGCTGGGTTAAAGTGTTACTCTGGAAGAAAATGCATCATTAACTCATCTGATCCTAAAGGTATTAGCCAGGGACTGTGAGCTGGTAATTTAATGAAGGTGCTTAACCAAACTCCCAGTTATAAGCGGAGAGGAAGACGAGGGGGATATCCGGAGTGATCGGAACTTCATTGGTGGCTCGTCAAAGTGAACGCAGAGTGCCGGGAACATTCAGCATCACACGCTTCCGGTTTTTATCACCAGATGGATGGAAATTTCTCAGGACTGGGTCATTGCAGCACCTGGATCCTCCAGGTGAGTAAAGAACATCAGCTGGGCTGTGAATCGGACACTTTCGGTGCTGGTAGGGAGTTTGCAAGCATCCCCAGGAGCCGCACTCTGCTTTCCAACAGATGCGAAGACCCCTTTGAAGTTCCTTCTCAAGTATGACGGCGCTTTAAATATTTCATATAAAACCATTTTCTTTTTTTTTTTGGTGTGAGGAGTTGATGCTAAGTGTAGGGAAAAGTACAAAGGGTGAGATCCGCTGAAGGTCACACCCGTTATTCGCACTGGGAAATTTTAGTGTCGCATTGATTGAGCCGCTTTGTAGGGGCATCCCCCTGAAAGATCCCAGTAAATCTGCCACCACTGTCTGGCAACTCTCATGTGGGACCCGCTGGATGGCCCAGTAGCGGTGGCATTCAGAATCAGATGCAGCCAGGACGCTCCCCCCACCCCCCATCCCCTCGGCCGGGGGGGACGCCTCAGTTCTGGCATCATCTGACGCGTGTCAGTTTAATGTCTTTAGCATCTAATCGCGGCAGAGCAATTTCACCCCCCTACGTGGAGAGCAATTAGACGAAGCACTTTAATTGTTAGCACCGCTAGCTTGACGTTCTATTCCGATGCCATCGCCCAGGAATTTAAAAAGGGGATGAAATAAATAAATAAATGAATAAATATGCAAAATGAAATAAGTATGCAATTAAAAGGCTGGCAGTCCAGGAGGGGACCGGAGAAGCGTGTGTGGCGCGGAGCGCTCTGTTTAGCGCAGATGATTGATTGGTCGTTCTCAGCACAGTGGGGGGAATGACAGTGACACCTTTGATCAAACTTCCCTCTCGTGATCGGCCCCCCGAACGCATTTGCATGGACGGTCAGCCAATAAGCCAGGCTGTGTGCTGTTGCTAGGCAACACGGGTCCTTGGTTCCGAAGCAATTAGCTTTTTCATTAGTGGCTATCAGGGAACCCTTTTGCTTCGTAATATTGGTGTGCATGTGAAGCGTGCACACACACACACACACACACAGGCATGTGTGCTTATGTATCTGAAAGGGTGACAAATGCTTTTGTGGCACTTCATGAAATGTAAAAATGGGATGTGAGCCAAAGTCTATTTTCTCATCAGCATTTACTACAGGAATATCTGGTGGGGGGCGGGGGATATAGGCTCATAGTGTTAGGAGGGTGAGAAAATAAAATGAGAGTCCCAAGTTTATTATTAAAAGCAGAAGACACAGACCGGCTGGACAGATTTACGAAGTGCCCTTGGCGGTTTAGACCGTTTTACTCTGTGGTTATTGTTCAAATGCGCTGTCTGCCTCGGCGGCCACCTGGTCGGGGTACAATTAGGAACTCGGGATGCGAGGGATCCGCCGTCTGACGCTTTATGGAAGGAGGAGTATTCCAAAGGCAGAAATGATGGGATAACCGTAAAGTGTGAGGCCATGGCTGAAATTCTGTAACTAAGCAACAAAGGGCTGCTGTCTATGCTTTGGGGGGAGGGGGGGATACTTCAGACCTCAGACGATTCTAGAAAATCAAACTGACTTCACGGTTTCTGGCAGCTGAACAGTACGAGCTAAAAACACATAACGATCCGGACGCATGATCCATATATCAGGTTGGATGTAGGCGTGCACTTGCTGCTTTATGGGCAAATCAATTTGTTTGCCCTTCATAATAGGGCTCTCTTGCCCTGTCCTCTTTTACTGTTAATTTCCCGTTCGTTAACTTTGGGTTTATTTGCCATTAACCAGCTATGTTTATACTACAATCAAGAGTGATGATCAACAGGAAGAGAAACATCGTACCGTTTTACAGCAAGTTGAGCCATTTAAATCATGACACAAGGTCTCCTGTGAAGGTATTTTCTGTCAGGGCATCTGAGCCGTTTTCTGTGTTTGTGTGTGTGTGTGTGTGTATGTGTGGATTAGGCTTATATTACATTGTAAGGACTAAAATAGATCCCCACACAGATCTGTGAATGCAATCCAAAAACTAAGAATGTCAAAAGTCTCATATTTTGTTTGATTACTTATGCTTAAGGTTAGGGATGGGTAGGTCATCATGTTGGGATTAGAGTTTTCCCCATAGAAATGAATGGAGAGTCCCCACAAGGATATACTTACAAATCTGTGTGTGTGTGTGTGTGTGTGTCAGTAGGCAGTGAAAAGGAGAGGCTTGTCGGTGGCTCTGTGGCTTGCAGTGTGACAGCTGTTGATTAATTATATCAATTTGATATTATTTTCTGGTGGGTGGGGGGGAGTTATAGAGGTTGTCTGAGCACCTGGGTCCCATCAAGTCTGTCCCAGAAAACTTGATCCCGGCTGGTGCCGCGTCGCTCTGCGAGAAATCATCCTGCAGAAGCCAACATTTGATGTCGCTCACGACAGATCACACATTGATTACAAGAGAACAGAGAGAATCAGACTGTAACAGGATTACAAAGGGTGCAATGTTACATTTAAATGGACACCTATTTGCTAATGGAGCATAGTGCTGATATGTTTTGTACTTTACGTCAAATTTACCTAAACATGTCATGCCAAAATAAACAAATTTATGCTAGGAAAAATACATGGCAAAGGCTGAAAAGCAAGCGAAGCATCTCGGGGTACTGATACTTCTGTCCCTGAGACTGTTGTGGTTAATTATGCATGAGTGGTGACAGGGGGCAGGTAGCGAACCACAGGTAGGGCAGCTTGGTATTGACCGGGCTTCTGCTTTTTGTCGGGGGCCAAGGAGAAGTTGTGTAAACAACTGGAACACTAAATCCCCTGCCAGTCGCCGCACGGCGCTTTGTACTGGCAGCGTGCTGAAGCAGGGAGAAACAAAAGAGTGAATCGAATGGAAGAAACAAATGATAGCCGAGTTTGCATGTTCTACCCATATTGTGGTGGGGTTTCCTCCGGGGACTCCGGTTTCCCCTTTACTGCCCAAGAACATGCTGAGGTTAATTGGAGTTGCCAAATTGCCCATTGGTGTGCATGTTTAAGTGTGCCATGCGATGGGTTGGTGCCCCATCCTGGGTTATTCCCTGCCCCGTCTCAAGCATTGGGTCTGGATCCCCCATGACATTGATTAGAATGAGCAGGCATGGAAATCGGATGGATGGATGGATGGATTTACGCTCGAAGCACCAGGCAACTGCTGCAGTAGAGTAAGGAGGAGTTAAGCCGTAAGAAAAAGCAGGGTGACCAGCCGGCTTCTCGGACTGGACTGGGGCGGCTCTGCTCCCCAGATGCAGCCGGATGATCTGGGCTGCCTGGCAAACAGCCACGCCAATCAGGGTTCTGTGCTCTGTACTGTACCTCTGTGTTGATTGGCTACTTCTGCAGAAAGTCTGCTTTGACGAATGGCTAATTAAGAGCCCACCTCTATGATTCATTGTTAACTTTTTTTTATTTATGTTGCCGAGCTAGCAGGCCTCTAGGGGAAATGCCATATTGTTGACTTTCTGAGCTAGCAAACTGTTGTGAATATCTCAGTTCTGTATTTTATTGCCATTTCTTTGGCTCAGGTTGTAAAACATTGATTTTCTCCCTTTTTTTTAAATGATGAGTAGTAACTTATGAATGTCTTCATGTCTCAGCTTGTAAGTTACCCTTTACTGCTGTGTCGCCATCGTCAAAGCATCCTGTGGGAGCCAGTTACCTGCTTGTGTACTGGGGAACACCTGGCATGACAGTGGTCAGTGTCAAGCACTGTAGGCAAAGAGAGCAGTGCGTAATGCAGTTATCGTGTATTGATGGTCAGTTTGTAACTTATCAGTCATCATTGTGTATCAGTCGTCAATGTGTGTCAGTGGACAATACCCATGAATAGTCAGGGTCATTCAATTGTTGGTGTATATCATCGGTAAGGGTGTGTCAGTGTATATCACTGGGCTATATGCGGTGCCCGTCAACTCATTAGGCAACAGAGGTGGCCTCCTAGAGCGCCCTCTTCTGGAGGGGTGGTGACTTAGCAAACCAATTTCATTTTATCTCGGGTGGGGGACACCTGTGGTGAGCTTGCCTAGGGCACCACGTGCGCTTCGACTGCTACTGGCTGTTTGTGTCTGTGGTCAGTTGTTGATGTGCCAATGTGGAGCTGTAGACATTGTGTACCAGTGTATTGCTATGAGCTATCAATGTGTTTCACTGTGGAACAGACGGTGGGTTAGGGTAATGGCTGTGTTCCTCAAAAATCTGCCCATTCCGTTTTGCGGTCGGAGGTGATTATGCGTAACCGATAAGTCGTTTTCTAGGCCTCCTGCAGAAATGTTTTCAGGGAAAAAAAAACTTTTTAGAGTTATCAAACAACATCAAGAAAATGCGTGCATCCTTCGAAACTATGCATGCGAAACTGAACGAGGACCATTAAGCCTTAAAAAGGTCATTTTCTCAGCTTTAAGAGGAAGATTAAGGGGGATAGAATAAGCTATTAAGAGTTTAATAAGCATTAATATACAATTGACTTGCCACGATGACAGGGTGCAGTAGTCCGGTGTCCTGCCTCTGCCCTCATTATATATTTACAGAATATTTAAATTCATGCCAGCTACCATACTAAAAATATGATTTCCCAGAAAGAGAAATGGAGCTGTCCCTCATTTAATTCTAGATCAATCCACAACAAAGGAGATAGATAGGAGCCAGAGGCAGAGATGAACTTGGGCCGAATCGATGGCCGCCTCCCTCTCCCAGTGTCTGTGTGTGACGCATGTGGACGCGTCCCGCAGGCGGCCTAATCGAATGCATGAGCCATCTCTGATACGAGCCCATCCTGATGGATAGCCTTCATAACCGAACCTCGTTTTCCAGTCGTTTTTCATTCGTCTTTCATTCCTTCGGTCCGTCTCCGCCCATTCTTCAATTCTTGGTGTAAATAATAATAATAATAATTAAATAAAGAATGTTGTCCTTGCCAAGACCCCCAATTGATCAAGTGTTTCTGGGAAATTTCTGACTTTCACTGGCGGTTGATGCATTATAGTCACAATATGCACGGGTGCAGCAAGTAGGAATCTTCACAGGAGACAGGATGCAAGTGTGAATGCACAGCTTGATGAAATAACACCAGGAAACAAACCAGCCCTGAGGGAGCTGCATGGAATGGAGAACTCAACACAAACAAGAACCTAAAGGGTAAGTAAGGAGGCAATGTGCAAAAGGGAGGATGTGATGGACATGAGCAAGGAGGCGACGGACATAAGTATGGAGGTGATGGGCAAGAGGGAGGAGGCGACGGACATGAGCGAGGAGGCAAAGGGCAAGAGAAATGAGGTGACAGATATGAGTAAGGAGGCGATGGGCAAGAGGGAGGAGGCGATGGACAAGAGGGAGGAGGCGATGGACATAAGTGAGGAGGTGATGGGGCAGGAGTCAGGAGGCAATGGACATAAGTGAGGAGGTGATGGACAGGAGTCAGGAGGCAATGGACATAAGTGAGGAGGTGATGGGCAGGAGTCAGGAGGCAATGGACATAAGTGAGGAGGTGATGGGGCAGGAGTCAGGAGGCAATGGACATAAGTGAGGAGGTGATGGGACAGGAGTCGGGAGGCAATGGACATAAGTGAGGAGGTGATGGGGCAGGAGTCAGGAGGCAATGGACATAAGTGAGGAGGTGATGGGGCAGGAGTCAGGAGGCAATGGACTCAAGTGAAGAGGCGATTGGCAAGAGGGAGGAGGCGATGGGCAAGAGCTAGGAGGTGACAAGCAAGAGCAAGGAGGTGACTGACAAGAGGGAGCAGGCAATGGACAAGAGGGATGAACATGTGAGGAGGCGATGGGCAAGAGGGAGGAGATGACGGACATGTGAGGAAGCAACGTAGATGAGTAACGAGGCAACAGGCAAGAGCGAGGAGGCGACGGACAGGAGTGAGGAGCGACGGGGTCTAACAGGCTAGATAAACAGGAAACCAAAGGCTAGATAAAGGCTAACGGAAGGTTCTAACTTGAATTGGGAACTACACAGGTGGACCATCTAAGGAGTGATTTGGGGGGCAGCGACGGGGAAACACACTGGGTGAGGGAAAACCTGGCTAAAACTCCGTGGAGCAGGAGCACTGAAGGAACTCCGCCGGCGTGAAAATGATCTTATCCATCTGTTGATTGCTGAGCCAGTAGCTTATACAGTAGACCTGCTGCACATTTATGCAGTGATTTTATTTTTTAACAACACGGCGCCTTCCGGACTGTGAGTGTCCAGGAGGGCTGAAGTGCTTGCTGGTGTATTTTTGAGTGAGTTCCTCTCCTGGCCAGCCTGGACCGTTTCTGAGATTGCATATTTGGACTCTAAGACTATGTCTGCATCAGCAATTCCGTGATACATTTTTTTTTCCAGCGCCGTGTTATTTAACACCGGGACGTGGCGGGTGCTCTATGGGCTCCCGGGGTGCAACACCACAAAAGCCACTTTCAGCTTGATTTCCAGCTGAATGTCGAGCAAGCAAACATAATAAATGTGCTACACAAATGTTACATTAGACAAACAAAAAAGCACTGGCGGTCCTTATCTGAAGTACAGTCTGCTATAATTTATTTGATTGTTTAAATTTATAGTTTACCTCTTTGACAGGTAAAATTTTTGTTTGGCATTAGCTAAAATGCTGATATGGTGAAAACACTGGGAGTGAATGTGTAATCATGTGATGTGGTGAGTCACACCTTTGATGTGTATGTGTGTTAGACATTCACTAAAGATGAATAGCGAGCTGCCTGCTTTGGGATGCCTCCACTCTGCGATTCCAGTGGTCTTATCTGCTGAGTCACATGGCGATGGCTCACCATAGGAGCCGCTTCACTCCACAGAGAATAAGGGGACCCCCCCTGTGACACGCAGACGGCCTGCCCATTCCTGCCCTACTGGAGTCCGAACTGCAGAAACTGGTTCACAAATAGTCTGTAGCACCCTCCTTAAGAAGGTGGATTTGATGCATGGAGGCAAGCTAAATGCTTTGCGTGTTCTTATCTCCGGAGGTGTATATTTTATTTATTTATCAGAAGCTTTTATCCAAAGCAATGCACATTTAATGAAGCAGGGTCAGACAGTCCCATTTGGGCGTTAAGGGCCCTGTTCAAGGGCCCAGCGATGAAGTCATTCAGCCAAGCATAGGATTTGAACTGGTGACCCCCCAGTCATAAGCACAGCATCCTAACCCACTGAGCCACACACCACCCCCACAGAGATGTCCTGGTGTTGTCTCCCCCCAAGCGAGACACGTAACCACAGGCGTTCCTGTTAAAATATGCAACTGTATAAAACTATAAAACATTTAATACTGTGGGGTGGAAAATCCACTTTGGGTATTATCTTAGCATTCTCGCGTACATTTCATTATCCGGCCTGACGATTCCGGGCAAAAGCACGCCTCTGGAGGCCTGACAGACACCAGCAGAGCTGCTGTGCCGGCATACTGTGGTAAATGATTATTATGGGCTGTCGGGCCTAATGTCCCAGCAAGGGCTCTGGGGTGGCGCTCCTGTGCTGAGTGCTCTACCCACAGTGCTTTGTGTACATGCACCTGGGTGAGCGGTGGGTGCAGTGCCAGATTATCAGCCGCGTAAGGATGAGGGGCGGCACGAATTCCCTCTCTGTGATTATTATCATTTATTACAATGAAGGGAGTCAATGTCGTGGCAATCATAAGGATGGCGTGACAGTGAGAATAACACTAGAATGGAGTGGATTTGTTTGGAGTCCGTATATCATTTTGCTTTGCGGTTGTCTTTATATGCATTGCAATTAACACACCCACTAAAGCGGGGCCTCTCTGCTATCCTAGTTTGTTTCTCTGTCATTTCAGAAAATGACAGATAATGACCCCAAAAGTATGATGACAAATGCCAGTGCGGGAACCTTAACACGAAAGCGAACTTAACTGTGAAAATGTAAGTTTTGATTCTCCTTGATATGGCAAGGTGCGTACCTGACGTTCCTCACACTCCTCACGCTTCCGCACACTAGTTTGGTAGTCGTATGGATCATCCAATGTTTCATCTGAACAGTTTCTTACACATGCAGCTTTAGTATGCGCTTAAAAACATAAACCGGTGCTTGCATAGTTAAATGACAGCTACTTTTATGGAAAGCCTTGCTCACTGTCTAGCTCCTGCCCTTATTTTATTTTTTCATTTCTAAAACCAGCATTAAAATGTGGAAAATAGAATAAATATTAATTATGTTAATATTATACTGCAGTATTGCTATACAATTCGTAATGCCTGCAGCGCCCCCTGTGCAGTGCCGCTGGAAGTTTTTCCTCCATGTCACTCTTGTCTCTGAGATACAAAATCATGTCATGTGGCTCTCTTTATTGGGGGGGGGGGGGGGGGGGGGGGGGGGGGGGGGGGCGGGGGGGGGGGGGGGGGGGGGGGGGGGGGG
>JAODLD010000052.1:13845688-13855903 GCA_026781065.1 Mormyrops boulengeri | reverse complement strand
CTCGAGTTATTAATTAGTACTACTGAGTTAGTAATTCATGCTCTTGAGTTATTAATTAGTACTACTGAGTTAGTAATTCGTGCTCTCGAGTTAATAATCCGTGCTCTCGAGTTAGTAATTCGTGCTCTCGAGTTAGTAATTTGTGCTCTCGAGTTATTAATTAGTACTACTGAGTTAGTAATTCATGCTCTTGAGTTATTAATTAGTACTACTGAGTTAGTAATCCGTGCTCTCGAGTTAGTAATTCGTGCTCTTGAGTTAGTTATTAATGCTACTGAGTTAGTAATTTGTGCTCTTGAATTAATAACCTCACATTAAGATATTTCAAATGTCCCAATGGCCTGCCATAAATGAACTCGAATGCACAAATGATTAATTCGAGAGCACAAAATACTAACTCAAGAGCACAAATCACTAATTTGAGCACACAAATTGCCCACTTTTAGAGAATTATTACAAAATGATATTTTTCTCTACCTTGACACCTAAGGGGCTCCATAGCACAGTGATTTTTGCATGCTTTGCGAAAAAAAAAGTGTTTCTCTGGCTTTGGACCCTTTCACGCCCATCGCGTTGAGGGCCTCAGGTGTGGCAGGCATAGAACAAAGCTGCATGAACACACAGGGGCACAGAAAAATCTTACAGGGCCTCGCAGCACCTCAGAGCTGGACAAGACAATCCACGCGTTTTTCACTCAGGCAGGTAAACTACTTTTGACATCCAAAATTGCATCACAACTTAATAGTGATGCTGCTCAGGGATTACAGTTTACATTGCTGGCATTTTCTCCTTGCCTTTGTATATTCACCAGCTGCCAATTAGTTCCCATGTGATAGAATAGCATCCCAACAAACATGTCTGTCAAGCCGTTCGCTAGAAGTAGCTTTCGGATAATGACTAAATGTACTTTTGTGCTTCACATCTCCCTGTCTCTGAAATCTGAGTCCTCTGAAAGCCTCTGTGATGCCAGTCCTGCCAAAGCAGACAAGCCAAATGCCAACTGTACAGGAAAGAGCATTAAGCACGCCTCAGAAGTGCGAGAGGATCCTGCAGACATCGAGAAGGCCTTTCTTCGTCATTCAAGAGAGATCTGCCTGCCAATTTAGTGCGATGTCTATGGTGGGTCGGGCACAGGGGGCGTTCAGGGTATGAATAATGGGACACTGACTAAGTCAGAATCTGGGGCTCCATGTCTGATTGGCTCGTCGACGTCGTCCTAATGCCACTAAGCTCTATCACCGGAGACCATCATCTGTCGGCCATGGAAGCTGAGAAAAGACCAAGGTTCTTGTGTAGTCAACCTACCCGGGGCGGGTGACGCCATTCTTGTTAGTATTCTGCAGTGTGATAAACAGGATAGGTGTGGAATAACAAAACAGAAAGCAAATGTTTGCCTGAAATGTCACTCACAAGATGGAATTCTGAAAATGTTATTCCCTCTATAGCTTTGCAGCCGGGCAACATGTGTATTAGATATCAATGTGTTTTTTTAAGGATTTCTATAATAATTATAAATAATTATTGAGCTTCGCAAATAATTATTGCCAGCACTACCGGGATTCACGATGACAGTGCTGACATCATAGGTTATATATAGGTTTTATTATTTTGCCAAGCACATCAAATTACAGATTTCAATTATAGATTTCGAACTATATATGCAGAATGCGGCTCTCATTTCAATTTTAACTGCTGTAGCATAAATTATTATAAGTCTTGTTAATATATGGGTCGCTGTGGAATTTTACTTAGACTGGCACCGATGGACATTAGTGTTTATGTTCTGTTTGTCTTTAAAAGGGCTGAAAGGAACAAAATCCAATTGTACAAGAATGGGGATTTATGGTCGACAAATGTTGTTTTTTGGTAGCTCTTTTTTGGGCCCTTTTAAAGGCCCATCTTAGTCACAGCTTCCAAAATGTTTCCATCTTATCTGTAAGATCCTGCAATATTTTCCTATACAGAAAAGGTGCTGTGATGCATAGCACCTTTAAAATTAAAATAAACAAACGTAAATTATTTTTCCTAAACATTATTCAATGTATTATTCATAATATCTTTTTATTGAAATATTAAAGGGGCAGTTCGCCCCAAAACTGAAAAGGATGTGGCTTTATTGCTATCTACCAATCTAGGCTGTTTGGCTGGGAGATGCTTAGTTTTGGAGATATTGGCCAGTCTTCCCTCATATGTAATGGGACTGAATGGTGTTCTTTCTCTGGTCATTACAGAGCCAAAAAAGCATTTGAAAAATCTTACTCAATCCATAGACTTTGTAGTGAGCAGTTTAATGTAGAAACTATTTACTTTTACCAAACTCTACACACCAATGGTATCACTGCGCAGAAGATTGCAGGATGTTGTGCTGGTATCATCTGTGCAGTGATTTGATTGGTGTTTTTGGTTGGTATGTTTTGAAAAACCCATGTGGATTCTGAGTAATATGTTCAAGACTGGAATATACCTCCATCCATTGTGGATTATTTGGAAAACGCTCCATTCACCTTTTTAGGTCAACTCACGACTTCCACAAACGGTATAAGTTAAACAAATGATTTGTAGACCTAATTTGTGCCTAGTACACTATGAGATGCAGGGAGTGTGTGGACATTTCAGGGGAGGGGGGAGGCCAGAAGACCTTCCCCAATACTCGCAGGTAATCAGTCGGTAGAGATATAAAATTCGTTTTCTTTGTGAGAGATACTGAGAGCGACGATCCACCTCCCAAGGGATTCCTCTTTCTTCATTTTTCCTTGAAGAGCAAAATGGCTATTGGTATGTTTGCACGGCTCTGCACCTACCTGCTCGCACGCCAAGGGTGCAGATGGGAATCACCTCGTTCTGTCTTTTAGCCCTCGTTTCTTGTGGATCTCTTCGCCGTCTCAAAAACGATTTTTCCATGTGAAGGAGACGTGACAGAGGGACACTTTCCGGTTTCCTTTAAGCCTACTTTTTGTGTATTATGTTTGTGAGCGTTTCTTGTTTTGCGATTTTCAGTGTTTGTTCTGGGTGTGGCGTGACGCAACGGTTGTTGCTGTTGCCTCATGTCTCTGGGACCAGGGTTTGAGTCGTCACCCTGGATCTGTGAGTTTGCATGTTCTCCCCATGTCATGAAGGGGTTTTCCCTGGGTTTTCTAGTCCCACCCCCCAGCCCATATACTAGGCTGAATCGGAGTTGCCTTATTGTCTCTAGGTGTGATTCGTGAGTGTGCCCTGCGGTGGGTTGGTGCCCCATCCTGGGTTATTCCCTGCCTTGCACACATTGCTTTCAGGATAGGCTCAAAACCCTCTTGCATAGGACAAGCAGGGGTAGAAAATGCATGGATTTTTTCTTTTGTATATACAGTATTCACTTGACACTTCCTTCCATTTTCTGAAACTGCTTCTCCTACTCAGGATTGGGGTGGAGGGGGGAGGGGGCACAGAGGCAGGGTACAACAGGATGGGGCACCAACCCATTACAGGGCACAAGCACACCATTCACACCTATGGGCAATTTGGGGACTCCAATTAACCTCAGCATGTTTTTGGATATTGGGGGGTGGGGGAACCGGTGTACCTGTAGGAAACCCCATGATGATACTGGGAGAACATGCAAACTCCATAAACATGGAGCCATAGCAGAGACTCGAACCCAGTCCTAGAGGTGTGAGGCAACAGCACTAACCACCATACCGCCTTGCCACCTCCCCACAGCTGACACATGCAGAAAATTAACAAGTTTATTTTATTGTCATTTGTATTTAATTTCCGGCCCGTAAAAAGTGCTTAAAAACTGTGCAGTGTGGTTCATGAATCATGAGGAGTGTTTAATGGTATTAATATTTTTTTATTATTATGAATTATGAATCCATATGACATGATTAGGTGAAACCATGTGACCTCCAATGTATGCAGAACATGATATGTATTCGAAGGTATTTCTCCTCCGTCTCTGTTTGTTCTTAATGTTTAAAATTGCTCTCAGTGAAAGTAAAGGTCAATTAGCAAATGACCCACAAACTCACTTCACCAGCTTAAGTGGTGCAGAGGAGTTCGTGCGAGTCACCATCACCTCGAGTACGTTTGAGTAAATCGAGCGGAAGTGCACAAGCATAGCAGTGTTTGTTGATGGTATCGCATGTCAGTGAGTTATTACCTCTGCCTGTGACAACAAAGCTGCCGGTTCAAACACACGGAGGGCAGAGTGATGTCACAAATGGGCCCATTTTAAAACCCAATCGGTCCAGGAACGCTGACTTAGCTTGTACTATGAAAAAAGTGTCCGCTAAATAAATTAAATGTGAGCTCTCTGTGGGGCTGCTTTTCGTCTCTGAGTGTAAGGAGATTCCTGATTCTGCCTGTGGATGTTCTTGCCGTGTCGTCTTTTGTGTTGATTGCTTTCCTGTGTTTATATGAATGTGTGTACCTGAAGGATATGTCTGCATGTACGGAAAAGCGCAATATCCTCTGTAAAATGGGGGCGGTGTGAATTCCTGGCAAGGATGGAGTTGGGGGAGGGAGGGGGCTGTTAATGGGACAAGCTCAATTTCACTTGCAATCACTGCTACATTTTATAAAACACTGGTGTGTCTTCTCACCATCGGGGGTGCCGAACTCGGAATTTGTGCTCTGCCAGCTTGGATCTCATCGTCCTTCCTGAAGCCCCAAAGTCAGCTCCATCTTCCCCGTGGTTTGCCGCCTCCCTCTGTGTCCATCACTCCAAATATGGTCCTTCCTCCTGTTGACCAAGGAAAACCTTAAACCTTATGACAAAAGGACGGGGAGGATTCTAGGATTGTTTAAGATGGGGGGGCATAAGAGGGGCCAATCGTATCATTAGCCAATGACATGTTTTAAATTGATGAGTGACAGGGAAGAGGGCACTCCATGGCCAATTAGCTTTTAGTTTGGCCCAGTGTCCCTGTGGCCCCGCCCCTGTATATGTCCCTGTGAAAGAACCTTCTCAGGGAACCAGAACTGATGCTCTACTGTTTCCTGGAGAGATTTTTTTTCCCCTGAATTCCTTCTCTTCACTGAAGGACCATCCCTGCTTCAGAGGTGTGCGGTTTGACAGGAAGCTCTGTTAATCCCTGACACACTTCTCAATGGGCTTCGCTGACTCACTTTTGGTGGAAACACTAAGCTGTAATAAATTGGCATTTAATGGCCTTCCTCCGCCATTACCAAATGCCTTCCTGTAGGCATCGTCAAAATCCCAACGCTTCGGGAACAGCGAGTTTTATCCTCATCATCTGTCACATGATCCCAGGTTGAAGCATGTATGGGTTTGCTATTATTTTCCAAGGTATTAATAGCACAACAATAATCAACTCCCATCCTAAATGGAGATTTCACTAAAACTGAGAATCAGGCTAATTGCTTCAAATAATTTTAAGTACCAAGGTGACAATTAGGGTACAACTAGGGACATTTATAGGTACGCAATATTAGTATTCCATCAGCATTCTTTCCTGTATTCATAATCATATGAATGCTATATTGGTTATTATGTACTTATTTTTTTTTCCATAAATTAGCCCTCTTGTAATTATGCTCTCAGGCATTATTTTGTTGAGTTTTTTTTTGTGGCAGAGTGCTTTACAGCTGGATCTGTTCAGAGCCCCCTAATAAAATGAAAACTACAGAAATTTCTCGTTTTCATTAGGAACTATGCTTAATGTAACAAGCTTATAGGCCAGTTAATAAACATTATTGTGCAGCCCATGCGCTGTTAAGATTCTCCATCCATGGCACCGTTAGTCGCAGCAGCCAACCGAAGCACTTGCGGCGTCTTTATTTAGCTGCTGCTTTTATCCAGAAGCTGAGCGAAGGGTCACTCAGTCCTCGGGCCACTGGGGTTATGTGCCTCACTCAATGGCCCGATGGTGAAATCACTCTGCTGACTTTGGGATTTGAACCAGCCACCTTCTGATCCCAGGGACAGAGTACCAACCTGCTGAGACACACACCGCCCCCATAACGAAGGGGGAGGGCTGTGGGGTCTTCCTACAGTGCTGTACTTGCTAACAGCCCAAAATCCATGGTTTAAAAGAGGAGATGCGTGCAAAGCTATCTGAGCCATAAACACCCAATTAGTGCAATTTGACCTCAAAAACAGAGTCCTGACCGCGAGTCTGTGTGTTGGTGGGAAAGGGTTTGCTGATGGAGCTGTGAATTTCATTACTGCTATCATCCATCTGGTTCTCAGGTTTCGCTGAAGAGAATTAACAGGCTGCCTGCCGCCACCTGTCCCAGTGCCCAGCGCCTCCTAGTCCTTTCTGGAACCAGTGTCACACCATGCAATGAAATTATCATTGGTGACTACATGAAATACCCCTTTTGTAAAACCAGGATGAATTTCATGGATGATGATGCTCAGTTTATTTGCTTGCCTGGTGTTTCATTATTTTCTTTGTTTTTTATATTCATTCTGTTATGTTGGCAATTATATGATTTTTAAAGATGGGGCCATAATTCATGCAGAGGAACCAACCCTATCATTAGCCAATGATATGTTTTGAATGGGTGAGTGACAAGGGAGAGGGCACTCCTGGGGCCAATCAGATTGCAGATGGACCCAGTGCCTCTGTGGCCCTGCCCCAATTTGCACCCGTGGTCCCTATGGATAAGAGTGTGTCATGATTCCCCGGTGCCTCTCAGCCGTGTCCCATGGCCTGATTTAAATGAAAAAGCCCATCGGAGAGCAGAAATTCTTTCAACATCATCCTACCCTTTTCCCCCCTTGCTCACTGATTCCTAAAATGATTAATATGCTGTATTATTTAACGGGCAATGCTTGTGAAATTCCATAACACCACAAAGTTTCACGCTAGATTAGATCAGATTCAGAGCTGGTTCCCATTGCAGTACATGTATGTTTAAAAGTCGATCTGTTTATTAATATTTATGTTCTGGCCACAGTAAATGCAATGCATATATATTTTTATTCAAATTCACCCAGTAATAATAGCTACTTATGTTTAACACACCTACATAAAATATGTCCTACATTCAAAAAGAGGTTAAGACCTTAAGAATGGTAAAAGCGACTAAACAAGGACTATTACAAATGAAAACAGTCCAGTACAGCAGAGTGAAGCACAGCACAGCACAGCACAGCACAGCACACAGTCTGCCAAAGAAATCTAGCACACAGTTTAATACAAAACCTAACACAGCCTACTGCATTCACCACAGAGACCAATAAGCAATACAGGAAGCTCTACAGTATATGTCAATCACACAGGCGTATGAGGTACAGTCTGGTCCACTGCAGAGCCTGAAAGGCAGGAGAACATGCTATCCAGCAGGGTTCAGCACCCAGCCTAGTATGAACCGACACACAATCTACCATATAGTCTAGCACTCAGAGGATCCAGTTCCTGATGATATAAGCACAGACTGAGCCCATCAATCTCTGAGATCCACCACCCGTGTCCAGTCGTGGTGGGGGCTTTGGTGGGGGCTGTGGTGCCAGTCACTTCCTTTCAGGCACAGAGGAAACAGCGTGCCCTCAGGAACTGCATTTTCCTCATACCGACCCTCTCCTTCCACCATGTTCTTCTGTCATTCACTCTCCACCTTCATCTTCCTCCCTGTGCGAGGCCTTCCTCTTTTCCCGCACAAAGACACCTTGGGTTCTGAACACCGTCTGCGGAAATGAGCGAATCACTGACTGCCGTGCGCTGAAGGTACGACGTGACTCTGAAACATCAGTCTTGATTCAGAGCGCGCGCTTTGTCACCCCGTGCCGCTAAAGCCGTTTGATCGCATTTCTCCATCTCCCAATGAAATGAAGGACTTATGTGCCCAGGAAACTGTGAGGGAAAAAAGCAATAAATGGAATTTTCACTTTGCTTTTTTGTTCTGACATCAACTGTGATTCAGAGCATATGTGAAAGGGAGTGAGGTCAAGTTTTCCTGCCGTTTGAGGAAGGGGCTGTAAAGGGCTCTTCTGGATCACGCTGGATTATCGGCGCTCACGTGACGAGGCTGACACTGGTGCCAGTAAAGGACTACTGGCTCTTCCTCGATGAATGATGAACATAATGGTAATGGATAAAAATATTACGCAGACTTACACAGACTCATAGACTAATCGCCTTTTAAGACTGATGTCGACTAGTCGCTGATCATGTGATTATGACATAAAAACATGGACGCCTCAGAAAATGAGAGTTATACAGAAGTGCAGGGAAAAGAGCAAAAACTGAGCAGATGGAATTATTTTTGTGCCTCAGTTACCTGTGATTAATGAATACCTTCTGACTTGCATCTGCATAATACTGCCTTGGAAAATTCGATCGATAACCAACATACTCTTGCCTAAAGTCACTGGTGCTGAAACTTGTCAGGGCTTATTAGCGGAATAATGTTCGTTATTCTGACTATAACAAAAGATCAATCTGCTGGCCAGATTTAATAATGAATTATAGATATGTGTGGATCGTATAAACAAAATATACATAAAAGGTTATGTCCCGTTTTCATTATGATCGATCCCACGCATAACTAACAAATAATTGACAAAAGAAATTGTTCATCCTCCATTGTTTTGGGATGGCAGTGCAGTTTCCTATGAAATTTCTCCTGTGAAGATTAACCTATGAGCTTTTTGCATTTCCCTTGCTTATTTAGCATGATGGTTACAGTGAAAATGACCAAGACTTACAAAAGGCTTTATGGTGAGCAGGTTTACAGGCCGGATCCTGCATGGGTTTTATTTCCTCCCCAAGTGTTACGTCAACATTTCAGTCTTTCTTCTTTTGCACTTAAATGGAAGTCGCAAGTGTTATTGTCGCATAAATTGTTGATGCTGAGTTGCAACCTGTTGTCGTTTCTGTTAAATGATATGTGCGTGAGCCGTTTGTTGTCAGCATATGCATAAAAGTTTGCAAATATAGATTGCCGCTTGTCGCGAAGCATTCCCTTCTCCTGCGGTTTTATCAATGACGTCGTCAGCCATCAGTTGATGTCGACTCCAATTTCATGACTGTCGACTTTAAAAAGTCTTAAGTCGTGCAAACCCTAGTCGGCACTGCTTCAACAATACAACGCTGAAGTGCCGTCGCCTAGCATAGGTGTCCTCCCATTATGGCATCTTGTTGTAAAGACAGTCTGTATTGAAGAAAGTTTTCTGAAAAGTTACACCACGCTTCAGTAAGTTGATGATGGCTCAGATGATCTTCAAGACTGTATACCATCTTGTATACCATCTCTGGAGACAGTGTCACCAAGATGGGCCTGGTTCCTCATCCAGAAACACAGCTCATGCTATTACTAATGGCGGGCATGTTGAATCAATTCCACACCTCTGTGAGTTCTGATTGGTCGGCTGAGCATCTGCTCGGCCCAACTGAGCTCCTGAAATGATCTGGAGACTGACGCCAGCCTGCCTGAGCTCAGCTCTGCTCTCCCTCGCAAATGGCACATTTGTAGTGGAGAGTTTAGAGGAGAATGAAAACCTCCACGCACAGAAGGAAAGAGAAGCAATGTGAGTTGCGATTTTTTGGTTCATTTTTCCATTTATCATTTAGACAATGTGTTTGTCTTTGGGAACGATGAGACAGACACTGTCATGGTAGCAGTATTACTGCCTCCAATAGAATTTCCATGTGGAGCTATTAGTTATCGGCTGGCTGAAAAAGCAGTAAGAAAAGTGGTAAATCTCATTTTAAAGTGGTATTTTTAGTTCTCTTTTTTTGTCTTGACATAATACTAACACACCACTTTTAGTAAGTGTTTCTGAAATTATCTGTTATATTAACAAAATATAATCCAGTTTATTGCTCTTCTATTTACTGACATATATAACAACTCGGTAAATTGATGCAGATTTTGGACATTTAGAAACGCATAATGATTGCTATGATAGTTAATGGATACAGTAAGTGTTGGTATGAGCGGAAGGCCATCAAAAAAGGCACAGACATGAATCATTTGTGACAAGTCTCTCTGCAATGGAGAAAACAAGTGTATAGAAGTCTAGACATCTCAGGGGTAAAACACTCCGGCAGGCTTGTCTTCAGGGAGCTCTCTAGAGCCCCCTGTCCAACAATGAAAGTATTGCATTTTCAAATATTACTTCTCTCTGTTACGCAGATCAAGAATTAAACCATCCTGACCGAGGATTTAAAAAACAATATCTGTTCCTTTTTTGTGTTTCTAGCACAGACTGCCCTAGAACCCCCCCCCCCCCTCCCCCCCCCAGCCCTAGTCGAAGCTCACTGCCAT
>JAODLD010000052.1:13803284-13822615 GCA_026781065.1 Mormyrops boulengeri | reverse complement strand
GATAGGACAGCAAGCAAGGAGTGAAAGCTAATGAAAAAATACATTTTCCATTTTTTTCATGAGCAATAAAATGAAATGGATGATACCTGCAAGCCAGAGACCCCAGCGATGCTGCGGAGGGGACGTTTCTGACCCCCACTAATTCCAGAGAAAGCGATTCACATATTGACCTCTTCCCATTAAACACAGGCAAGGGGAGCATCTATCTCACTCTGCAGGGACGCGGCCAAAAAGTCTCAGGAAACTTTCTTTGTCGTGGAGCAGAGATTGCCGGGGATGCGTCGTTATCTTCAACTTCCAGTTTTTCATGCATCACTTAAGGCTGATTTTAGGATTCACCAATGACATGTTTGGAACTGTTGACTGACAGGAGTTGAGGCACTCCAGTGGCCAATTAGATCTCAACTGGGCTCAGTGTCCCTGTAGCCCCGCCCTTAAATACATACCCCAGTTACCATGCCATGATGGGCAGACCCTTCTCGACCTGGTCACTATGGACAGGCTGCGCGTCATGGACTGCTTAGCAACTGGAGGGCTGTTTTAAGTCGCTACGATAATTATGTGCTATGCTTGAGCGATTAAGAATTTCAGTGATACATCATGTTCCTCGTGATGGACAAGAATCCCATTTAGGATGTCCTCTGCTCTGTGCCCCATTCTTCCTGGCATTACCTCCAGTCTCAAACCTCTACTGGTTAAATATCTGGAAGACAGGTGGATCTATGGATGGTTGGATAGATGAAATTTATATCACTCATTATTTTCCTACCAGATACTTATTTGACATGTGGCGTATGATGCTTAAGAGTACAAGAGCGACGCCCTTATGGGATTTCAGCCAGCAGGATACTGATTGTAGATCAGTGATTCTCTAAGGAGCTTGTTCCCCTCTGCATGCATTTATATCCGTAGACATAATCCTCTCACCTTCGCCCAACCATCACATGAAGCCTTTGCCTTCGTGCACGTCATTAGCTATTACTGTTGACTGTATTATAACGTTATTATTTATGTATCATGTAGGGCAATTTGGTGTATTTTACACTGGTGCCCGACTTTATATTAGCTGTGTTTTATACTATATGCTTTGATTTATATTTTAGTATTTCACACAGGTAGTCGTGCTAGCTCACAAAACCACGCTGGCGATATACTTACCGCATGCTCTGACCTGTAAGTAGCTTTGTAGAAGAATGTCAGCATTAATAAGATGCCAAATGAAGATATACAAATGGAGGTATGTCACGTGGACCAACGTGGACACCGACCGCGAACAAGCAGGAGGAAGTCAAATTGGGAGCGGCAGCACATTCGGAGGGTGTGTGTGTGTGGGGGGGTGGGAATCTATCCACGTGGGGGGGTAGAGAACACAGCTCACGCTGGCGGCGCCATCTGAGTGTTTTTGTCTGGTTCAGTCTGGAAGCCCATACATTATTCACAAACGCGCGGCGTCTCCCGGATGCGGCGGAGACAGGAAGTGGAGAGCAAAGGAAGGGGGCGAGAGAGAGAACGTGGAGGAGAGAGAGGGAGGGAGGGAGGGAGTAGGCGGAGGGAACAGTGAGCGTAAAAGAGACATGCCTTTAATCTCCTCCGACGGACATAAGGGGCAAACGGTACGATATGAAGAGGGGCAGCTTTGCTTCTCCATCTTTTGGAGAGCGACCGTGCGGAGGGGGTTCGGCGCCCAAAGCCAGCGATTAGCCCCCTCGTTCAGGAGGCCGTGTCCCGGCGTTGCGGGAGACAGTGACGTTAATGTGACCAGAGAGCCATGATGGAAGCAAAGCACAAGTGAGGAAGACACAGAAAATCCGGCAAAGAGATTCCGGCAAAGGTCTGCAGTGTAGCAAACAGGGCTGAATGGGGAGGGTCCTTTATAGACTGGGGCTGTTTCAAAAAGGTGACGACCTACGGCGTTTGAGGTTAGAGTTCTATGTTGGACACATACTGATTTATTCATGTATTGCTATTAAAATCAAACAGATTCATCACGGTGTCGCAGTGTGCAAACACTTTGAACACTTTCACGTTTTATGTAAATGTTATCAACACCGGTTATTGAGCTTTTCTATTTTCAGTTAAGCTTCTCATCTGTTGACTTTTTTTGCAGTATTTACTGTGTCCCACTTCTGTGTTGTGTGTATTTCTCTATTTCAAGGGGCAATAAAGCATCATGAAAAGATCTAACGCCTGTATGGGAATGCAGAGGAGTGACTCCATGATTTTGTGTTTGCATGTGTTTTATAAGCCATTAAAATGCACATACAATTCCTCCAATAGGTTTTTTTTTTAAAAGAAGTGCCGCCTTTAAGGCCTGTATCTCATCGTCGCGATTGATCCCTGATTCTGATCCCCTCCAGTCACTGCTGCCTTTGGGAGCCACATTAAATCACAGTCTGGCAGTATCTCAGGACTGCCTTGTCAAAAGCAGTGTTTCTGCTATGATTGGGCCCGTAAGGATTAGTTTAAGCAGCCATGAAGCTCGCTGGGACCTCGCCTTTTATAAATAATAAATAATTTGGTATACGCAGATATGCATGCGATACACCTCAGATCACAGCCTTTCATCTCGTCGGCTGGCAGACGCTGGGTGTTTCTCGCTGACGGAGAGCCCTGCTGATCTCGATGGTGCCAGAAGGTCCGAAATGGTTTTCGTGTCTTCTAAGCTTTGGCCGTTGACCCCGGTCCTGGCATTTCAGAAGGTTCGTGGATGTTTCACTAAAGCATGTCGTGGTAACCTGGTCCATACTTTTTCCCCGAAGGGAGGAGTTCAGCCTTTCAGTGTTTATGGAGCAGGGGTTTTGATTAGCGGTGTAGGCTAGCAGCTCAAGCGAATCCCGCCTCCAGAAACAGGCAGGAACGTATATCCTATCCAGGGTGTTCCCCGCCATCTTCTCCCCGATATTCACTCCAGACTGCCTACAGCCCTGTACTGGATAAGTGATTATGAAAGCTGGATGGATTAGAGTGTTACTTCAGTGAAGATCACGATTCAGACAGCAGTGCGCTCCTCTGGTAATGTAGCTACTTGATCTATGCTATGATATACTTTCTGGGCAGAGATACTCTCTCTGTTTAGTGAGGGAGTTCAGTTTTATTACAAAGAAGGCATCAGCTATGGAGGCATCTCCGCGGTCGTCCGAGGCGCGGCAAGTCTCGCCGGCACGTTTGTCTGACATAACGGCCGTCAGGCGTCCGCCCCTCTCTTGACAGCTTGTTGCAGCATTTAGGTTTTGCTTGCAGGCGCATCGAGTTTGTTCGAGGTGGGGGCACCTGCGGTGGAGGCAGATGTTGCTTCTTTACTCCACGCACCGCTCCAGATGTGAGGGGAAGACGCTTTCAGGAAAGCTCGCGAATTAAAGATGTGGTGAGCTGTTGCCGTGGCGATCAGTGGGCGGATCAGGCCTATTGCTGGGGGGGCTGGGCCTTCACCTAATGAGACACAAAAAACCCCCCGAAATATGATGCCCTCTGCTTAATGATGAAACCTGGGGGGTGGAGCAGTGTTTAAGAAAAAGACATTGGAGGCCTTATCGTACAGACATTAACTGAGTTAATTAAGACATCAGCTGCAGTTTTCCTCGTTAAACAAATGAGACTTTTCATGTCTCCCAACCCTATAATTTCTTACCGACAATTCCCTATCAATCTTTCCGGCAAGATCCAGGCAGGCTTTTTTCATTAACCGCCTGTCCCTGGACCCCGGGGCCGCGCTGTTGTGAAGACGCATTCGACGCTAGGCTGCTTTTTAAGATGGATTAACAGCAATGCCCCCTGGTGACAGGTGGGCCAAAAACTGACCTCGATGCCGCATGCCAAACGGCGGGCAAACGAGGGGAAGGGAAGCCGGCGGGGAGGGTGGCGTTAGATGAGAGAGATGGAAAGGGCCCATTTGCCAGACGACACAGACTGTTGCACGGCGCGTCAGTTGTGACGGATTGAGGAAGCGGTTGTACTGTCTTTCTCACAAGGGAATTTATTTCACGATTGTTATTAAAATTCATGCATCCACTTGCGCTGTAAAATAGATGCAGCTGTGTATCTAATAGGGTAAATAAAAGCTGCATTAAAGGCGCAGGGAGCGTGGTGATGATATGGCATCGCTCTCCTTGGCTGCTCATTGTCAGTGTGCTGTGACGCTGCTTCTGCCTTGGCCGTCTTAGGACCGGTTTAGCAAGGGGCGTCTGGCAGGGGGTGTCTGGCAGGCGGTTCTGATGGTACATGGATGTCTCCCAGCCATCCCTGCCAGCACATTCTGGGATGGCCCCATGAAGGAGGGAATAAGGAGGTAAACGGATATTCCGAGGTCAGAAACCTGATACATCGAGGGCATAGCTGTGGGTGGGCAGGGGGTGTTGTCCTCACCCCAGATCCCCCCCCCCCCCCCCAGTTGACAGCTGCTGAGCAGGGGACCCCCAAGACCTCTGACACAATTCGAACACTGGTGCCCAGTCAACGTGTTGAAATGCCCGCTTCAGAATAGTATCCTGGCAAGGCCACTATTTGAATGGTGTCGCCATGTTGCCTCCGTCTTCTCCCCTGTGTCTCCCCTTGCTGTTCAAAGACATGATTCTCGCTGAATTGGTGTTTCTGAATTGTTAGTGTAAGTATGTGTCCTGTGATAGACTGGAATCCCATCCAGGTTGTGTTCGGGTGTGTGCCCTGTACTTCCCGGAGTACACTCCAGGCTCCCCTAGATTCTCTACTCAGTGTCTCCCAACCTGGTCCTCGGGGATCCACAGACGGTCCACATTGTTGCTCCCTCCCAGGACTGTCTGACAGAGAGCTGGGAGGGAGCAAAAACATGGACTGTCTGGCAAAGAGCTGGGAGGGAGCAAAAACATGGACTGTCTGACAGAGAGCTGGGAGGGAGCAAAAACGTGGACTGTCTGGCAAAGAGCTGGGAGGGAGGAAAAATGTGGACTGTCTGGCAAAGAGCTGGGAGGGAGCAAAAACATGGACTGTCTGACAGAGAGCTGGGAGGGAGCAAAAACATGGACCGTTTGTGGGTCCCAAGAACCGGGATGGGAAACACTGCTGTACTGGGTATGAGTTTATGGATGACAGATGAATGCCTATGGAGATAACTGAGAGGAGAAATGTGACCCTGTTTTCCTATTCTATTTGACTTCTTTGTAGCCGTATCATGCAGAAATGCATAAAATTCGCTCTGGGAGAGCAGGGTCTGACCTGACCCGTTATCTCAAGGTGCTGTTTGTTTATTCATTCTGTTCTTTGTTCATTCTAAATATGTATAGTTTGTATGTGGGATATATGGCCATTTGTCATAGGTGTGAATGTTGAATGGATGCGTTTTTTAGCTTTATGTCTTTTGTTAACTTGTCTTCGCCTCAGGACGAATTGTAGGCGAGGAGGCCCTAGGGAACGGCATTTCACGGCAGCCATGTGGGGCCGGGTACAGAAATGTTTGCGCACATGTACCCTATGCGGTGAGGTGACAATAAAGAATCGCGAATCTACTGTGTCCTGATCCAACAATAGAGACCATGCTTCACCGTTATAATGGGATGGCAAAGAAGCTTAACAGAGGGAAGAGGAGAGTGAAGACGAGAAGGAACGACAGAGTAGACAGAGAGAGATAGATGTGGGAGAGAATCAAAGGAGGATGAAACGGTGGGAACGGACCTGGTTTGTAAAACTGCACTTGTGCTGCATGTAAGCCGGGTTTAATTAGACGTACGAAATGTGGTAAATCTTTAAGAGTCTAATGGCTTCCTTGAGGCTGATGTGGGCCCAGGTGACTCCCCAGGTGGCTCCCCAGGTGGCTCCCCAGGTGACTCCCCAGGTGGCTCCCCAGGTGACTCTTGCGTGGTGGTCCATCGCATAGCGCTGGCTCTCTGATGACCATGCTGGCGGTTTGGGGTGAAGGCCCCTACAGACCTACATCCTGCATTAAATCCTAGCCAGGCAACTGCAGTTTCGCCCTTTGGCCAGATGTTTAACCTGATCTCCTTTAATAAATATCTAGCTTCATAAATAGGTTAAACTGTAAATCTGATTTAATACAGAAGTCACTTTGGGTAAAAACTCTCTGCTATGAGTATAACAGATTAATGAAGCATAAGGAAAAATAGGACACAAACAGAAAAAAGACTATATTGCAGATGCGATTTCCATAAATGCTCTTCAGCTGAAGCCTTATGAATTCTCCTTCCACTTTCAGCAAATAACGAAAATGAGCTATATAAAACCATCAATAACACAAGAAGCCTTATGTCAGACGTTTTAATCAGAGCCTGTGAATTTCACAGCTGAAATGTGGTATATTGTCAGGGTTATAAAATCCTGTATCTTTGACAGGTTACTGCTATGCGGCATTTTCTTGCTGTTAAATCCTTGGTGTATACAAACATGACTTTTTGAAAGTGTCTGCTGGCATCTGTTAGCATCTATTGTTGAGGCTGCTATTGATGATGGAAACACATAATTCGACTGGAGGTGAGACTGCAGGCCACACCCTGACACTGACTAGGAAAATCGGTGAGAAGTTGGATGGATGTAAGGATGGATGGATTGATGGATAATGGTGATGAGAGATGATTTGTATCTTGATGACCCCTGTTGGTGATGAAGGAGCATCATTCAGATTTTTTATTGACTCTTGGTGAGGTGGATTGAATGACAGCTTGTCAATGGCTACAAACACTGTAAGCAAACTGCTGGTCTACGTCTCAACCTATGACTCTACACTGAACACTGACGTTCCCTTCGGGGAAATAAAAACCTTTGAAATAACCAGTGCCCTTGTTAACCTGTTCACAATTTCTTTGAACGCGTATCCCTAAACAAACTCCATTCACATTTATTTCCCAGCAATTTCCTTTATGCTAAACAACTTACATAGCTTACAGTTTTATCTGTTTTTACAGCTGGAATTTTAAACCCACCTACTGTCCAGACAGACAGAAACATGAATAGAAGACGACACACTTTTTTTTCCTCTCGATTTTTCCATTTACCATATTGCTATACTAAAAATTCTCAGGTTGGGGAAACTTTTACTGAGGAGGAAAAAATGATCGCAAAACCAAACTGTAATGTAAGTGCTGGGAGAACAAACTGAGTGTGTCGGTGAGGTGATCTTACTGAATAAATACCCGAGTTCTCTAATACTTCAGGTTTCAGATAAAAAACCTCTCTTTGAAGTGCATGTCCTTCCAGAGGCAATTAGCAAAGAGGGATTCTGAAAGTGTGGCAGGTTTGGGCCAGGTAGGATTTTGGGGCTTGGGTGTGTGTTGTTGTTTTTTTAATGGCCACAGGGGGCGCTCTTTTGCACGTTTACGCATCTTCCAGCCAATAAGACGCTCGACTCTAAGTAATGTGGATTAATGCTCAAAGCAGGAGATGGCAGAAGGGGGAGTGTGAGGGCCGTGGTTCATTAGGACTCGCAGAGGCATGCTTGTTAATGAACAGACCCGGCCTGAAGAGAAAAATCCCACAGGCTCAAATTGTTATTAAAGATGGAGGCCTGCAAATGATGAGTCAGGATCGAGGTGATTCAAGTACAGCGTCTTTCCTGAGCCATTCTGCATGGCACTGCTACTGAACTGCTACAGTCACATTCTATTAAGAATTCTGTCTAGTTTTGCACGAACGTACTGATTTGGACTCTCTGTACTATTTTACCTTGTCTTGTGCTGTTTTGTCTTTAATCTTTTGGTAACTAACTGTAGCTGACCGAGTCTGAATTCCAATTCACCTTTTACACGTGGACAATAAAGATCTCAAATCTTGCACCTTGAATGGTTTCGCGAACTGCTGTAGGGGATGTATTTAAGGTTATATGGAGGGTGAAAAGAAGATTTGGAAACTGCATTAGCACAATACAGAAATTTTCTGCAGGTGAAATCCCTCCCCCTGAACTAAATGCATGTAGGGTAAATCAGAATGAGTCTTTTTCAGGTGGGAAACTTCACCTCATTTGATGAGCAGCGTTTTCTCAGATGCCGTTTAAAGCAGTCAAATATCTCGGGAAGCTGGGATGACACGGAAACTCACATACCTCATGTGTCGTATGCGGCGAAATCTTCCACAGCGTTGGAATCTGCTTCACATCGATGTGTCTGATCTCCGAAAAAAGCGGAATTAAACAATCACCAGTGTGCGAAATACGGGGGGGGGGTCCGACACCCCCGATTAACCCATGAGACCCCCCCGAAAGCCTCATAAGCAAAATTTTAAGGGGGTCTCAAGATCAGTATTGCACAACAATAAAGAGATGGGGACCCCCCCGAATATTGACGGATATTTCGTACACTGACAGTTACGTATAATTGATGAACTCAGCAAGATCTCACTGTGTACAGTGGCTTTCAGAAGCAACGCAGGGCTATGGTTATAGTTCTCATATATAAAATAATAGGTGGAAAGTGTATCTACAGATATTATTTACATTTTTTTGGATTCACGGAGCCTATATGTTTATAGCATCTTTCCTATCAGCAGAAGATACCATGGTTTTGATGCTGTTTGCATTTTGCAAAATGTCTCGCTGTATATCAGTTGCCGCTGGCATTTACTGTAGTGTAGTATTCAGGCATGCAGCGCCTGCCCTGCTCTGCATCTGGGAAATATTGCTGTAGCACAAACAATTTTGAATGGTTTTATTTTGCATTATTCAGCTCCTGGAGTCTGTCTGACGGAGGATGCTGGCGTCCTGTTTGAATGATGAGGTGAAAAGATGGGTGACAGCCCCTGACGACTGCTGTTTGTCACAGCCATGTGGCACCTGTAACAGGTGGACCACGTCTGACCCGCGGGCAGATGCGGGAGCTGCTGCCTTCTCACCCCCGTTAGAGTCTTCTGGGGTTAATTACCAGCGTCTGACTCATCTAAAGGAAAGGAGGCTTTCATGCTTTTTAATCTACCTTTTCTCTGACGCACGGTGTTCGCTCATTAAGAGTATTAGGTCTCTCATATGCAGTCCATATTTTTTATATATCTGTCTGTTTTTCCAGTCTGTCTTTCATGTAGGGGCAATTCTAGGATTTTTTAATGAGGGGGGCATAAGAGGGGGCCCAATTCACCCAGAGGGGTCAACCTTATCATTAGCCAATGAAATGTTTTGAATTGGTGAATGACAGGGGAGGGGGCACTCTGGGGGCCAATCAGCTTTCAGCCGAGGCCAATAGCCCCACCCTTGTATATGCCCCAGCTTTTATTCTCTTTTTTTTCTCATTTGTAGTTTCAGTGAATTCTCTAAATTCTGCTTACGTGTCATAGATGTAACCCAGATTTCTGTCGTGTTTTTGCAGAGCAACGCTGCCTGTGTCATATTTTTGTTTTATTAATTAAATGGAGGCAGACTAAATAAGGTTATACCTCCTGCGGTTCCCTGGGTAGGGGTTCTCTTCAAGGTCATTTCCTCTCACAGGATTTCATTACGGTGTATGGAAAATCACCCCCCCCATCCTGTCGCATTTATAGGCCTGCGATGTCGCAATCCTGGCACCCCGGCGACCTGCAGCATGCATGGGTGCACAAGTGTGGCCGCAAACAGCAGCCCCCCCAGAGAGCTGCAGACTCAGCAGAGTGTCACAAAGCTCCAGCAGATGTTTCACACCCCCCGGCACATACCCCCATACACAAACATCACCATTGGGGGGCCTTAGATCATTCCAGAGCAAGGTGACACTATGGATAAAGATCATACACTAGCGTCCTGGAGAATAAACCATATTTAACGTATAAAAAAAATGCATCTGTTTGTGTGCATATATACTATATGTGATACCTGCACAAGGAGGGCCCACAATCTCGTGTCGTCGTCTCTTACACAGTAACAATAAAGTTGACTTTGATTTGATATGTTAACCTCTGGGAAAAAAACACCTGCTTGTGTAGCTTTTAACGAGGTGCTTAAATGAATTGCTTCCAAGGTACGTGCGTTACTGTGTGATGTGTACTGCGTGTTATTCTGTGTGTTATTTATAGCTGTGTATGAAATGTGAGGTGGGCAAGTGGCCTTAGATATGAGAAATCTGCAGATCAGCGAGTAGGAATAAGGACGATGGGGACGGGGAGACGGACTCCACAGAGCACCAGATACAAGCCCCCGCTAGGACACTCGGGACAATTAAAAGAAATAAATTAAAGGAAAAAAAGTATATATGTATGTATATATATGTATGTATGTGTGTGTGTCTATAGATAGGTAGATAGATAGATAGATAGACATGAGTGTATGTATACCCAAATAAATAAACAGAAGCATGTATATGTCTATTTAGCAGTCACTTTCTATGACTCTTATGTTGGAGTTTTGTCATATTTATGTCAGGAGAGCTTATGAAATTAATAAATATCTTTAGCCGTCATGAACAAAGCCACTTCCTAACCATCTCAGGGACAGCTGACATCTGGCTGGAAGACAAGAGGCTACATTTCAGGGACAAAAAGTGGGACCTGGCTGGGGGGGAGGGGGGGTTAATGCCTGGTTACACAGCTGACAGTTTTCCTTATTTTCCAGTCCAACAGACCACTTACTCCTAGACCTTCCGATAAGCGAAGACCGGATCGTGTGCAGGTCACATGGTTAACTTCTGAGTGTGAAATTGCACTCTCCGAGCCATCACCTGTCCACCCAGGCCACCGGCCTTGTATGTACCGCAACACTCACGCGGCCCACAGATGCAGGCGCGCCGCTGACCCCTGGAGGCCAGTGAGCGCCAAGGCCACGCAGGGTCTGGGGACACACGTCCAGAGCAACAACCAAGCAGGCGCAATTCTAGGATTTTTTTTAAGGTGGGGGGGTGGGCATAAGAGGGGCCAACCTTATTATTAGCCAATGTGTTTTGAATTGGTGAGTCAGAGAGGAAGGGGCATGCCGGGGCCAATCAGATTTCAGCTGGAGCCAGCGCCTGTGTGGCTCTGGCCTTATAAATGCCTTTCTCTGAAGGCTTTGCAGGAGAGGTCTTGCTGCCCCCCCCCCCGATGAGGCCCCCCCTGTTCAGCCTGCTGTGACTGAAAAGCAGGGACACTTTCATGCACGGGTTTACTTGGGCTAAAACCCAGGGGCCTCTGCTAAAAGGGGCTACAGCTAGCCTCCATTTATACAACTTTAAACATGGAATTCCCAGCCATCCCATAATTAAGAATTTTTTAAACCCTTGTCAACAACTTTTGATTGTTGCCTCACACCATAACACCATCATAGTAAGCAAATAGCAGCCCCCCCGACCCAGTGCAAATAGCACTAGGGCCCCTGACCAGGATGTGCTTCTGTTGAGAATAGTCCGCACGTAAGAAATACGAAAGCTCTGCAGCGACATCAGACCTCTTATGAGCCTCTTACTGAATTGTGTCCATGAAGACGATTAAAGTGTAAATTGTCTTCATGCTATAATTGATTAAAGGGTGGGGTAATTTTATATTAAATGATCAGACAGGAATAGCAATAATGTTGTCTGTTATATCTTATTTTTTTTACAGCAAAAAGGCTAACAAAATCTAACAACCTCGAGTTGGATGTTACGCAAAAGAGGAGACCTATTTCAATGGATTTCTGGAGACTTTCAGAGGTTCAGTACTACTATTATATAATATATGGCGGCATGCATATCGCAAATTTATGACCTGACAACCATATACAAACAGCATTTCATGTAACACCGTTTGATGTGGACAAAGCGAGTCGTCCTCAAAATAAACACTCCGTGTCTGTGGTGACATACTTTCATTAGGCAAAAAAATAGTCACTTAAGTTCTGGATCACGGGAGGAACATTATTAAGGCCTGATAAAGACACTGGCCTCCCATTAGTGAAAATAAAGACTCTTAACACTGTCTGAAGTCATATTTATGATTTATTGAAACAGAGGATCATAAATATGCATCCTCTTTTTAATGCATAATTTATTTCAAAGTTAATAATTAAAACCACATTATTAGTCAGTCTTGATAAGAGAACCCCTGAAATTTATTGTTAATAGCAATATTAGTGAGCGAGGAGGTAGCACTCAATATGCAGAAACGGTGACATTAACAATAATGTTGTTCTCTACCAACTGCGCCAATTAATAATAGAATATGAACGAGTAGACCAGGCCCAATTCTGATTTCAATTTCAGAGAGTAAACAAAGAGAGGAGAAAATTCCAATCCGACGCTTGTTAATTCGTCAATTTAAATATTTGAATGCAAATATTTAGAAAGAAAATGATTTTGGTGGTCTTTTTAAAGGGATGGCAGATGTTTCACTCAACGCATTTGTAGAGCACGCACACCTCAGTCCAGACACGTCGTTAATGAAACGCCGCAGTGAAAAGAGTCTTTGTTTAAGGATTGGCTGCCGTTGGTCATGTGACTAATATGTTGTAGGGGAATAACTAGTCGCAGCAAAATTTTTGTCCGTGCACACTACACCTCCGGTCCCGTATCTCCTTTATGTAACACAACAGGACACTAATTCTCACCAGCTCACTTGGGTCCTGAGGACCTGCGATTGAACATAACTACTTGTGCTTCCTGCTCACAGACCTGAAGAAGCCCCCTGGAAGTAGAGAGCTGGTTTACAGTCCCACCTCCATCGCCACATCTGTGGCAGCAGAACAAGCCCGTCGCATTCAGTTACCCCGCAGGGTGGTTAAGCGCAGGCACAGGGACACAATCCTGCTTATGCTCGGCATGCGGTTGCCCTGAGATCGCAGGGGATGCGGCTTTCCGGCCTGCCCCATCAGCACTAAGAGGAAGAGCGGGGGGAGTAAAGAGCGGCTTAGCGGTTAGCCCCAACCCCCCCCCACACTCCCCCGCTACCCTGAGGAACAGAGTGTACAGTAACGAGTCATTATTTATCACGCGCCATCTGGGTGTCCTCAGCTGGCAGTCCTGAGCCAAAAAAGAATAAAAAAGAGCCCCCCCCCCTCATTCAGTGGCTTTGTAGCATCTGAAACAGCGCATTTTCCCCCATTTTCAAGACTCAGAAAGCAGAATTATTCCGCTGTCACTTATTAAGAGATTTGCAATCAAGTCCCCGTTTAATAATAACACGGCCGACAATATCCACAAAGACTCTCGTGTTGTAATTATCACAATTATCGCAACGGCAGTCGTGACGTGTTGTGTATTTTCACATGTGATGGTGTATGCAACAGGTGGCGTTTTCCATGCGACTTCGTTCACCCCCCTGTTCCTGCGTCTCCATGGTGACAACACCCAGCTCGTTCCCCGCATGCTACGATCAGGCGTGCTTCTTGTTCCGCTGACTGGCTTCACTCAGGCCATTTATCCTCACTCTGGGGGTGTCCCGCTGGGGACTCGGGCTGCATCACTCATACCAGCACTTGGCGCCTGGGGCGGGGTTTAGGATCCGGGCCCTCCCCGGCAGCCTGATGCCTGCTCGAGGGGGGGCAGAATAACACAGTGGGTAGCAGGGTGGCCTCACATCTCCAAGGCTGGAGCTTCAAATGCTACCTTCACCTGCTATCCGAAACCATGCAATTATGCCAGTTTGTGTCACAAAATTACCTGTGGTGGATAGTGAGTCTGTGCCCTGCGATGGACTGGCATCCCGCCCAGGGTGTCCCCTGCCTAATGTGCCCTGTGAAGGACTGGCATCCCACCGAGGGTGTCCCCTGCCTAATGTGCCCTGTGAAGGACTGGCATCCCGCCCAGGGTGTCCCCTGCCCAAGATGCCCTGTGATGTACTAGCATCCCGTCCAGGGTGTGCCCTGCCTAATGTGCCCTGTGAAGGACTGGCATCCCGCCCAGGGTGTGCCCTGCCTAATGTGCCCTGCGATGGACTGCCATCCCGTCCAGGGTGTCCCCTGCCTAATGTGCCCTATGAGGGACTAGTATCCCATCCAGGCTGTCCCCTGCCTATTGCGCCCTGTGAAGGACTGGCATCTCAACCAGGCTGTCCCCTGCCAAATGTGCTGAACCACAGGCTCCCCAGAATTTCCCTCGGAATCAATAAAATCAGTCTTAATCTCAAACTTAACCTATGACCCTGCACATAACAAGCTGTAGGAGGAAAGAACAAGAGATCAATGAAAACTGCAACAAATTCCTGAGCCCCTAATAAAACACTTTACATGCAAGCAGGGGCATAGGAACCCGGGGTGGGGGGGAGCGATTTTTACCCCATGCCCCCAATAAATAGACCTTTGTTCATTTGTTAATTAAATTATTAACTTGTGTGCCCCCCCCCCCCATATCAAACTGTCTCTTATGCTGTCGAATAGAAGAAAACATCACAGTTATCAGATTTTAATTTATGTAAAAGAGAGATAGAGCAGTATACAGTACCAGTCAAAAGTTTGGACATGCCACGCCCCCTACAAAGGAGAGTGATGCATTGTCACATCACATGATGTAACCGCCTGACCTAAACACAGTAGAAACGGTTTGAGCAGAGAGTGAAGGAAAACCGGCCACTGAGCACTCAGCAATACTTATGTGGGACCTCCTTCAGGACAGCTGGAAAACATCCCAGGAGGCCACTTCATGGACCTGGTGTAGAGGAGAAAGTAGGGTCAGTCGGTCCCTGGGGAGGTTAGGGTTAAGGGGCTTGGGTCACGGGCCCAGTGGTGGGATCACTCTGCCGACCACGAGATCTGAACCAGCAACATTCTGAGTCTCAGCCCACAGGTATGCCTCCCCCAACATATTATTTTTTTTTTTACTTTTTAGGTCAGTGCATAATTCCATATGTTATTTTTTTGTTTTGATGTCTTCATAATTATTGTAAAATATCAAGAATAGTACAAATAAATCTTTTGATGGGTAGGCGTGTCCAGACTTTTGACTGTTACTGTAAATGTGTGAAAGAGAGATGGAGAGAATCATGAGAAATGTCAGTATAAGTGAAGAACTGAAAATGAGCAGGAGACTGGGAAGGTCTGGAAAGGTGAGCAGATCAGGTGTCCGTCGCGCAGTGGGGATGGGTTCACCCTGAGACAGAAGGTCGAGGGTGCAAGTCCCTGAGTGGGCTCCACACCCCAAACCATTATCACCGTCCTTGCCCCAAGAGCAGCCAGGCAATCATTTATAAGTGTCTCATTTTAATGGGTGTAAACAGCACTAAAGGAACAGTTTATCATCAATAATAATGTCCACGGTTACGAGAGGGCCTTGATCAAGTGGACACATGAGAGGGAAAGATTCATTCAAAGCTGTCCGTGAGCAGAGAAGATAAATATTTCATCACTTTGCATGGATAATAAATTTGTCAAGAATCTTTAGATTATGACAAATAAATATTTTACTTCTGCAAATGTACTAGCACTTGTGTCCATGTGGTGTGCACAAGCTTTTATCTGTTGATTCCCATATCAGTCTGTTTTTACAGATATTTTCTCGTTATATTGTAGGATGAAGCCAATGATAATTTCCTAGCTAGGTATAAAAATATAAATATATCCAATCACATCACAGTCTATTATAGCGCAGGGTGAGAAGGGTTTACTGAGATAAAAGTGTTAAAGCGAAGTGTAAATTAGAAGCTATGTCCTTCTGTGTCTCTCTCTCCAAAGCCACACTAAAATACTTTTCACATTTGACAATTTTGTTGAGAATATTTGGATGAAACATTTTTGGGTAATACTTCACAATGCGCACCATTATCCGCAGCAAAGGAACAGTGACCTCTGAGCCCACGACCTTTGCACTACATGCTCTGTGACTCTTTGCACTGCTGGCAGATGCCAATAGAGATTCTTGCTTTCTCACCTTGGAAGCATCCAGTTTTTATAGTATCAACCAGTCAAAAAAAACAAAAAAAAAAACAAAATCCGGCCGAGGTTACAACCCCGTGATTAAACCATACAGTACGGCTCGCAAGCTGCATCGCTCATTGTCCAGCGTACCTGCGTTCCGAGTCTGACAAATCTCTGTTTATGCTGTAATGCTTACCTTCGTTTACAGAAAGCCAGCCCCATAAAACTCCTATTTAAACACTGCTGCCTCTTAAACCTTTTATTAAGGTGAGCTTAACCTTGTAACACTGTATCCAGGCCATGCTGTTAGGCAGAAATCGTTTTCCACACCGCGTTCTCCGTCCCCGTCAAATATCCTTTACTACCTTTTGTCCCCCGGGCCATTATAAACGGTAAAATTAATCCTCAACGTGTGGCCGGAGCTGGCGTTCTAGAATGTTCCACGGTCCCTTTGGACGGGCGGCAAATTGCCGCCTGCCTGCCTGCCTCAGTCAGCAAAGTCGCCAGCATAATTACTTATGGAAACCTGGAAATTGATATGCGTGTCCTTTAACCTGTTCTGTGCTTTGAATATACTTGTGTGGGGTTCATTAATCCGCCCCGAGTAACAGTCGGGGAGAAGGGGGTGAAGGCGCATGCGTAACCTGGAAAAAAGTTAATATTTCCGTCGCATATTAGCTGTAGCTGGAGGAGAGATGCAGGCTCCTGCTGCTTGGTGCAACAGGCACCTCTGATGTCTCCATGCAAGCAGAAAACAGGCAGATTCTGATGCCATTAGTGAGATGCTGTGTCCGCTCAGGGAGAGGGTAGAGTGGCCATTAACGCATCAGGAAATACACGTGGTTTTAGGCACGGAGCCAAAAATACAACTGCCATGAAAAATGAAAGAAATATTAGAATAGTTAACAATTTTGTGTATTGAAATCTGATGGCCATTGTCCTTAGGGTTGAGAAATGTATTATCACTGAATTTCAAGCAGAAGTAACCTGCTGGTAGGTATTAAAATGACTGTGAAGATTATGCAGAAATATCACAGAGTTGGTGCCTTTTTTTGTATTTGACCGCAGGAAAAATTGGCAAGTATAAAAAAATAGATCATTATTTTAATAACCTGAGTGCGTGAAAATGAAACATTCTAATTGCATTTTTTTGTGTTCGTCTTTGTTATGGAGGGTCCCAAGGTGAACTGTTTGATCCGGAAAGATGCAGAGGACTGTTTTCTGATTGGCATGGGTCCAGCGGCCTTGGAAGAGGCAGGGAAGGAGCACTGCAGGGCCACAGTGCGCTTTAAAAGATTTCAGCTAAAACTCTCGGCTGTAAAATTCCACATAAAATTTTAAAGGCACATATGGACATATCTGGGGACGTTGTAAAGACGTCAAAGGTGGTCTGGAAAGCTTCTCCATACCCTATGTGAGTTAAACACTATGACATCAACCCCCGCTGCAGATCTGAGATGGTAACTGATGGAAGCTGTCAGGATTAATTATTAAACATTTTACTATGAAAGATAAACTACAGGACTTCCATTTCTTGGCCACAAGATAAAGTCAGACTCTCCTATCCTTCAAATGTCTTTATACATATCTGCCTGTTTTCTGTAATGTCAGGCAGTGCTGGATCGCTGTAGTCAGGCAGTGCAGTGATGGTTTGAACCACAACAGACTCTGTTAAGTCTACAGATGTACATCAGGGGGCCCAGATTGTCAGTCTGAATAAGATGCACCAAATGAGGCAAAGTATTGAGCTGTCGGTGGTTTGTGCATCTAATAGAGGACAAAGGGCAGTGTGTAAAGAGTGCACGGTCTCACCTGCCGCTCTGAAGTCCATGTCCTTAAGGCTTTAAATAGGCCATACTCAACACAGGGTCTTTGCTAAGGAACATCGTGGTACAGCATTTGAGTGAGAGATGTCTTGAGGCCTGTTGCAGAGTAAATATAGGTTGTCCTAGGTTACAGCCTGGGGAAAATTCAGGGGCCCCGACAGCAAAACAGGGTTATAGAATATGACCAATCAACCAGATAATCCCGCCCCCAATCGGCAAACTTAACTGACAGCTGTATCAGCAAATATTACTGACAGAACCCCCCCCCGAATCGGGCAGTTCCACCCCCGGCCCTGATGTCACATTGTTTTTAATTCTCGCTCATTCATCCTTTGGCATCAACGGGGGCCCCCGAGCCATGTCAGCCTAAGATCCCCCCCAGAAAGGTTAATCCACCCCTGACTGCATGACATGGGGACCTGGCCATTTTCATTTTCAGATATCGAAGAGAGTAGGGCGGGGATGGGACCTTAAACTGAGTCGCTGGTTCGTTGAGGAAAACACACCAAAACCTATTTTCTATTGTCACAGAAAAAGTGCAGTAAAATGGTGCCTATACCCTGGTCTCAGTACTGAAGACAAAACAAACAGAATACTGAAGTAATACATGCACCCGTACAAAGGATTGAGCCCAACAGCTGTCGTCAGATGATTCCCCGTCATGAGACAGATTGCAGCCCCGTCTCCGTTTCTCATGCATTCTCTGGCGACCTTCCACACCTGAAAGTCAACGATCTGCATCATGACAAAAGTTGTGCTCCTCATGTGGTCGAGATACTCAGGGACACAAACGCTAAAAAAATGCCCCCGAATGTGTCTGCTTTTGTGTCTTGTGCTCCTAAGCTATGAAAGTTCAGGAATGAAATGAAGCATTTCTGGACCTAAAGAATGACGCAGCCAGTTGTGTTGGTGGCGGGCCAAGCATTTCTGGATCTAAAGAATGACGCAGCCAGTTGTGTTGGTGGCGGGCCAGCATCCAAGCGTGGGAGATTTATGTGTCCATTCTCCTGAAGCTGGAAGACAAGGCCTGCTTTGTTTCGCTCTGGCCTTTTGTGTGGTTTCGTTAACCGAACCCCGCTGCATTCGCTGTAATTATATCATCGTTGTTCAGATTCATTGGGGGTAAAATTATTGAAAGTGCGGCATTTCACTGTGTAGAAGCTTGCGTGAGCGCAGAGCCTGTTCTTCAGAAGACTGCTCCTGCTCGTTTGAGCAGCTCACTGCACACGCCGAATGCATTAAAGTGTGATCACACGCTGGTATGCGCTTCTGGAAAGTTCTAAACCAAACTGAGCTCTCTTATGACCCGGTGTGGCTTGCCTTTGTTATGGTAATATCACTGTTTGTCTAGTAACAGCACTAAGGGATGTTTGATGTTGCTACTGGATGCACCTTAATTTCCCTGTGGGAATTAATAATGTTTATCTCTATGTTTCCTGTGGCATGTCAGGAATTTGGGACTTTGAGAGAGGTAATGGGAAATCTTTAGTGGCTTTTATGATTCAGGCTGTCCATAGATGCTTGGCCAGCACATTTTGTTGGTGATCCTGACGCCCGACAGGGGACACCAAGGACAGGATGCCAGTCCATCACAGGATACAGGGCAGGGGACACCCAGGACAGGATGCCAGTCCATCACAGGACACAGGGCAGGGGACACCCAAGACAGGATGCCAGTCCATCACATTACACAGGGCAGGGGACACCCAAGACAGGATGCCAGTCCATCACATTACACAGGGCAGGGGACACCCAGGACAGGATGCCAGTCCATCACAGGATACAGGGCGGGGGACACCGAGGACAGGATGCCAGTCCATCACAGGACACAGGGC
>JAODLD010000052.1:13777692-13789327 GCA_026781065.1 Mormyrops boulengeri | reverse complement strand
TCCGTTTGTTCCGGGGTTAATGCCGACGTGGGGGTGTCACCGGCTTTCCGTTTGCTCCGGGGTTAATGCCGAGGTGGGGGGTGTCACCGGCATTCCGTTTGCTCCGGGGTTAATGCCGACGTGGGGGGTGTCACCGGTGTTCTGTTTGCTCCGGGGCTAATGCTCACATGCGAGGGCGTCATCGGCATTCCGTTTGCTCTGGCGCTAATGCCAAAGTGCCAGGGCGTCACCAGCGTTCCATTTGTTCTGGGCTCAATGCTGACGTGCGGAGGTGTCACTATTCCATGCATCCCAACATTCTCACAGCAGCTGGTTTTCACGCTTGGTGACGCTGCTTGGCCATGGCACAATTAAGCCTGCCATCTGCAAAACGCTGCCCTCTGTGATTCATCACCCGCTTACCGCTACACCACCATGGGTCACCCGCATCTTAGCAACAGGGAGGCTTGATGTGAAGGCCGGGTTAAGGATCAGGGTTCAGAAGGTTTGCCTTGCTGTGTGATATGGAATGGGGTTTTATTTGCCAATGGCAAAGTTACATTGGAATGCACAATATCACATCTTGCTTTCCTTTGAAACACACAGAGGAGAGTGAATCTTTAGGTGCGAATGCAGGATCAAGCGTTTATGTAGGGAGGTCAGTCAAGGCCTCGCTCAAGGACCCACTGCAGATGCAGTGATTTTTTGCCAAGGATGGGATTCAAACTGACAACCTTGTAATCTCAAGCACAGAAGCCCAACCTGCAGAGCTTCCACCCTGCAAAATACAGAACAGAGAAATTTGAGCGTCATCCTTGCTAATCTTCTTCGTATCATTCCAGTTTAGTACATGTTCTGACACTGCAGCCGAGGTTCCTTAAACTAACAAAAGCAGGAAAGTCCAAAAAACCCCTAATGTGAAACCACAGGAAAACCCAAAGAAAACAACATTAACCTAAGCCGCAGGTTAATCACGCCAGTTGCACACCCCGCCTTTTCCACAGCTCCCCAGAGCAGCTCCGCTGCGTCTCGCCAGCCTCGACAGGCTAATAAACCCGGCCAGGTCAGGTAGGGTGTCTGCGTGCTTAATGATCAAGTGCTTTGCTTGTGCGAAGGAGCATGCAAACCCAGGTCTGTGCTGCATCTGTTTATTCCCCTGAAGGTGCTGCTTAACCTGTACCGCTTCAAAATAATAAATAAATAATAATAATAATTTTTGGTATAAGAAATTCAATAAAATAAATAATGAGTAGCCGCACCGTGCTCATGTTGCCTATTTTAATTGTATATTTTGACATAATCTGGGGGGCGGCTCAGGGGACCAAGCTTCCATGCCTTTGATCAGAAGGTTGCTGATTCCAGTCCGCCTTCAGCAGAAGTCTCACGTCTGTGGGCTCTTCTCTGTCAGCTCCACCGGCACTGTCACCTACATACACTATATGGACAAAAGTATTGGGACACACCTCTAAATCATTCATTTCAGGCGTATAAAATCCACCAACGCACAGCAGACTCAACAGCTGCAGAGTTCCCAACTTCCTCTGGCATTAACCCCAGCACTAAAGCCATGTGCTGGGAGCATCATGGAATGGGCTTCCATGGCCGAGCAGCTGCCTGCAAGCCTCACATCACCAAACGCAATGCCAAGCATCGGATGGAGTGGTGTAAAGCTCGCTGCCACTGGACTCTGGAGCAGTGGAAACATGTTGTGTGGAGTGAAAGATCACACGTCTCTGTCTGGCAGTCTGATGGATGAGTCTGGGTTTGGTGGATGCCAGGAGAACGTTACCTGCCTGACTGCATTGTGCCAACTATTAAGTTCAGTGGAGGAGAGACAATGGTATGGGATTGTTATTCAGGGGCTGAGCTAGGCCCCTTAGTCCCAGTAAAGGGAACTCTTAATGCTTCAGAATACCAAGATATTTTGGACAATTCTATGCTTCCCGCCTTGTGGTAACAGTTAGGAGAAGGCCCTTTTCTGTTCCAGTAAGGCCGATAAAGACAAAGATGGGTGAGGTTGGTGTAGAAGAGCTTCACTGGCCCACACAGAGCTCTGACTTTAACCCCATCAGACACCTTTGGAATGAACTAGAACGGAGGTTGTTAGCCAGACCGTCATGCCCAACATCAGTGCCTGACCTCAGAAATGCTTTTCTGGATCAATGGGCAAAAATTCCCACAGACACACTCCAAAGTCTTGTGGAAAGCCTTCCCAGAAGAGTGGCAGCTGTTATAGCTGCAAAGGGGGCACCAAATCCATTTTAATGCCTATCGATTTAGAATAGGATGTCATAAAAGTTCCTGTAGGTGTAATGGTCTGGTGTCCTGATACTTTTGTCCATATAGTGTATGTATCTGTGTGTCATGGAGAGCAAGAAGGGGTAGGTGAAAACAGAATTTCCCCATGGGGATCTATAGAGTCATTATTATTATTATTATTATTATTATTATTATATCAGTTTAGCAACCTAGAAGAAGAGAGATGTTCCTGCAGACAGAGCAGCTTCTGCTGGTCCATGATCAGACCACCAAAGTCTTTCAGATCCCAGATCAGTTTGTCCTCCTGCTGGACCTGGTGACTGCATTATGAAACGGTACAGTTTGTCTTCAGGTGCTGATTGAGGTGCATATAAAAGGCTGGGACACTGCAGTGAGGTAAAACGATGTCACGTTAACAAAACTTAGATCAGAGGAGGTTACAGACAAAACGATGACGACGGCGGCGGTGGTGATGATGATGGTGGTGAGGATGGTGGTGATGATGGTGGTGAGGATGCTGATTCTCTTCATGTGAAGGTCTCTTCATTCTCACACATTTTTCTCTCTTAAATGTACTTCGCAGTGTGTCCTCGTGTCCTTTTCTTTGCAGCTTCATAGCACGAAACGGGGAATTTGAGCAAAGCAAACTGACTTTAACAGTAAGATGACATCTGGGAGATATAATTAGGCTTAGTATTGTTCCCTTAGACTGCCTTAAGATAATAACATTAAATCTCCCTTCCTCTAATAACAATATAATCCTTATATGACATTACACACATTGTTAATAAATGCAAAAGAGAGACATTTCATTTCGTAAATGGAACATCATGAATGCAAACGCACTGCACTGGGTAACAATGTATTAATCAGCTTCACCAGTGTCTCTTACGTAAGCGAGAAAAAAGTCTCTATTTGATCAATCATTATAACATCCCAGATTTACACAATTCCTACAATTCAGTTTATTTCCTAATATTTTTTTCATGGTTTTCATTGCATTCCCCACTTTTTATGTCGTTGCAGTTGATCATACAGTTGGATTTTTATTATTTTAATTAGAAGATACTCCTAAGAATGCATGCATTGTTGTAGTTACACAATTTAAATCAAGATTGTGTCGAGTTATATTGGTGAAGAAGGTCAGCTGCTTAGTACGATATTTCAAATTTAATGTAAACTACACATCAATATACTTCCATCAATAAAATATAAAGCAATTACATTTTCAGGTACGGGAGATAAAATGATAAAATTTAATATTTATAAGTTTCTATAACAGATCATACACTATGTGATACTAGACTGAGATTATTGAGATTTTTTGTTACACTGCATTGTAGCTCTTTCTTGTATATCGCTTAATGATTTTGTCTTGATTTACACCTTGTGCATAATTACATGACTCATAATATCAGTGATTTAATCATCTGAAAGAGATTTAATAGACCATAAATGTACTCATCTATGAGCGCAGAAAATTCTTGCTCAATATTTTATTTATTTAAACTATTTACTTCTCATAATTAGCCACTATAAAGCTAATTGGGTCCTTTATTTGAGTTCAGTATTTTTATAGAAAAATAAACATCCCGTTCTTGAAGCTCTTTTTTGTTTGTTTCTCGCTTGCTTTGTTTTTAAAACTTTCTTAGAAACGAACACCGCTCTGATTTGCAAGGTAAAATATTTCCTCTCGCGATGGTCCTCGTGGACCCTGTGCATCTTTAAATGTAATTATAAACAAACAACAAGGCTTTAAAGCAAAGCTGGGGAGGAGAATGCAGGGCAGCATCTCAAAGCAGCAGTAAACCAATCCCCACAAGTCAGCAAGAGAACTTCAAGACAACCTGGAAAACTTTGCATAGGAATCTCTGATGGATCTGCTGACAGCCGTACGAAACTCAGGAAGCACCCAAGAAATTCAGATTAAGGGTTCTGCCTGATGAAAGCGTAATGGTTTCCTTTCCACATGGCCAGTTTACATAATAGCATCTAATTACCCTGGCCCATATGATATATTGGGCGATTTGTTTCGAATGATTTTTCCCCTATATTCCATTACCTAGTTGTGTTCATCCACGAGTGCTTTGATCAAACTCATAATCTTATGAGTGAACTCACTTACAAGCCCGCGGAAGTCATCGCTCATCGGGGGCATTTAATGAGACCGGAGACATCCCGGTAAGTCATCGCAGCCACACGGATATGTAGTGTGCCTCTGGAAAATTCCCTGGAAATATCCCTTTTTTCATCACTGTATGAACAGATCCTGCTTTCATCCCTTCCTTGGACGTCTGGGATTACCTGTGGGATTTTCTGAAGCCGGAAAGACATCGGTGAATATAAACGCGCTCAATCCCCATTGCACTTCCAAGGAATATGATCTGGGCGGAGGCGTCACTTTGCATAGAGCCCTTGTCTTTATCACACCCTGCACTGTCAGGCCTGTCTGACTCCCATCACTATCGGAGTCGGTTCTGAGGACGGAAGTCCATTCCTTGTTTCTCACACTTACCATTGCAAAATGCTTCCACCCTGGTACCTGCTGTCAGCACTTGGTATTAAACATTTGTCAGCTATAGGTTAAGCAGTCAGCTTCCTGCTCAATTAGACCATAACAACAGTAACAACGTACCCGCTAAATTACATCAGGGGATCTAATCGCGCCGCGGTAGTTCTTTGCTAATTTTACCTGAGGTCACCTTGTCAGATTTACCGCTAATTCTCTGACCCTTGTAAAGGAAGTTTAAAGAACTGGCAGAGAACAAAACTTTAAACAAAGTTCAAAAGAATACAAAGTGTTTTCTCGGGAAGGAGGAGCAGGTTTGCACACGTGTAGCCATTTCAGGGTGGAAAAATTCTCTATATCGCACAACAGACATGATGAAAGTATACAGAAATACATACAGTGGAAGTTTTCATCTGCTCTGACTGCAACGGAAAGCGAGAGTCTGAGCTGATCAGCGCTGAAGTGAACATTTCAAAATACATTTTGACTAATTTCTCCCGCAGACACAGCAGAGGCTCAAGCTGAGCTTTTGGAATGGCGAGCCGTGCTTACGATCTGCTAATGACACAAACGTAATTGAAGAAAAAGGCCGTCCTTGAAATTCAAACTTATCTTGATCTCTCAGATGCACGCGCCCCCATTTCAAACATCACCGCCTGTTGTTTCTGTTCCACTAGCGGCTGAAATGTAATCATAATATTCCCACAAAGGGACCTGATTTACCAAGCTTTACATCATCTGAACATTTTCTCAGCAATAAAAGTTTAATGCATGGTTAAAAGTAATATGAAACTTTCATCTTTTATGGTAAAAAATTAAGAGAAAAGAAACAGGTGATTAGTTTTGCACTGTAACTAATTCTTAAGTATCTTACAGTAAATGGATGTAAAAATTAAAGATATTTGTTCAGTGTACACAGAGAATTCCTCAGGTATATATAAACTATATCTCATACAAACAACCTATTAAGCAATTAAAGCACCAATGAATCCAAGTGTTTCATGGGGCATTTAATAATATTTTGTGCATTTACTCCACACTGAAGTCCACATAATGTATGTAGAGAAAACCGAAGCTAATTAATATAAATCAAAGCTCATAACTGGGTTTTCGTTATAAATACTACTATGCATCCATCTCCCAGCCGCTCCTGATCCTGGTTGGGGTCATAAAGGCCTTTAGCCAATCCCAGGCAGCGGTTCACAGGGCACACGCATAATCACACACTCTGGGCAATTAAGCGACGCCAATTAGCTATGGGCCTCTGCATAGCAGGAGGATTCTGGGACACCCCAAGGAAATGTGTATTCCGTGGCGAGAACACGCAGCCGCACGTCGATTTGTTAAGGCTCCCTGTTGGTTACGGGGGTGCGGTGTAAACCGGTCTTAACTGTCAGCCACGTTGAATAACGTACAAGCTTAAAGTCGACAATTCATAAGTGGCCTAAAGTAATAATCAAACATGTTAATGGTCATGTCTATTGTGTTTAACAAAAAAAAAATACCGGACTCATTATAAAGGAAGGTCTGTTTCTGGACAGGAGGTAGAAAAGAGATCATGCTTTCAAATAGAGAGTTTCATCACTGAAACATCCCCAGCAATTCATTTGTGCTGATAAATTAGCATGTCATTCTTTGCTGAAGTGAAATTCTGCAGGCTAATTAGATTCAATTGATGGGTCATTTTTTGTTCAATCACTTCCTCTCTATTATTTGAACCCATTAAGAATCAAAGAGGCCCGGAATCAGAGACCCTCCCATCCAAGTGGCTGATCTCTCACTTAATTTTTCCTCATATCTTGCAGTTAATGCACTTGGATTCTTTGTCGATCCAAATCAACATCGCAATGGAAGCTCTCTTCTTCCTCAAAGACCATAATTAAACAATTTTAATATTTTAAATAGCATGCCTCATCCCTCCTGCCAGGACTTGCTTTGTCCTCTCCGTAATGAAGACTGCGATGGAATTGCGTCGATGCAAAATGGTGGCTCCATTAAGACTCTGGAGATGTACAGGAGGACACAGCTTTGGCCTAGCGTCTGTAATTTTCATTTTTGTTCATCTGCTTCCCAAACCACTCTTTCCATTTGTCTAAAAGAAAGTTCCGGTACACATTATGGCAGACGTCCATCCACTTCACCATCCGTATGCAAATCGGCGCGGCTTCACTGCGTGAGATGGAATTCAATTCCGGCGCTGACCCAAGTGAACAAACAGCGTACGTGAGAACTCAAGACCCAGTCTGTATCTTGGAGGGCTGTCGCAGAGCAGTGTCGCCCGTGTCAGTGACTGATATATTTATCACCATTGTTCCCAGTGGTCCCATTAAGCTTACCAGGCAGACTCCTTGGGTATACTGTTATTATATCCCCTCAGCCGTATGGCAACGCCGCTCGTCCTCTTTCTTATACCCACAAATCCTTTGTCGGCTGTCCTTTACATGTCAGACTCTTTCCAGATTCCCATCTGTCTTTATTCACGGTGTAAATGCAGCGTCTTCAAAGCAACCGGGGTTTCTGAAACTTACGGGGTTAGGGTGTCATTTTTGATGAATTTTACAGGGGACAAAGAGCGACCGGCGGATCTCCCTGAAGGCCACTGTGACTTAGCGTCCCACCAATGCCGGATTCCTCCAGCCAGCCAATAAGACACAGAGTAGGATATGTTTACACTCTCAGTTAAGGCGAACCGATTAACTAATTGGTCTCGCTAACAATTGCAAAGATGTTATACCTTCTATAGAACTGCTTTATAGTCAGTAGAGAAACAGTACTTACAGATATGCCGTTACATTAAAATTAAATGATCATAAAACTAGATTTCTGGTAATGGATAAAGCTGCTAAGTCAGGGTTAGGATTCTGCAAAAGAAAGAGCAGGTGCTTTCGTGATAACTGCTGCGTTAGGGGAAGTCACGGTAACATGTTACTGTATCGAAAAGGACCTCTGGGCTCATTACTTTTTACAATGTTTTTTACAAACATAACCTTTGGCGTAAACCAGCCTTCACTGGACCCGCATACGATCCGCCATTTGTCAGCCCTAGACAAGAATCAGCACAATTACATTGCCAATAAATTCCACTAGAACATGAGATACTAATTGGATAGTACTGCATACCACTGCTAAATCACCTCCAGCATCTTACAATTTGCAGATAGCGCATAAATCACAGTGGATTATTAGTATTGCCAATGTGCAACCCTCTGTGTGACACCCCAACTGTACTTATAACTGCTCTTTCTGCGTAAATGAGAAAGCAGCGTAATACATGACTGGAGGACAATAACAGATAAATAATAGCTAAGAATAGCAAAGACAGAAAATAAAATACATAGTGAGATTTGCTTTTTCTGGAATGGGAAGGAGACCCACATGGCGTGGGGATGGAGGTGAGATACAGGAGAGAAGAGAACGCACAGGGCAGCCAAATGATTTGGAACAGACAGGCAAATAAAACGCAGGAGTCAGGTCTACGAGTCGAGATATAAGCCTGGAATGTGTGATCTGGTCTGTCTGGGCCGAGAGAGAAAACATCAGACTGTTTAATGTGGAAATGGGATTGTGTGTAGGTGGACGATGGGCTGGCCACTGGTATTCACCCAGCTCAGGGACGCACAGTCTCACTCAATAACTGCTGTTGTTTTCATATTTTATTTAGCAGACACTTTTATCAAAGCATCGTCCATTTTTGAGAAAGCAGGATCAGACAGTCCCTGGAGTGACTGGGGGGTTGGGGTCTCACTTAGGGACAGTCAGGCCACTCAGTTTGCCCAAGAATTGGATCTGGTGACCTTCTGATCGTGTGTACAGTACAATGATTTCATTATAATCATTTATTTGTTTTGTATGTTTGGTTGTTTACTTATTAAGGCATGAATGAATGAGTGAATTTTGCAGGTTGATCCATCTATCTATCTATCTGTCTGTCTGTCTATCTATCTAGAATACTTTTGTACTCTTCACATTTCCATCCATGCCAATGAATCAAATGAGAGCCACTGTAAAAAACAGTGCAATAGGTGTGACTGCTCTGCTGCACTGGATTCTGATATCATTCATTATCCTTCCAAAGGCTACATACCCATTGGAATGAGATGGTCCTTCGTCTATGAAGCAGACAACAGGTTGCATAATGACTCCGGCTTTTAGCTAAAAAACAGGCAAGCAGCCGAAATGTGGGTCATGCTGAACTGTAGCTGCGTTAGTAAACATTAAGCTGTTTACACTATAGAAAGTGTGACCAAACGGACACTTTTGGTCAAACACATTCGCTGGGTAAATGAATCGTTTTAATTATATAATGCACCTGGAACAAACTGCCACTACCGGTGAAGAAAGCACACTCCAAATGCATACTGTTTACCCAATTACACAAATTACAAACGCTTTGTAAGGAATATAGTGACATAGCGCCAATGACAAATGCGAACGCCACTTAATCCACACAGGAATTAGAAGATCGGATAACAGCTGTCGATTTTTCAGCATGCTTTAAAAATGTATAAAAGGTCTCAGTCAATGGCGTGCTAATAGTTTTAATATTGTCTGAATATATGCACCTATCAGCACCGATTTGCGTCAAACTTGGCATCAGGAACGACAACTCTGTGCCATGAACATCACTGTAAGGCAGAGAATTTCCTGCTAATGACTCAGACAATTTGTGATATCTGTTGAAATTGCGGGTAAGCTGTGCTTTGTTCAGCCGCCGTTCTCTTCATTGGCCCTGCTTTCCCTGAAGATGTATACAGACAGGAAAATAGCCAAAGAATCGACTGAAGAGTTTAGAAAGCTGTGATTTACTTTCAGTTATCTTTCAGTTTTATCACATTTCAAAAGGGAGCAGCTGAAAGAGCTTAGGCATTGCAGTTGATAAAATAGCCCACAGAAATCCCAAAGGTCATCTTTCGTCATGCTTTTCTGTTGTACAAAACCTACTGTAATAATCAAAGCTTCAGCAGGAGTTTCTGGTCCTCCCAGCCACTGGGTGGACTCATGAGTTCAGTACATTAGTTTTATGACTCCTTTGGTTGACCCAGTCCTCCCATAAAGCCAGCCCATAAAGATGTACCCATAATGCATCACTTCCCATCCTGGAACAATTGCTGCATCTGGAACAGATAGACGTTATTAGCTATGTCGAGCAATTTAAAGATTAGTACTGTATCTCAAACCAGAATGATTTAGCTGAATAGGGGGAGGAAAAAAATACTGTGATGATACTGTCTCTGTAATAAACTGACTTTGGTATACAACCTTAATAAAATCTGGATGAGGGCCCAGCGTCCCTCTGCCACAGTTTGACTGCAGAATCAGTTAGCAGATTCAGAGGAGGCTGATCCTTCTTTTGAATGCGACAACTACCAGGATGAGAGAGAGATCACTGCACACCCCAAGCCGCCATTGCCCCGGGTTCCACTGTAATTTAAATTCATTTTTCAGGCCCTCACAAAAAAAAAGAAAAACCACAGTAATTCAGCCAGACCGTGGTAACCCTTTCCAAAGGCAGTGTGACCCAGCAAGAATCAAAGCTCTCTTATTGGCTAGTTTGAAATATTACATTTAAAAAAATGATTTATACATTGCAACAGGGTGGGCTCCGACCTTTCACTTCACTTTCATTTCACTCTTTTTTTTGAATGCCCCCAAGCACATGAAACACAATTACCTCAAAGTGCACGGCCGACGTTAATAGAAAAGGCTAACAATCATGAATTTTTAAATTAGTTCTAATGAGTGAACAAGTGTTTCTGTGGCCCGGCCAACACTAACAACACCAGGCAAGAGGCCTAGGGCCCTCGGTGATGCTGAGCGGCCACATGTACCCCTAGAAGGACCGCCCACTCTAAGCTGGGGGGTTGACAGATCAGATGCAGGGTGGAGGGGGCTGCAAGCAGTCCTGGGCACCTTGCTGGACTGATATATTTGGGCCTGGGTCTTACACATGGGGTGTGAATTGAAAAGCTCAAACAGCAGCACATATACACACACGTGTGGAATATATATATATATATATTTATTCGGCCTGGACACCATCTGTTTGAACTGCTGCCAACCAACAGAAGGTACAGGGCAGTCAGAACCACACTACCAGACTTAAGATCAGTTTTAACACCAATGCGGGAACCAAGCTGAACTCTCACTAAACCACTTTCATAACCTATGCGCACCACACCACCACATACTATTGTGCACATTGTTTGCGTATTACCTGTGCTGTGTTGTGTCATGCATCGCTCGGAGAGCTGATAACTCCACAGTGGTGGAAAGTTCAGGTTAAGAAAGTACAAATCCAGACCAAGAATTTGTCTCAACCAACCATTTGAGCATAAAGAGTCACATTCACAGAGTACTCAACTGGCTGGTTGAAACAAAATCTTGGTCTGGATTTGTATTTTCTAGACCTGCTCTTTCCACCTCTAACTCAGTCTCATTCTGCTGATGTGTTCAATGACAATGATAAAGAATCGACGTGCTGTTAACCCCATCCCGACCTCTGCTAACCCCATCCTGACCTCTGATGTCATCTCTTGCCCATCTGCGGAAACTGCTGGTCCAGGTCCGGACCACGGGGATTCCTTGGGTCCTGCTGGTTTTCCATCTGACTTGCATATAATTAAGGAAACTCCAGAGAAACTTTTGTTGTAAATAAACTAATTCCCTGACAGGCCGGAGTTGAAAGGAAGGGGGAGGGACTGGGGGACTTTGATCTTACTGATGTCTTATAATAAAGTGGATCAAGTCTGGGAGCACATTGTGATTATAATGAGGTAAGAAGGCAGGGTATTCACCCGCCTGTCTGTGCTCGGTGCTCTGACTCCAGATCCATCATAACCATCCACCAGATGAGCCGTTATTGAAATTGAATGGATGGATGGATGTATG
>JAODLD010000052.1:13756686-13777668 GCA_026781065.1 Mormyrops boulengeri | reverse complement strand
AGTCTGTGGCTCTGTGGGTTTGAACACTGTGCCTGTGAAGATCGCTGGTTGAAATCCCAGGTCCGGCACAGTGACGTCACTGTTGGGTTCCTGAGCGAGGCCCTTAACCCCAAATTGCTCCAGAGGCTATTTCACCCAGTTTTCTCAACAATGTGTACATTGCTTTGGATGCTAAATCAATCAAATATAATGCTTAAAGAAGCAGACTCAATCAACAGAAGGTACTCTAAGGTAGTCCTTTAGTAAAAACTAAATTCGTGTGTTTTTCGTATTTATTGCATTCGCTTCAAAAACAAGCTGCTGAAAAAAGCAAGAATTAAATCCATAATAAACCGATAATGAAGCTAAAATTCATGTGTACAGCATGCTAGGTTTTGTCTTTGATTTTTTACACAGTGACTTATTTGTCTGTTACCATGGAGCCAAGGGACCCAGACATGGTAAAGAAGCAAATAGCCTCACCAATTAATGTCGCAGTTAGCATTGGCATTATAAACACACGCAGCTTCAGTATTCCTTACCGCAGTTGGTCCTTAAATCACTTTCAACCATATCTGCGAACGCCATTTCTGTAACTAAAGCGAGATTAGCGGGTTTCCGTCAGCCTTCAACACCGGCACAGTTATGTGTTTGAATGTTGAAGATAAATTTCAGGCATAGCGAAAATGCAAAACGATGAAAAAGGCTTTCTCAGCATTAAAGCGCTCTTAAATTATTGATAAACAGAAGCTAAAGGGGAAAGCAGTTTATGAATAAAGAGCCTTTGCTTTTTGCCTCCTGGTGCCGTGTAAGGTTGTGGAGCACCCCAAGGGCCTACAACGAAAAATATGTGTTTTTTTTGTGTCACTGTCATGTTGCTGTCATTGAGCCCTATCTTATAGTTTTGCAGAACAGCCCCGTTAAACACGCTAAAGGGTGTTTGGTGTGGTCTTCATTCGATGCCTTGGAAAAATCTTCTGAGTAATGCTGATGTAGTGATGGTATCTTGTCTAGATTTTAATTTAAAGATACCGTACCAGTCAAAAGATAGGACACACCTACTGAAAATCATTTGCTTTTCATCAGGATTACAGCCCAAAACACATCTGGAGGTGACGTATGAAGGATTATCATGTGAACAAGGAGAGAGATGGAGTGCTGTGACAGATGACCTGGCCCCCACAATCCCCCAACCTACACCCTAGAGAGCTGGTTGGGATGAGCCGGATCGAAGAGTAAGAGAAAGGCAGCCAACGTGTGCCCAGTACTTGTGGAAACTCCTTCAGGATAGTTCGGCAAGCATTCCAGGAGGCTACATCTGGAAGCTGGCTGGAAGAGTGCCAAGAGCCTGCAACACTGTCAACGAAGCAAAAGGGGGCTATTTTGAAGAGTCTAAAATTTTAAGATGTTGACCACTTCTCTTAGTTGTTGTGATACTTGATATGTATTACTTCATTTCCGGGAGGCCTTTTACTGTAGGATGACTAACAGCTAAAATAGACAAGTGCATTAGCAGCCGGCGTGTCCAAACCTTTGACTGGTACAGTATATGGAAAAGGCGGCATGGTGGCAGGGTTGAGGGTTCGAAACCCATCCCCTGCATGTGTGGGGAGTGTGCATGTCCCCTCTCTGTAATTTTAGTTTCTCCCAATTAATCTTGCGTCCTCCCTATACACCATGGACATGTAGTTAGGCTACTTGGTGTTTGTAAATTGCCTTTAATGTGTGAGTGTGCGCATGTAAGTGCCCTGTGATAAAAAAGTTGGTGTGTACATGCTGAATGTCTGCCTGGTGCTGCCTGGGAAAGTGATCTAGACTCCTCTGCGAGCCTGAGCAGGATAAGTGTTTGGAAGATGGATAGTAAAGGGAAAATCATTAAATATCATCTTCACATAATTTCACATAACAACACTTTTTGGAGTTGTGGAGCTTTGTTCGCAAAGAAACATCTTCCCATTGTTTGTCCGGGATGACTGATTGCGATGTATCTGAAAGCTTAGCAATGTTACCGGTGATTGCCTAAGCTAAAGTTAGGCTATTTTTTTTTCCCAACTACAGAATTGCGGGGGCTTTCATTATCTGGAATTTTATTTGGAGAGCAATGCATTTTGTCAGGGCCGAATAGCTGCTAGTTGTAAATTAATCCTAGATCAACAAGCCCAGGGGATTTATTTTATATTTACCAATGATCTCCAATGGATTGCTAGTAGAGCCTCCATTGAATGACAGTGAAACTGAGGCAAAGAATATATACCTTTGGAGCTCATCACCGTTTAACACTAATTAATGTGCCAGTTAAACCTGGGAAATGCTTTCCTCGTGTGATTCCTTGTGCGGCCATTTCAGATGCAATCACACCCAAGATGCATTGTGGGTAGTAATGAAATACGGCGCCACCATTGTGGCCCCAAGCAAGATGTATACACTGGAAACCCCCAAAACATGCTTCCATCGGGGATAAAGTGTTCAGAATGCCGATACTGGGGGTGGGCTACCATGGCAACTTCTGTGACCCACCATAACGTTTGCCCTTCACTTCATTCCCTCCATTAGCGATGTAGCCAGCAGACCACCAGATAAGTGGAATGCAGAGAGGAAGAGAGATCCTGAACTGCTGCATTGTCCTTCAAAGTCAAAGTCCTTTACTTGTCATGTGCATGATGAACGGATTCAGCCATACAGTGGAATGCTTATGACAAGGCTCACGTAAACATTACTCACTTGGTGCGACATGCAAGGAAGAAGACATGTAGTCTTATGCCATGTACTATCCTGCAGTGAGATGCATCATTGAACCTGCATCTGAGCATGTATGTTCCAGGGAAGCATGAAATGGGTCCCTCTTGCAGACACACACAGACTAGCTAATAACAGTCTTTGACTGTGACAGGTTAGGATGCAAAATGCTGTCAGACTATGCTGATCAAGCAAGTGATGCCTATTAATATGACAATTAATGGCCAATTGCCCCCTGAATAAGGAGCCATGAGTAACACACCGACGCTTACGGTACTGTCATATTTATTCACATTTCAGAAGCTCTTTCTGCACAGACCCTGAAGATGTTCACACCATTATCTACATGTCTACGTGTTTATTTCTTGCACATTTCTATTTCTACTTGATTTTTATTCTATTAATTATTTTCTTTTATATTTCTGTCTTGGTTGTACGTTTAATTGTATACCTCATGAGCCAAAGCAAATTCCTCATACACTTTGTTCTTCCACTCTGTGCAAATAAAAGGATTCTGATTTCAATTCAATTCAGTTCAATTCAATTCAATTTCATTTGAATAAGGCATTGTTTCAAAGCGCTTTACATTATCCCTGCCCAAACCCCCCAGTGAGCAAGCCAGAGGGGACAGTGGAAAGGAAAAACTCCTTAGAAAGTAGAAACCTTGGGAAGAACCGTATTCAAAGGGGGAGCCCATCCTCCAGGGGCCTGCACAGGAAGTCAAATGAGCATGATGGCAAAATCGTAATTTACACTGTCCAATTCCATCCAGGAAGGTCGTCACAGATAGGAGGGCGGCAGGCCGGAAGGACATCACAGATAGGAGGGCGGGCAGGCCGGAAGGACATCACAGATAGGAGGGCGGGCAGGCCGGAAGGACGTCACAGGCAGGAGGGCGGGCAGGCCATAAGGACAGTACAGATAGGAGGGCGGGCAGGCTGGAAGGACGTCACAGATAGGAGGGTGGGCAGGCCGGAAGGACGTCACAAGCAGGAGGGCGGGCAGGCCATAAGGACAGTACAGATAGGAGGGTGGGCAGGCCTGAAGGATGTCACAGAGAGGAGGGCGGGCAGGCTGGAAGGACGTCACAGATAGGAGGGCCCCGGACTTGATGGCCAGTTATTAAAATGGGGGAAACAAACATTCTGATCAGTATTCCAGTGTATAGAGTACAATTCAAAAATACATCTTAGCCACATTGTCGGCTGTGACTGAAATTCATCATTGTGTTATTTTAGTGTCCATACGGACTGGCAGATGAGGTGGTACCTGAAGTTACGGAAACCTGGAGCCTTAAACAGATATTTCAAGTGACGGGCCGTATCACAGAACTGCCGGCCTGAAATTCTCTCCCAATTCACACAAATAATAGATAATTATTCCCTGAAATACTCACTTAGGGCTTTATGAATCACACATTTACATGCCTATTACACACTCTGCCATACAATCATTAATTAACCCATTAATCAAAAACTGGAAAACTTCCTTATTACGGCCTGAAAAATCCCCAAATCCTCTATACAATTAACTTGTACATCATATTCTTTGATGACATTTTCATACCAAACTGTGGACCTGATATTACTACATTAATTGCATTTTATACATAGCTACCTGCTATGATACAGTACCAGACATACAGGCACATTTTACTGGAGCTTATTACGGCTTATTAAGTCCCTTCCATAAAGATCCATGCAACAGAAGAGTTTACAGGACATCCGGGGATTTTATTAAAAGCCTGGTATTAATAGCCTGGAAAGTGCCAAAACACACTCTCCATTCATTTCTATGTGAAACCCTAATCCCAACAATGACAACCTTAAGCCTTACCCAGCCCTAACCTTAACCATAAGTAACCAAACAAGACAGAAGACTTTTGGCATTTTTAGATTTTTGATTGCAGTCACGGATTTAAAAGAAATTGAGGTCATCCTTGTGGGGACCAAAAAATGTTACAGGTTTTTATCTGATCCCTATAATGTAATAATTACAAAAACACACACAGACCCACACATGGACACACACACAGACCCACACATACACACACACAGACCCACACATACACACACCCACACAGGCCCACACATGCACATAAACACACATAGACCCACAGATATACACACACGCACACACACCTCTATACACACAGGAAAACCTGACACCATTTAAATACAGAGTGGATGACAGTGGTGCCGTTGAGCATTACAAAGGCAAAGAACAGCGGCTGAAGGTTTAAATTGGCTTTAAAAGTGAATAAGAAAGAGCAGCCGCCTGGTAGAGATGTGGCCCAGAAGAATGGGGTGACCTCCCTGCATTAACAGGACAGGGAGGTGGGGCCAGAACATACCGGAATAATGAGGAAATGAATGGAAAAAGACCAATGTCTTCCGGAGTATCTCATTATGAAATTACTGTACCACCTTCTCACTCAGTACTTGAACTTTTGCTGAAAGCATTATTGATTTGTCTTATAAGGGATTTTATTGAAAGCTAAAGAAAACAGGACAGGATAAATGAACAAACAAGGACATTTTCTGTTGGGCCTTTCGCGGCACAAAGTAAGAATGGCAGGTATGTTTCACCACTTTCCAAGACAGAAATAGATTACTAAGTGACAGCAAGCAGAAGACAGACTGAGCATGTGCTGTATCCTCAATTCTCTGCTTGTTTTTACTGCTCGAAACAAACCTGTATGGTTACGGTGAGGCTTTTTGATTGCATGATTTAATTGGTTACTTGAGGATCTAATCCAATCAGAGGAAGCCTTGAGGAAGGGCGTAAGAACTGTGTACAGGCTCTTTAAAGGCATTCACGGCGAGGACATGAAAAAGTGGCAGCCAAAAAGTTTGAAACAAATATAGTTTTCATTTCTTGAACTCTCCTTTTAAAAGATGGAAGGAACTCAAAACGTAGGAAGATAGTAAAGTTTGGAATTAGTTCAAAGAACTCCCTCAGAACTATGATACGGTCTAAGTGCCTCTGAGTTCATTATATTTGAGGGTGTTTTGGTATTTTTTGTAAGACTGCAGCAGTTCAGCACTTCTGCTAGCTTCTAATCAGAGCAAAAATCCCACCAAAATAAAATTACACAATCATTCAGGCTGCCAGCCCGCGAGATAGCAGTTGGATGTTTCTGTGCTATATGTATTTATTATGATACACAGTTCTGAGATATCATTAACAACTGAAAAGTGAAGCTATACAATCCTTACACTCTGTCCTGCAAAAAATAATATAAAGTACTGTATATAGGGAAGAAAAAAAAAATTTAACTTCATAATATTTTGAAGAAAAAAGTACAGACCTTTCACAAAGGGATGAGAAAAACATACTGAAGTGAAATTAAAGGTCGTTTCAAAGTCCTTTAATCTATATTTTTTTTGAGATCAAAAACAGTAGCCACACATTTTCAGATATGATCATAAATCACACGCTGCTGAATTAATATGCGTCTATTTCACAGTTTCTGAATGAACCGATCAATGTCATACGTGAAAACATGAGCCCAGTCGGAAGCTGGAATTTAAGCGGGAGAGCCCACTAGGGGGGGGTTTGATATATGATATTTTGAGAGGAGGAATTCATTCATTTCCTCGCTGACAAGAATGAGATTGTGGTTAATGGAACAGAGGGAAGAGTCATTAAACACACGAGAGGTAAACAGCCTTCACCCGCAGAAAGTAGGTTGGAAGTCCGCAGGAGCATTTTATCAAGCCATCACTGGGCAGTCAAGTCAGATGGCAGATCATGCGCTGAGTTTTAATAAACAGGGTATCGTGTCATTGCCGACAATGACGTTTGACACTCTCGCCTCTCCATGCCGAAATTGCTCTTTGATTGAACAAACAAACAAAGGGGCCATTTCTCCTTTGCTTAACTCAATTCATTCTCTTCTAACTGAAGCGCAAGGCGTCTCAACTGGGCCTGCTTAGATATCCTGTATTTAAACATATTTTAATTTTAAATGCACTTTATTTTTTAATAAACACAAGGGTTTTCAAAAGGATTTAGAGAGCAAAAAATCCTGATCACCCCTCAGAGATCCTGCTTCGCATCCGGTCGGTGTTCAGGCGAAATGCAGATATTAAAACCGGCCTTAAAGATTTTGCTACAATTTAAATACAATTTATATTCCAAACAAGTTCATTACAGGCCCAAGAGCAGCATAGAGAGCCGCCAGAATGAAGTAAAAGCGGAAAAACTAATTTTGACATAACTTGTATTTGGGTAATCCCAAGGAGAGGACAAAAGAGGCAGGGATGGAAATGATAGAGATTCTGTAATGAGCGATCTCCCTTATTTGGACCCATCTTGGCACCCCGCTGCGTGCTACAGGGCCAAATGGGCATAAAGGCAGCATCGGCATGCAAATCAGCAAGCCCGCCACCTAAGTCACGATGGACCTGTGTTTTGATTAAAGAAAGTATGACAAAGTGAATGCTGCAATATAGACAATCTTAATTCCAGAGTTGGAAACTGCCAGAATACAAATGAGTCATTTCTGAGACACAGTGCTCCACTGTGGGGCGCCCAATGTCCTTTCCCAAGTTTTGTGGTGGGGGTGGGGAAAAATAGGCAATCACACATAACTCAAAGTCATTTGTCTATAACAAAAGACCAGGCTTTATGTTCATATTCTTTACAGGAGTGGTAACATTTTGGAGTTGATGCAAATATACCTCTGGTGACACTGGCAAACTTGGGTTTTGCTTGATTCTCAAAGCCAGGGATAAAAATATATTTAATTTAATTTTAATAAAAATATGTTGAATTTATAGTTAGATCTGATAAATGTCAGCCATCACATATACCTTGATTTATGAATCATCTACACAAAGAACATACAGTAGTGATAGATTTCAGTAATAACAGCTCATAACAGAACCAAGCAGATTATTGTATTTCAAGTCCATGTTGTCAGCAAATAATTTTATATGATCTGATATCATCTTTGTTATTTCAGTAAGCATAAAAAAACATTTCAGATATGATATCTGAAATACTGTAGATCCGGACTGTTCTGCCTGCTTATCGTACAAACGCTTGGAATAGGTCACATTAAATGTTACTTGTTATATTGTGGGTTCGGCCCACAATCTAAGCGATATTGTAATCGATGCAAAGTCAGGCCGGATTCGCTCAGACACCACATGCTAACAGTCAAAGCCTTTCTATTACAGATATTTCACCAGATTATCCCAAGCAAAAAACAAACAAACAAATAAAAACAAAACACAGTTATTCACAAGGTTCACACTACTGGATAATTTTGGTATGCAGGCGAAAAAGCCACAAAGTCACACATCGATCTATATAAACGTTGGTAAATCTAGCTGTTTTTATCAATAGTGAATCATGTGGAGCCATTTCCCTCCTTGTTGCTCATAGGGATTGGCTGCAGTGCATTTCAGCATTTCATTCTTTCTACCTTTATATGCAGACAGGTGACTACAGAATCATGATTCTATTCACAATCACATGTCCACTGTGGAAAACCATTTGAAATCTGATGGGCTTAAAATACATTGGTTGTCTACATTTTTTTTTTATTTTGCATTTTACCTGAAGTGAAAATGATTTTTCCCTCCACTCTCTTAAGAACACTTGTCATTTTCCACATTTAACGCCATACATTTGTTCTCTTGCAAATTCACATTTGCATATATTTTTAATGGAAGGATAATTACAATTAGCATCAAAATGCAGGAGGGCTAGAATCACTTCATAGCCGCGTGCATTTGTGGAGACTCATTGTGTCTATTCAAAGTCAATGATAAGAGTTTTATTGGCATCCATTGGTTCCCTTTGTATTGCTGGAGACAGATTTTAAAACCGTACTCAACACCTTTGTTTTGCAGGCTCTAATCACAATTTCCTTCCCTATTGTGTTTTCAAACTCCAAGATTTGAATAATATAGCTAAATTAATCCTGTCCACAGAAGGAGCACTCTAGGGTGAAAGACATCACCTTCCTGAAGCCTGCTTCTACAACAACGCCCCAAATTGTCTAGGACTGGGGCAGGCCCCCGTTTACTTTCTCCTGTTGGCAGAGAATGATGAAAATGGCGAAATACCCTAGTGGAGCTCACCTCTGAGGTAACCGTGGGGAGAGTCGCCGATTCAAATCTCCATGTAGGCATTTCACTGTTGGACCCTTGAGCGAGACCTCTGACCCCCAATTGCTCCAGGGACTGTCAAACCAAGCTGTCTACAAAAAAAAAGAAAATGTTGGTTACTTTGATTAAAAGCGTCTGCTGAATAAATGTGGCGCAGCTATTTCAGGATGCCGAAGAGCCGCCTTACCCACACCAAACATTTTTTTTGTATTGCATTCTTGTTTTCCAAGTCTCCTCACTTACCGGAGATACATTTCTAATAAAAGACAGCTTTGTGAGCATTACTCCAGAGGAATTGTCTCACCACGTTTGAATATTGAATGTACGTTTCAATTATACCGGCAGCAACGTTCAGACGGCTTCGAAGGAAGTGTCACCAGACTGCTGTGTCAAGTCTATTGTTTTATTCACGAATAGTCGAAGCTCCTGGCCACACGATGTCATTTTTGTGCTGGGAGCACATGGGAATCGGTCTCAGGAAATGAGGACTATCACAGCACCCTTTACAAGTTTTTAATAACTGAAATGAATGCAGTTCCAGGCGGGTATTTGGGTCTAATTTGTTGCCTAGACTTTGTGAAGTCTTATGATTAATTATGAAAAACGAAAGTGCGTTTTCAATGATTCGCCTGTCCGTTTATGTCTCGCTGAGTTTCAGCATCGCTGGATTTTTAATATACCAATTTGCCGAGTAAGTCAGGTTAGGGAGTGATGAAAGACTGCCTGCTTTTCTCAGATTCCCCGTCTTTATCTCCGTGTAACCTCTTTCGCTTCAGGTCTCCTTCTGAACCAAGCCTGTGACTCATCATGTCCATTATTGCCCAGAGCTCGCTAAACCAGCGTTGACCTCGGTGCCAAGCCAGCATTCCTGCATGCTCAGGAGCAATCGGTGAGGCCTAGTCAACAGAAGACACGACACTTTAGGGCTCACAAGAAACCAGGAGGAGGCAGAGCCACGTGGAAGCCCTTTGGAGCGCCTTACATTTGCGGTTGAGCACATGCTGACCAATATTTCCGACATGATACAAAGCCAGCTGATTTGCCCAGTGGAAGCAGCTTTGTCAGGTGACAGAGCATGAGGCATATTCATTCCTCAAGCTATAAAGTCGCTAAATAACCAGTGACCTACATCTGCCTGTGCTGAATTGTACTGCACACTAGTTAATATTCGAATTCTGCACTTTTTTCGATACAATGCTACATCTGATGCTATTTGCACATCCTTCTCCAATGCACCACCTATTTATTGCATGTTTTTTGTCATGTCCTGTATTGCTATTTGTCGGCTGTTTTTCTTAAGTTTCACTGCTGTTTATCCTGTATTTATCTATTGTTTTTCCTGCATTGCACTGCTGTTTTGTCCTGTATTGTGCTGCTGCTGTCCTGTATTGCACTACTATTTTTCTTATATCGCACAGCTGTTTCTCCTGTATTGCACTGTTGTTTTTCCTGTATTGCACTGCAATTTGTCTTGTGTTGCATTGCTGTTGTCCTGCATTGCACTGCTACTTGTTCTGTGTTCCACTGCTGCTCGTTCTATATTACACTGCTGTTGTCCTGTATTGCACTGCAGTTGTCCTGTATTGCACTGCAGTTGTCCTGTATTGCCTGGTCATACTGATGTATATCCCCCAAGTCACAACACTGATATATGATACTTATGCAAAAAATATTTCCATATATATTTCTTTATTTTTGGAAAATGCCCAAAGATCATACTTAAGGATGTAGCTGGTTAAAAGACATATATGTCTCTGGATTAAGTTGGCAATATCTGCAAGGTTTAAATACATGGATGATGTCAGAATGTAGAAGAAATTCCTCCTACTTGCTACTAATTCAATTGTACAAATTAAGTTACACTGGATTGCTTAACCCTCCCAGCCTAAGGGCACTTCTCAAGGAATTTCACCATCACAAGATTTAGCTCAGGGAATTTCACCCTAACTGAAAATTTTAAGGATTTAAGGTTCATGGGTTTATAGTGAATGAAAGACAAAGGATGTATAAATGACGAGAGCTAAACAACAGCTAACAAAAAGGCTGACTAACGTGCAGGGGCTCTGCAAGAGCTACCATAATAACAGAGATAATGATGCTGGATCATGTTGAACCATGAAAGAGAGGAATCACTAGCGGAAGGCAGTCAGTATTAAAGAGTAAAGACAGAATACGAAAGCAGCGGACTGCGTGAGTTACTGGCTTAACTGTACAGGAAGTTATATCCCATTTATTAAATATGACTGCCTGTGCTAATTTTTGCGGGAGAGAGATGAATTTAGCTGATATTTACAATGTGCCTTAATGGGCTCTTAACTGGGATCTTACAGTGGCCTGGATCTCAGTGGAATGACGGAGAAGAATCTCGGAAGCCAGCGCGTTATGGAAACTTCTGCATTTCACGGATCATCCTGTAGATTTAAGTAGCGCATCTGACAACATGGAGAGAGCAGCTGCTTGAAATTGCTGAGTCTATGACAGATAATTGCTATGGTGATTACAAGATACTTATCTTATTTTATCTTCCAAAGTGATCCAGACTACTTTCTGTTCCTTTAAATTGTCCACAACTGCTTCAAATGTGATGTATGTTGTTTTGTGCACCTAACCAGGAAAGGCAGTTCCAAGACAGATGGACGTTACACCTATATCAGCATATCCATACCGTCCTGAAGCTTGATTACAGCATTTCTACAGTAAATATGTCACGGTTAAGTACAAAAGCATTCTCACATGGTGGATGTACTGCATTTATTTGTATGCACAGTAGAGATGCAGAAAGTTCCTGAACCACAGCTGAAATGATTCTTGACCCTTTGTTCTTAGAACTGTGAGTTCAGTGTGGGCTGAAGGTCGCCGATGGGCCCCCACAGACGGTGTTATCAGCGCCGCTTCCCTTTCGTTGTTTGTTTTTTGATTCATGGTTCGTGCAGCTTAATGCCTTTTGAGCTGAGTGAACCATGCCGTCGCCTTATCTCAAGAGGGCGTGTCTGCCTGGGCTCCTGAGTGGAGAGTCATTAAGTGGCACCTGAATCCGCGTGTAAAGGGGGAAGTGGATGTCCGTGAAGCATCTCGGAGGAGGATGAGTTATTTTGTTGTTTTTTTCTTTGTTGCAGGGAATATGGGGTGATTCAGTGGGGTCTTATTAGAAGGTACCTATTATTAGGTGTCCAGGAACTGTGGAGCTTAATGCCCCATTGTTTTATGGCAATGCAGGCAGGACTGATACTCCTTTATAGAGATGGACTGGCTGCAATGTCTCTCCCTATAACTGCCAGGAATTACATTTGCTACCAAAGCTTTGGGGGACACTGATTTCTCTTCTTCTATGGAGACACTAGGAGAGCTGATACACCTGAGCTGTGCTTGATAAACTCAGCCTTCAGCGGGTCTTCTCTCTGGAGGCCCCAGTGCTGCTACGGAGAAGGACAGTAGCACTGAGTTCTGTCAGACATGGGGAAGCCGTCTGCTGTCCGTGGTGCTGGACAGTACCTTTGTTAGACGCCGTGCCAGAAGTGTTTCATTCCAGCTGACCTCATCCTGCTTCTTCAATGTTGAAGGTCTCCTCATGGTATCAGACAGGAAGTCACTCTCAAACCTCTTATCCAAACAGACAGTGGGAGCCAAAATTGCAATAGCACATTGTTCTAAAGAGAAAAGGAGGGGGAGGCAATTAACTAAAAGGGCTGCAGATGCTTGACGGATCCATAAGTGAAGCCTGCTGATATCTTAAGAAAAAATAAATGAGAGAAAAGGAGAGTATCATGAGGAGGGTGCAAATGAACATCTTCGAGGGGAACCTGACAGCGAGGCTGTGGATTCCAGTGAAATCACTGCGGACTCTCTGTCAGGGAGCGAGATAAACAGGAGTTATCAGAAAGACAAAATTGCTCTCAAATATTAGAGTGGGCTGGGGTTGTTACACACGCGTCTCTGCCCCTGGGGTCTGAATTGTCTTCGTTCTGAAATCAACTCGTTCTGAGCTGCAGCTTCCTTGGCAAGCCTGGAGATGCTGTAATCACGAGGGGAACCGAATTTCCTGTCCTAAAGGGCGGAAACGCCAGAACTCATCACAGCCGCTCTGCTGTGGGCGCTGTCTTTCTGTGGGCCCAGCGTCAACGCGCTCTAATGTAATTGTTTGCGCTTCTGCTAGGTTCAGGGTTTTAGTGTTTGTTCCTGCTGTTGAGGTATAATTAGATTTGTGTCACAAATTTGATAATACAATACAGTGGCAGCTAAACTGAAAATGTTCTGCCTTCCATCTCGCTGAAATTTTTCCGGATATCCATGCCTCCATCTTCTAACCACCTCTCCAATGGTGCTCACAAAATCTGGATATATTATGTGTGATTTTTATGTGATCGTAAACATATAGTCTCCCGAAATTACAAGCACATTAGAAATCATCACTCAGGATATTCCATCATAATTACCAGCAGGTAAGTAAGAAGTGGACCTGTTGATCAAGCTATTTTTTCTTTATTTCCAAATTCCCATTAAATATATTGTCATATTAACATTAGTAGAGCTACCTGTTAATTGAAATTACACTGTATATAAAGGCTGCGATCTGCATAAAAACATTTGATCAAGGGACAATAACCGTCCCATTCTCAATGGCCATGTGGCACCGCAGCCAGGGATCACCTGACCGACCCCCCCCCCCAGCAAACATCTCTGCCCAATTTCTCTTTGTCTCCTTGTGCTGGGGGAAGGGGGGGGAGGCTAAGACTGGGCCCTAACTGACTGTCCCTGGCCATTTCAAAGACATAACAATGATCGTCGCCTGTGTGGTATCTACATTGTCAATATTGGGCCAAAATGATCAGTGATCCATTATTTGAAAACAACTACAGAGTCAGAGCCTATCTGCACTGGTTCAACCGCTGCAGCCTGAACTCTTAGGCGCATGTATGTTTGGGGGAAGATACCATTTTTTCAGTGGATGAGCTGATGGTCTCCAAAAGATGTAAATGTCCTCTGCTCAGCTGATGGACAAACTGTCTCCCCGGGTCGCAGTGTAATTATGTGGGCAAGAAGCCCAGTATCTACACATTTGGGAATGAGAAGGACATGAATGCTGATCACGCTCTTCACCGGCGTCGTGGGTCCATATGGCCGAGTCCTTCGCTAAACGTTATTTAAACACGAGTAGCTGAAACCAAGTTGACCTCTGACCCCTTGGTCCTTCAGTTGCCAGTCTCTTTGCTATCTGTAATAATACCTCATTAAACTTCTGGGTTAGGATTATGCACAGGAGAAACATTTTATCTTCTGTGAATAAAGACTAAAAAAAATATATTGTTTTACACTATGAGCAGAAAAAAAGAATCTGAAAATATGCTGGCTACTTGTTTCAATTTAAATTAGCTTTTAAAATTGATCCACACCAAAGGGGAAAAATCCATTGTGTTTACTCTGCAGAGCTGTAGAAAAAGCAGGGCTGCAGTGAGGCTGGTCAGGGGACTATTTGCTGCCCATTAGCATCTGCGATGTCTCCTCAGGTGTCTAATCAACAACTGCTCACGCCTTGGGCTCTGAGATGCCGGGTGGACAGCTTCCGCTTTAGGATTCATCAGCTTCGAATAAAACATCTGACGGCGTCTCGACGAGGTCCCAGATCAGCTGCTGAGGCAAATTCCCTCAATTGCATTCAAGTCATCACCCATATAGGTGGTTGACGTCAATGAGCTGGGAGACAAAATATATATATATATATATATATATATATATCTGAATGACAGGTGACATGGCAGAGGCCGACAGAGCGGCACGCGGTGTCGCTGCAGAGGTCAGTGGGCTCCTGTGTTCTGGGTATTAAAAAAGTCACCACAGGAGTCCTGTACTTCATTTTGACATTTTACTAAAAAAAAGTGCTTCTTAGGAAAGATATGCATTTGTTTTTGCTCAATAACAGCAAAAAGCACAGGGGAGTGGACATATTTCCTCAGATTAAGTGGGGAATGTCCAGGGGTTCAGTTTAATGAAATTATAAATAAATGTTGTGTCATATATCAACACAAAACAGAAAGCTATCAACAGGATCTGTTCTGATTTGTGTGCACTATTCTCGTCCTGTTCTTCCATTCTTACCATTTTAGATTAATCTTTTGTGTTCTATACTTTTGGTCTCACAAAGACTAAACACTAGTGTATGGCTCAGTGGATTAGGTCTCGGAAGGTTGCTTGTTTGAATCTCATACTCCCATCTGTGAGGCCCCCCAAATGGTGCAGGATAAGTGGTTGACCTAGTGCTTGGATCCCAAGCTTCACTCTGAGCTGTATATTTCAGTGTGCATGTCTGGAAGCAAAGCATTATGGGATATGCAATAAGAAGCATTCCATTGTACCTTGTGCTAATGGCCAATAAAAAAACCTGCCTTTAGGAACTTAAGTGTGAATCTGTGCCCAGCTGGTCCTTCCATTCACTCTCAGTTTCTGAAGGTGGATGCTTTCTTCCTGGCCGTGTGTAAGCTCGTGCAGGTCTGCCGTATCTTGCAGTACTCGGCAATCTTATTTTATAATTTGATTTTTGCATCGATAGGATTGATAAGGTCTAATTAGTTTAGTCTCTTTGACTCATTTGGCCAACACTTGGTGCAGTTATTTTATAAGAGTCTAATAATACATAACTGGGGGGAAAAGATTCAAACTGAGAGCAACTCAGCGGTGGGAGAATTGCTTTGTTAAATTATAACCATTTTGATTTGCTGAAATTGAAAAGTTACCGCCAAGTACAGCATCTATTTGACCCCTTCCTGGAATAGATTTGCTCTGCACACAATTGCTACTGCCCTCTAACTCAAAAAGGACTCACATTGAAATTGTTTGTAACAAATGTATCATAAATTCGTACAATAAATTCATATTCAGCCTGTTACGGGCGAGGCGGGGAGCACGACAGCATCCCGCGGCCTTCACTCGGGCTGTGACATTAAACTCCCGGTGACGAGCTGCAGACAGACCCTGCTTTTCTCTTTTCTCCCCAGCTTCTGTCCATCAAGCAGCATCCAGGTCCCTCAATTAAGCAGTTAAAGGATTCGTCATACAGGAGGTCCACACATTCTCAGCAGAGCATTTTAAAAAAAAGCACAATGTTGCACAGGGGGTGTCATAGTGGTGCACTTCTTAGCACTGTTGCCTCACACCTGTGGGACCAGGGCGTCTGTCCCCACCAAGGCTCTGTGTACGGAGTGTGTATGTTCTGCCTGTGTTGTGCAGTTTTCTTCAGTCCCCCCCGCCTTCCCAGTCCAAAAACATGCTGAGGTTAATTGGGGTTTCCACATTGCCTGTAGGTGTGAGTGGTGTGTGAGTGTGCCCAGCAATGGGTTGGCACCCTATCCAGGGTTGTTGCCCATCTTGTGCCCATAGGCTCTGGACGCCCTGCAACCCTGAATGGGACAAGTGGGCACTGAAAATGGATGGATGGACAATCCTACATAAATTCCTCTTTGTAAGCTTTGCCCAAACTCTAACTCACTGTTTGCCATATTTTCTAATGAGGGACTGTACCTTAAAATATATATGACAGAACATAAAGGAGATTGCTATAATAGTTGCTTATATTATCCGAAGACAAATATATATTTTGAGTTAGCTAATTAAGACAGAGAAGAAACAGGAACATCCCCTGTCATGCCAAACGGAAGGCACCGTGATGGTGAATGTGCCCCGCCGTGTTGTGGTATTTATCGAGAGCCTCACAAGAAAGATGACCCCTTTCCCCTGCCTAGCTTGCTATTTGCCAACCTGTTTGGGTCTTTCCTGAGATTTCCCATGCATAAAAGATGAAAGTATACCTTAGACCACTACATCAACAGAAATGTCCCACTGCCTCATGGGATACATGCAACCAAAGTGGGGCAGCCACGGAGAACATTTAGGTTATCTACTTAATCCTGTTCTTGTAGACACTGACGTTAGAGTGAAGAATTCTGGGTATTTGAATTGTTAGTTGACGGGAGCATGATGGCAATGACAAGGACAGAAAATGAAAGCGCACATCCAGACGGCGCACACACGTACGCATACAAATCAGTTCTTGAACGTAATGAACGTAATTTCTGCTCACGCTCTGTGCTGTTAGAACAACCTGCACTCGTGGTTCGCATCTGCATGGTCCTGTGAATGAGACGCTCTTTGCCCCCACACGCACGGTGACTAATTATCTGCTGAAACATTGTATCAGTTGCTTGATTACCAGCCTACTCAACGGCTAATTACAAGCTTTGCTCTCTTCGACCTCTGCCAGTATGACGCATTGCTTTCAGCTCCATCATCATCACCTTCTTCATCCTCTCCCTCTCACTCAGCTTATGAGGTCCTTCATGCAATGTGGCCTGTCTTTCTGCCGCCAAACCACACCTCCGGTTCCTACATGGACCCCCCCCCCCCTTCCCCACACCCCGCAGAAGGCTGCAAGCAAACAATTAGCATCGGTAAACAAGCTGTGTACATCAGCATCCGCTTTCTGTGACTGCTGTGTCAGCTATGATCTGCAATGATAAGAGCGTGAAAGGACATAACCCATAGCAACACGAAGGCAGTGCCATTCGCAGTGCCATTCGCAGTGCCACCTCAGGTCTGACGGACGTTTCTATAAGCCGGTCACAACAGGAGCAAGGGTACTAGCCAGCAACCTGCAGTTAGTAGTAGATTTATGGATATAAGAAAGAAAAAAGAACCCCTCAAGCCAAGACCTGTTCCCTTTTTAAAACGCTAAGTACTATGATTTCATGATAAAATGACTGAAACCGCGATAAGATGTACTTAAATGTAAAAAAGTGCACCAGTTCGAACAGAGGAAAATTTTATAGCATGGAGCTACTCAGATGACTAAACAAACCAATGAAACAAAATCTGGATTCATATTTTCTGAATTTTATTTCAATACACAATATGTGGCTTAGCAATGGATTGCAATGGTCTTGGTCTTATGCGCTGGGAGTGAATTCCACCCATTTCAAAAATCTCACAGTATTGGAAGGGAAGATGGTTCGGAATGTGCATACGGCATTTTAAGGAAGCTCTTCGTACTATGAGGTTCTGAAATTTTATTTTACGTAATTTCTGTTTCATTGCTATTGTTAGTACGTTATGCATTGCTGTGGGTTTGTATATTTGTGCAAGCGTGAGAGTTTGATCATGGCTTTGCCTGCGTTACATCAGTACAATTGCAATGAACCGAGAACCTTTTTTTGTTTGCTTTTGTTTGTTTGTTTTGCATTTCAGTGGCAAACATACAAACGTGAAAATGTGTGTTGGCATCAATTTTTTTCATGATTGAATTCCGAGCCCCTAAACCCTGGATGTGCTGATGGCCAGGTGCCGTACCCACAGTGCTGTGGAACGGAATGGAAGCGTGTCCATTCTCTCCGCAGCCTGCGTGGCTCATCAATCTATTCACATCCAACGCAGCTGTGAGATTCCAGCTATAGCGCTTGGTTGATGCAGATGACATGACCTACAGGTTACACCTGCGGGATACAGCAGATGCTATCAGTGGAAAGATGTGCCTAGACTATTAAACAACACAAACAAAAATCTCCTAGTGGAAAGAAACAGAAAAAACACATTTACTTCAACGTCTTATATAAAGATTCACTATAATTGATACAGAGCTTAAAAACAATGGTTTGGTTTGATTGATTCTTGACGGAATCTAGATTCTTGATAGATTCTAGAACTCATCTCGTTGGTTTCTGCTGGTTGCGTGGAACAGCGAAACGTCCTGCTGATCATACTAATGATTAACCATAGCTGATGGGAGAGAGAAACCTGAATATGGAAAAGGAAAATAACGTGGGCAAAGTGGAGCGACGATCTTGGCGCACATGCTGGCCAGCGGGAAGCGACGGCGGGTTTTTAAGAAGGACAGAATGGCCAGAATGGTAAATGAGTAGTAAGGAAGAAGCAGGCTTTTCAACGAGCTCTCAGCATCCACGGGAGAGCCAGTGTGCGGCCACCCAGCATTGGCGGCCCAGTGATATTTCCCATCAAGGCTGTCAGTCACTCTCACAGCTGGGACCTGCCGCAGACCCAGAGCCTTATTACCCCCTGGGTCACACATCTTATTTGTGTTAGCGGCTACGCTTATAGCTACAGCTAATGGCAGTCAGAGGGATTTTGCTGTGGCTTTTCTGTCATGTTAACCCAATTAAACGAAATAGGATGCTATTATTAGACAACAATGTACATTAACACATGAATAGCTGAATTACCCTTATTCAGCACTTTATGCAAGATTAGCTTCAAGCTATGCTGCGTACAAATGTCAGCAAGGTAGCAGCTGCTATAAGATACTAATTCCCTGTAACTTGTATCATATAATTATACAAATGTGCCAATGTGTCAAATGAGCCAGTTCAGCACTGCTGCTTTCAGTGTTTTTCTGACATCATGAAAATCGTGATAAACATAAGCACATGTAGACAGCCAAGAAGCCACACGGCCACTCTTAATACGGAGGTGAGAGCTTCTTTGCAGATGCATTTTCTCAATAATTGGAAGGAGATCTTGCCAAAGTTCTGACGTGGGCGGGGAACCCTAATGGCAACCTAGATAGTACCTAGTACACACACACACACCTAAACCCCACAGAAGCAAACACAGAAGCAGAGGAAACAGGTTGGTGTGCGGCTCAGCAGGTGAGGCCTCTCTACCTGTGTTCGGAAGGTTATTGGTTCGAGCCTTGGCAGAACAGACAATTCTTCATTTGGCCCTTGAGTGAGGCCCTTAATCATCTCCCAAAATGGTCCAGAGCTGCCAGATAAATGGCCCAACTGTGTGCTCAGACCCTGATCTTCTGTACATGTGTGGATGTCTCAAAGGAGAGCAAGATGGGATCTGTCAAAAGAAATTATCCAAAGTACTTGTGCAGTAAATTGCCCATGATTGGACCATGCCAGTAAGGATTGTATTACCATAATATCAGTGGTGACTACTGGCTGTTATTAAGTGCCAAATGCAAGAAGTAAAAAGAGCTTTAAACCTGGTCTCATAAAGGCCATGTGTTACCTAGGAAATGACCTCATTTATAACACTACATGTGACATATAGTTATTACAGCACAATTACTTGTGTACTCTAAGTGATTAAGGTACTGAACCTGTGACCAATTATTATTGAGCTGGAACAAATGGCTGGCTGGGTCTGTTTATGCGACAATGTGAATCAAAGTAGTTCATTAGCATTTCCCAGATGGGGGGGGGGTTCTCTGTTACCAGGGGCTGCAGAAAACTGGTTGATACCTGTGCAATTCCACTATTTACCATAAAGGATCAACAAATTGACTATTTTAGGGGTTGCCTCTCTCAGGCATCAACTTCGGAATGTATTCTCTTACTAGAATAAGCTCCTCATAATCCAGAGGTCAGTGTGCGCCAGAACCTCAACACTGTCAGAAGAGCCTCACCTGAAGCAGAATGTCCTTCCACTGAAGGGCCCTCAACGATACCATCACAAAAGAGCTGCTAATGTTCAGCTGTGAATCAGACACTCCCCAGACAATCTGCACAGACCGGGACCCTGCAGCCCACTGCTGTCAGAGCGATCAGCTACCCTTGGCTTCGATGTGCCACCCTTCATTAATGCATTAGTCAATTTTCTGATGGGTAGGACGCAAAACCTCTCAATGTCCTGTGGATGGGTCTCATTTGGGTGACATGCTGTTTGCTGGCAAGGCCTAACAGGCAGGATACAGATGTCCATACTGACTCCATAATTATCTCTGTGGTGAAAAAACACGTTTCAGTTAATATCTGTGTCAGGGCTACCATATCATGCATGAAAAGCCAAGAACCGGCATCATGTGAAATTGGGTTTCCTTGACATGAACTGCTATTGGTCTGTTGGTCTTTTTTGACCCAATCAACTGCCTGCCCTTTTCTCAGTGCCCAGTCCGCAGTCAGTGGGACCACGTGACAATTACCCAGCAATCCCGTCACTTTTGGCGCAAATGTGAACCAAAGAAAATCTTTCTGAAAAAGGGACTACAAATTGTAGAATTTTATCGTCATCATCAGCATCGTCATCAATGTCAGAGAGGTTACCTGCTACATTGGGCGGGGCTTAACAGCCCCCCATGACGCCATCGCCAATGATTGACAGGGCCAGATGCAGCCCCCCCCTTCCTTCCGACCCCCCC
>JAODLD010000052.1:13731199-13741623 GCA_026781065.1 Mormyrops boulengeri | reverse complement strand
TGTCATAGGTAGTGGAATATAAAACAAATGTAAATATGTAGCAGGATATATATAAATATATGTAAACATGGCGTGCATCGGTACAGGGCTGTCATAGGTAGTGGAATATAAAACAAATGTAAATATGTAGCAGGATATATATAAATATATGTAAACATGGCGTGCAGAATCATGCCTGAGGGGCACCATTATTGTTATTGTGTCTGAGAGATGGGCAGCCAATGGAGGGGGGGAGCTGACATAGAATCTGGGGGAAACAAGTTCGGACGCTGTGGTATTTACTTCTGCAGGGAGTATCTGTGATCAGTACTACAAACACACCTGCTGCTTACAACCATTTCCATCGTAGAGTCCTTGTTGGAGTGTGGAGAACGATCAGCCACAGGCCTTCCTGAAGTGAACAATCAGCCCAGGTGGGTTATGTCCCTTCTGAGATACCAGCAAACTCAGTGGTGAGGTCTGTGAATACTGCCATCTTGGTTACGGTGAGACTCAACCTCATGTTGATAATTTTGTAGAGATGTCACAAACATGTCAAGAAATCCAGTTTCCTGTGAGCTGCCCTTGTAGCCACATGTCTGGTATTAATTGGATTGGCTGTTTTCCAGATAGGGGAAAGTGACTTTCCTATGGATAAAAAGTGGCTTAATTTCCCATAATTCCTGTGGTGCAAGTGTCGCTCCAAGAAGTATTTTTCAAAAAAAAAACTACCGTGGCCTTCAAAATCAGACTTTTATCTACTTTTATCTAATTCTGATGTTAATCATTACTCTAACAATAACCATTTAATTTATGCAAATACATATTAAGTCAAAAACTTTAAAACTGCAAGGTGGCACTTCACTGCAAAAAGACATAAGCAGGAGAAATTAGTTTCCTTAAAGTGAAATGTCTCTACTAAGAATGCAGAGAAGTTAAAAGCACACTGTTCTGAACAATTTTGTAATGCATAAGGCCTGGTTTGTACGATTCTCTCTCCAGAGACAAAGTGTTAGGGTTAGGGTTATGCACAAACAGGACAATTTGATTACTTCTATAAAATTAGTGAAAAATCAAGGTCAGAAAATAAGAGAACACTGCCAGCAGTCTGCAATACGGACAACGAGGTCTGACGGTGGGGAGGGCAGCTCTGATCCAGGGTTATCGTCAAAACAAAAAACAAAACTAATATACTGACACATCTCAAATGAGCAACAAGTGGAACGAATCATCATGAACACTGAGGGATGGTCAGTGACTGCTTACCCAGCACTTCTGCTCAAATTTCAGCTTAGACTACACTGGCACAGTTTAAGTAATTAGCTCCTGGGACTTTAACATTCCACCTGATGGTTGCTACATTTAGTTCCTTGCCTCTATACTAACCAGTTTACTTTCCAAATGGCAGAACAGCAGCATCTGTGTCATGGTGTCATGGTGTGTGTGTGTGTGTGTGTGTGTGTGTGTGTGAAAGATGGAAGGTCCGCTCTGAGAGTCGCTTCCTGTCCGACACACATCCTGTTATGAATAAAGAAACCTTTTTGCTCCCAGTTCAAGGTACTGGTACCAGCTTGCCTCAGCATGATGTAATGAGGAGGAGAAGTGGTCCCAACGCTGCAAAATAATGCCCCCCCCCCTTGCCCTTCCCATGGGCCTCTGATCATTCTGAGATGGCTTGTTTGACAGCCTGCCAGTTCTAATGTCGCCAACATAATGTTCCATGTCGACTCTGATAAACCGACGGATCTGTCTCTGCGCTTTCCCCTAAAAACTTTCATTACCAAAGTGATTAAAAATTATCTTTAATTTAGGAGACCTTGGACAAGATCCCTGGTTAAAATAGGAATTTCAGTGGAGTTTTTCGAAGGCAGCAAGAATCTTTTAATAGGAGACGAGTAGAAGCGCCGCTAGCTGTTAGCCTCCAGCTGCCTGCCTGCGAATGCCACCTAACATCTCTCATGAAGTTTCACACTCACTCACCAGTAGATGAATTGAACTGTTGTTATGACTTGGAACAATGTATACCCCGGGACAGGAGTTTTTTTATTACTGCCGCTGTTACTGTCACATTTCTGTGTGCTTATTAGTATCATATTTTATTTTTACCTTACCTACACATGCAGACAAAGGTGTTTTTTTCTATTAATGTGGAGCTATTGGTAATAAACAGGTTCCTCATCGTAGTCAGCTTCACACAGCGTGAGGAGCAATAAACCTCGACGGCTACAACAAGCAGAAAATTTGAGCCAGTGATTCATGTTGGCAATGAGCGTAGCGCGCTTCTGCAAATGAAAGTGGGTTGATTTTTCTTTTTATACACAACACAACCTCCTCTTGGTGAGAAAATAGCCTTGTAAACAGCCAACCTTATTTAATCTGACCCAATTTGATGAACTAAAATAATAGCCGATTTAATTGAGGAATGGCACTAGGTAGTGGCAGGGCTACACGAATGCAGTCTCTCAACCGTGAGTTGGGACGGTTATATGTATATGGAACACGTAAGGCACCAAGGTGCTGAGGCAGAAATGAAAGAGGAAGAACAGAGGAAAAGAGAAGGGACAGGCCAAATGTCTGCTGTATTTCTTTTTTATATCCCATTCTGGATACAGTACTGACCATGTTCTCCTGTTGACCAATCCGGAGACCCCTTGTTAAGGTAACCTGCTACCCGGTTTTCCTGACAAATCGGGTGACTTTGTTGGTTCGGCTGTATAACAGGCAAACAGCCACCATACAAACTCAGACGCTGCATCACTAAAAACGTAAGACTTGTGCCAAGTTTTTATTGACCCAGTGGCCAGGATGACTCAGCTATAAACTTTACTTACTTAACTGTAAGCAGACACACAGACCACTCCACTGGCCTGCCTACAGTGGACGGTGGGAGTCATCATTTCATTCACATCAGCAAACATGATACTTGAGTATTTCCTGTGATTTTTCACTTATTCACTTAGACGTACCTCTCGTGGAGAATCCATTTGTGTTAATTTTGTTGATAAGCTAAATAACAAGCTAAATAACACTGTTTTGACAACTGTTGCTGTTACAGACACTAAATGGCAACAGGCAGGCTGGGGTCAGATCCCCGATCGCTGTCATGCAGGAGCAAGGACAAGCTGCATTGAGGCTGGCTTCATCTGCATTGAGGCTGGCTTCATCTTCTGTGAGGCTGGCTTCATCTGCATTGAGGCACCTTTCTCCTTTACCTTAGGAAATGTGCTATCTGAGGGAGCTTTTTACAGGAAATAGCCTTCGAAAGTGTGTCTCCGTGTTCTGCAGGATTCTATTACAAAATGCAGCCGTTGAAATTTAGAGATATGTTAGTCTGCTAAGCTCAGATATGCTTGAACAACAAATGTTTTATTATATACATATACACACCTGTATATAGAATATATGATTGCTTTACTGAACTCTAGTTACTATTCTGCTTTATATATATCTGTATATATTCCATCCATCTATTATCCACTGCTTATCTATCTATCTATCTATCTATCTATCTATCTATCTATCTATCTATCTATTTATCTATCTATCTATCTATCTATCTATCTATCTGTCTGTCTGTTTATTCCTTTAGTTTATTTTATTTTATTGATTAATATATATTGTGTAGCATTGGTGAGAAAGCACAGTTTTGTTGCACAGGTATAATAACGATATTCTATTCTATTCTATTCTATTCTATTCTATTCTATTGTTGTAATATGACTGTGCATTATGCCATTTGTAGGTCGCTGCCTGTTTTGATCCCAGCATTATTTACAAACCAAGGCTGCTCTGGTAATGCCTGTCAATTCCTGGCTGCTTACTGCAGGGTTCCCCAGTTCCCATCCTGGTGGACCAGTATCCTGCATACAGTGGTTTGTACATTTCCCTGCTCAAACCTCCTAAACAGCGAAGTACGAGGTTTAGTAGTTGTGCCTCAGCAAATAAACCACGGGTTACGGGATTGTCGCATGTGAAAATGCCATGGCTCGCTTAAAGGCGGTGGGTAGCCGAAAGGCATGGAACGGGGGGGGATGGGGGCATCGCTAACACAGGGGGCACTGCTGAGCTGCTGATGTGATGATGTCATTCACAGGTCCACCAATCAGCACTGAGCACTGTGTTGGACAGGGGAAATCAATAGGTTCTTTAAGAAAGCCCAGCACTTCATTATTAATTTGAAGCACACAGCTATAAATAAAGTGATTTTGCTTAATTAGTCAAGTTGCCCTATCCCTGCTATTGCTCCCTCTTAATATTCCCTCAAACACAAGTAAGTGGAAAGTCCAGCCAGCAGGGACAACCTTGTCATTATGTGTGTATTTTGGGGGAGGGGGGGTTGGGATGCAAAATAGTGTTACACGGAAAGTCTGGGCTTAATTAAAAGTGTTACAGGAGAGCTGGTAGGTGCCACACTGGGGTCATGGGGTCGTCCCGCAGCCCCCACAGGGACGGGCGGTTGATTAATGAAACCCAAAATGTGACGAGATTTGAGCTACACTGTAGGGGTGGGAGGGGGGAGTGATTTCGGGGGCGAGCGGACACAACGCTGAGGAGTCCTTCGCAAATTAATGCTGCGGCGAAATGAGACGGATGGCTAAGGAGCTGAGGAGATGCCAAGGCCTTCTGGGTAGTGGGCAGAGGGCTGCAGGTGCATTTGCCTTCCGCTCTCTGTATCCTTTCTTTCTTTTCTTTCTTCCTGCTGGTCAGGTGCATTCTGGGAAAAAAGACAGAAACCTATTTAAAAGAATTAATAACATATGGAAATCTTTCCTCCTGGTAATAATAATTATAATAATAATAATAATAATAACATGCAATTAACAATTACTAAATACCATAATTTCCTTGACTGATGTCAATAGTTGGAAATTGAAATGATATTTCTACAGATTTTAATGACTAGTTAGAGAAAAATGCAAGGCAATGTGAAGAGAAGCTAGTTTGTGTTACGCATTTGCAATCTCTTCTGAAAGAAATCTGCTATTTTGACTTTGGTTTTCTTAAATTATTTCCAAGTTGAGTAAACCAAAAGCATAGATGCTTATCTACAATCTACCTAAGAAGGCTCACATATCGGTTATACACCAGCTAGCAGCCCTTCTGCAGAAGAAGAAACTAGCTACAAATCATTAGAGAGACACATCAAATGGGAGAGTTAGAGGATCAGGCTGCGTGCTGAATAGCTGCCTCTGGGGGGCAGTGTGTGGCTTAGTGGGGTCAGTTCTTTGTTTGTGAAGGAAAGGTCACCGGTTTGAATCCCATCCTCTGCAAAAGAGTCACAGAAAAAGAGTGCGATTTCATCTTTCACTTAAGGTCAGTGACTTCAATGCATGCATATTATCTATCGGCTCCAGGAGATCATGCAATAACCTGGACCAATAGCCCAACAGCCCAGACATCCAAAAAGTCATTCAAAAACAGGAGAACAAAAAGCACAGACGACATCACCTCAGTGGCAAGTAAGACCATTGGGATTTGTTTGACGAATCTACCACGGCCTCCCTTCAGCTTCCGTGCACATCACTCTCAGCGCCAGTGCCTTGAAATGCATCCTCCCATTCTCATTTTGCCGGTCCTCTATCTCTACTTTTATAGGTCGAGAACGAGACGGAATGCAGACTTATCAACGAGGTGAGAGGAAGGATGACTTTATCATGGATAACCTAACAAGTGCAGAATTGGAACGGGCTGTTTTTACTGGTGCACCAGTAAAATAATGATGTAATAAAAAAGTGAATAAAAAAGCTAAAAGTTCCATTATAGGGTAACTTCCAGCGACTCCCACATCCTCCATCATAGCTCCCCAAGGCTCACGGTACATGGTATCCCATTTTTGTGTCCCTTAGGTCTTCCCCTGCGTTATGAAGGAAACAATGCCAGTGAAGGTCAGTCTCACACAGCGGTTGGTGTCCGTTCCCCAAAGCTGCTGTCACAATGGGACGCAGGGAAGGAGTGATGATCCACAATTGGGCTTACAACAAACAAGAACTTTATTTTAAACTGAATTCAGACACGTACGAAAACAAAAGGGACCATGAGGGGTCAAAGCAAAGGGAGATTGGTTAAACAAGGATAAACAAGGGCTGGAACTACAGCACAAGGAACACAGGCAAAAGCATGACAATAGCAGGTACATAGATACACAGGTATCTAGGACTAAACAAGAAAAAGATGTGGGCCCCCACAATACACAAAACACTAGAACTAGGACTAGGACTAACAAGGAACAGATGTGGGTCATTAACAGTCACAGAGAACTCAAACACTAGCAATAGGATGGCCAGTGACACCTGCTGGCCAAGCAGGGAAACACCAGGACAGGGCAGGGACTGATCCTGGAAGAGATTCACCCTGCGACTCTTGTGTACTAAGCTACCAGGGGGGCTACAGCAATATCTGGGGAGACTTTAAATGCTTGATGTTTGTGGGCCCATTCTCTCCTTGCTTGTAGAAAGCCTCATCATTCCCCCCAAACTGGCCCCTCATGGTCACCCCAATCAAAATTTTATGCCAATGCCACTGGCAGCATTTAGAATAATGCTTCTATATGAAAGAGCAATAATTAAGCAGTCTAGGGCAATGTGTCTCAATCCAGTCCACAGGGGCCCCCGCCGACTCCACATTTTTGCTCCCTCAAATCAATCAATCAAGAATATCAAGTACCTGGTACAGGTGTGTTGGGAAGGAGCAAAAATGTGGAATGTTTGGGGGTCCCTGAGGACTGGGTTGAGAAACACAGGTCCAGTGTAGCACCATCACATGGTAAATAATGTGGGGACTGACATCCCTAGAGTATCAAGCCGAACTTACCAAAAACATAAGGTGAAGTGTTTTGAAATGAAATGATGTGAGAATGTCTACAGGTACACTGGAATGCTTCTTGTCACATATCCCATCATGCTCTACTTTTTGCGACTATACACACACACACAGACTTGAAAGCAAAGCCTGGGGTTCGAATGCTGGGTCAGCCATTTATCTTGCACCCCTGGAGCATAGAATAGATGTAGTTGTTCTTCTCAATGTTCTCCACGTCTTTCAAAAGGACAAACTTAATGACAGCGTTCCGTTAAAACGATTATGCAAATGTCTTACGAGGAAGCTGAGTTCACCTTTGCAAATCTCTGCAAAGACTGACGCACAGAAATTGTGTTAGATAACTGATCAATTGAATCTTTTTGGAACAGCAAAGTAGTGACACACAAAAACCTAATGTTAAATGAAAACAAAAAATAAATCAGTAGCAGAAATATCTGAAAAATAATTTCCTGGCTCATTTCTGGAAGGTATTCAAGTGCAACAAGGAAAATAATAAAATGTGAATTTGGTGATGTATGCAAAGACGCAGCCTTAACAATGCCCGATTCAGTGCCAGCCAGAGCAAATGCATTGTGACATTAAAGTATACACACTGTCTCGGTATAATGAAAAGGGCGCATTGACCACAAACCAATTCTGTTGCAAATTCCCTCGGTGTTCAAAGGTCTTTCAAAATAATCAGGCACATCCTGTTCTCAACACATTCTGGAGACAGGAAGCAGACCGCTAGTCATCATCGCGTCGGCCGGAGAGCTGCATACTTCTGCTATGACAGAGAAAGTGGATGATTGCCGTTATGAGCGCCATTTGTATTACCGCGAACAACTAGGACGCGCACCGGGAAAATCATTCCATTATTTTTTTTCTTGCCCAGAAATGACTGTGTGCATTTCTTTCATCTGGCTGCTGAAACACTTAAAAGTTACAGGTGGTGATACAACGTTTCATCGATCCTCTTGGGAGGATCCGGCTATGTTTGCCTGCACACATCTTCGCAGTGTCCGCCACCTAATTCATCTTTGAAAAACACGTGTGGATGTCTGTAAAAGCTGTAGTCTTTCGAACCCTAACCCTGCTTTTGTTAGTTAATCTTAATCTCAAAACTTACACAACAGGCCTTGGGATAGTGCAAATTTTTTTTTTAGCAAATTCAACAAAATTGTGGTTTCCCTGGATATGGGGCTGTCTGTAAAAGCCATAGCTTTTGTAACCCAAATGCTAGCTTTTGTTGGCTAACCCTAATTTAGGGAGATAAGGTCATGCAGCAAGCCCTAGGATACTATAACAAATGATATCAATCCCGGATAAACTTTGGTTTCCCAGGATAATGGGCCCCCTGAATTATCATAAAAAGACCTTTGGATGTCTCGACCAGGAATAATCTTCCTAATCCTAATCCTAGGTTTTTTTTGGCTAACCCTAATTTGGGGATTTATGGTTACACAACGGGTGCTGTGATAGTACGAACATTTTTTTATCAAACTCAGATCATCTATCATATTTTTCCTGGATTCGGGGGCCCAGAACTATCTTAAGGTGCTGTTCTCCCCAGTACAGTTCAGTGGGTTGAGACAATATATATCACCCAGTGGACCTTGTTCTGAATGCAGCCGACCAACTGGTATTTCTGGTCAAAATATGTAAACTGTGATTTTTACCAGGTTAATTATAAGATACATCTACTAAAAGTCTTAACGATTAGAAAATGAAAAAATTATACAAACTTTTTATTGTTTTGCACATACTGTACTTACTCCAACATCCCTTGCAGTCATATACAATCATTTTTATACATTTTGGGAGAGCAACACAAGCCGGCGGTGGCGTGGTGAATTTTCGAACTTTTATATCCATCTTCCATATCCGGTTAAGCACTAAGCCTGGAGCCTCTCTCAGGAAGCACACGGCATGGGCTGCCATTTCATTACCCAGCACACACACACATAAACCGCTGGGAGATACCTCCTCCGTCTTTTGGGAAACACAAGAGCCACAGACTCCACACACATGGCTGGGGGACAGGAATCCAGCCAACGGCCGTGAGGCCATGGTGCTAATCACCAAGCCTCCGCCTCTCTGCCTTCATACTGTAACATGTATAAATCCTTGCAGGCAGCTGGAACACTTGGGTTCGACCAGCAGAACTTCCTGCATTTCATTTATTTAATCATTCAGTAAATGGTTAAACATCTTCATATTTATTTAGTTTAGATTTGAGCTTTTAATTAATTGTTCATTTTAACAACCATTAACTGGAAAACAGTGTCTTTGGATTATCATGACTTACGACATAAGACACTTTTACTGTCGTTGTGAAAACACAGAGTGTGTGATGACCGTGTGTCGGCGAGCAAGCAGGGAGCGGGGAACCACAGTCAGGTACACGGAAATCCAAACTGGGGGGTTTATTCAGGGCAAAGCACACAAACACGGCAGGCAACATTAATGACGGATTTGGGAAACGGACGGAGACGCGGACTGATATACACAAGACTACAGGCAGGAAACACGGAACAGCGGGTAAACGAAAGGATTCCACACGAGGTTAACAAGGTAGGCGTGGCACACGAGAGGGCTGGACGGAGGGACGTGACAGAGTGAATCTGGAACGTTGTTTTCAAAATAAAGGCATAGTGAGTGGGAATGTATACATAAATGGAATATATAATGAATAAATGATGGTGAGTACAATTAGTGAATTAAAATGATTAAAATGATAGCTGAAATAGGTAGCAGCAAGATTCAAAAGGTAGCAACATTGGGCAGGGCTGGCTCTGCCTTTTCCGGAGCCCTGGGAGAAGCTTTACTGGGAGGCCCCACATCAAGGAAACTGATCATTTCACTTCTTCCGTAATGCAGGGAGTTTGGGGGCCCCAAGCAGCTGCCAGTTCTGCCCATAGCTTGGAGCCGGCCATGTATATGATGTATATTTCCTTTTTATGACTTTGCGTGGGATCGCTCCCTCATGCTGATCGGGCCCCGGGCAGCTGCCTAGTTCGCCTATGCCTGGATCCAGCCCTGGAAAAGGGTAGGGTAACAGTAGCTGTAATGGGTAGGTAACTGATTGATTCATTCGACGTAGTGCTCGGTATATGCAAAATAACCAAGATTCCTGCAGAAAGACAGCAGAATGTTTAGGGTTGGCAGCAGGAAGCCCGACGCTGGGTCTGAGAAGACAGAAGATGTGTGCCGATCGAGTGTCTCGTGTGCTGCTGAACAGCTCGTTCCGAGTCTCCTCCTCCTCCTGCAGGCTAATGCGATGCAGCCACTGCATCTGGCGTGCTCCTCCAGCGGATGCGGGTGGCCGGCAGCGATGCGGCACCTGTCCCCGGCTCCAGCTGCATGCCTGATGCGCAGAGGAGGGCCACTGGAATCTCAATGGCTTGCTGGGAAACTGCGGGGGTCAGTGAAGCGTGCCTCATGACGGCCGCACTCTGGCCCCTTCAGGGACCATTTTGGTGCACTGGATGGAGCTGACAAGGGCCTAGCCTTTCGAGACGTGTTTGTGGATGGATGCCCATCACATCTGGGATTGTAGGTCAGCTCACTATGGGGGGGGGCCGGGCGGCCCCCGACCCCGCAAAAACCGAGGAAAAGAAAAAAAAAAATAAAAAATATAAATAAAA
>JAODLD010000052.1:13712769-13731099 GCA_026781065.1 Mormyrops boulengeri | reverse complement strand
ATGGAGCTGACAAGGGCCTAGCCTTTCGAGTCGTGTTTGTGGATGGATGCCCATCTCATGTGGGATTTGAGGTCAGCTCACTATGTACCCCACCCCCCCACCCCAACCTTTAAAAATAACATTGTTAGTGTAAAAAAAATAATAATATTGAAAACCGACATGCTGTAAAATATCTCATTTGTAAGGCTCAGGAAATTCAGCCAGACAAAAATAGCAATTTGCTACTGTAAGGGGAAAACTGAAAATTATTCCTTGACATCAAGCAAAGATCTCAGAACACCGGATGGGGATATATATTAAAAAGAAAAATATTTACACAAGTATAAATAGTGTCATTCATATGTATGAAGGTCAGGTTTTGAATTAACTTGGATTAGCTGCTAAAAATATCATCTACACACATATTTTGAGACTTCTCCATGCCTGGAAAAGGCGTGATTGTGATAATGCTGTATTACTTAGTCATTTTCACCTGATTGTGAATTTGTACGCTTTATGCGGGCAGGAGCTCAGCGGCACAGTGGGTAGCTCTGATTGTGAGATTGTGTCACGCCTCCAGGGTTAGGGCTTACAATCACACACCCCCCGCCATGTGTGTAGGGTTTGCATGTTCTCCACGTGTTGGTGCTGGTTTCCTCTGGCAGCCCAAAGACATGCACATATGGGTTGGGGACTCTGAAGTTCTGTGTGTGTGTGTGTGTGTGTGTGTGAGCGGGTATATCTTACCTAATAGATGACACAATGTCCCCACAATGTGATGAATACCCATAAGTGAAGACTCAATTTGATAAAAATGACTGCAATGAAAAGACTAAAAATGCAAAAACTGTTGTATTTTGCTTGGTTACTTATGGTTATGGTTAAGGCTGGGTAGTGGTTAAGGTTGTCCTAGTTAGCATTAGCATCTTTCCCATAGAAATGAATGAGCGGTCCCCATAAAGAAATGTTTACCCAACGTGTGTGTGTGTGTCGATGTGTGTGTGTGCCCTGCGATTCACTGGCATCCCATCCAGTGTCTTGGGGTCCCCTGGAAGGCAGCCCACTGGGGAGGTGCCACTGGTAAAAGCTGTTGGCAAGAGGTGGCATGGAATCCTGTAAGATGGGAATATTAAGCACGTTTTCCCTCTCTTATGGGGGGCCCCGGCCCTTCGGCTCCCCCACAATTGGAACCCTCATCTCATCCAGGGTGCATCACTCCCAAGCTGCCGGGAAGGATGTCAGGTCTAACCAGAGTTTGAGCCTCGAAGGGCGATTTTTTCCAGGATTTTTTTCACTGTATACTTTATAAAAAATATTTCTGAAACGACCCTGAAGTACTAATTAGGATGCCTTATGAAAAAAACCTTCTCTTTTCGATACCCCGTGGCAGTCAGTGCTGTACTCACGCTCACATTCGACACATCCTGAGAGCTTATTATGAGTGTGCATGTACATCGTGTCCATTGATGAAATTAAATAACTTTGGCCTGGGCCATGACAAATATCAGCTTCTTCCTGAATGCCGAACCCCCCCCCCCCCAACTCCCTCCTCTCTCCCAAGCCTCCGGCCTCCCCAGGGTGTGAAAATAAATAGATCAGGATCATTTTCTCTGCTTCTGCTGTCCTGTAACAAGCGTAATCACTGCGGACTGGGGGCGTCTTAGCCGCTCATTACAGCTTCCGCTGTCCGGCACAAGTAGGCCGGGGTGCAGCCATCTGGCACCGAAAACGGACCTTAATCTCATCTCGGCCCCCCCGAGATTTCCACTCAGCTCCCATCTGATAACAAACATGTGTGTTTGAACACTTGGGGCACAGAGGGGCCAGCGGATATGTGCTTGGGTAAATCTGTTGAACCTGCAGTTTTCCAGACCTAATAAGAGTCAGGGATCTGCAAAACGAGAAGGCTGAGTTAGGTAATGAGCGTGCTGGGTCAAAATTCAAAGGGGGCGGGGGACGAGCGTAAAACAGACTTAGGGCAGTGGTACTTCTGAAAAGATGTTACATATTTCCAGCATATTTAGCTTAATGCTTTAATGTCTCATTTTCAGCTCTTTTTTTCCATATTTTTATTACTTGATCTAACCCTTTCAAAACCCCTAGGATTTAATGTGGATACCCGTGGTGAGTGACCCACATCCTGTACTAAAGGACGGCGGATCTGCCAGTACATTAGGCCATTTTTGTTTAGCTGTTTGGTAAGTGTTTTTTTTTTTTTATCGTTATTTTTTTTTAATTTTCATATTTGTGGGCAATGAGCTGCGAAAGTAAAGACAAGGCAAAAATAGATGTCTTTTCCTCACAGGACTCCACTCTAGGGTAAGTAATGAAGAAGCAAGGCACATTACTTAGGTGATCAATTATCCATGTCACCAGATGGACAAAAAAAAAAAGCTAATGATTTTCCTAACACGTTTCTGCCCGAGAATTTGATCGCTTTAATGACAACCATATGTTGATGGATGACAAAACCTTCAATTTAATTAGACAGCCGAGATCTGCCAAGACCTGCGGGGATTTGACACTCACTTGATCAAATTTGTCAAGCCTGGCAACAAAACTGTCAGGTCTAGCCTTTAGTGTATAAATGAATAACACAACGAACAAGGATAATAATAGCAATGATAACAACATATAGAGACAGACACACTCTAAGGCAACAGCCCTTGCTGCCTAAGTTTCATTTGTTGTGAAGTTCACTGCCGCTAGTTTTGCTCTTGTGGCCTCCTTAAGCTTTAACGAGTCTGGCCATCCTCATCTGATCTCTCCTGTTAACAAGGTGTCTTCAGCCACGTAACTGCAATTCACTGGATGGTGTGTTTTTTCTTGCTTTTGTGAAACTGTGGTTTGTAAAAATCCCAGGCCGGTGGCTGTTTCGGAGGTGCTGGGTCTAGTCTGATTCACGTCTGGCACCAGCAATCTTACCACATTTCAAATCATTTAGATGCCACATCGTAGTCATTCCAAAGCTCAGCTGCACAGTAACTGCACCTCCTGACACTGCATGTTGCTTATTTTGAGTTGTAGCCACATGATTCACTATTTGAAGAAGTGGGACTGTTTGCATTAGCAAGCAGGTGTAAATGTAATATGTATCCATGTTAAAATACCTTTAGAAAATAACAAATTAACTAATGATCTGGCGGTAGATGGTGTTGTGTCAGAAGTGGACGGACTGATTTAGGTTCAGAACAGCTGTGTTTAATATCTGAAGGCTGGTCACAGCGCAAGCCATATGAGAGGGCTTGACAGGACAGATATTTCACTCATCTCGGCTGTAAAGGCACAGATATAGTGCTGTGGAATCAGTTTGCCCCACGCCTACTTGAAGGGTTTTCATGAGGTCTCTATGCAGTCCTGGTGCTGGTGAAATACTATTGACCCTTTATGCTTATTCATACGATAAGCCTTATGAACTATGGGTGTGAAAGAAAAAAAAACCTTCAGGCTACTATTGGATGGTTTTATTATTATTTGCATCACTACTGTGGGAAAAAAAAAAAAAAAAAATTTTAAATCAGGTCATGTTCTCCTGCCTGAACTGCAAGTAGAGAGCTCATCTACCTGAGACACTCTGTTTGAAGACAAATGCACCTTCTTTCAAACATTCAAGGGAAAGCATAATTAAGCGAGGGCTTGGGTATTACTCAATTTGTAAAACACCCTGAGCCCCCCCCCCAGTTGATAGTGTCTTACAGAAGTCATTATCACCACCCTGCGAATGCTTTAATGAAGAGGAATCCTTCTGGAACCTCCGTGCCTGCAGAGAATTAGACCACCTTGGAAATATTTTTTTTCTTTCTGGCACAAGTGCAACCTGGGTAATTTAACCCTCGGCCCATAAGCTTAACTTGTTGATATGTCATTGCATGAAACGGATATTTGGAAACCCGCGGGTGCTGCTAGAGATTCTGGGCCCCATAAAAGCCTGTCATATTGGGCCCCCAACCGAGACCAATCCAATTATGTTCCAGATTTTTTGGGGCCCCTTCTAACTTTGTTCCCCTTGACAGCCACCCTGTATAAACCATCACTTGGTGTAATATACCGTAAGTGATATAGACTCAGTGCAATCAGAACCAAGACAAGAAGGCACGCGTCTTCCCTCAGACTGTTCCTCTCACTTAAATTATTACTATGTATAAACTGTATATACCAGGGGTCATCGACCTTTTTGAGACTGAGAGCTACTTCATGGGTACTGAGCCATACGAAGGGCTACCAGTCTGAAACGTCCTCCTAAACTTATCTAAACTTCAAGTACAATAAACATGTTTTTTTTACATATTGTCATTTTCAAATCCATATAAATGCAAATGTGATTAAAGAAGAATAGAAACAGGATAAAATTAAATTTTAGACGCTGCTCACTGGTGAGTTGTGCTATTTTTAGAACAGGTCCGCGGGCAATTCATGTGGTCCTTGGGAACATCCTGGGCACCATGTTGGTGACCCCTGGTATATACAAATAAAATTACATATCTAATTATATCATTATCATCATTACTACTGTTATAATTAATTATCATATAATTACTATATCTGATTCTGAAGTGAAATGTGTCAGTATACAATATAGAGGCCAGTCAGATTTATGCATAAAGTGTTTAATAAAAATACATTTAATCTTTTTTGGGGAAGGTGGGTGATTTTTTAAAATTAATATGGAGCACCAAACGTATGAAGAACTCACTAAGATTCCTGACTATGAAACTCTTCGCTTGTGACTATCGCCCAAATCCAGAAACTTGACAGAACTCAAAAGTGGAGTCTGATAGCTTTGCAGAAGGGATTAAAATCAGACATTATGTGCTAGTTTGTAAAACTATAGAAGATTTTCACTCCAAACAAAAGAACATCATTGGGAATTCTCCTTATTGCAACAGACACGCACGTCTTGACGCAGGAGACGTGACAGGTGAAAGCATTTCCTTGTTTTTGCCTCGGTAATGCAGTCTATTTCAAACCACAGAGAGACCTCTCTGTAATTACAATCAGGGGGGGCCCTCATTGTCCTCGAATGCCTTCTGTATATAGAAATCCAGCCTTTTTTCCTAGCCTCAGAAAATCCGTCTGGTGTGGCCCTAATGCCGCCACACTTTTGGCGGTTCCGCTCAGCTGGGTGACAGAGTTCAGTAGTACCCTCGTGCTGGGATAATGAACCGCAGAGTATGGGGCTTGCCACCCCTCATGTCCGCTCGCTTCACCGGAAAGTAGCAGGCAAGTGGAGAGGGTGTCATATTACAGTCCCTGCAGCAAGAGAAAAGCGTCCATGTGAAGCTTTTTAGCTGAGGGGAACTGGGGCTATGCATGGAACTGTGCCTTGAAGTTTTTGTCCCAGTATTACTACTGAGCACCTATGTGACCTGCTAAGGACTGGCACGCCTTTCAGGGTACGATCCTAGCGTAGCCTTCGGTACTCACACCGCCCCCTTGAGGATCCCATAACGGGGTCGTTTTGGAGCTTGAGTCACACGCATTAATATGCATGAGCGCCCTCTCCTGGCTCTGCTATTAGCGATATATTGGATAGAAAGCAGTCTGCTGAAGCGCTGCTGGCTTATTTTCCATGATGGTTCTGGGTTCGAGGTAATTGCTCATCACCGTGTAGAGAGAGCGCTTAAGTCGACAAGCAGCGCTTTGATAAATCTTTAATAAATGGAGGACTTGAGCATCATAAATGTGTTGACACTGCTTTTCCTTCCCTCCTGGCCAAAGCTTTCTCCAATGCACTGCTGAATCCATCCATCCATCCATGCATCCATCCATCTTCTAATCGCTCATCCTGGTCGGGGTCGTGGGATTTGCTGGGGCTGAAGAATGCCCCGGACGGCGTAAGGCGCGAGTAGATTCCGGATGCCAGTCCATCCCAGGATATGGCTGAATATGCCAGTTCATGAGTGAGTGAGTTTGATAAGTGTAACTGGGACTGTGTTGGATCCAGCTCACCAAAATGCCACGCGTTTCACATGGCTTAACAAGGACCCTCCAGGCCTTGCAGATGGACATCTGTAAAGGAACAGATGGCAGAAAGGGCACATTCCTAAGAGTAAGTGTCACGGTGTTGGCACCAAGTCCGCACTAGGGCCATATTCATGGCTACATGCACGATGTCCACATTTACGAGGTGCACGGTCACAGGCGATGCCCGCGTCCTGAAGGTCCATTTTCGCAAATGCATTTACAGCATCCACGTTCACGTGCGTCGGGTAAATATGAAACTTGCCAACAGTAAACGATGTCCCTAAGGTGGGCCGGGAAAAAGCACAATTCATCTTCTGTTACTGTTTAACTGTTCGTTCCCTGCCAAATAATGACACAGAGTTGCGCCCCCAATAGACAAACATGCACGCACAGTGTGACTACATGACAGCCCACACAGCATTAACCCTCTGTGCAACCAAAAGCACCATTTTAAATACCATAGCGACCCTCACCATGAAAAGCTGAAGATTAATGGATGGATGGATGGATGGATGGATTTTTAATACAGCATAATGATGGATATAGGTACAAATGCGAGATGTTTGCTGAAGTCATTTAAGAATACAGCATAATCGACCCCCCCCACCCCAGATATCTCAACCCACAACATCCATGGCCTTAATCTCTCAACCCACTGAAAATGCAAGCCTTACTAAACTAGCAGCAGAGGGATTTGATTTAAAGGGGAAAATTCCAGAATATTCACCCGGTCTGCATGAAAGGGAAACGAAGGAACCACATGATTAAAAAGGTTCCGAATTCCTCTTCAGGCAGCATCTCATGGACGTGAACAGCACAGTGTCACAGGAGAAACCTTCCACGTTTTCATTATTAATTTTTTTTTTTTCCACCACGGAAGATTCTGCGCACTGTGGAATGCTGGTGGTCTAATTAACGATTTAATAGCGATGATTAGCATGTAGCATGAAAACATGAGTAATTATGCTGATAATGGGGGAGCATCGGGAAGTACCTCTGAAATATCACTGTGTTTTGAACGTGTTACACTGTCATGTCGTTTTTTTTCTTTTTATTTATTCTTTGATCCTGCATTGCAGCATAGCCGGGGGGGGGGGTCGAACTACAACGTTGTGGCAGAGTAAGAAGGCTCCCCTTCTTTAGGTAGTGGGGGTATGAATTATAGATGCTGCGAATGTGGGGCACGCATGGAGCCGTGGTCACATGACCGCCGTGTTAAAAAGGTATGCTGTCTTGTTTGTAACACCTGGGGCGGCTTAGTGAGCCGTTGGCTGGTCAGGAGCACCCCCGCTCCGTTCCTGTACAAGCTGTCCTTTGTCAGTGTCTTTTTTAATTTGTGGACATAAACTTCAACCTGGGCAGATCAACTCAGACTGAGATTTTACACATATTTATCTCCCTCTTCCCAACACTCTGAAACGCCTCCCAGTACTTTGCCTAATAGATCTCACTTGCCTATATCTCCTGCACTTGTCTCCTCTATATTTCTGACAGGGCTTTGGAAATGCTTTCTTCATGGAATATATGGCAGGAACCATAATAACGACAATGTGGGAAACAAAATTCCCTTTGATGATAAAAAGCCAAAATCCTGGGCCATTTGTTTTTCAGTAATAATTCCCAGGCAGTGGGAAAGCAGGTTGTGTTGATTTGTGAGGGTGTGTGTGCGGGATGGGGCTCGGTACGCAGACTGCAGACACTCGACACACACAATAGTTACACACTTCAGCTTATAGCAGAGAACCAAGTGGGTAGCTGGTAGCTTCTAGAGAACCAACTGACCCCGGCAATTCCAGGAAGTGCTCAATCGGTCGGCTGCTGGCGATGCAGAGAGTTGCTTTCTTCCCAAAGCCTACAAGCCTGAAAAGGCGATAAGGGTGTTGGGGACAAGGCTATGATTGCGTTTTCTGTAAACTACAGAGCTATATCACAGGGAGAACAAGAGTAAAAGACCCCCCCCCAGCCAACCCCCTCCCCAGAGCTAGTCTGACTCGCCGTGGTCGGCTGTGATGGCATGGTCCATGAAGTTCCCATGTGGAAGTTCTGAGTGCTCGCTGTCAGGGATTTTTTTTCTCCAACATAAGATTAAAGCAATATGCTCCCCCCTCCATCACTCGGGACTCGATAACTGCGTTCGCTGGCAAAATCCTCCCCTATATTCCCCATAAAAATAAGATCAGAAGGATAAGATCCTCCTGTTGCAACCGCATTGTAAAAAACAGAAAAGTGTAACTGCCTGTGTTTCAGTTGATTTCATATTTGAATTGTTTAAATTGCCTTGTCAACCACAAACGATGCACCTTTAATTATGAAAATTTCTTTTTTGGCCCATGGGCCTGTAAGATTCATCGTTTATTGGATGCAGAAGACCAGGATTTGGAAAACTACAAACATTCAGTTGCATATCTGCTCCTTATTTTATAGCTTAGTATTTATTTTACAGATGTGTTTGTTGAAAGTCAAGTATTTTTTGTGAAAGCAGGACCTGACAGCAGTTGATGGGGGTTAAGGACCTTGCTTAGGGATCCAACAGTGAAATCACTCTACTGACAATAGGATTTGAACCAGTGACCTTCTGATCACAGGTACAGCATTCATACATGCTAAGCCACACACAGTCCCCCAAGGTTAATAGTGCAACACTGTGGGTTCACAGCTGTTGAATGACCTGACGCCCGCCTGTAGCACTAACACATGACAGTGATTCAATATGTCCGGAATGAGGTCCCCTGCTGGACAGGAAAGACTCATATGCATGCAACACATTCCCGCAAGGAGATAATCTTCAACGGAGACTGCAAACTCACCTAGCATCAATCACGGCACTGGCATCCCGAAATGGGATTTTGATGGATTTCGCCTTCCTGTTCACAGGTTGAAACATAGAGGCTTTTTTTGGTCGGGGGGAGGGGGATAGTTGACGGATGTCCCGGGTGTAATTATGTTCAGTCAGTAATGATATTCAGGAATGGGGGGGATGCAATTATATCTCACCTGGCTTCAAAGGCCCAAGGTGATTGAGTATATCGGGAGAAAGAGGCGGAGAGTCACACCGGTGACCGGTACAGGAAATGACTACCAGCCACCCTCTCCCACCTCCATGGTCTGGGGGGGCTCCCACTGAGGCCTGTGAATGCGAGCCGACACCCCACCTTCCAACTTCTGCGTTCATTCCGAAGATGGATCTTTCCTTGTCACCGTGGCCCGTGAGAGTGGTTCTGCTTGGCATCCGTCCTTGATAAAGTCTGTCATGTAGACTTCTGACAATAAATATCCATTCTTACCTGGCCTTTAATGCTTAACCGGAGCAGCACGGTGATACTGAAACAAACAACCACCCAGAGCTTGAGAATAAAAGTATTACGGCCGACTGAGAAGCCAAGGAAACGCTTCCCGTGTTGACATGACATGCTAGTGTCTCAACTGAGCTTTAAAGGACACATTTGCTGCTCATGCTGGGTGTATGTGCCCTGTCTCACTTTAGCCTTTGAAGGAATTACGTAGTCGGACCCACAGCTGTATTGACAACGTCCTTGTCCCTGTGGTGTAGTGGGGGGTAATGGGGGGGGGGTGTCCCTAGCTGGGATACCTGGCACATGGCTGTTCAGAGTGGGATTGGGATTGGAGAGCATGCCTTTCAGCCAGCGCTGTCCAATTAAATAAACATGGCTGACACTGACGGGGTTGCCGAGTGCCCCCATCCACTGGCAACGCACAGATTCCAAGGATCCACTCCGAGCGGTCGGCCGGGACGACCCAATTTGCCCTCATAGTTTACCCTCTGGCTTAAATACACAACAAAATCAATCATGTGGAAGAGCCAGGGAAGAATATCAAGAAGAGAGGTCAAAAGCCTTTTCATTTTTTCAAAAATGACCCCTCCAGATTCTTTTATTATTTTGTCACTTCTGCTGTATAATTTTTACAAATTGCCCTCAATGCATTCACCCCCTTCCCCTCATAGACAATGTGCCATGCACTGACAGAACTGGGCCCTCTGTGGGGATGTCGCCAAGCCCGCTGCTTCAAACTGAAGCTTTACTCTTCCCCACATTTTGTAAGCCGGTTTCTCTTCCCAGTAGCTCTTGGCGCAAAGTGCGCGGGGAAGAAAATGCGCCGTAGATTAACATAACGTAATATTTCAGACAGAGAACAGATACCGTCTACAAGAGCTTCCACCGTAATTACTGTTATTGCCTCTTATTTGGATTTTGGATTGTTCTGTCTTCTTCCTTTCACTCTTTTGATTTAGTTTTCTTCTGGATGTTCGATCGGCGTTAATCTCACACCATTACTGTGAGCCCCAGGCTGTGTTTCATCCCGCTATGGAATAACAAGGCCTGATTACGACTCCGTTGTTTAAGAAGGCACCGCCTGGGCTTATTTAGAGTGATGACGCACTTTTCTGAATGGTCATATTTTGCGATGTAAGCTACATAAGGCCAGTAATGGCACATAATAACACAGCAGTAATGGAACTAAAGCGGTAATACAAACTCCTCTACCGATTACACCCTCAGATTTATTCAAATATTAAGGCGATCCTATTCTTCTGTATGGCTATATGTAAATATTTGATTATGAAGCATTTAGAGAAAAATAACGAATAATACATTTATAATACCTTGTTCTGTTGAAACTGAAAGACGTTAAATAATTCATCACAGTCATGCGAAGGAATCCATCCTTATTCACCGAGACCACAAGTGACAAAATCAATCTAATATTCCCCCCGCTGAAGTAGCCGGTAAGTGTGCCGCTATCAACCCGCCACAGTTACTCACTCAGCGAGTCCATGCATCGGTGCAACAGAAAATGCAATTTGTGTGCACCGTAAACATAATGTTGTCAGATATTGCAACAATTCGGCACACCCCTTCGAAAAATATCCGGCTTCCCGCCATAATGGCATGCTACCAAATCAAAGTGCTTCCAGGCAGGGCCCCCAAAATGCGTGTATGCTGGCATTCAAGCTATCCAAAGAAAATCACTTTCTGTACTCCTGTACTCTGCAGAGAGCAATTTTACCATGTCCTTAAAACTAGGAGGTTACACGTATCATATCAGTGCAGTATTCAAGGTACAGCACTTAATCATCCATTTAAAAAAATTACATTAGTTGAGGTTATAGATGAACCCTTCTAAAAGAGATTAATTTTCTTTCCATATCCAGGAAATACACTTTGCTTCCTTTGCAGCTGTGTTTTCCAGTGTTTTCTATCATAAAACAGGAAGACTGACTAATATATGTACGCAGAGGATGGTACAGAATCTCACATAGACATTGCAGGCTAATATGATAATTGTGTGTTTAAGTACGATTTACGATTCTGTTTAATCCTAGAAAGTGATTGTGGATAATGGAAGGCAATAGCATTAACACCAGACCTAGAACCTTTGTCCAGGTCATGGAGTTCTGGAGATGAAAAGGAGCATTTTTTGTTTGTCTGCTTCAAAATGTGATCAAATTTACAAGAGACTTATAAATGCTATTGTGTCTGCATCAAAATTCAGGGAATTTTGTGTGGGGGGGAATGTTCTTTGATGGAGACCCAATTAATAATTTCTGGGCTGACTAATGGGGATCATTTGTGGAAGCGCGTGTTCAGCCTACAAGCTGATCCTTCGCCGGCTAATGACCAATCATGCCATGATCTCTTGTTCTCTCACGACCTCCAAAGAACCACGAATCTGGTAATGGGATGTTGCCATTAGCAACAAAAGCCGCCTTTTTTCCACCGGCTTCGCTAACGAGTGGGCCGAAAGTGCGGAATCGTCTGTCAAATTAATCGAACATCTAGATTATGTAGTTGCATTGCTGTGTTTCACTTAGTGTCTCCTTTTGTTGGTTTTAATTGGAATATTTATCTGGTCTTCTCTTTTACATCATACTTTTTATTGTTCTGTTCACATTATATACATGTAGACATTAACATGAAATAAAAATAAGCCGGTATAATTGGGTGTCTAAAGGACAAAAATAAAACACAAAAGCAAATGTAGTCTATATCAAACTTTTCATGATGTTATTCTTACTTTCTCTCCCCAGTGTAAACAAAACAAAGTAGCTTGTGAAGGGTTCTGCCTGCTAATTAGGCAATCGTACCTGAGACAACAGATACAGCATTGTTATTTCAGCGATTCAGCCAATCATACCGTCGCCTGGGACAGGAACTTGGGGCAGGTGCGATGAGCGCTTTGTCGTTAGATTAGGGGCCGATTTCCACTGACCGCTTTGGCAACCTGGTAATGGCCCACTTTGGGATTGGACAGGAAAACACACATGTACCATAGGGCTGGGAAGATGTTTTGAACTTGGGGTGCTAATGTTGGATCAATAGACTATAGTAGTTACTAACAACTAACAATGGCAGTCTTTATAAAGTCGCCTCTGAGTCATTGCAAGATAATTAATGTAATGCTATTTCTTTGATGAAAAAGGGAAGTGGCGCTGAAACACTACTGACATCTATGCCTAGTGATGTATCCCACAGGCCTAATTCTTTATTTTTTTGCCTTCTCCCACTTCCACAAAAGTCGACACGGCCCAGCATGGGCACAGGACGACACACGACAGTGCAGACTGCACAGTGCTATCATATGAATAACTAAAGCAGAGTTGAAATAGCATTTTACTTGTAGCCCAAGTTCAACACACAGGACACCTTCGCACGGTGAAGATTTTTTGTTTAAACGGTTTAATCTATATTGCTTCAATGTGCTCTAGCTACTTGGTTTCCATGAAAACTGCAGCATCTGGGGTAATCTTGAGCCAATAATGGAACAGGGGCAAGGCAGTAAACATGTGATGGGTGCATATCCAAAAAAAAAAACCTAGCGTTAGCGCAACACACAGGTGTGCCATTAGCTCGCAATGCTAAAGGCCATGCACATGTGTTTTCCCTAGGAAAGGCTAGTTTGCTCCCCTTGTTCACTGTGTACACGGTCACGCCGGATGTGCGGTGCTGACAGTACCAGGGAGCCGTGATATCATTTTGATGGAGGCGTCAGATCACACACATCCCGGAAAACTCCAGCTTCCAACGGACCACAGCTAATTTGCCCTCGCTTTTTCGCAGCAAGCGCAGATGACTCCTAGGCTGGAGCTGCCAACAGCAGGGTGCACAGAGGATAAAGATGAGGACTGACAGATGCTTACTAAGGTTCCCTGACAAACCCTACTGCAAATCGCAAATAGATTCAAAATAAGCATCATAGCCAACAGAATTATAGTGATTCTTCAAGACAGCATTAGCTTAGTAGCATTAGCATTCGTTTGTATTGTATTTAATTAAGAAAGTTTTGTGCGTTGCGATTTAATCTGGGCTTCGGATATATTTTAGGTCTTACCTATTTGTCATCTGTATATCAGGGTATAAGAACTAACTGAAACAATCACGACAGCGGGAGTAAAAATCCTGCTAACTGTCACAATGTGCAAAGTGGGGAGTGTGAATGGACTGCATTAGATTAACATCCGGAGAGGACGCAGTGCAGAAGAACAGAGCTGAGCTGTCTAACAAGGCTCCCAAAACATCTGTCCTCAAGATGGCAAGCTGAGGAAAGGAGGAGAGGATAGTCTGCTGGCCAGAAAGATGGTGTGGCACAAACTCATGGAAGGTGATGTGGCTGGTTTTAAGGAAACGAAACAAGGGTCTGAGGGAAATGATATGCCAACGCTTCGGGATACTCATCCTCCCCTTTAAAATATGGAAAAAATGTTCTTTTAAATTACCAATAAAGGGCCACCAACAGACTGTTCCCCACTACAGTTATTTTGTGTATAAATTAGCCTTAAAACTTCATATTACTAATATAACATTCATTTTGATATTTCCTGGAGAGATATCAAAATATGAAATATCACAGGGCAAAATGACTTTGACCTGAATTAGAACTAGATTTTTTTATTTTTTGTCACAAATTCTGCTCATCATCCTTTACCTCAGAGTTTCTTTTCTTTCTTACACAAAATCACACGTCAATGGTAGTTCCCAGAGGGACCTGCGGGGTGAGACACCATTAGCTTTCAAGGCTGTAGCAGGTTCATCATTCGAGGCTCAGAAGGCGTAGTAGGTGGAGACGGCTCCCGAATGACAGGTTCCCCACCAATTAGAGGATTCGTGGATTTTATGACAGCTCTAGCATCCATTGGAGATAGAAGCACTGAGTAGACTTGAAGCCAGTATTAAATGAGGGGAAAAAACAGGGCTGCAGTCACACACGACAGGGAGAATTTCCATCATTACGGGGATAGCTGACAAATGAGGTTTGTTACAAAAAGATAAAGCCACTTTACTGCAGAAACCAGTACGGAGCGGGGAAAATGCTGACCTGATGACACTGGCAGAATGCAGCACGCTGCAAAGGAGTATAACATCCTCAGAATTAATGTTTTGTTGAGTGTGTTGATGGCCTTGTACTTTGTTGTCTACCGAGACTGATGTAGTCATTGGCCGCTAATGAAGTTCCTCCATCATCATCGTTACGCTGGAGGGAAATCCAGGGACTTTCAGGGACACCCACTGATAGATTCTTGTCCTGGTTCATAGATGCACAGTGTCGAACTGAAGAAAGAAGTCTTCCCTCACTAGTCTAGTGGCAAAAGCAGTAATTAGACTTACTTGCTTTGTACAGTTGACATTTTTTTTTGTCCATGAGCTTGTCATGCGGTTAGGCTCCAACCAGAACCAGTAGGAAGATTCTCCTCATATTTAGGTCTGTTTATTATGGCCATTCTATCAACAAACATTGCACCCCAAGAAATCGACTGATGCTTTTTGTGATAAGTGTATGTCATCATGAGTCAGCATCCACTAGACAATAATGAATCTATCCTTCATTTTCCATAACTGCTTGTCCAGTAAATAGTTGTACTGTAAGCCATACAACTAAATGATATAATTATATAACTAATTGTATAATCTGCTAATGTCCTGTTCATTTGATATAATTAAGATAACAGGAAGCATAGCCGTGACCTGAGATCTACTCTCCCTCATTATCCTATTAGTTAGGAAAGAGCTGCAGTGTGCATTCCTTCCTCCAGGGGACCCCCTTTTTACTGTCACTGAAAAGTTTTGGAGCCCGGTGAAGCTGTGATTCTTGCACTTTCCTAATGTTCAACACCAAGCCTTCTCTAATTCAGAAGACCAGTCTGCATTGCAGGCTACGTGTTGTGCCTCAACACGGTGTGATAAATAATTTCACACTTCATGTCCCGATAGCGGTAACCTCTCCAGCTTCCAGTACGGCAGTCACTCTTGGCTTTCCATCATCCCATCTAAACTCTGTGATTTGCTTTCTTCCCCTATTCCCAGGTCCAGCTTCTGAAATGGTGAAAACAGCACAAATCAGAAAAACCTCTTAAGAAAATCCCACATCTGTATATTTTAATTGTTTTCATCAAATAATTTGTTGGGGCACATTACCTGTAGAGAAATCTAAATGCTTTATCTACCTTTTTATCAGTGTATTTAATTTCAGTCTATGCTAGATACACATGACTGTAGATGTAATACATTGTTATGAATCCATTGCTTGTTTTCTAAGGCGATTTTTTTTTTCTTCCAGGTAATGACATGTCTCTTGGATTGTTGTGGTAAAAACTAGCACTAGGAACAGGAAGGATAAAAGATATTTTGGGTTTGGCATTAATTCAATGCATGTTTAAAGTCACCCTTAACAGAGTTTCCTGAGCTGACTCTCTGGAATATAGCAGTCCCAAAAGTAAGTAAGTACTAATAGAAGACATGGCTGTATTCATTTTATTTATCAGCGGCCTGGGAGACACTCTGGCTGTGCAGAGACCAGTTTTAAAGCTTTACGGGTCTTTCTGATACTGGACAATGCCATTCGGCCTAAATGAAGGTTCCGGTGACTTTTTTAGGATATGATATCCAATAAGCTAACTGTACTTTTGATGAATGACCATGCTTTTCAAGTTGAATTAACCAAATTTATACCCATCAGTGATGGTATTATAGAGAATATGCAAGCATAATTTTAGCAGATTAAAGCTGTAAAGTACCTGAGTTATCGCCTCCTGAAAGAATTTGAGCATACTTCGCGCATTTCACTTCATAGCGAGCTCTTCAAATCCAGTCCTCTTCTGACAGTGAAAAAGTAAGAAATATATACATGTTGCATATTGTATTATATGGTTCCTGCAGGTCCTCCATCGTACACAAGGCAAGCTCAGTCTGTCTTGTATGTTACCTTTAAAATTCTTTTTCTCACTCTCGCTTCGTGCTCGATTAATTAAATATCAAACACCTTTAAGACACACAATACAAGCTGAAGAACATTTTTAAAGCTGGTTAAAGATGGATAACTTTATCGTGTAATAGAGTTCAGCAGGTAGGCAGAGGTGGACATTTAAGGTCCCGAAACTAGAAATCCAAACTAAGATTTTGTTTCAACCAACTTGTTGAGTGTAAAGAGTCACAGTCAGAGATTACTCAACCGGTTGGTTGAAACAAAAAAATCTTGGTCTGGATTTTTACCTTCTGGACCTAAAATGTCCACCTCGGATGGTATGTGCCTACTACTGTACTTTGCCTTTGATTAGTGCTTCTAGGCACCACGACCCCTCAGCCATCTTTGAGTCTCCTTTGTATACTGCACCTTCCCTGATTACAGAGCTTCCCCTATACCAAGAACACCATGTTCTTCCATGTTAGTTTTTGTATTTGTTTGTTTTTCTTGGTGGTTGTTTTGCTGCATTTATTTTTTATATATATATTTCAGGACAACAAAATCTTATCTTATACAACCAGGAATGTTCTACTTAAAACACACGGAGTGGTCTACAGGGTGTGTGCGTATCAGATCACAATTAAAGGCACAGTCACTTAAAGGACGATATAGTTCTGCCTGGCTGGAGAATTGTTAAAGAATTGTTGATTAATATTTTATTACTTTTTATTGAGCCATAAAACTGGAGTGGAACACAGGGAACAAAAAAGAATCATTAGTAAAAAGTAAGTAAGTTTTGTGCTGCGTAGCTTCATCGCAATAACTATGAGATTATGTGCATAGGAAGAAAATAAGATGCTAAATTTTATTCTGATCAGAATATTTTCCTATTCTTCAGTCGTTCTTTATATTGATGGTATTTGTTTGTGTGGTAATTGCGTCATACATCATTTTCTTGTCTGTCCTTCGTAACACATATAATAAAATAATAATTCAACGTTGCTGTGACATTCCGCCTAGACCTACTTAATGTTTCATGCGCGTTATAAAACATGGGTGATTACGCAGCCACTTACCCACCGTATAATGAAGCGGATGCATACTTACTATGTAGCTACCAAGAAACATATCCATTTATTAAGACCATGAAATGTATAGCTGAATTAATTTTGTAATTATCCTCAATTATCCTCTTTCGTTTGGCATAAATGGTACAACTAATTAAGGAGTGCAATCCTGCTCTTTATGTTACACATTTCGCCTTTTTGGTTTGCCACACGCACGCTCACAAACAGCACAATATATAACCGAGGGTAACCATCCTCTCGCACAGAAAGCAATCGGATCCCGTTGTGGCTAGCGATGCAATCAGATTATATGAGAAGGGAAGGAGAACAAAAGAATGGGGAGTGACAAAGCTAGCATGATGGAATGGGCGGCCGCCGACCACCAATGCCCGTGAACAAGGGACAGCGATCAAAGTGCTATCAATTCTCGTAAGCTATTTGTTAGGCAGGAAAGGTGCCAGTGGAGCTTACCCTGCAGTCGCCGACTTGGAGGCGGTTACGCAACAATGCGCACCCCTCTGTGCGCCCGACGCCTTCGCCTATAGGGCCTCTGGTGAGCCGAGTCAATTGCATCCTGGTTGTAGGAACGACAAATCCAGTTAAGGTAATTCACTTGGCTTGAGACTAGAATGAGGCAAAGCGGTTTTTATGAAAATATGACTCCCTCGCCATTAGAGATGCAGAAAAGGAGGGGCCGCCTTCCAGGGGAATTATGTAGCAGCGTCTATTATTGATCAAACAGCTCAGAGCTGTTGAGAGCCTTCATTTGAGGGGAATATTCGCCATGCCTTCAATGTCGCATCTTTTCTCATACAGGATCAAGTGTATGCTCCATTTTCCCTTATACAGGACTGCTTGATTTAGTCCTTATAACTTCTCACCCATGCCTAAATTTTACAACTGCAACCCCCCACCCCCCCGCACCCCAGTCATCACTGGGTCCCTGCAGAATAAGCAATGTCCCCACGATGACGCCACAGTGGGGGGGGAAACACATACACCAAGGCCCATTAGTTCTCTGTAATAGAGAACCACCACTATCACTGGCAGGCGGGGGGGGGGGGGGGGGGGGGGGGGGGGGGGGGGGGGGGGGGGGGGGGGGGGGGGGGGGGGGGGGGGGGGG
>JAODLD010000052.1:13678697-13700848 GCA_026781065.1 Mormyrops boulengeri | reverse complement strand
GGAAACGCGCGCTAAGCTCCCCCAGCGGGCAGCCCACGGTACCGCTTTTCCAATTTTACTCCATCCCCTGCGCTTGTTGCCGGCCTGCCAAATCTTTTTTTTTTCTCCCCCCCCCCCCCCCCCCCCCAGTTTGATCTTGTCCTTGGAAGTTTTGATATATAGTATTGAAGTGTTGAAAACAAAGACTGTGTTCTGCCCCCCATCGATTGACTATAGTCCTTATACCCACGATCTCTGAACGCAACGAGAGCTATTGCAAATCTCGGTCAAACATCTTACAAATGTTACATAAACAAGGGCCCCGGTATTCTGTATATCGATGCCATGGAACGCAGAGCCGCACCATCTTCTGCATGGCTTAAAAATTCCTTAAGAGCCGTATATGCCTGCAAAAAGCATGCCGTGTTTCTGTACAGGCGGAGGGCTGGCAACCAGCAGACCCCTTTATCAGATCTTGGTGGGGCAGGTGGAATCAATATCTTCTCTGAGTATTCCTGCAGGCACCACCGAACCCAGGCGCTTTTTTTTCCCTGATCCTCATTCCTATTGATCTCCATTACCACCCCACGGCTGAGGACGGCCAAGCGCGGATCGGGATGAGGTGCCGCTCTTTAGGATCCCGTGACCGCATCCACAATCCGGGTTTTCCATGTGACTTTTCTGGAAGCCTGGGACATGCTATTAGAGGAGATTAATTCACTCAAGAGTCTCTACAACAGATTAATAAACATTGTGGAATTTTCTTTATTTATTTTACTGCTTTACTAAAAGGACCAGTGCTATTACCTGCATGAATTGTAAGGGACATTCATACTTTACAACTCTGATTCCGGCCAGGTGTAATATAGATTGCATGGTGTTTTTACATAGTATACTTCAAGGCAGAAGTAAAAAACAGCGATGGGGAAAATGAGCCTTTGAAAGCTATGTTGGCCAGGTTATATAATGGCAAGCGTTTGTTTTTGGACAGCCAGCGCTTCCTTTAAAACTGTATTCAATATTTTTGTGGTGCAGACTTCAGAAGGGTCAGCAAGGGAAGCCTTTCTCACACAGTACAGCTGCTGGATCCCTAGCCATGCAGTCGTCTGGCCCAGTAGATGCAAGCTTTCAGATTATTATTAATAATTAAAATGATTAGATCCTGGTCCATTTTGTTTCATGGCTGAATAACCGCATACAATATAGTACAATAATGACTTGGCTGTTCCATGAGTCGCTTTACCTTTACAAACTTTGCCTCTGTTTCTAAGAGCAAACACAGCATGGTATGTGCGTCGGACCCCCAGAGACTCTCCGGCTGATCTAAGGGGGCCGCTCTGATCATATCCAAGTAACCCCTATCGAACTCTCCATGGGATCTTCTTTATTATGCTGAGACACAGTGATCTATCTAGGTCAGTGGTTCCCACTCCGGTCCCTTGGAACCCAAAGACAGTCCACATTTTTGTCCCTACCGGGAGCTCAGTGGGAGCAAAAACATGGATTGACTGTTGGTCTCCGAGGACCGGATTGGGAAACACTGATCGAGGATTTAAATCTCACCATCTAGCAAGCATTTCGCATGACTAAGAGTGAAAGGGTGGGGCAAGGTATTAAGTGCTCAGGTGAAGGATTAGCTCTGAGGCACGGGCAGGGAGTGTGCATGTCTCTCAGGCACGATCTCGGCGGTAAGCAAACACGGAGTCCAGTGATCAGGGACGCAATAAATAGAATCACTTCTGATGGAAGCCAGGCAGACGAAAATGGATAATGTTTGCCTTTGAAGGAAGGAGTTAATCTAAGGTAAAAACCCACCAAATTATGAAGTACAGGAAGAAAGTGATATGAAACTAGTCCTTTTAGCATTAAGTGTTAATGATCCAGTCAGGGAGCTGGGGGCGGATAATGGTTTGGTGGGTCAGGGCACTTTGATCAGAAGGTTGCTGGTTCAAATCTCCTGAGGAGAATAGTTCAGGTCCAGAAAGTACAAATCCAGACCGAGATTGTGTTTCGACCAATCAGTTGAGTATAAAAAGTCACAGTCACAGAGAACTCAACTGGTTGGTTGAAACAAAATCTTGGTCTGGATCTTTCATTTCTGGACCTGAACTACCCAGCTCTGCATATTCCAGAGTGGGAAGAGTTGGGCCTTTGAGTAAGGCCCTTAACCCCCAGTTGCTCTAGGGACAGCCTTACCCTGCTTTGAAATGTACATTTCCATACTTAGCAGATGCTTCTGTCCAACGCAACATACAATGAGGCAAATAGCACATTACAAACATTCATGCTGTCAAGGAGTCGACCAGGCATGAGAGCAGCCAGGCTGAGCTTCCGATGCGCTACACCGGTGAAAGTGTAAGCAGTTTTGGAACAGGAACTACAGAACACCTACACAAATATGCATATAACCATTAACAAATTATACTATTCAAGGTCCAGTAAGTGCAACAAAATAGCATTCAAAGAACATAAAGAGGCATCTGGTTAGCAGAGGATGTCGGTTTGGATGAACAGAATTTGCTGAATAGATCGATTGTAGATTGGAATTGTTGTTGCATCACTGGGACACTGGGAAAGAAAAAATATCCAACATTATAGATCGACAAAGAATCAAACGATAAGTTATACAAGCTACAGGAAAATGGTAGTTAACAATGTACCTAGAGCACCAAGAACTGATCAAACACAGATCAAGAGTATAAACTAAAGGATATTACTGAGGAATTAATAAGTGCGGATCTAGCTAGGAATATTATCAGCTGTCATGTTTCACATAAGCTGTTCGGTGCGGTACAGTGGTCTATTACTATAGGGCAATTACAGGATCGCAATCCAGGAGCAGGAATCCGAGGTGGAAGGGCACTGTGGACGTACCTGTAGGTCAAGACATTCAGCTGTCTACATGTCAAGAAGGGAAAAATAAACAATGCAGATCCCCAATTCAATTAGTCGGGAGATCCTGGTCCTCCTCATCTGGAAATAAAATGAGAGTCACAGCCAGCGTTCTGCTTTAGCAGGCCTGTGGAGCATTATCGCCCTCTAGTGCTGTCATGCTGTCATTCCACCCGTTGCTGTATCTTGCCACTGCTCTCCATCTCTCTCTCTCTCTCTCTCTCTCTCTCTCTCTCTTTCCCCTGGCAGAGTCGCCCATTATAATGACACAGCGGCAGATATATTCAAGAATGACATGCCCTTCAGAGCCATGATGGCAGGGACACTCGTGTGGAGGCTGGGCGTCCAGAGGGGATGGGAGAGGCGAAGCGCCGGCTGATAATGGGCAACACTATATCACTTTTGTGATCAGTTTTTGAAAGGGGAAAATTAGGGTTTGCCTGGACTAGAAACTGATTCAGACCCTGAGGAGCTTGAGCAGGGGGGAGGCGAGGGAAGTTTAGCAAGAGCCTATAGCTGTGGCGATGGGGGGGGATCTAGGCTCACTTAACGTCAAGTGAGCATTCAACACAAATCTGAAACCTGTGCCTTCAAAATCACAATCTCTATTACCACATGTCCAAGGCCGGTGGAAACTGCTGCTGAAGACGCAGTGACTACAGACAGCTAATAAATATAAGATACACAACAGAGAGGAGAAAATGCCAGGAATGTGATAAATACAGTCATTCGTCCATTTTCTGGAACTAATTACCCATTTAGGGTGATGGGGGTCCGGAGCCTATGAGCGCAAGGCAGGGAACACCCCAGGATGGAGAGCCAACCCATCAGAGGGGAATCCTGAAGGACACCCCATGATGTCACAGGGAGAACATGCAAACTCCACGCACGTAGAACGATGCCAGAGGTTTGAACCCTGGTCCCAGAGGTGGAGGCAATAGTGCTAACCACTGCACCACCATGGCTCCACTGCACCACTATGGCTCCACTGCACCCGGAGAAATACAGTAGTTTGCAAGTGCAGGAGGTTGACACAGGTGTTTAATACAGATGACATACATCCATAAATGACCCCCCTCCCGCCCAATTTTAATGCGCCTGTTATCCTAGCATCCCAGCACTTCAGCGATCTGCAGTAATCAGGACAGGGTGTTAATGCTGAAGGTCAGCCTTCAACGACACACCTCCATCCTAACGCCTCTCAGCTGACCTTACCCCAGAGGACGGCCACACCGGCAACTACAGCAGAGCCCCCCAGGGCAGAACTTGGGGGGAGGATAGGGAGATGGCGTGTTTGTGCACACTCAGAGGGGTAGCTGAAGGACAACAAAGTCACCTGGAGAGCCTTCTTGCTGGCTCTCCATGTCACTGAGGTCTATTGTTACTAAAGCTGTTCTTTCACTCAACATTTTCTTTTTTGTTTACTATTCTTTCCGCAGGTATAACACAAGTTGGCAATACCGGTGTGTGGACCAGACACCCAGGCGCCTTTCAGCAGTCAGTAAACAGTGGTACAATCCCATGGACAGGTCTGACAGGAGAGCAAGTTAGAATCAGCGGTGTGAAGCTCATCACTCCATCTTCCTAGGTCCCCCTGGTCCAGCTGTCTCTGCACGCTGTTCACCACACGGTGATTTCTGCCCCCCCCCCCCAAATCCCGCAACCTACACCCTCATGTCTCTCATCCATAACTCTCTCTCCCTCCCCCGCTCTATCTCTTTTTCTTCTCTGCGTCAGCCAATCAAAGAGAGGCCCAGAGGAACAGAGCTTTCCAAATAAACAGGAAAATGGCATCCGTAAGAGGAAGGCGAACGAATATTTTATCAAATGTCACCCATTTCTATTAAAGCCTTCTTGCATACTGAGCAGCTGGAGACAGTTGGAGTTTCTTCTGCTTCTATCAGTCTGCCCTGTGAATCCTGACCGCAACCTGTAGCTTGCCAGAATGCGACTCCAAGCATTTTAAATGTTGCCCAGTCAGTGGAACAGAATAAAATGCGTGTTACAATAACTACCGCAATTAGTGTCACAAAAAAGGATAATTAGTTCTGTGACTTCCTGCTCCCCCTATATCCACACGGTTCTTTTTTTATCATTATGTTTTGAAAAATAAAGTTTTGTTCCCCTTCTGATTACATTTTCATTGATCGTTCAAGGATAGGGAAAGAATTATGCAATATTTATATTATAAAACTTCTGTTTTAACTTCTAATCCCCATTTTCCATAATCCATAGTAAACACTGATGAAGTGCTTGCTGGAAAAGTGGGAAATGTGTGTAAAAAGCAGAGTGTATGGATGATGTGACTGGATCACTAACACTCAAGGCTAAGAGGACTAGTTTCATATCATATGACATGAAAGGAATCACCCATGCATCTGTGATGGCTTATTCCGGTCATGGATACAGGTGCCTGTCCCAGGTGGTAAGGAGCAGCCCAAATGAGGTGACTGCCCGTCGCAGGAATTTAGAGACGACAATTAGCCAGACCGCAGATCATTGGATTTCAGGAGGAGACTCACACGACACAGGAAGAACTCGCACACAGGAGGGGCGTGGGAGGCGGGACGACGTGGGAGGAACTCGCAAACAGGAGGAGCCCGGGAGGTGGGACGACACGAGAGGAACTCGCACACAGGAGGAGCGCGGGGGGCGGGACGACATGGGAGGAACTCGCAAACAGGAGGAGCGCGGGGGGCGGGACGACACGGGAGGAACTCGCAAACAGGAGGAGCGCGGGAGGTGGGACAAGGATTCAAAATCTCAATCCTGAAGGTGGGAGGCAAACAAAAATATTTCTGTTTCGTTGCATGCAAACAGGTGCAGCTTGTGTGATGATGTAGTGGTTAGCATTGTTAACTATGGGATTGGGCTTCAAGTCCAGCTCCTTGTCTGTGGAGCTTGCATGTTCTCCCTGGGTCTCCCCCGCCCCATTTGATTTTATCAGATTGCCTATAGGTGTGAATGGTATGAGTGTGCCCATCCTGCATCATTCCCTGTGAACGGGCCCCAAGCAAAGTCACCATGTTTTTGAAAAGATTCATGAAGTCATTCTTCCTTCCCTCTCTCCTCATATCAGCTGTACACTAAACCACCAGCCTGTGCCATTATACACTCCTTCCTTGATACATGAATCTACAATCTGACCCGCATCTGTGCAGACTGGATTATTTGCTTCACCTGCCAACAAAGAGATCTTCCCAGCGTCTCTTGGGATGCGGTGTGATTGGTCCAGCGCCGCCGCCCCCCCGCCCCCCCCGCATTAATGGCCCACGTGGCTGATAGCAGACTCCCCCAAAATCCCAAAAACCACAGTCCGTGCACAGGAAGCTGTCGATTCATATTCCATTCAGGACAAAGTCCCACACGGCACTGCTTCATGGAAGATGCAGCAATTATAATCAGGTTTTACTAACATGTTGAGCAAGATAAAACACACCCTGGCTTAGTAAGGAAGAAAAAGACAATGTAAGGAAACCATAATGCCGGCAGAGAGATGGGAACTGACTAGCAGAAGCAGAATGTAAACATTAATCTCCATGTCTTGTGACATGACAGTGTGTGGCAGGGCGATCTCCTCGATGTCCCTTTTGTCATTTGTATTGCAAAAGGTTGGGTTTCTGTTTTAGTCACACGAAAAAGGGGGAGAGGAGATGCTTAATCTATGAAGCGCAATAAATCAGAAACCCGTCTGGGCACCAAGAACATTGTGTGCTCGTAAAAGTCCAGCTACTCGGCTAAACAGTCGAATGGTATAATTCTCCCGCCTAACAATCAGTAAACAATGAGTAGCTTTGTCATGGCTTCCGGTGAATAGGCCCTGAGTAGCAAGGTCTGATTGAAATAGAGTTGGGGCAACATGACTAAAAGAGTTCTGCAGCTGAACATTAATCATAAATTAATTCATATAAATCCAGTACTGATATTCTGGGTTGAATAATATAAACATAAAGTAAGAGCATCATCTTGAATGAGAAGATGAGCATCACTTAAATCTATGTTCACACCAGAAACGAAACCAAAGGCCACGAAAAATGGACGAAATAGTCGTACTGTAGATATATGCTTCTTCCGTGTGGGTGTGTCGCATTTCTTTGTGAGTCGTCGTGACTGTGCGTGTTTGCATGCTATTTGTAAGCTTCTATCCATTTGTTTCTCCAAGTAACCACGCACATGCCCCGCCCATTACCTCATACCTTTCTGCTTGTTTTGTATCTATTTCAGGTGCCTCCCCTTTGAAGAGATGAGACACAAGTCCCGTCCGGTTACACCTCTCTGGCGTACAGAGCGTGACAGTCTATCGCTGTGTCTCCGCACTGGACTCTGCGCCGAAGTTCGCTGGCGAGCTCACCCTCAAGCACCAAGGCAGGTAAGATAGCTTTGTGATTTGGCTTATAGCGCACTTTATGTGTAGCTAAGCAACAGCTGTGTCTGGACAGAGCACATATACTGCCTTTGATGTATGCTTCTAGCTTCAGGATGCCTCAATACTTATGGAACCCAAAATATGAGACCAGTAGGTTTTAACAAAGGTCTTGGTTTGGTTTCAACATTGATAGAGACCAAATCAGCCTTGGACCCTCTGTCTTCCTAAACACACATGGTACTCCCACAATATCAGTAAGGACGTGTCCCCACTTTCCATACCCAAATCTACACCCTTGGGTTTTTAGGCTTGTCAAGTATTAGTTGTCTTTTTGTCATTTGGATACTTTTGGCAAGCAGTATTGACTCTACTGACAGCTCATCACTTTTTCGGAAGTCAGAGGTGCGTTAAAATGCTTGGAGGCCCCTGGGCTATTTAATTTGTCAGACCTCCCCCCCCCCCACCCCCAAATATCCCTTGACAATGTAGCTGGTGACCGGGGGAGGGAACTGGGATGGGGATTTAGCCCAGATAAGCCCATGCTTTAGAGACAAGACGACTTTGTTTATTTAGCACATTTTCACATAACAAAAGATCAAGTTATAGCAATTGTTAAATGGAAAGTTAAAGACTACAAGTAAAAGACAACAAAAATAAGAGTAAAAGAAAAGGCGTCCATACTGATCAGTATAGATAATAAGAAAAGGCACTGTGGAAAATAAATGTTTTAAGCCTAATTTTAAAGGTGACATTTGGTGCGTTTCTGATCTCCTCAGGGAGTTGCTTCCAGGTATAAGCGGCTGAATAGCTGAATGCCCTTTGCTCTTGCTTACTTTTCACTATTGACACTATTAGTAGACCAGATCCTAATGATCTTAGTGGTACCGCTGTCAGAAATTTAAATCAAAGAGGTTTATAGGTGGGAAGTTTCAAGTCTCTCATCTATAGAAGACGTACCAGAATAAAACCTGGGAAATACAGAGGAGAGGTTAGGCATGTACCTAACGAGGCTGTAATATGATTGGCCTTTAAGTATAAAAATATCAGATGTACATTGATACTCTGCACATCATGCAGAGTATCATAGTCAGACAGGTTTTCATCAACCTTTTAACGTAGGAAGTTGAAAATCTCTGAAAGATTAATGGCTCTAGGGGACAAACGTGTCCTTTGAAAAGTCTGAACAGGTGTTTGCAAAAGTGCGAAAGAAGAGGAACAGATTGGAGGGTGACCTGGAACCCTGTTTTCCTATCACGTTCTTGATCTCCTCAAAGCTCATATAACCACCTCACTGGTCAGCTTTCTGATAGATCTCGGATCATCGTGCGACTGATTTCTTCAGTGATTTTTTTTATAATGATAAATTAGTGCCAACAGATGTAGCTATAGGTGTGAGTATGCCCTGAGATGGGTTGGCGCCAGTGTGCGAAATACGGGGGGGTCTGACACCCCCGATAAAGCCATGAGACCCCCCGAAAGCCTCAAAACCTAAATTTGAATGGGGTCTCAAGATCGGTATTGTGCAACAATAGGGAGATGGGGACCCCCCCCCCGAATATTGACGGGTATTTTGCACACTGGTTGGCGCCCCATCCTAGGTTGTTCCCTGCCTTGCGCCTGTAGCCTCCAGGATAGGCTCTGGACCCCTGCGACCCTGAAGAGGACAAGCGGTTTCAGAAAATGGATGGTGGATGAATGGATGTAGTTATAATCTCTACTGATGCCTCTGAATAGATCAGAATGTAAAAAAAAGGAAATGAAGTAAAGAAGTAATTTAATGTAAATTTTACACTTTGTAGATGTATTGATTCCAAATAATCCTGAAAATTTTACTCTTTATTTTTACTGATGTTTTATATAGATCATTAGAAGTGAGATGTATGTAATAATTAATCATTCACAAAAGGTGTTCAGGTGCAGTAGTCTTGTTTGCAACAATGCTTGGCATGTGAACTATTTTCTGCTGGTTGAAAGGTCTGGGGACAGTTACATTCTTTTCCCTGGTTCAGGATCAGCTAATCGCTCCACCACACCCCAGCCGCTGAGATGAACTGGACTTCCTTGTGGGCCCTCATCAACGGGGTGAACCAGCACTCCACGGTGCTGGGCCGGGTCTGGTTCTCCCTGGTCTTCATCTTCCGGCTGCTGATCTTCGTGGTAGTGGCTCAGCAGGTGTGGAAAGACGAGGCCAGTCAGTTCATCTGCAACACAGCTCAGCCGGGCTGCCATAACGTTTGCTACGACAGCCTGTTCCCGGTTTCGCCTGCGCGACTCTGGGCCCTGCAGCTCATCGCCATCATCTGCCCCTCACTCATGGTCTCCGCGCACATCAAGTACCGCCAGGAGAAGGACAAGAGGTTCTCAGCGGCCAACAGGGGGGTTCACCTGTATGCCAACCCCACCAAGAAACGCAGAGGCCTCTGGTGTACCTATCTGTTCAGCCTTTTCCTGAAGGCCGGCTTCGACATCGGCTTCCTGTACGTCTTCTACCACATTTACCACTACAACATGCCGCAACTCTACGCATGTACCCTGGAGCCTTGCCCCAACACTGTAGACTGCTTCATCTCGAGGCCCACTGAGAAGAAGGTGTTCATCATCTTCATGGCCGTCTCCTCGGTCGTCTGCATCCTGCTGTGTCTCTGCGAGATTTGCTACCTACTGTGCCGCTGCTGTTGGAACTGGGAGCGCATCCTCAGCCGGAGGCCAGAATGGCATGACCCCACTGTCACCACAGAGACCCAGGCCATTCAGCAGCAAGCCTCCGGCAAGCTGATCATCCAGCACAATGACATCGTCACGGTGCATGATTCCAGCACCAGCAAAAAGCTGTAGGTATGGAGACTGACGCAAACTGCCCGTTCCTCCATCAGTTACACACGGGGCTTAACCGGCCAGGCCAGCGAGGAATGCTTCCCAGGGAGCAAAGGACACCCACCAAGGTGGATGGGGTACCGGGACACTCATGAATGCAAACACACACACAATATTGGCAGCTAAGTCTCACCAATAATGTTAAATGTCTTTGGTTTGTGGGAGGAGCTTCACAGGAAAGCTTACTAGACTTCAAAGCCATGTGCCCAGCAATAAAGCCATTCGCTGTGCCCCGGCAATGTGGAATCTGAATTACGGGGGCTTGTAATGTCCATGGGAATGTTAAATAACACTGGAATGCATCTTAGGGGAAACATTCAACCATGACATTGGCATTCTTTGTAGTCATTGTATGCGGCTGGCAAATGGAATTTCTAAATGGCTACAAGAGCAAAAATAGCTGTTTTATTGACAGTTATTACACAATAGGAGACATGATTTGACAGTCATTCCTTTGACACTCCCATTTCTGAGCACCATCTGGATATGTTTATGACAAACTTCAATTACTTTGTATATATGTTTTGTATAATATATTTAATTAAAATATTGAATAATAGAATAAAACAGGAATGAAAGCACATTCTTAACATCAGAATGATTTGATTCCTGAAATACTTTAAGGGAAATACGACCTCTGCAACTATGAAAAATCAGTAAGACCTTCCGTAGTAGCTAATCTTGTCTACCTTCACTCAAAGACCATAAACATTGATTTTAAAAGCGTGATGTCATCAGCACCTGAAAACCATCCGATACATATTTATTGCTTTGTAAAGAAAAAATGAACAACTGTTATATCTGTTTGTCTAGTTTCTTGTGTGAATACATGAGTGTTTGCAATGAGTTCAGCTGAGGTCTATCATAAACTAGGGGTGCACTCAGAAGCTATGTTCCTGAAACTTCCTTGTGCTTCCTTGTGTGAAGCAGCACTTCTCTTCAGTGAAAAATCAGTTCGATGGCTGCGAATTTCGCAGCACTGCGCCCGCGCCTTCCCCTGGGGCTCTCAAATGCGCAGAGCTGTCAGGTAGCCTAGTGAGGGCACGGCGCCCAAATCTTGACGGCTTTACTTCAGCGCTGAAGCTGACAGCTTGACTGGGGAAACGTGAGTCAGAGGCTGTTAGGGGGAAGCCTTCTGTAAAACATATAAGATGTGAATTTATGGAGGCAGCACACGAGGCCCTCAGTCCCTTCCTCCAAAGAAACGTCACCCGCCCTCTTGAGAAGATGACGGAAGGAGACAGGCCTGAGCCCTTGGTGCATATCTGAGTGTGGCAGGGATGATGGAGACAGGACCAGTAAGACGAGTACAGTGATGGTATGCATGTCTTTTTAAGTGAGGCTCTCTCCCTGTACTCACCACAGCACAGGGTGTGTCCAAAATCGCATACTTGTTTGCTATGTAGTAGGCAAAATATACTATGCAAAGTGAGCAGTATGTCTGAATACTCAGTATGGATGAGACAATAGGTGAATGGTACCCAGATGACATACTACATTTTGCCACATCCTCAGTATGGATGGGACAGTAGACGGACGGTACCCAGATGACTTACTACATTCTGCTGAATCCTGAGTATGGATGAGACAGTAGGCGGACGGTTCCCGGACAGCATATTAAACTCTGCCAGATACTCAGTATGGATGAGACAATAGGTGAATGGTACCCAGATGACTTACTTCATACAGCGCAAATCCAAAGTGTGCAACCAGTGGGCGCTATGTCATCCCACAAGGCCACGGGAACTGCACCCACATACGAAGAACATTGCTAGCTGAATATGGCGGAGTAAATGCCATCTCTGAATAGATTTCAATAGATAACAATAGCCAGTTACATAAGTCGAGGACCGAAAGCTTCATCATTAGTAGACATGGGTCAAACAATATGTAATACCATTGTATGTCCTAATGCATGCATGCTGTTCTCATGCAAACATACAATACTACAGGCACTAGGCTTCTAACACAATTCAAAGCTTACTCTGTTAGCCTGTGATTTCGAATGCACCCGCAGAGTGGTTCTTAAACAGGGTAGTTATCACACCTGGGGGACAATATCCGTCTGGGCTCTGGCCAAACAGATGGCAGCCCTCCCTCCTGACGGTGCTGGTCAGGTCGCCTGCCAGAACCTGACAGGTACATGCCGCCTGTCCAAAAAAGCATAGCGATGCCAGCATTTATCCCAGTGGTTCTTACAGCTGTTGCCTAGCCTTAAAAGCCATGGGCTAGTAGATAAGTGGATAACATTGTGAATAATCGTCAATTCCCTTATGGCTTAGACAGTACATGGAGCTCAGTCACTCGGTGAGTCAGTGTGGAGTAGCAGCAGCCTGTATATTTACTGACCAAAACATTGTGTATGAGAAATGACATCAAATTGAATGTAAATATATATCGCAAGTAGTGAGCAGCTGTGAAAACTAAGAGGTTGACAATGCAAACAAAAACAGACGGCACCCTTCGGTCAAATGCAGCGCTGAAACCCGTCCAATAAGTCCCAGGTAAATATCGCATAATCTGTGGTGCCGGATGAGCTCTCCTGTCACGTCGACCAGACGATCGAGTTCTTTAACCGAGGGCTGAGAACTCATGCGAGATGCCCTTCAGCTGCAGGTAAAGGCCGTGTCGAATTGCATCTCCCAGCTGCACCTATCTCTGCGACATTCCTGCTAAAGGAATGTGGTCTGACTGTACCTGAATCGGATCAGTGGGGCTATGAGAGAAAAATAAATAAATAAATAAAAGTTAAAATGAAAAATAATAATTTTCAGAGAAAGTGAATCTACTGGTTCTTCGAGTTGAAAGCGTGCTTGAATGGCTTTTATTTTGAAAACCCCTGTAATTCAACCACGGTTCAGTTGACTTAACAACCTACAAGTAGCATCATTTATTTAGTATACAATACCTGAGTTCCTTCAGCTTACTTCTGCTTCATTAAGTTACAAACTTGTTTCTTCCTCAATGCTGTAATTCCATAAATTAATTTCCTTAAAACCCTAAAACAAAAGACAAAGACGTACCAGTGCTAGATAAATCAATCTGGGTCTAGTGAAGGACACTTTATTCCTGAATCTCTATTGTTCCACATAGAAGCACTATACAACTTTAAAAGTGATAACAAAAAATGTTCAAGATCGCATTTGTTTCAGCCTGTGTGTGTTTTTCGGAATCCGTTTTTAAAAATAAATAATTAATAATAACTCATCATGACATTTTCCGTTTATAAATTGGATCCATTGTAGCATTCTTAACCAAAACAATGCTTAATGGCGATTAACTGTATTTACTTTGATAACTCTTAATTTGTGAATATTCGTTTATTCGATGTTTTTTTTTCCAGCGACAGTGCAAAAGGGCGTACTTTCGAACTAATAAGAATAATAAAACAGAAAAAAATAAAACAATAAATAACGCTATTAAATAATAGAATAAAAAATAATGTTAAATTATCAGAAAAACAACAGACTACTGCTATAAGAGGTAACCTACTTGAGAGCGAAGTGTATACAGTCAACAGCCCGCAACGCGTGCTGATAACCTTTTTGTCCAATTCGCTACTCCGTAAGTTTCGTTTCATCAAACTGACAACGCGTTCAGCCATTGGCGAGTTTTTCATGGCCATCGCGTAACAGGGACTAAGCCAATCAGTGTGCTTGGGGGCGGGCTTTCTGAAGGCGGAAGTGCGGTTTGTCTTGCTGTAACCGTAAAGGTGAGTGAGTTTTTGAGCCGCTGGAGAGTGGCCGGCATACATGATTCTGTCTTGGTATATGTGACCTATGGTCAACGCCGTAACATTGATTCTGTTTCGTAACGCTTGCGAAGCGTGTTAAAGAACAATTAAACACCCCAAGGTATAAAACACGTGCACTTCGAGTGACGGTCACATACCTATTGATTCCCATTAGTTTAGTTGTCATGGTTTTGCCTAGGGCTTTTTAGATACGTAGCATAGTAATTACTCCGGTGGTAGTAAAAATTAATTAGTTATAGCATTAAGCTTTAATTATGCATTCAGATGTGGAAGGTGCTGTTGCCAGGAGGTAGCTATGCTTGACTTTCACGTTACTTGGCTTGCAAATGGCTGCGTACTTTCCGGTGAGGTTTAACGGGCGTTATGTTGTGTGTTATCGTTTTCACATTTATTGTGTTTTATATGGAAAGTAAACGAAGCATCGTTAACATAAGCTGCGTATTTGTTTATTTAATTACTTCGCAGTTGTGGTCCAGCGCGCAGATATGTGGCCAGTGCTGTGGACCGCCATGCGAACGTACGCCCCCTACGTAACCTTCCCAGTAGCCTTTGTGGTGGGGGCTGTGGGTTATCATTTAGAGTGGTTCATTCGGGGCACGCCGGCTCGACAGCGAGAGGAGCGGGGGATCCTGGAGCAGAGGGAGGACCGGAAACTGGAGGAGCTTGTGGGGCAGGACGTCACTCAGGTCACCAGCCTGAAGGAGAAGCTGGAGTTCACGCCGAGGGCGGTACTGGACCGAAACCGCCCAGAGAAAAGCTAAAGATGCCCGCCATCTATCTATCATCTGTGTCGCCTATCGTTATGCCCGTTGCCTAACAAAGGACTGTTGTTAGGCATATTCTTCATTTGTTCTACAAGTTTAATCTTTAATGCCTGATTGGGGAGGAAAGTTGGCTGGACTTCTTTTTGTGTCAAAGTCTTGTGTGTGTTTTTCATGGCAACCTGAAAGTCGCGAGTCATGCAATGGCTATTGTAACGCCCGAGACCCTTTTCCCTTAATGTTAAGAAAAGGTTCGTATGAGACCCGGAGACTATTGTTTTTCTGTATTAGATTCATAGTATCAAGTTCCTGTGGCGCACGATCAGTGAACTACAGCAATGCCGGAGCGCGTCGAGTTTTCAGTTGCCGTTTTCCTGTGTTTATCTCCCAAAGACAAAGCTGACATCATGCATTCAAAAAAGCAGAGACTGACCCGCCAGCGTCATAAGGGCAGAGCCTGGGGATTGTGTGACGTGTGCGTGCGGTCTGTCTCAGGGGGTCTCGGGAATATATGACGTGTGCGTGCGGTCTGTCTCAGGGGGTCTCGGGAATGTGCGAAAAAAAATTTTCAATGTACCCTGGCACATTTCTGTTCTTTCACCCAGCCTTTGCATATTTATTTTTCACCCAGAAGAAAAGCCAGCAGCAACTCACTGTGAATGTTTGCTTTCATTTTAGAAAGTACACAGCTTACAGCAGTACGCTAATCGCTGGAGCGTTGAAAAGTACTGAAAATGGAGTCAGATTACGTATGAATTGTGTTGGATCCATTTTACTTTCTGCTGTGTTCTTGTGGATCTTAAATATGCTGTGTTGAGTCAAGAATTTCAAGTAAAATGGTAATAAAAATACTATTAATTTTAAGAGCTCTGATAGTGAGTTCCGATATTGATTACAATTGTTACCTGGCTATTATACAATGTAATATATTACAAGTATTATGTAGTGGCCTTGTAAGACCCTGAATGCAACAGGTTTATAAGTACAAAAACACTAAAAAGCTGTGAAATGAGCAATTCAACAATTATGATTAAATTATATATGCTAAATAATTTTAAACATAATTGTTATTACTTATTCGGGTCATTGTTATGGATGTTTTGCAATTGAGCCGCATTGAGTTAAGATGGAGCCTGATTACTGTACATGTCGTGGTTCCTGTGACGACGACACAGCTGGGCCTTCCCCTATTCCCCTATGAAGCAGAAGGTGGCACCAGCACGGCTGCACTGATGCTAGCGAGAACCCTGACCATCCTCTATTTGGCTGTAATTTCCTGGCATTAGGATGTAATTTCCTAGCATGATTTTTCTTCCCAGTCCATCCCTGGGGAGGGGTGGTTGGGGGTGAGATAAATTGTTGCTTTGACACTGAAATGGAAACGGGAAACTTCCCTGGAAAATTTGTAATTTTCATCCTGAACATAAATAAGGCGTAACAATTATTCAGTCTTTTATTATTCAGGTTTATTTGGTAATTTGCACCAGTGATCATCCAGTTGTCTGTGGAATTGCACACATTTCTGCAATTTTGAACATGCATTGTGTGTCTGATGCACGGTGGTGGTAAATGCTAAGTTGCCTTCTTGGTATCATTTGATATATTTTTTCCCCCAGTTAACGTTACTTTGCCACAATAGACAGATACTGTTCGTATTTCCCTTTTGAATATTTAGAACCTTTTTCACAAAAGCAATTTTGACGTCATAGACACGTTCCTCAAGCTACCCTCAGATTTAAATAACGAAATTGCAGACACCATACATTTTTTTTTAACCCTGAGCACAATCCATAATGGATGAAGCCACTGTACAACCAGTCTTCTCCATATTTCTATCCAGCTTCTAACTGGTTATCGTTAACAGGGTCATGGGGACCTATTGCAGGTAGCTAAGGGCTAACCACATGTCTATGGTAGGAGACCCATGCAAAGTTTGCTGGGACGGAACAGAGCTGCCATTCCACCCTCATCTCTCTAAAGTCCCGCATTTTTATTTATTGGAATATAAGAAGTGTGGGTGAGTAGGATTTTAAAAAATAATAAATGTTCAAGTTATTTTTTTATCAGGGCTTTACAATTTCCGCAATGATTGCAATGGAAAATGTGAGCAGTAGCATTTGTTTATTTTGTGTGATGTGATATTGATCTAATCTTAGGAATGTGTTTACCTAAGTTGGTATGAATTGCCTTAAAGGATGTTTAGGATTTGATGAAAAGAGCAAGTTTATAGGTAAAACTAGTTAGTCGTGGTTTGGTGTTTAATCGTCGACACTTTCCAGAGGGTGAAACTACAAATATACTTGCCACCCCATAAAACCTGTTTTCCCAGCTCCTGCCTGCTGCCAGTAAGGTCTAAGCTGTAAAGTCGAGCGTGCTGCCTGACGCCAGGGCTGTGACCTCAGCCAGGCCCATAATGGTTTTGTGGTATGAATGTATGACAGAGCCTCGGAGCAATTTCATAGCGATAACAGGGTGAAATATATGTGTGCAAGAGACAGAAAGATGAATAATGTACTTGACCACAATGGTTTACATGAATAATGATAACGACTTCATATTTGAATGGAAAGAAATCCTTAATCCCGCAGGACTGGATCTGTCTCAAACCCCAGATCGGAAACAGACTTCAAAATCCTGACTCCCGTTTACTTGCTTTCACAGCATTGAATCAGTCCTCCTCTTTTCACGTGTCTGTATGAAGGCCAATAAACCGATAGAGTGTTTCTCAATACCAAGAACGCGAAGACCGTACTTGTGGTCTTGGCAACACCCGTCTTGCTAACCTGCCTCCCGAGAACAAACTTGGGGTGCAATGAATCATGGGATTGGTCTCGTTTGGCAAGGATGCATCTGATGGATTCTTGATATTTGGGGCGGAGCAAGAATGACATTCGGGGATTTTTACCATCCTCCGTACTTCTGTTCTTAATATAGGAACTGGTCTTTGACAAAGGAGGATGATGTAAAATGGGTACATGAGAAGACAAGTACGGTCAAGTGCATATATTGCTAAACACCCATAGTCCTGTAGATCTCTAATGAAAGCCTCCAGCACTACAGCTTCCATCACCAGCTGATTTATGGAAGATTTATTCGTGTCGCATTAATCATTTTTGCAAATGCTTTTATTTACAGTCCATCCCTGGAGTGTTTAGGCTTAGGAGCTTCCTGATGGGCACAGCTGTGATGTGCACAGACTGCTGTATTCACCACATTCCTTGCATTTATGTCTCTCGGTTGTGTATTTTGCATCTCGTATTTATTCTTTCTGTATTAAGCCCTAATTGTTTGTCGTTTATTGTCATGGCATCTCCAGCTGTAGGGAGCTGTGCCAGAAAAAATTTCCGTTGGGTTCTGTCGTGTGGCGATCCTGATTTTGACGATTATGCCGCCGGCCAGGGGCTTTGAACCAGTGACTAACTGGTCACAGGGTCCTAACCCTCAGAGCCACACATCCGCAAATTTGGACCGCAGAGTCTTAACACCCCTCCCCCCCCATAAATCGGCACTCCAGTTCATCAAGGAAATTTCCAGTATGTCTCGCTGCAGTCTGGGTGGAATTCCATTGTCCCAGGTCACCAAGGCAGCGGGGATAGATGTTGGCCAGGTTTACGCACAATGAGAAATGGCCCATTCAGTCCCCTATCTCGCAGCGTCCCAGGACAGAGGGTGGGGACCAGCGGCACATCCCCCCGTGCTCAAATCTTCCTGTTTCACACGGTCGGGGATCTGCTGCTCCCACAGTCCACTGAGAGTGTCCTCCTTTGAACCGAGGTCATACTGGCCCAAGCCCCTCCCCCTCCCTGACCCACAGCCTCTTCTGAAGAAACAAACAAGCTATAAACATAAACACACTCAAGATGATATGTTATGATGAATGTGAGCTACGGCACACACACACACACACAGGCAAAGGCAATTTCACTAAAGACTACCCACATGCTACACAGACACTACACACTCTGTCACACCAAAGTCAGGCCTTCTCAGGCAAACGCAGATACGTTCCTGTACTCACTAATAAGTGAATACAAAACTATTCAGAACAATATATAGTAACCCATGTACAACACCTGTAAACAATACAGCAACACTATTACACTCAAAATTACTGTTCAGTCAATGATGGATCACGCATGCGACAGTGATCCCGTACGATTACACTCTGATCAAGCTGAAAATTCCTATTGCCAAGCAACGTCGGAGCACAATGCCTTACTCACTTGTTTGAGGTGATCCTGCTGTAAACAAACTTACTGCACTTCCGGTCATACAAAGTATAGCACATACCATTATGTACAGTACATAATACTTGATAATGATAATGAACAACTCTGTTACTGCTTTATGCAATTACTATACTGTCCTTTTTACTGTTATTTGAGAGCATACTCTTATTTGTACACTCTTTGTACATAAGTACACTCTATGATGTTCACACAAAGACAAAATTGCCTAATGAGGCATTTCTCAGAGCGTCTGCCTATCGCTAAGCAACACATGATTGTATAAGAGAAAATGAACCGTCAAGTAGAAATTGCTAACATTTCTTAGAACATTATATTTAATTCTGCACCAAAGGAGGCCTGATAAGATGAAATACAGAGACATTGACATGTCTGAGATACCCTGCTAACTGGGTGGTGTGAGGCTCGGCGAGTTTGGCCAATGGTCCGAAGGTTGCTAGTTCTAGTCCCATTCTTGGCTGAATGCTCACATCTCCATCGGGCCCTTGAGCAAGGCCTTTAGCCCCTTAAAATGCTCCAGGGGTGCCTAATAAATGGCTGACCCTGTGCTTGGACCTAATGCTTATATATAATGTGTATATATGTATATGTTTCAAAGTATTATGGGATATGGAAACAGAAGCATCCCGATGCTCATGTGCTAATGGCAAAGCATTATTTCCTAATGAAGTCCTACAAAGATCAAAGTGGTCATACAGGCTTCCTTGCTTGGGTTTTGAGGTCAGCATGGTGGTGAAATCCCTTTGCCCCACTTTGCCATTTGCAGCAGCGTGTCCAGTGTATTGGAAAATATGGCATATCGAAACAATAAAAATAAATCCCAGCGCTGGGCTATTGTCCGGCTGAACAATCCTCGCAGGTTTATCTGTTGGGGCAACAATGGAGAAGCGGGAAAAGTCATAGGCAGCGAACTTCCTCCTTAGAATGTGGGACGAGTTCCCAATATGGGCCTGGGAATGAACAGAAAGCCGTGCTTTCATTCTTACGCTCGCACGTTTAACTACGTGAGGGTGCATGTTAGTGTGCATGAGACACCGAACGGCATGTACTGCGCACCACCATGATTAGTGCACTTTTCAGGAACGTGGGTTTGTGACCCGTTAAATAAGCATAACATCAACAATGCGAAGGGCCAAGCCTCACTGAAAAATAACTAGGCAACATGCTGATGTTATTTTTAGCCCAGTCTCCTCCTCCCTCTCACGTCATGTGACTGTGGGCTCCGGTGCCCGTTATGGCTTCAGAGAGAGAAGTGGCTTTCTTCGGTTCAGCTGGTGCACAGTCTCTGACGGTTCTGGGCAGCCAAGTTTGGCACAGGTGACGTGTGGCTCGAGGCGGTGGCTTTGCATGCTGGGATGCCTCCTGCACTCCAGCATGGGTTCCTGTATCGGCTGAGTGCCCCGAGAGTGGGGCGGGACACGGGGGGTTGGGGGGGCAGTAACAATGCCAGGATGCAAGAAACGGTGAGAGGGGCTTCAGCAGATCTCAGCTGAGCACTTTGCTTTCTGGCAGTTTGGGGAAAGTCCAGAAAACGGCTGGGTGATGCAGACAGCGTGAAGAAGGGTGAGGCCAGCTCAGTCCGGGCAGTATAGTCAGGTGCACATGGGATACCTCATGATTCATTTAAATTCTCATTAAGAGCAATAATGACAGTCAATCAAATTTAATCACGGGTATTTTCATGAGTACGTATGACATAAAACCTCAGGAGAGAGGTACATAAACGATAGATTGAAGGTGATGTTGGAAATGAGTTTGGGTGAGGGGTCATCGCCAGTTCGGCACAAAGCAGGGTTTTCGTTTGTTTGTTGGAGGGGAGGGGGGGCTGGACAGTGTTCCTGAGTGATCCCTGGGCATGGCGGCCATTGGCAGCAAGGGGGCGGGGCGGGGGGGATGCTTTCATGGACTGTTTTGTGACCCCTGGGTTCTATGTGTCGTGACCCGACCCCTACTGCTTGACTGAAATAATGGGTAAGAACACAGAGCCTGTACCAGCTGTAGGGAAAAAAAGCCAAATATTGAAAAGGTGGATGACTTAAGTTAGCTGCTTGACAAACACAGGCAAATACAGCTCCACACAGCTAGTGAGTGTATTCTGTGCCCTTGGTGAAAAGCTAAACGCGGAATGCCACACTCGTGTTTTTTATTTAAGGCCGAGAGGGCAGAAAGTAAACTCCACACAAAGTCGTCCCACCTAGGGCCATTTCCTGCTGGAGAGAAGCGCTTATCTGGAAATGGCTGGAAGGGACTGGACTGGAAAAAGGGCAGTGTGAGAATCAAACAGACGCGTGCATGTGACAGAATGAAGCAAAAGTGAAATCACGGAGTGGCAGTGGTGGATTTGGGCATAGTCATGTCAAGTGGAAAACAGTGAATCAGTGCCAAAACCCAGTGGAGGCCTTGGTAACTGCTCTGTGTGTCCCATGACACTTTGTCATACATATACAGTAAATAGCTGCTTTAAAACAATCTCATATCTAAACTGTCTCATTAGCTTCCTTGTAGTTTCAACTAGTATAATTGCTTGAGGACAGGCTGAATTGAGCAGATTCTTGTATATAAATAGGACCATCTGTGGGAAAATTTCTCTGGAAAATAAAATAGAAAATTGCTATTTCTGTTTAACATCCCTACAGACCAGCTGCTCCCTTTGCACGGGGTCATTGAAACTTGTGGTTTTTCCCAAGTGTTACTAATGTTTTTTATCAACTTCCTTCAGCATAGCAGACTTGTTAATTTTTTTTGAAGTTATCATTTTTAAAAGGATCATATTAAACCTTAAATTTGGACTGTGTCAGTTCCAAGCATATTTTTCCGAAGACCCGGGGCACTGGAAAAGATCATACTGTTTGGAAAGGTTGAATTAAATGAGGATGACTGTCAACAAGGTTGATGGACTCAGTCATCACAATAGGCAACATGCCATCTGCAAGCCTGAGGCCTCAGGTGGGACTTTCTGGAGAAGTGCCAGAGTTTTGGTCGCCAAGACACTACATTGACTTGAAGGCACCGAAAAAGTATCTGTCTATATACTTCTAAGTGTTTTGATTGACAATGATCTCCAAAAGGGATAGGATCTGTGACCTAATAAAAAATAAGAAGCAGAGTGGCAGGCAGTCACACTTCTGCATTCATCACTGTGTAGATGAACTCTATGCTGCCCCACAAAGGCAGAACACAGTAACTACACTGACTTCATAGGACTTCATAGTTTTTTTTACTGTCCACCTATCGGTGTAGTAGGCAGGTGAATGATCATGTGTTTATTCAAACCAAAC
>JAODLD010000052.1:13655372-13671353 GCA_026781065.1 Mormyrops boulengeri | reverse complement strand
GTTTATTGACTCCAGATAGAGACAGGCAGTGCACAGTACCCACTATATCATTAGGGATGGTATGGAAAGCTCACCAGGAGTCACCATCACTGGCAGCCTCACTTGACCGGCACACCCCAAGCAGACAGCTCCGAGCCCATCTTTACCTCCTCAAACATCTAAGGAAGGTCCACTGCCTGCAGCAGTGCTAATTTGTTTGGACAGATGAAATATGGAGGCTGCGCTCACTAACACGCGGTATGACAGCCGCTAGGTAGCGGACTGCAAAACGCTGTGCAGCCTACAGCCAGCCCGGATGGTACACTACCAGAAACAGGGTACAGATTTGCTACAGTTTCATTCCCCAAGGTATAAATAATATTAAGAAACCCCCCAACTGTACAAAAATGTTTCTCAGATTCCATTTCTGTACCTTAAAATATACATTTACATATAGCTAGGGTATAATTTGCAGATCCTTGAGGGTACAGCCCCATCGACAAGGAATTGTACCTTAAAGGTACAGTTTTTTTCTGAGAATGTATTGCACATTAAACATTCAGATTACATAAGTCTGGAGCATTCATTTTCCAGCGTCTACCTTTAATATATCAGTGGTGGTTTAATGGTTAGGAAAACGCACTTGTAATTGAAAGATTGCAGGTTTGAATGCCCAACCAGCAAGGCACCACTGAGATACCCTAAGCAAGGTACCACCCCCAGGCACTGCTCCCCGGGCGCTGAATTAACTGCCCCCTGCTGTGTCACATATGGGTTAAATGCAGAGAACACATTTCGTTGTTGTGTGCTGTCGTGTGTCAACAATGATCACTAAATTCTAATTATAGTTGTGTATGCAGTTTGTTTGTCATTTATTATCATTATTATTATTATTACTACAGTAATGTAATACTGTCAATGTGGTCTTCTGGAAACACGTTAAAATTTCGTCGTAATGTGTGCAGTTGTTCGTTAAAACTTGTGTAACTTTAACTTTTATTTGATCATAGAATGCGCTTTCCCGAAATACCACAAGGTGGCAGCAGTGTCTTTTTTTCTGATATGACTACCAATGAACGAATCTTACGATAGAGCAACGATTTCAGAGTATGGGAGATACCATTTCCATATGAGAAGTGTGACGCTATTGAGTAGCTTCAGTAAATCCTCTTAGTTAAATATTACCAAAGCCTGGCGTATTAGGCTAAATTAAAGCTTTTGGAATTAGAGTGTGGTCTGCAGTATGTGTAAGCGCAACATAAGGGATCAAATAATATTAAGCGAAGAAACAATAACAAGAGATCCTTGTTATTGTTAAGGAGACCTTTAATTTATTATCAATTTCTCCTTTAGGAAAAATAAAAAATAATAAGTATCTCTATCATGAAAATATACTGTAATAACCCCATCTATACATACATACATTTCCTGTAATCACTTTCCTATTCTGGGTCCCGGAGGCTACGGGCGCAAGGCAGGAAACAACCCAGGGTGGGGCGCCAACCTATCGCAGGGCACACACACACCATTCACTCACACACGCACACTCACACACCATTCACTCACACACGCACACTCACACACCATTCACTCACACATGCACACATATGGGCATTATTCTAATATTATTTTAATAATAATGCAATGTCGTGCCATAATTATAACAGGATAGTGTTATAAGATAACAGCATAATCTTTTTGATGCGCTGATGTTCCATTCCATAGAACCTGGGATTTTATAAAATATATTTTAATATATTTTATGGAATTATAGTGTCTGCATGTAAAAAACACTGTATTTTTCTTTATCTCAAACTTATTAAAAAGCTGTTTGTTCATTTTAATAGTCCTTATTAAACTGGACACATTCTACCTTTTCTCTGGCCTATTGTCCACTATGCCTGTTTCGCAGTACCTTTGTTGTGATTGTGTTGATTCAGAACAATTTGCCAAGGGAACAAAATCAGAAATTATACAGAAAAGAACAGCTTTCCATTAATTGGATGCTCACAAGTTCTTGCAAACGTTTTGGGGCCTTGGAACCCAGTTTGTTTACACATCGATTGTGGCGAAAACCTTCAGAGGGCTGATATCGATCCTTGTTGCTGGCCATTCACACGCATTGATCTCCATCTTCTAGCCACTCGAGAGAAAATTTCTCTTGATTCCTTGGAGTATGGAGCAGTGTTTGGGCCGATGATATTTAAAAAATAAAATTAAATAAAAAACCAAGGATCTGAGGTCTATCCACTACAGTTTAAATTCTGGTTTTGTGGCAGTTCTCCATCCTGCTGGGTAAGTGCGTAAGATAATCACAGAATGTGATGGTGCACAGAAGGGCCAGGCATCTGTGAAACGGCTGCACAATTGTGCGACATGGATGTACAATCAGAGGTTCCCTTTGGCTGCCATTAGAGTAGTGGTGGCCTAATGGTTAGGGAACTGTGTTTATGATTAGAATGCTGTTGGTTTGGATCCCCAAAGCACTTGGGTGCTAAATAATAGCTGCCCACTGCCCTTTCACATACAGCTTAAATGCAATGGACACATTATGTTGTTGTGCTCTGTGGTGTGTCAACGACGACAATTAATAGCTTTCACTTTGCATTTGCAGTTCTGGGCAAAAAGGGACATTAATATTGTCCCTAAACCACAGACTAACAGAAGCAATTCACAAACAAAATGTTTAAAGATCCAGAAATAAGTACAGCACAAATATAAGCTCCTGGGAGTGTTCCTTCTGAGGGTGTGACGCTATACCACAACGGGCAGGTGCAAACCCTTCAGTGAGATTGCAGGCCAGGATAAGTACATACCAAGCATGGCCCTCTCTGCCTTGCCTGAATGCTCCTGGATGCTGCATAGTAAGTGGCTTTAATACTGGCAATGAGTTACACGGTAAATAACATTTGAATAATGTGTTCCTTTCAAGTGTTTCAGCATAACACAATCCTATACGTTAATAGCTTTAAATACAGGTTACACATAATAGGCTACCGATCTTTATGTAACTACACTTCAGCAGGGTCTTGAATGAGATGGTCATTATAACGTCCGGTCAGCTAGAGCTATAGCAATTAGTTGCGTGCAAGATACTGCTTTCTCACAACCCCTGCTGAAATTGCGGACCTGCCGTTTGAAACACATCGGCCTCCGTCGATGTCCCTGTTTAAACAATCGCAGCTGACACTGGCTTATGACTTATGAGGGGGGATGAGCTGCCTGAGGTGTTCAAACAAATTGGGATGGATGCTTCTCCGTGAGGGGGGGGTGGAGCGTGAGTCAGTCACGGGTGTCGAAAGCACTGTTTGAGATTGACAACAGGTATCCATTCTGGAAGAAAATAACGGATTCAAGTTTAGTACATAAGCGACGAGCCACCCTGGCGTTAGTCGTTAGCATTGCCTTCGCTGTGTCCCACTGCGCCCCATGCCATATCCGCCTAGCAGAGCGCGGGGGGAGGCTTGGGCAGCACGCGGCTGAATATTCCATGGAGTCGCGGTGGATTCTGGGAAGGGAGCCTTCTGCGCCGCTTCTCTCTCCGGCGCTCAGCTCCCTGCAAACCATCGCCTGTTAATGATACTCAGCTGGTCCAGCATTGCGCAGAGGAAGTGTTTGGGAAGCCTGATGCTGCTGGCAAGCACGCCAGCCAATATTTGGAAACACCACAAAAAGTATACGGTATTCATGTGGAAATAGCGCTATATTCTGTGAACTTGACAATATTGAGCTTTTTTTATATTCAGTTATCACTTAGACCTCCATAATTCAAGTATTTTTAGACAAACGATAAAAGACATTTAAAATCTGCTGCCAATGTGTGGATACATTAGACTGTTTTATACCCACCCCCTTGCAAATGGCTGAGTCACGTATCTCTGTTTATATAGCATTTTCCCTATAGTTACTCTTGGCTCTTCCAGTTTAAAGGACACCGTGAGGAGCGAGGGGCGAAGCCTCTCGGGAGACCGCGGGGGTTAATTCTGGTCAGCTGTCCATCCATTCCTGCGGGTGCAGAAGTCGGTATATTTGGTTTTATTTTGCCCCTAGTAACCCAGCACAGTATTACAGCATATCCCATAGCTGCAGGAGTCCTATGTTTACCTCAGCAAAGGGAAATAAATTTTGTTTGTATCCATACTGCCAGCCCTCATATCTCGCTTGTTTTAGTGCAGTTCTTGTCCAGTTCCTGCCCTAAGTAAACCTCCGCTGCCCTGGTTACATGGGTCATCATGCTAGTTTCTCATGTGTTTCAGTGCTACTTTAGTGGGACTTTTACTTACACCATCATGTACTGAGGGCATAATGAAAAATGATTGGTTCAGAGAGATAACCAATCAGATTGTTGAGGAGGCAGGACCAACTACTCAGATATCTTGGTTCTGCATCTTCCAGTTGCGTAGACCCACCTTCTCTACAATCTGATTGGTTATCTCTCTGAACCAATCATTTTTCTTCCTGCCCTCAAAACTATTTTTTGTGTAAGTAAAACTCCCACGAGCATTATTTATATCACTATTTGCGTTTGCGTTTCTTAAAGGATAAAGGTTCTTTTTGTATATACTAATATTAATGCAGTTTTGCTTTGATCAGCAAATGGAAGCACTGTTTGTACTGCAGACTGTGTTTTCCACAAGTGTTTACATAAACACGTCCCTGGTTAAAGTCTTGACTGCCTGGTCATTGACTTCCACAGGGAGGTCCAAGCTGTGGGACTGACCCAAAGAGAGAGAGCAGTATTTCAGCTTTATTTACCTTTATTTATCTGATGAGTCACAGGGGATTTCAGCGGTGGATCAATACATGGTAGGAAAGGTGAGGGAGACCAGTTATATTTTGTTACTGCAAGCCAGGGGTAACATGGTGCAAGTGGGCAGAGGAGCTGGAAAAAATGAGCAGGGGCTGACGTCCTGCTTCTCCCCGATTCCCACGGCATCCCCCACCCTGGCCTCGCACGGCCTGCCCGAATCCGAAACCCAGCCGCTTTCAGGAACGGCCGTCTCCATCCGAAAATTCACCCACGCCATGGATGTTGACGTGCAACTCATGACGGTCCACGGTTACAGTGAGCTCTCTCTTGTGCCGGTCCGTCTTGGTAATCTGCCTGTTCTGCGATGCTCAGAGCAGCGATGACAACATTGTGCCTATGTGCACAGCAGCCCGCTGCACGCGATCTCGGCGAACCGAACCGCGCCGAAGAATTTAACATTAACCGACCTCGTGGTCTGCATGCGGCTTTTCCCTGCGCGTATGACTGAGCTCGCGGTCTGCGCTTATTGTCGTGTGCTGCCATATGGTCTGTGTGTGTGTGGGATGTCTAAATTATACATGAAGCAATCTGTTTAAGCCTGGCTTTTTGCGTTTTTCGTTTCCCTTTTCTCCTAGCTATACTGTTGTGCTGGCTGGCGAACGTGTCATAGTTCCATATAAAATACCGGCATCTCAGCTGCAGCCAGTGCTGTTTGATGTAATATTCATGATGCATTAGTGAAGCAGGCCAGGGGAGAAGTGTGTATGGGTGGGGGAGAGGGGGGGGAGGGATTTCCATGCTCTAAGGCCCCTTAATATAAAAATCATGCATACAGAATAATTACCCTATCCATAAGGTCCCCCATCCCAGTTTCTGCCTGGATAATGTTTTGTTCTCACGCAGTTGAGCACACACATCCAGGCACTTGTATGTATGCAGGGGTGTCGAGAGCCGTGTCAGTGAACACTCACAGTGCCAAGCACACCCCATTACCCGTGGGCATCAGGCGAGTACAGGCTCCACGCTGAAAGATCCAAGCAGCCAGGAGTCCAGAAACCGAACCCCCCCCCCCCAACACATAAGCACATGCACATACACACACACACATACTGCGTCAACTGCACGATTCTGGCCCAAGCTGCAAAGGTTACCTGAGCCTCGTCATGCTGCTCCACCGTCGCCGCATGCCCTCCTCCAAGCCGCATGCCCTCCTCCAAGCCGCATGCCCTCCTCGAAGCTGCATTGATGCAGAAATCCAAAAAAAGTACCTAGAAAAACAGTGATGCAACTGATATAACAACAGCAAGAGGAAACTCCTCCCCATAAACTCTGTCCTGCGATATCTAAGCATTTTTACGTCATTTGCACAGATTGATATGTTTGCACAATGGAACATTTGACAATAACATTTAGCCAGGGAAGTCTCATTGTGATTAGAAAAAATATCATTTCCATAGGAGGTCCGAAGGCTGCGCACCAGGAAACAGAGCTGATCACCCCCTGCCTCTCTGTTAATAATGAAGAGATGTTCTACATCTCATTTTCTGTGGAACAGTGCTACAGAGCTCTGTGTAAATGTTAGATGCTTGTGTTCCACTTCTCCATAATGGGATATTAATGTTTGAACAGCAATGGGGCTATAGGGCAAGTTCTGGATGACTAAGACTCACAATGTACGTCATTACATCATATGGCTGTTTTATAGTGCCAGGCCACTTTAAGGTGTAATAGCGGGTCTTTAAGAGGCACGCGTTGCTGAAACAGCTCTTAAGAGCGTAGCAGCTCAAATCGGCACTTAATGAGGACGTTATGACTCATAACAATGCTTTATGCCAGCTTGATCGCTTATTGGGGAGAAAGTGCAAATGAATCTTTGACTTGCAGTGAGACGTGTAAGAATGGCAGTCAACACTGATTAATATTGTAAGCGAAACAGCGCAGGTATTGGGTTATGTTTTGGGGGATAGTCCGCGTCCCTTCTGATTACCTAGCGACCTACACAGCCGGCGTGTCGCTGTGTCGGATGATGGATCACATAAAGGAGCGGTCCTGGCAGCTACAGAATAATTCACAATTGTACCTGCTAATGGAAAAAAGGAGAAAAAAACAGCAGTGAAAATTATATAGTGCTGGTTCTCTTATATCCTGGGATAAATTCTCTGGTAGCCGCAGCAGCAAAATTGAGCTGAACAGACCAAGCAGGACAAAGACAGTGAATTCTAAAAAGAGATGCTGAAACAGTGACACAGAACACAAGCTCTTTGATTTTCAAACCGTCCATAACGATAGATAAATAGATAGATAGATAGATGTAGTGAGCATGATGCAGTATTTCAGCAGCAAACAACAGTTGAAGTTACTCTGATATCAATTGTACTGATCTGTATTATAGCATCATATTTAATTACCCCTTCCATTCATTTATCAGTCTTCCACTTATTTTTTTTTGGGGGGGGGGACTTTTCCCAGGAAGCACAGGGCACAATGCAGGGGTACACCTTGGCTGAGGTGGCAGTCCATCACACAGCACACATGCAATCATACAACAGGGGCGGTTTTGGGAGATTGTGGGTACCAGAAGTCCCATGTGACAAGGAGCTCCCAGGAGAGCATGCAGAACTCCATACACATGGATCGGATCTGGGAGTTAAAAGGGCTACCCACTGTGCTACCACCAAATATAATTATCTTATTTTAAAAATATTAAAGCATGGCTCAATGCGGATTTCAATGTAAAAGCATTTACAGAACCTTGTGAAAACTCTAATTTGAATAAATATGCTTTGAAATGTGTGTTAAATTAGTTTTCAGGTTTCAAAATACTAGGTATTATTCATTAGGTGAAGTACCACAAAGTGCAGCCTGTATCCAACGAACCCTTTCATCTTAAGGAAGTCGCAGGGAATCAGCAGCGTAACATAAATAGCTTTGCAAATAAATGTGAATGAAGGGTTCTTCATATGGACTCTGTTGAGATCACAGCGCTTGGGGCCAGATTTTGGACAAACGGATGACTGCAGCATCTAAGAGACACAAACTGGTGGATGAAACTACTTTACTTTGGGTGAAGAAGATAATGAGGCCCACCGTGAGTCATCTAATGTCATCGCGGGGGCTGCTCATATTTACCCACCTCGCCCCCTCCCAAAGCCGCCACCAGACTGGCAGAACGTCACCCGACTCTAGCAGTGGCAGTGCAGCTGATCGCGCCGTCTGTCGCGGGCATGCGCACGCTAAGCTTTCAAGGGAACAGCAGGATTCGCTTCTGAACAATTTGATCCCACGATATGGAGACGTCACAGTGCAACACAGAGTCTAGAAGTGCCTTCCTTTTATGAGCAGTTTGATTCTTTCTCTATTTTACGGTGTGGGAGTGGCACTCTCAGACATAAATGATACCCTATCAACGCACTCGACACCCCAACAGACCCGCTGCCATAAATATTACTTTGTTGATCCCTACAGATACTTCAAGCTAATTATCTTCCCCTGGTGTGATGGATTCTGTGCCCAGATTACTGTGAGCTGCTTTTTCAAAGGCTTATCCTCTGCGCCACAGAAACAGAATTGATTTCTTTATTTTTTCTATTAATTTATTTTATATTTCATTTTGACATTGACGCCATTGTTTTCATAGCCATGGTTTGCTAATGCCAACAGCACCGTGCGATGAATTACTGCACGGTGGACCACAGTAGGTATAACAGAAACGCAAGCATGCATTATCCCCAGAATGCTGTCTTAGAAACATTTGTCACCCACAAGGAGCTATGTTCGTTGGAGCTGAACAAGTGCTGAATGTGTTAAACGAAAGCTATTTGATCTGTTAAATAAAGTTTGTCTAAACGAAAATACAATTTGCAATGTAAAGAGGCCACCAAACAAAGTAGATGTTTTACATAACCTGCCACAAGACTCTTTTATTTGAATTTCTCATAGAAAACCACCAAAGTGTGCACCCTGGCTTGTACGTTACAATGTAGGTTGTATTCATAATGACACCTCTTCTTTCGGTTTTTAATCATGTCTTTTATATGTTACCGATCCATCTTCTATAATTGCTTATCCACTTCAGGTGACAGTGAGGCCCAAGCTTATTCCAGAAAGCACAGGACACAAGGCAGGGGACATCCTGGATGAGATGGCAGTCCAGTGGACCACAGAGATTAACAAACCCTGATCAATTTAAAGATACAATTTAGAGAACCAAAGCCCCTGCACTGGATGTTTGAACCCAGGGGACGCCCTCTCAGTCCCACGGGAACCAAGGCCGCAGCACTGGATGTTTGAACCCAGGGGACACCGTCTCAGTCCCACGGGAACCAAAGCCGTAGCATTGGATATTTGAACCCAGGGGACACCGTCTCAGTCTGACGGGAACCAAAGCCGTAGCATTGGATATTTGAACCCAGGGGACGCCGTCTCAGTCTGACGGGAACCAAAACCGTAGCACTGGATGTGTGAACCCAGGGGACGCCGTCTCAGTCCGACAGGAACCAAAGCCGTAGCACTGGATGTATGAACGCAGGAGACGCCGTCTCAGTCTGACGGGAACCAAAGCCGTAGCACTGGATGTATGAACCCAGGGGACGCCCTCTCAGTCTGACGGGAACCAAAACCGTAGTACTGGATGTGTGAACCCAGGGGACGCCGTCTCAGTCCGACAGGAACCAAAACCGTAGCACTGGATGTGTGAACCCAGGGGACGCCGTCTCAGTCCGACAGGAACCAAAGCCGTAGCACTGGATGTATGAACGCAGGAGACGCCGTCTCAGTCTGACGGGAACCAAAGCCGTAGCACTGGATGTATGAACCCAGGGGACGCCCTCTCAGTCCCATGGGAACCAAGCCCACATGCTAGATGTGTGAAGACTTCGCATCACACTGTGTGCCATTGTACCGCCATTATTTATATGCCATTCTGAAGCAAATGGGCAACAGGCAGAAATGTTTCGGGGCTGACAGATTGGTTGTGCATAGTCGTTCTGATGAAACGTAGCAGCTTCACAGACACTCTGCTTAAGCACAGTCACGGTGCTTTAAAACATGGTCACTTACAGGATGATGTAAGGTGCGACATTCTCGCATCAGAGCATCGCAGTAGATAATTCCATTTCTGTTTCCATTAATCTGGCTAGAATTTACGAGTCTATAAATGTGTTTCTCTATCTATGTATGAACAAAAATCTGTTTACTGTATTTGCCCCTATCTGTAGATCAAATCATGCGTGTGTGTGTGTGTGTGTGTGTGTACTTCAGTGTTCAACGTGACTGATGTCTTTCCCCATAGCGGGATTATGTAGTATGGCATAAAATTTTCCTTCTTATCACAGATTGCTTTTTGGGGGTGCTGAGCCACCCCACCCCCAGCCCCTCCGTGGAAAAAAGGCACGTCATTTGATTCAATCATCCTGTGTTGAGAAGAAAAAAAAGAGTGATTGTGGTACAGTGCGGAGCTTAAGAAAGTAAGGGTTTGAATCTTAATCGTATGGAATTCATTATCACAAATCTAAGCAGGCCTACTAAGAAGACCATACTTCCAAGATTAATGTAATTACTACACACAGAGCTGCTGAATTTAGAATAATGAGACAGAGCATTATTAACTGTGCAGTGTCTTACTGGTTTATAGGGAAGTGACTTCACGTGCGCTGCAGTGAGCAACGCTGTCCGAGGTGCTGAAATGAGGCGCCTGCACACGACAGTCAGAGATTGTGCTTGCTAATTCGAATTAACACCAGTCTCCAAACAAGATTATCCATGCGTCCTCAGTTATTAATAAAGCCAGTCATAGTCATTCGCGTTTAATTAAAAATCTTGTGGCCTTAAATGAGGGCACAATAGGCATACGCATTCACGTATAAGTCATATAGCTCTGACTCTGCTACACTGAATTAATTTACAGTGCTTCTGAGAATTTCACATTGAAGGCGTTTGGTGTCGCCAGGGAATATGACACACAATTAGTAAAGCCGATCGTGATTTCCGAGGTGCGGTTCTATTTTCGCATAGTAATTTTAGTCTAGCTGTTAAAGCAGGAAACGGCTGCTTACACGATTTCACTACAAGCAATTACGTATGTCTGTGAAATTGTAAAAATGGTAGTTTTGTGATACCAAATTACGGTTTGGGTTAGACAAGGAAATTTCGAGAAAGTTAAGATCCCTCGACGAGAAAAACCCGAGAACGGACAATTTTCGGGCAAAACCAAGTTTCATAATCCATGATAATTCACGATTTGATACCGAGGGCGCGTCTATTGGAATGGCGTCTTAAAGATCGGTCACGGTGACACCCGGACACCGCTAACATCGAGATATGATGTTTAACACCGGGGACGGCTGTGATTTTGGCTGTTTTTATCCTCACATCAGCACGTATTACGTTAAGGGAGGATGGAAATATTACGCTTCAGACAAACACAGCTATGTGGGCGTCAACATATTCAATGACTGGGTTTGTGCGGATAGCACCACGTTATTAGAAATTCGCAGTAAATGCAGGCTACAGTCCGTCTTACTGGCACCTAATTTGTCTTCGCAATTAATTTCTCACCTCGCGCTGACCCATATCTATGGAACACTGCATGTGGCGATGTGTTCTTAGTGCTTTTCCAGATGGGATCGTTGCCGAACACATTTCACAGAAATATTTCACTTGCTTTGTAATTTGAATCAATTGGTGTATTAGATGCAGCTACATTAAGTGCATCTACGACAAAGGCGTCATGATATATGTTTGTATGTAAGACGTGTATGGTTTAAGGAGATGCCCCGAGTAATGTCATTCGATTCTCCATGCTGGGCTTTTTTTCGTGGTTGGCGGCGTAGAAATATGGTGTTAATGATGTAATGCAGTTTTCAGAAAGGTGCGTCCAAGCTAAGGCCCTTTTGTTAGGTGACCGCAGCAGCTGCTTTGAACTGAATGCCATCGCCCAACGATCAGCTAAGTTAATGTACTGAGAAGCCGGCTCTCTCATGCAGGCTTTTACACTGGGGATCTGCGCGTACGGGGTCTTCATATACGACAGTACGTACGCATTATTTACTGGTCAGATTCAGCTGAAAATGCCGTTTAGCTTCTATAAAGGGAGACATCAGGCATATTACTGTGTATGATTTTGCGTGTCTGTATTTGAAAGTGCTCACGTTACGGTCAGCTTGCGATTAAAAAAAGCAATTATTTCTAAATAATGATCTGAAGTAAAATTAGATCTGCACCCCGCGTAGACCACGCCCCCTTCTCTCTGGCTGTCACACACAAACACACATAAGGGCACACCCTGACACAAAATATATATCGATTAAATCTTTGTCGTTAACAGTCCCAATCGGCCTCTCAGTATAGCTCTTGTACCCAAAATCTTGAAAGTAAGCGTTAGGGTTTCAAATATGATGTGCATTCTGCCTGAATTAATCTACAAATTGAAACCTCTTTTTTTTCTACAGTACTGTATATGAACGATCGCATTGAATCCATGGCTTCGCTGAAATGTGCTGTAGCTGACGGATCCAGCTCCGTGTTTTGGCCCCTCCTTTGACTCCGAGGCCGGGCTTTGGAGAAAGAGTAGTCGACAAGTCCCGTGGACCAATAGCACAAGAGTGCTGCCCGAGAGGGGAACCCGGTGTGCAGGCGAAGGGCCAAAGCACACCGCAAGCAGCACTGACAATATCGGATCTGCCACGGTAGTGCTCTCACATTTTTTTTTTTTTCGCCTTCCCTTGATTCTGAGATTTTTATTTTTTATTTTTTTTGCTTTAGAGGAATATTTCATTATACGGTTACACCGGCATAACTTCCAAGTCCAAATATAAAGGTAAGATATAATCGTGCTGGACTGACTGTTCTCCGGGAGTTTATACACAATCATGTGAATAGGTGTTCAATTTTTTCTGGATTCTTAACCCGCTGGCAAGCATACAGTTATTAACGGGACGGATCATATTTCGTAGGCGTTCCCTGCGTTGGAAACTAGTCTCCGATCGTCTTTGTTAGGCTTGTGCACGAGGTAGAAGCCTTGTGCAACCATACAACTGTTTCATCTGGCAGTTCTTTAAAGTTATTCTGGTGCAGCGGACTGTTCCGTAAAGGAGTTTCCACTCAATTACACACATTTTTCAAATTGGTTTGAGGCGGCAGTCAAATCGATACGTGAGCCGGGACAGGGTTGATCTCCCTGGAATACCTCAAATTCACGGCATACGGAGAAATGCGATGTAATATCATAAGAAATGCTCAGTTTCCACGTTGCGCTTATTTATTTTGTGTAAGCTGTAATTAAAGGGGGAGGGGCGCACGGTTGAAAGACTCGAGGGACCCCAGGGTTTTGATTATTCTAAAATCGTCAGGGGCTGTAAATCGTGGGCAAGCATTTGGAGATTCAGAAATACTTGTCCACTTAATTAACCCTATTGCGGTTCTTCGCGATGCCCATATCTAGAGAATATTAGAAAAAAAAATAATGATAATGGTTAGCAGCTAACTTTCTTATACTTTTAAACAAGCAGATGACCACGTTGTGTGTCTGTAAGTTTTATATGAGAACAGTGGATATATTGCCGTAGATTTAATTACAAATCAAATTAATTCCCAGGGGCTCTGCACAATACAAGGTGGAATTATTTTCCGCAGCCGGAAAGGGTCTAAGGTTATTTTTGCAATCATCACATTTATTAAATGATCACTATGACGCCATTCATACACAGTGTTTGAAATGCGGTGTTTGGAAAAAATGATCGAAATGAAAATAATTCACCGCTGCACTTTCGTTCAAAATGACACTTAAGGTAGCTGTTAATCGAGCTGTGAGCCGGACAGAACAAATATTTACCGAGATACATACACTCACAAATATCGCTAATAGTGACACAACTAACATATAATAATAAAGAACAACAATAACAATAATCAACATTATCATCTCCGATTCGGGAACCAACTCCCTGAGCCTGGGCACGATAGCACGAGTTCTGTCACCTTATTCTGGTCCAAAAGTGTCCAGAGCATGTTGGGTCGGGTTTGTAAGCTGTCAAACGCCGTTAAAAGACAAACACGTAACCTGCCATATCGCACTATATCTGACATGATGCTCATCCGTTGCTTATTCGATCGCTTTAACTTGAGTATGCTTTTATTTTTATTAGATTGTTTTCGTGTGCTGCTTTGCAGTTATGATTCCGCCGTTCCGTTACAAATGGCGTTCATGGCTAATATGTGACGTGCTGCTTTTCAGCATATACAACTGCGAAATTTGAGGGCGCAAGAAGAGAGGAGCGCTCATGCCTTTCTGTAACAGAAGGGAAAATGTCATTAGGCAGCCAAAGCCCTAAGCTTTGCGTTTAACTAACGCCTAACTGTAACAGGGAAGCGGGGCAGTCTTTGCACTTCTGTGGTACAGCCTTATGGGCGTGAAGAAAAGTAGGTTCACTGTGAGGGGTGAGCATCAGATTGCAGTGTTTAATTCAGAAAGCGATGCGCGGAGCAATGTTTCATGACACAAACCAAGCTATGACAAATCCATTACAAACAAACAGGATCTGATGTTTTAATACTGGCATGTTTTGACAGCAGATAGAAGAACCAAGTCAATCACAAAATATGAATGGAATTGACACCTAAGCTCGGCTTTGTAGTTTTATGCACTACTCACTAAAGATAATGATGAGATAGTGGTGCGATATTGCGACTCGCATTATGCTCGTGTCTACGTCAGGCACAATGGCATCCGATAAGGATCGGGGCAAATTATCGGTATTCTATGGAGGATGAATATAATTAACATTATGTATACTAAACTGAATTGTGTTTTTATTACTGGAAAAACCTGCAGCTATCTTAGATGCGCAGATCGCGGGGCGGCGTTCGCAGTTTGCCCAAAGTAAAGTTTAATCTTGCGCCTTGAATATTTAGGTTACGATTTGAGACTCAAGTATGAGAGCCCAGCGTTCAATAACATAACCGTAAGTGGTAGTTTAAATAGCCGCTGCTGGAAATCGTAGTCTGTAGTTAAACCATCCGGCAACGGCTGTTTTTGCTGTTTGATCATCTCAAAGGCCAGGTCCAGGGGGATAAGTTTGAAGAAAACTCAAGAGTTATCGATCTAAATCTTAACGTTTAGCATAAATACACTAGACAATGAGTTTGAATATTTTTTTGTGCAAATAGGCCTGTTTTATCATCGGACGTGCCATTAAACTTGAAATTCTCTTGATAACTCAATTTCATACGCAGTTGCTTGAATATGATTACTAGAATAAAACATAAAATCTCTTACTTTTGCTGCAAGCAAGAATGTATGATGTAAATGTTATATTGGTTAAATCTGAAAGATCCTGTTGTCTCCTGCCACTTTCAAAGTTCTGGAGATGTACCATCAACATGTGGACGCAATCATTTAAATACTTTAACGCTGAACAGGGGACTGTTGGAAAGGATACCAATTGTCTTTAGGTCTATTGTCCTTGAGAAATCATGACTGGCTGTACTATTAATCTGGGCAGGTGTCTGATTTGCAGAATTTCTGTTTTGCCCATCAGTGTGATCCAGGTTCGACTTTCAGGCTATGCAGTTTTTTATGCGTACTCAATTTATGCTGTTGTGTACCCGTTTTACGTCACCTTCCATTGCCGTAGACCAGTTCCAATGCCACGAACACAAGTACAGAGGATGGTAAAAATCCCCAGTGTGGAGATCGATCTTGCCAAAATCACAGTCTTTGCGTTCTTGGTATTGAGATTCACCCACTGTTTGACCTCGTCATTGTACAGGAAGTGATGGATTAGCTAGGTCTACCTTATCCCCGTTTTTCTAAATCCTAGACAGGTTCTCCCCTTGCTCTCCCCGACAGCAAAAAAGTTGATTAAACCATACAATTTATATTGTTCCTTAGAGTAATATAGCCATGGATCTGTGCTGTTCTATACAGGCAAGTTTTTGCCTTGAGTTTTTGAGTTTCTCTTGCTAGCGGTGTGGACCTGGAATCCCAAAAGGCACATGAAGAAACCTGAGGTGTGTTTCCAGGTTAAAAAAAAAAATGAGCTGGATGGGAAAAATTGCCGGGCTGCCATTGCTATCCACCTCTGAATTTAATGACTTACCAGGTACAAAAAAATAAGAGGAATGAAGAGGAAGAGCTGCCTTTCAGAGTCCCTCTAGGTAAGGCTGTATCAGGGAATGGGAGGTAGGTTATGAGTTTGTGAACCTACATCTAGATCAAGAGTTATATCCCATACACCACTCATATCTGCGGACAG
>JAODLD010000052.1:13643155-13655272 GCA_026781065.1 Mormyrops boulengeri | reverse complement strand
CCCCCCCCCCCCCCCCCCCCCCCCCCCCCCCCCCCCCCCCCCCCCCCCCCCCCCCCCCCCCCCCCCCCCCGGCGCAAACCCCACAATGACAAGGGGGGAACATGCAAACTCTACACATGTAGAGCCAGGGCTGAGACTCCAGCCCCAGTTATGGGGGTGTGAGACACCAGTGCTAACCACTTCACCACTGTGCCACTCCTATTATTATTATAATAATAATAATTATTATTATTATTGTCATTCTTGTTTGTTTTATGTGTTGACATAGTTAGTGAGTTTGCAGATGGTCATATATGATCCGTCAGTAGCATGGCTTCGCTCAGCAGGACGCGAATGCTGTGTGATGCGGGGCCATTGCAGACGGTGGGGGCTCTCTGCGAATTAGCAGGAGGGCGACAGGTGGCATGGCGGCTAAGGAAACGACCATGCAAAGAAAAGTGGATGTGGTTCGAATCTGTACCGAGCAAAGCCATCTACCTGGTTTATTATTCCAAGTATTATAGCAGCGGGGGTGTGGTGGTTAAGTGCAGGAAATATTTCCAGGACACATTGAAGGAAAGGCCTGCTTTGTGCTTTTCAGTAATGGGTCTGATCTCTAACGCTTCCATAGATTTACATTTGGCAAAAGTGTCAGCTTCCCTTAACACAGCAGTTGTAAAAGCAATAGAGAAATAAAATATCCAGATAAGTATATAAAAAAGTACGAGTTTAAAGTACATAGAGTTATAGCTTATTCTGTTTGAAGCAAAATAGAATTTAACTACAGATAATGAAAGAACGGGAACTTGTTTTGAAGTTTGTTTGGCTCTCCAGTGAATGCTTATGCTCCTGTTTAAGGTGCTGTATGCACAGCGTTATGCTTTTAAATTCTAACACAGCATCTGAGCTGTTGATCTGTTTCCAGGTCTTGTTACCGTTGTTGTTGGTTGCTGCCTCAGAGTGTCAGGGACTGTGCAAAAACCCCGTGATGTCAAGCTGACTGACATCATGTCTGGAGCCGCGAATAGGACGCGCTTATCCGTGAAGCTGCTGTTCCCGTCCATCACTGTAATGGCATGCAGTGTGCAGTGTGCGCTGGCGCGATTGAGTCCCATTGGTGTCAGCAAGGAGCTGGAACTGCAAATTACCTTGCGGCACAACGGGACCTTAAACCGCAAAGCCTTTTGGGAAAATCAACATGCGATAGCAGATGTTTAAGTGACCAGTAGGTGAAGTGCGTGACTTAATCTGTATAGAGCAGTATTTCCCAACCCGGTCCTCAGGGACCTACAGATTGTCCATGTTTTTGCTGTCTGTGAGTCCCTGAGGACTGGATTGGTTAACACTGACATAGAGTGATTATTTGTTACTTTGGTCATTCATCACGCTGAAGGTCTAGACACCGATGGAGACACTGTTGTCATTTGAGATATTCTCAGTATTTCCTTGTGATAGAGAGACTGATCTGTGAGCTTTACAAAGTGGGAGTAATTGTCAGATTAACCTGTTTGTGCGGAAAATCATCTGGCCTTCTGGGATCACGTCACTCTGTGCCACTCCAATAGTCTGCCTGAGGAGTCACAGGTGCCTAAAATCCCGGGCAGAGGGAGAAGGAAAGAAGACCGGCAATGGGATCAAGTTTTCTTCTTTTTTTTTTTTTTTTGCAACCCGAGCATGTCTGAGGAGCTCAGGAGCTGAGAGGGTCAGCAGGGAAAAAGCTGATTGCGATGGGCCCTAATTAGCTCTTTGCTTTATAGCATAAGGTAGAAAACCGTGACCCAGGGTAAGTGGAAAACCAGGAAATGAGGGAGGGATTTGCAGCCAGATCAGAATGTCGCAGTGTGTATCTGCTTACTGATCCGGCTGCAACTTCTGTGATTTCACGTCTCGTTTGAATAACATTTTAATAAATTTGCATACTCTCTATATGTAAATATATTATGCTTATATTTTCAGGCTTCGTATAATCGTTGTCAAGCTCTGTGGATAGGCAATCTGCGTTCATATCCAGAAGGATATTGGTTCGATTTCAAAACCTATCATTGTTGGGCCATTGAGGTAAACCTCTTCACCCCAAAAACTGTCTCAGGGCTCCCAGATAAATGGCCCACCCTGCGTTCTGACCCCAAGCCTTTCTCTCATACACACATGTGTCTCTGGTGGAGACTAAGATGGGATATGCAAAAAAACAAAGGACTTCTATGCACAAATAAAAGCATCTTATCTAAAGATCGGAATGCTTGCTCAGTCACACCCAGTATGGAGAACAACACACAGTATAAATAATGGACAACAAAAGTGTGATAGTGCTGGGAAACAAACACACCTTCGGCAGTACCATTCATAAAACTGCAAGTGCAAGTAATATTGTAGTAGTTCAGGTTTAACTATTAATGATTTGGATAGCTTGGGGAAGCAGCCAGTCTTGAATCTGGTAGCCAGTATCTTACAACCCTTACCCATCAATACACTCATGTATTTCCCATAATCCTTTGCTTCATGCACGATCACAACCAGGAAGCTGTCCCTGGTATAAGGAGAAGCTATGGTTGGACACGATTCCAGCGCATCACAGTGGATGTACCCTTCAAGGGCACCAAGTTCACGAAGGCCGTGTCTTAGGACACACACATCTCTATGCACATTGACCCAGGGGCAGGAATTACAGGCACGATGCCCCTCTGTTCTGAATTCTGAAATTCTGAATTCATGTTGACATTTTGTTTATTACTGCCTTGCTTGATTGCCACACATTGCCATCTGTCCTTTATATTAGGGATTGCTAACATTTTGAAGGCTGTGGACTGGTTACATTGTGCGAAAATGGGGGGGGGGGGTTATACGGGCTGTGGATCGACTGATGTATAGGACACATGTAATAAGTTTTGTTGTTTCCCCCTTTTTTTGAATGTGACTATAAGGGGTTGTAAAGTTCATTTTTGGGAATTAACCAACCACTCCCCCAGACTCCCAGCATTCTGTGGGACAATGGACCAGATCTGTGGAAGAGGTAACAGAAGAATTAGGTAGGGATGAGAGTGACGGAGAATGTGTGCATGACTGACACCTGGTGTGATGAATGGTGTGACCGGGGAAGTGGGACAGAGGGCTGACAAAGAGCGAAAATGACAGGAAAGCAAGGCAGGAAATTAAATCGATGCAATTGGATTTTGGATTTGCTTGTTTCCCTCAGGTTAGTGTTGTGGTGCCAGGGGAGAGGCTGTGTTCAGTGGCTGTGTTCAGGTTTACATGCAGAATCTCCCTCTCTACAATGCTGCCTGCATCCCAGCATTGCAGGTGATCTCTATCTATGCAACTGGCACAGGCAGAAGATTGTTGCCATGGTTATTATAGAATTATATATACCATATTTAATACCACAACCTTGTACTGCGTACAAGGTTATGGATGGATCCTTAGAAGTCATGTTTAAATAACTTTTATTTGCAGCACAGTTATTCTGGCAATTCTGTTATGTTCTAATAAAACATGACACCATGGTCATGGCATAGGGCTCATGCTAATTCTACTAAGGTAAAATAATTAAGGTGCAAGTAAAAATGTTTTCAGTTTTACCGTAAGACTTTATTGAAACAGCCTGACAATAGGAAAGAAGCATTTGGAAGCACTGAGTGGGACGTTATAAATGTGTCGGCAAGCAATTTCCACTTGGTTGCTGATACCAGTGGGCTCCCAAATCCCCAAAAGCAGCATCTGCTTTTTGGGAAGGGTCACAGTCGGCAGCCAATCAGAATGGGTTGGCCCTTCTGCTTTTGACCAGTCAGGAGGGAGAAGTCAGGGGCAGGTTGCCTCGGCTACTACGAGCAGTCGGTTCCACACAAAGCAGATGATGGGCAGCTCCACAAGTAAGGCAGGAAGTCCAACACGTTCCCTTCTCTCCTGGGCCAGACGCTGGCTTACGACCGGCGTGTAAGATGGAGAGGATCGGGTCTGGTTGACCAACGAGAAGCCTTTGCTGTACCAGCCTGCGCCTGCCATCACTGTGATTTCCTGTCCATTCAGCGTTTCAGCTCGTGACCTGTCAAGTATTTGTCGGTTGCTGGCAGTCCTCTCCGCTCGGTGAAGGACACGGCCTCTGCACTGCTGCTGTGTCTGAACTTCTGGGCTGGGAGGTTTTCTGGAGGCAGTTTGGTGTCTGCCCGGGGGGAGATGGTTCATTGAGAGGTCAGTGCCACTTTGCAGTGGCATATGTTAGTTGGGATTGCCGTATTAATCTGGCCGCTCCACTCGCGTCTCCCAACTTACAGTGGATGAGAACGAAAGTCTACAGCCCTTCATACTGTGTTGTTTGAATTTGAGACCAGAGATGCTTCCATGTCTAGATGTATGATTCACCCCGGATCCAAGCATGTGCTCAAAGAATGTCAGCTGATTTGTGATTAATGTATTGCTGAGAAAATTGCCTATTGGCCCTATCAGAAAGCTTATGGGAGTTTTACTTACCCAAAAATGTTCTGAGGGCTGAAAGAAAAATGGTTCAGAGAGACTGTAGAAGAGGTGGGTCCAGGCAACAAAAGGAGGCGGGGCCAAGACATCTAATTGGTTGGTCCCGCCTGCTCTAGTTGTATGGACTTACCTCGTCTACAATCTGATTGGTTTTCTCTCTGAACCAATAATTTTTGTTCTGCCTGTAGATGGTGGCGCAGGAGGTAGTGCTATTGTTCGGCAACCGGAGGGTTGCTGCTTCGAGCCTTGGTTCCTCCTGACCCCATCCAAGTGTCCTTGAGCAAGACACTGAACCCCAAATTGCTCCCGGTGTGCAGGTTGGTGCCTTGCATGGTAGCTTCCACCTCCAGTGTATGAATGCATATGGGTGAATGTGAGGCATAAATTGTAAAGCGCTTTGAGTGCTCGTAGGAGCGGAAAAGTGCTATATAAATGCAGTCCATTTACCATTTAGATCATTTTTTTGTATGTAAAATTCCCACAAGCTATCAGCAAGGTTTGGTGATAAGACCTCCACGGTCTGAAGACATCACGGGATATCTTGCAGTGGAGCCTGAACACCATGGCTGTTTCCTCAAGTGTTTGGTAGAGTGTGTGCCGCTTGAATGTTAAGCTGGGTTCTTCAAGTATCCCCTGAGTGAAGACATTTTATGTAACACAATGGGATGTATTCCCTAGTCGTACCTCCCTTGTAGCCGTCTGTTATCTGCTCCCACTTCCCATCCGGCTGTTGGCAATGCTTACAATGAGAAAATTGAGACGAAGCTCACTGAAGATACTGAGTCATGCATGTGTGGTTGTTTTGATGCACAGGTTCACCTGGGCTATAGCCCAGGAGCCTTCCAATGCCACCACCCCCCCATCCCACACTTGGCCAAACACCTAGAAGAACACTGGTCGTTTGCTAAATAAACTGTGAGCGTTTGTGGCAGAAGCCAGGTAGGATGCTTATGTGGGGCCAGAATTTCTGAATTTCCCTGGCGGTGGGCTATCCAGGATGCCATCTTGGGGTCAGAATTTGGGTATGCTGAGTGAGTGACCAGTGTTTGAATTGTGTGAGGTCTTGGAGGGTCACCCCCTGTACTGTATACTGGTAGGCATGCTTCTATCTACTGGCCACCTTAGGAAGCCTCCCCTTGTGGCATTTTGTTTGCTATTTCCCACCTTCCAGGCCCCCAAGGCACAAGACAAATCACCCTTGAAGAAGGGGAATGGACGGTGCTCCTGATTCGAACTGACAACAGCAGTATTGGACGTGCAGCGTGTCCTTCATGTGGGTCATTATGGCTTGCAGATGCATTGGTGTGCCTTTTTGCTGCCTGCTGTTGAAGGAATGCTTTGAGGGTCCCTGCTGGCTGGAGCAAGAGAGGCCGTGATGCCGATAGCTACTGCTCAGGTAGCTAATAAGCTGATCTTGGATCTGAAGGGTGCTTATCTAGGGCAGTTTCCCAGTCACATGACCTCATTTCGGCACCAAAATTTCAGGTTAAATACCTGGCTCAGGGGCATAGGCCGCCTGGAATTGTGTAATTCCTACCTAAAATCTTGGAATTGTATCCAGCAAAGTGAAAAGCAAAGTGCTTTTCCAGAACAGAAACCTGTAAGCACACAATTCTACAGTAATACAATGAGAGGTGAGAGCGCTAAGACCAGTCCTGAGAACAAGCAAGAAGAAGAAGCCAGCAACCAGTGCATGATGGGTAAAAAAAAAAAAAAAAAAGCATTTCTCGAATGCAGCACTAGCTGAATTTCCCCATATTTACACGGAGCTGGAGTTGATGCTGTGACTTGGCATTGTGAATAAATGTTCCCCACCTTTGTAAGACTGCATTGCTGCAGAACAAGGCCATATAGTAGATGTTCCGTGGACCTTGTTGGGTCCTTAAGTGTTGGGGGTAGGGCTTGGTGTGTGATGTCAGCGTGCAGGGATTGCAGCATAAACTGCTTCCTTTGACTCACACACAGACACACAAACCAACTGGCAGGCTTTGAAAATATGTGAATGGCTCTTAGTGTAATTTCCGGCTGTGATAAATCTGTCCATTGTCGATTTCGGGCTGGCGGACACCACGTGGCTGATTGGAGAAATCCTGCCGTCCCCCTTCTATTCCTCCTGCACCTCAAGTTTTAATGAAGGAGACGACGCAGTGAAGGGGCGCCAAGGCTCTGTCGTTCATATTGCTGGATCGCCAGTGTCAGGCCGCTGCCAACAAAGTGTGAAAGCGCTCATTAGAGGCTGCGATGGCTGCTGCCGTCGTCTTTCGGCACACGGCCACGCCTGCCCCTTTCGCTAGCGGCACCATCCGTCACATTGGCGGTTCAGTTTGACGTACATGTTTATTAGCGCTCTCGTTTTCCAGTAGCCCGGTGCCCATTTATGCAGCTGGCTGTTTTTATAAAACGCAGGCAGCGGGAGGGTCTTGCGTCGCTTCCTTGCTGTGAGGGCCCTGCTGGACCCTCCGAGTCAGCATCGTTATCCTCCCCGCCTGTTCGCCTGCTGCCTGGTGCTTTGGCTGCTTTATTAGGGCTGCTGCTAACGTGATCGGATTGGCCCGGCGAATGTGAAAAATGCCGGCGACTTGTTTTGCAGCCTTGGGGCAATCCGGGCGCCTTCTTAAGACCAACAGGCTTCAGTAGATACCCGCCATCCTGTTCACTCATGCAGTTAGTAGCTTGGTCAATTAAATTTGATAAATACTTTGATCTAATGCTGCTTCTGTGCCTTGTATATGAAGCTAAGAATATGTTCCCTATCCGCATTAAGACTGGTTGTTCCACTGCAATCATGCCAAACCACAACTAGCCCTCTAACTGATGACCTACTCTGACTCCATCTATGATTCCTTAGCTGGTCTCTAGCATATCCTGAAAGCACATGTCTTTGATAGAGTGGCTATCTTATTAGATTACTGGAAGTTTGTACGTATTCTATAGCTCTTTCTCCAATGCTAACTTGCACTTGTCAGTTATTTACGGGCAGCTCAGCCTAGCTGCACTTGAGTGTAGTTGACTTTAATGTACAGTCTGCCTCACTTTTAGCCCAATTTGGATAAAAACAACGACTGAATAAATACATTTAAATGTAAAGGCACAAAGCACAATCTTTTTAATTTGGTTATTCTTATTATTTTTTTTAATCCGCTACCATACGCATGCATCGTTGTTGTGCTACTTGCCTTGCTTAATCACTCAACGAGGTACCGAATGATCTCTGTAAGTGTCTGTTGATGAACTGGGGATAGATAGAGTCAGATAGATGGGTTAAGACAAGAATATCTATTGAACAGAGAGGTTTCTAAAAACGGCATCAGCCGTTAGTGCGTGAGTTTTCAACGCCGGAGAAGATGTTTGGCTTGTTATGGTTGTCCTCGCCAGCCAAGCCTCGCACCAACGTGGCAGCATGAAATAAGAGCACTATCCTGCATATCAAACAGAAGGAGAGGGTTCTCCATTTATCATCGAGGTCTGCAGCTATTGCTTCTTCCTCCCATTTTTTTTTTAAGCCACCTCCCCCCATTCTATTTCCGACCCATTCAATACCTTCGTAGTTTGCTGAAGCAGCTACGTGAACGGTTTTAATTACAGTCCCTAGATTTGAGGTGACATTTCAATCTGACATTTCAATGCTAATCATCAGTATCCTCCACTGGGGAGTCGACTCCAGCTAGAGTGGTCACCGCGGCCTCTATCCCTGACAGCTTCCGCGCCTGCCATCGCGCTCTGCAATTGCCATGTCTACGGCCGGGATGCAGGGTGTCCTGCAGGCCATAAACCAGCGCCGTCCCTTTGTCAGCACGGCTGAAGATTAAAGCGAGTCGTCCGTTTGATGTTAATAGCGTTCCTCTCATAATACCGTCATAAAGATCGAAACTAAACTGCCAGCCTGAATTAACAGCATCCTTTTGATCGGTGCTCTCATTTGTGTGATATTCGCTGGGCCTGTGAAAATGCTGAGGCGTCACACGAAGATACGTTTTTACATCACGGATTCCGTGCTGGCACCTGTAATTGCTGAATTTCTGAAACTCAGTCAGTCCACAGGACCTTTTTTGCGATTTTGGTTCCCAAGACTGTAACGTATGACGAGGAAGCTTGACTTAAGGTCATTGACGGTCTCATCTCAAACACAATGAGAAACGGTCTGAGAGTTGAAGTTCTGCTCGCCCTGTGTGCTTGGGACTTGCATGCTCTCCTGCACTCCGTCTTTCCTCCTTTTACTCTGGTTTCATCCTGAAGCCACAAAGCTTCCAGTTAGGCAATTGCCCAGACTGTGCCTTGCGCTCCGCGATGGACTCCCATCCCACCCAGGGTGTCCTCCTGCCCTGTGCACCTTGGGATAGACTCCAGTCTCCCGCTGACCCAGTATTAACTAAATAGCTATAAGATGGATACATAGATAGATGCTCCACAAAATACTGAGACAACCTGCTGTGATAAATTTAAACACCAGCCTCGGTATGTCACCGGCATTAGCTTCCCGCTCACATAAGCGCGTTGTAGAAGTATCACACGCTGAGGCAGCCATAATATAGTGTTGCGCGCAGAAATGTCAACTGGTAATTACTAAACCGATTAATGTCAGCACAGCCAGGGCTCAGAGTCGCCGGAGCATCTTGTAGCGACAGATTTTGTCATCTCCAAGCTTTCTGGTGTTGTGGCTCAGTAGGCAGCACTGTCGCCTCCCATTGGTGAGGTTGGGGGTTTGCGTCCTGCTTCTTCTCTCTATATGTAGGGCTTGTGGATTTTCCCATCTTATACTGTGAGTTTACTCTGGTAAACTGGTGTGTTTGTGCTGTAATGTAGGTACATATCTCTGCTGGTTGGAATAGTGGGTGTGTCAAGAGGAATAGCGTGTGGCAAAGTAGGTGGAACCACACGGGTAATTTCCCATGGGTGCTTTCTGGAAGTATGACAGTAAATGTAAATAAACATCGGAAATGTATTACGTTATATGAACAAAGGCCTTGAATTATAGATGTTCATTAATCATAGTCGTTGCCTGACCTATATGTCTGGTGAATGTCTGGTCTCTTTCTGAAATAACGTTTATTGACAGCATTTTCGGCCAATAGAAATGACCTCTTGACACGCCCACCTCCTGATGTGCCCACCACGTCGTCCTGTACAGCCTCACGTCTCCTGTGATGGACAAGTACCCCACACAGGGTGTACTCATGGCTTCTGCTGTACAGTATGCCAGTGTCTCTCAATCCAGCTCTCCAGGGCCCCTCAGACAGTCCATGTTTCTGCTCCTTCCCAGCTCCCAAAACACCTGTGCCAAGTATTCAGTGCTCGTGATTGTATGGTTCAGATGTGCTGGGAGCTGGGAGGGAGCAAAAACATGGGCTGTCTGGAGGTCTCCATGGACTGGGTTGAGAGACGTTGCTTTATACTGCTTGAGATGGGCTCGAGACCTGGACACAACCCTGTGGAGGATAAGAATTGTAAGATTGATTGATTACCCTCTAGCATCGTTCATTTTAACGCACCTCAATAATTGTCGGCAGATCCATCAGTGGCCAAGACTGTGAGCTTTCGTAGCTCGTTATAGCACTATTGAGCCTTGTTAATGGCCGGCCACAGTAATGGATCTCACCATACAAATGGGATACTTAGAAATCCAGGGTCCAGTTGAAGTTCAGAGGCGGTCGTGCTTATTGATGTATTGTTACATAACAGGGCTTCAGCAGGGAGACGGCCGGGGTGCACAGAACCAATTTCATTCATTGGTTAAAATGCATGCATCCTCCAGCACCCCCCCACAGATGAAATAATCAATCAATCAGACTTAATGAAATCCCAAACTCAGCATATTGATGCTCAGACTCATTAGGAACAAGTAGTTTCATATGTATTACACTGGGGCAGTGGATATTGCAGTGAGCCCTGCTGGTAGCGCTGCCCCCCGCCTCCTAAAAAGCAGGAAATTTAACACTTTGAATGCCCCCCACCCCACTTCCCAATTCACTCAAGGAGGCACACGATCAAATCATGAAATAAAATTGGAGTGCAGGAACAAACAGGCCTCATTTCCTGAGGATGTTTTTTTGTTTGTTTGCTTGCTGACTCTTACTCATCACCTAAAGAGCTGCAAATTATGCAAAGTGCCATTGAGCGTGGTTATAATTCAGACAGAAACGAGTCTAGGGCGCGATATGACTTTGGGTTCTGACGTGCCTCAGCGTACTTAAAAGTTGCATCGATCATTGAACAGGACGAGGCAGAACTGGAAGACGATCTGACAGCGGTGATGAGATCCAACCTCGCTACTGTCAGTCTTGGTGGCTTATTTACTTTCCGGTGCTGGTTTCCGAGTGAGAGCTCACTGGACATCGTCGATGAAAATGATTGGAAGAAGAAGACGGTGCTGAAAATCGAAGTTCTGTGTGAATCGGAGAAGATATTATGGCGTTACGCCACGTTCACAGGGCCGCGGACGTCCCCCTAGGCTTGTGCCAAGAATCGGTAGTTGTGGCCTCTTGTGAAGGTCCCTACTTACGGCAGCTTTTAATCATTTGTGGTAATCGTGGGTCTGAGAGGATGTTCACATGGGAGAACTCGCAGACTGTCGGGGATCAGAATACGAGGCTTTCTCCTCTCACCCCATAACATAAAAGCGTCTCATTCCCAAGTTTGAAGTGCTTATTTTGTTTCACTCTGCCTGTCAAATTCAGTATTGGAGAGCGAGGACCTTGCTGGTTCTCCCAGTCTTCTCTGTTCTCTCCTGTCAAACAGAAATAATGCATCTCCCCCATGCCCCAAGCACTATACATTTCTTTTTGGGAGCTCATCGTAATCGACATGTAGCAGCTACTGGGGTGATGTACGGTAGCCATTTTGTTCCAAAATGCCCCTGGACTTTTTGCCTGATGAGTTATTTAAGAAGATATTACCCTGAGAGGGATTAGAAGAGTTCTGTTTTCTTTTTTTTGGATGGGGCCATGCCCCAGATTTTCTGCTTTTCTTTCTTTTGCTAGTATTGTACTAAACGGATGAGCGCCCCCTACTGGTTGGCCAGCACCACTGTCCTGTCAGAAACTGACCAAGCCTAGTCTTCGCCAGCCTCTGATGTCCTGCTAGTGAACTGAACAGGATGGTTTGGCTGCAGGATGCTCCCTGATGAATGTTTCCCTATAAAAAATTTGCCTGCAAGCTCTGGGACGTAGATTCTTTCCGAGGGGCTTCTGAATGGCCCTGGTACCTTCTCACTCTGCCCAGCCATCACCAGCCATGGTTGGGTTATCCCTACGCAGCTTGTGTTGCTAATGGCAAGCGAAGGAGAGGTGGAAATGGTACTGGAGCATGAAGGAAGGCCATAGCAGACGAAGGCTGAGGAGGACTCCGGCGGTTACCATGACAACGGCGTAAAAGGCCGGGGCAATTAGGCGATTTTGTGTCCTCGGCGGGTCTAAGCACGCGTGCACTCGCAGCGAGCAAGAGACAATAAGAATAAGAAAAACAATCAAGTCGTAAACAGAGCGAAAGAAATGGCCTCAGCCGCAAGTGACTCTAACCTTCTACCCCCCCGGGAGGACGGGCCGCGGTACGAGGCAGCGGTAGAGCAAACAGAAGACAGCAACCGGTCTCAGCGGTACCCTCTCACATCCATTTTAAGACATGTGATTTTGTAGTTTGTTTTCAATTTGGGTTTTTTGCTTTGCCTTGGTTCTG
>JAODLD010000052.1:13620421-13633298 GCA_026781065.1 Mormyrops boulengeri | reverse complement strand
CCCCCCAGTTTTCCAGTCCAAGGCTGAACGCTTTTCAGTCTCTATCTGTATAGTTGGCTCTGGCGATATCAAGTGTTTCATATATTTTAAGGGAACAAGCAGAATTTAAAGAATGACCAGCGATTCAAGTTCCCATCATTCATGCTCTTGAGTATCCTGATTGGAAACAGGTCTGTGTTGCGAGCCATCATCAGCTCTTCATCAGAACCGGCCCCCCGAGTGCCCAGCATTCGGTAATTAATATGGGGGGGGCTACGGGTCCCCCCCACACATATATGTATCCTCAAGGCTGTTAGAGAAATACTCCGCTCGTCCATGCTGGGCTGGCCTCTAACACACAGGGCAATTAAATCTCCACACAGCAGCAAAGACTTTGTGAAGATGGCCTCCGCAGCCGGTGAAGGACATGCGCCCCCCCACCCCCGGCGATGGTGCCTGGCTCCTGGGACCCGCCAGCCAATATTGCGATCGCTAATCAAGCCCACGCACTAAGCTCCCGGCCCCCTGGTCCATTGCGCAAAATTACAGCCCCGTTAGCACTGGAGTGGCTGCAGTGGGTGGGCTTCTGGGTGGGCGGCACAGAGACCCCCATCGCCTTCCTGCTGCTTTATGTCTGGCCCCTAGTGTCAAAATTTACACCCCCAAACACAAGCTTGCCATAAAACATGCCCCCCCGCACCAAATGTTTCCAGACCCCTGATGCCGGTGTCCGTTAGCAGTGCTAACAGGGCTAAAAGGGGGGTGAATTGCAGCAGTGTGTTTTGGGGGGTTGGGGGTGAACACCCCATCGTCGGAGCTTGACGAACTGTCTTAATTAAGCACAGAGAGGAAAAGCATGGCAAGCTCTTTAGCTCGGGGGTCCCGGGGGGGGCACTTTAACAAGAAACAAACCTCACGCTTCCCTTTAGGGTGGGGGGGGGGGCTCTTAATCCAAGCCTGACCGGCCTGAACCGGACTAAACGGGGAGCCGGACTTTCTGCAGTTTCGGGAAGGAGGGACAGCAGGGGCGCAGTCACTTGGTGGGTTTACCGACATCTTTATGTATTTGCGTTACAATTCTGCCTCACGTGAACACGGCCTCGCGTGCCAGTCGGATTTCATGTTTATTTAGGGACTACCTTTGTCCAAGGTTGGGGTCAGTTGGGTAGGATCGCACTGCACCCTGGAAGCTATTGATGTTAAGGGCTTTGCTGAAAGGCCCAACAGCGGTTTGATGACTCTGTCAGCCATGGGATTTGAACTGATAACCCTACGAACATGGGTACTGATCAGTAAGCCACCGAGCAGCACTCCGCACCGAATGAGCGCCTGCTTCTTGGTTTCACTAGAGAAAGCAAAGGTCCGTGAAGGTGGACATTCTGAAACCTCATGGATTCCTGTGACCTCTTCTCGTTTACTTGCATAGTGCATTTGGCCATGGAGGTGGAGATGTTGCACCAACAAAGATTATTAAGAAGCAAAGTAATGTGAGGAGATGAAAAAATTAAGATCAGGGTAGACGTGTGGAAAAGGGCTCGTGGTTCAGGACACAGCTGGTATCTCTTCCAGACATGGCTGATTTTTGCAAACAAAGGCAGAGCTAGAAATTCTCTCTCTTCCTTTGAGCGGGGCACTCGAGTTGGGGTGTTCCTGGCTTCGGTGAGCCATGCTGCGAGTTTCTGTCAGATTGGATCGATTGGATCAGATTGGTCAAGTGCTGACAGACCCTCGGTTGACCTGCATGCCCTGCTGTATTTTCGCACCCCCCTCCCCCAGAGTGGGGAGCACCTGAACCTTGTCCCTAAACACCTAGCCCTCTTACACTCATCATTCATTCGCACATTTTTTTTAAGGTGGGGGCTGTGTCCATATTCAGGGACTGCACCCTTCTAAGGTTGTATTTCAAGACCAAATGCGTGACAGCGGAGCGACAGGCCGTCCCGTTTTGAAGGCTCCTTCAAAGGAATGCGTCCTTCTCTTACCCAACAGATCCCAAGATTCAGTGAGCAGAGGTAAAGTGGGTGTGTCTGGGCTCCATGACTCAAAGGTAAGGGCGGGAACAGCTGGTGACTCGAATAGGCAATCATCCATAGGCCAGACCGTCCCATCTGACGGCGATCTGTTGGACCTTTGAAGAAAACAGGCTACAAAGACTAGACCTTAGTAGACCACATCCGTCAAAGGACATGGCCCCTGAATTCGAACACAGCCAGAGGGGCCATAATCCATACGGAGGGGTCAACTTATCATTAGCCAATGATATATTTTGAATCGGTGAGTGACAGGAGCGAACACTCCGGGGGCCAATTAGATTTCAGCTGTGGTGGGTGCCCCTGTGAGCCCTGGACCGACATACGCCCTCGGTCACATGCTGAGGGCAGCTGAGGGCAGCTTGATACTCACCACAGTGGTACATTCTTCATACGCAACAGGCAAATTACACACTGAGTAAACTAGGAGTTACTCTGATTCCACCCAGCGAGCTGCTAAACTGCTGATCTGTCATTTCCAGATGGATGGGTGTCTCTCTTACTATAAATTACCTGGGAACATCACTAAGTTACTAGTTCTCCGTACTGTACATGTATAATAAAACTGTGTGCACCAATGCTATATATTATGAAAAATAAATAAAAAATTATATATACAATATATAGATGTACAGTATGAAGTTGTGTGGTGAACCAAAGTGCAGTAATACGTAGTTTTTCGCAGCATTAAATGTAATGATGTAGATGTTTGTTTTTAAATAGCAGTGGTCATAATTTCAGATGCTCTGATTCCCACCTGGGTCCCTACAGCACGTCATCATCCTACGTTACTGAATAACGGCGCAGCTGTGATCGAAATTCTCTGCTTTGCTTGATATCTGTGTGACTGAACACCGCTTGTCAGCCCAACCCTTTATATTCTGCACCGTGGGGGGGGGTGGGGACAAAGGCGCTTCAGGGTGTCCAGACAGGCACTGTGTTTTGCCACAACACAACAGTGGACTCCGGTGCTATTGACTCCGGCGTGTGACTGTCAAAACACCCCCTCGGCCGTGACAAACAGCTCGGAAGTGCTGCTGGGTAATTTCCTAGTCGATTGCTTGTATCCCTGGAAACCGCCTTAAGGCGAGTTCCTCTTAGAAAGCTCTCTGGCCGGCAACTAGATTCCTATCATCTCTTCTCTTTATTCCCTTCCACCAATCCACAAAATCCAACCCCCCCCCCCCATCAGCCCCATCACCACTTTCAACGACTCTTTTGCGTTCCAATACATCCGACAATTGCAATTTGATTCCACAGAAAGTTTTTAATAGATCTCAATTGGAGCTGAACCAGGAAGCCAATAAATGGGAATAATTAGTTTAGAAGTCGAAATTTGCCCATTGATATTCTCCCTTTATCTTTTCTTGCTCTCTTCCTTTGAATTGCTGCTCTTGTGTGAGTCATGTCAGTTGTACCCAACTTCACTGGCATTACTGTGTAGACCTTGTTATTAATAATGGCAGATAAGCAACCAGGAACATCTATATATATGCATCGTTCTTTGTGAAGGGGGGTCTATGTGCATATTCATATGCATTTGTATGTGTGCTGGCGTGTCTGTGCGTGTCAGTGAGTTCGTGCATCATTATATTTGTATGTAAGCACATATGAGCGTGTTTTTGTGTGTGTGTGGGGGGGGGGCGGTGTTTGCGTGTGTGGTAGAGGGAGATGAGGGATCCTGCTCGTGCTGTCCACGCTCATTAGATGTGAGAACAGCTTTCAGCGACACTGGAATTATCAGACTTATCAGCGTATATTCACAGTTCAGATTTAATGATCACATGGGTCAAGAGAGGCTACGCACTCTCAAACGGCTCAAACAGAACCAAGGTCCAAGATGGAGGTCAGACAAGGAGCTCACACAGAACCAAGGTCCAAGATGGAGCTCAGACAAGGAGCTCACACAGAACCAGGATCCAAGATGGAGCTCAGACAAGGAGCTCACACAGAACCGGGATCCAAGATGGAACTCAGACAGGGTGCTCAAACAGAACCAAGATCCAAGATGGAGCTCAGACAGGGAGCTCACACAGAACCGGGATCCAAGATGGAGCCCATGCAGAATTCACTCCACACTGAGCTGTAACGTGGCGTGAATGCTGACACTGTGTGTACACACTGCTGCTGCGTATCCTGGCATTTGCCGTCCACTATCCTAATCCCTCCGGATGGTCTGCTGCCCCATAGAGCTGATCAGGGATCCTTTCACTCCCAGTCATAAATTTTGGGCCATTTTATAGATTTTTCTCCTCAAACAGCGACTTCCTTACTTACTTACAGCTTTAGTGTGAAATCAGCCACTCTCTTTGGGTCAGATATACCGGTTATTCTCCCTTCTGTTCTCTTCATCCTGTGTTCCGTCCTTTTGGAGATACATGAACGAAAACATCATGCCGTAAGAGACGTTCCCTGATTGGGCACACATGCACAGGCTCATATAAGTGACAGGAATTTAGCGCACAGCCTATGGGCACAAAGCAGAGAACAACCCAGTACAGGCTGCCAAACCATCACAGAAAAAACCTGTGGGCAATTTAACTCCAATAATTATCAAGTTTTTTGGAGAGTGGAGGGAAACCAGAGCACCCAGAGGAAACCTTATGATGACACGGGGAGAACATGCAAACTCCACACACAGAGCCATGGTGGGGACTCAAACCCTGTTTCCACAGGTGTGAGGTAACAGTGCTAATCACTGCACCACCTTCTACATGCTCGATCACAGAATCCAAACCGCTGCACATTCCCGGTCCCCAAGCATGTCAACTCAAAGTGTCTTTGTGAATTAATGAAAACTAATAAAAGTATATGTAACTTTTTTCCATTCTCCCCCTTATCTCCCCCACTACCTTATGGCATATTCTGTATGCACTTTATTGTGTACATGCTGTATAAGGTTTGACTGAATGATTGGTTCTAAGTAGCATTTTTCTCCATTAATCTGCAGTCTATTGAAAAGAGCAAACATCCCTAATGAATGCTCTTCCAGATAATACAAAATATATAAAACAAAACAAGGGGAGGCCTGCTAAGTGCAGCGCCCTGGCTGCCCACCAGTCTTCCTGTCCCAGTCCTTCTTCTCGGTTTCTCCCTGTTCGCTCAGTAATTGAATTTGCACAGCCCGTGAGTTTCGGCGTCCACATGCATCGGCGAATTATATCCCGGTCACGTCCTCCTAGGCCTTATTAAACGTACAGTGGGTTTATTGAATTACTCAGGCTCATTTAGGAGTGCATTGTCCTGCAGATATTTGGCTTTTGAATAACAGCTTGTGAATCATTCTTCTTCTTCTTCTTTCTGTTTTTTTAAACACTTCTAGCGCTTCAATCCAGGGACTGGTTTTGGCTCTTACCAAAGGACTGAAGTTTAGGACTGAATGCATGAGAGAGCTCTGAGCTCATGAGATGCCTTTGTTATGCGGGTCTTTGGGTGTCTTTGCCAGCAGGCCTTTGATAGCGGCCGCTGGTGTGATTGCACTGCGGACGTGATGGGGAGTGCCAGTCTTCATCTGCTCTCAGCAGCACCTTCCACGGCGTGTTGGTTCAGGAAGGTTTTCGATTGAGAAGACAAATTTTAAAAATGGAGCTAAAAATTCGGCTACCTCAAGTGAGGGTAACTGTGTCTATTGTAAAGGCAGCCATAGGATGAATCAGGATGTAATAGTTGAGGATTCTGTAGCACTGAGGACAAGGGAAAGATACAACTGGTACAAATATAAATGAAATACCTCAGAGAGCAAGAAAAGGGTTTAAATGATCTGCGGTGGACTGTGCCTTTAAACTTGACTCATTTAAATATTCATTCCTACTGAAAGACGTAAAGAGACCTAAAAGAGCCTCCATTTTTTTCTCGATTCACCATGGTGAATCCTTCCTCCACGGTCTGCTGTGCGTAAAAATCATTATAACAGGTTACCATGCCAACATTCTCCACCATATCCCTATGGGTGACCTCAGGCCTATTTCGTGTAGACTGTAGGACCACCCCCAGGAAAAAAAAATTATTTAATATATGGCTAATAGCGGGAGGACTCTGTGGATCACTAGGACACCGTAATTACCGCCATAACCATGCTTGACCTTGTCTGGGTCATTTGTTAGTGGGGTATAGTGGTCACTGGTGTGATCTCATGTCGTGCCCGTCATTTTGTTTTGTTTTTAATCTCGTAAATGCTGATAAATGCATTTTGATGGCGTGCCGGGCAGCATACCCAAGCTAGGAGAGCGGTCTGCTCTGACAGCAGCACACAGACCTGCTGCGTGGCACAGGGGCCGCAGAGAAATCCCACGCTATCTGACAAATGGATGGGCCCGGCCTCCTAGCATTAGCGCTCTAGCTAGTTAAACGAGGCAAATGTAAAGCAAAGGACATGCCGGACCGCCTCGGTCTGGCGGGCGGAGCCGGAACCATCGGCGAGCTGCGGAAAACAAAGGGACGGGCGCTGCTCACTAACAGGCTTGAAGTTAACAGACTGTGAGGACCAGATGGTTTCGCTGCTCTTGCCCAAAGCACCGTGCTCTCAAACAAAGAACAAAAAAAGTGACTGGGAGAAAAAAAACGACATGTTTAATCCTTTGAGAAAGGCTGACAGATACTGGGGAACAGCAAAGCCGTGGCAGATCGTCAATACTAAGAGGAAGAGCAACTTGGGCAGGAGGCGTAAGTCAGTGATAGATGGTGAAAGGCCAAAGAGTAGCCCTCAAACGAGTCTAGGGTTACCAGAAACATCTCCAGGCATATCCTCCATATCTGACAGTTTGAGGTTGTACCCTTCTATTTGTCAACTGAAGAGCAGGTCTCCAAAACAGGCTCAGACCATGGGAAACGTTTTCATGAAGATTTCGGTGGACTTTTGGAGTCTTGGAAATTTAACGGAAATTCTTCGCTGCATTACATGAGGACTGAGTGAGTTTTGGTTCCCAGTACTGTAACATGATGATGCAGTCTGATTTGGACTCTTCGCTCTTCAGCTGACAGGGTCACAGTGACCTTTCAGCACCACACCTCTCGCATATTCCCCGATAACCCCTGGTGCGATTACCCACAATTCCACGTGGGAGCTTCAGCTTCATTCCTCAGCCCGATCGTTAATCAGCCAGTTGAAGTCTGTTTACATACACCCAAGGGGGATTCATCCTGCAATCCCCTCTTCTCCGCCGCCCTCGGAAACAAAATGCATGTGCGTTCTCGTTTGTTTTTCATCAGTTGTGATGGGCCCGGTGACGCAAAGGCAATGTAGCAGAACCTATCACAGGCCCGGCTTCATCTATAACCTCTCGCTGTCCCCAGCCGGCTTGATGGCAGCCGTGGGCGGCACACAGGGTTTGCCTGAGTAGTGCGGCTGCAGTTCGGGTTATTGATCAATTAACACGCTCGATTGAGCACTCCAGTCTCCAAAGAGCCAGGGGTGGAATACCCATGAGGCAAAGGGGTAGGCAGCTGCCCGGGGCCCCCAAAAACCGGAGCCCAGATGAAGACAGAAGTTACAGTAATGAATACAAGACAATATGATCATTTAAACTATAGCAACATGTCTGTTATTAGGATTTTTAGTGACCGTTTTCAGTAAAGGTGAATCTTACCCCTCCCCATACAGGCTACAATGGACTATTCCAAATTTCAGCCTTAATGCATCATGGGAACCACAGGTAAACAGATGGATTTGAGCAGGGCCCTGTTCCTGTTTTCACCTAGAGCCCCCAAACCCTTAAGTCTGCCGCTGGGAAGGGCAGTCTCGAAATGCATGAGCTAACTAGAAGATTCCAGCTGTGCCGGACTCTTGCAGGGGTACTGAGGCGTCCAATTACAGCTGTGCCTGTGGTTGGGGGTGGTGTGCAGTTCAGGGTTTGGATGCTGTGCCATTGATTGGAAGGTTGCCAGTTTGAATCTCTGGGTCGGCAGAGTGAGGTCACCATTGGGCCCCCGAGGAAGGCCCTTAACCCCCCTCCCCCAATTGCTCCAGGGACTGGCTGACCCTGCTTCCTCAGCTGGGCATCACTTTGGATAAAAGTGTTTGATAAATAAATGAAATGTCCTGATTCACCGATGACTACAGTCTCTGGAGGTGTGTCCTCAGCTGTGTATCGTCAAGTCTGGCCTCACAGTAGACATGTGCGGTGTCAGACAGTAACTTTCGAACCGATGGCCAGCGCCAAATCATGAAAGATTTACTTCTTTTTTGGCAGAGTCCCTCTGGGCAGCCTGCTGCTCGCCAGCAGACCTCTGTACAGCAGCCTGCAGTCTTTCCAGCTCCGCGCCGTCCGCACACATGCTAATCTCGCTCTGGCTCCCTGCTCTCTGAGATCTGTGTTTTTCCAGGCCTCCCCACACTGAGATCTGGGTGCTTGTTAGGCTGAGCGACTGCATGCGCCGGTGGATCGCGGGGTTATACACCTTAGCTTCTTTGGGGAGCGTGTGAAGCTTGTGCCGCCCGATGTTTGTATTCTCTGCGGAACGTGCGGGAATAGGCTGTATTCCGATGAAGATGTCCAAGCCACTCCGTGGAGTGCGTTGGGCCACTTTAAAGTAGCAGAAGTGCAGCAGGCTGTCTCCTGGGTGTGGATGTTTGCCTGTCCTCCTAATGCAGCATTCTGGAGCTTTATTCCAGTCCAGCGCTTGTCAAACTGAATTGTGCCCAGAGACCATCAAAAAACAGAGGGAGGGATAGCAGAGGCAGTGGAAACTGGGGCTAATAGAGCAGCAGAAGAGCAGTTGTGATGTTGGGCAGTCAGCACTGGGGCATGCATTAGCAGGGCATTTCTATCAAAGGCCTCATCTTTATTTCTACACTTACTATCGGAGTTGCATTTCTATCATAGGCCTCGTCTCTATTTCTGCACTTTCTCATGCAACTGAATTTCTGTCATAGGTCTATGATTTCTATGCTTTCTGCCGGAGTTGCAGTTCTATCACTGGATCACAGGCCTCATCTTTATTTCTGCGCTTTCAGTCAAAGTTGCATTTCTATCACAGGCCCTGTCCTTATTTCTGTGCTTTCTACCGGAGTTGCATTTCTATCACAGGCCCTGTCCTTATTTATGTTCTTTCTGCCGGAGTTGCATTTCTGTCACAGGCCTCTTTTTTCTGCACTTTCTGCCCCAGCTGCAGTTCTGACATCTTCCTGAAGGGGGACCAGGTGGGCACAAGGTCTGTGAGTTTCCAGCGGCCCTCCAGCAGCCAGCTAAATTGTGGACTTTTCCCGTTTGTAGTCGGAGGCCAGCTGAGACGGAAGCCACCCCAGCAGGCACTTGTCTGTATGAATGGACTTGGATGAGTGTCACTTCAAAGGAATCTTACCTCTCCAGGCTCATCCCCTGCCCACACCCCCCCCCCCCCAACCCACTCGACTATGCTTCCTCCTTCACAACACCGGATTTTTGTTTGAATCACTGAGCATTAGTGGTGCAGATGAGATACACGCCCCATTCCCCCAGTGACCAGGCTTCACTGGTCCATCTGAGATCGTTGCCTGCAGTTCGTCGAGCATCTCTATAATGTTGACGCCCCCGCGATCCAAAGAGTGGATACCATCCAGCGGGGCATCCGTTCGTGAATCGGGATTTTCAGGCTATCTTGCTAACACTTCTGCTGCATAGTCAGAGCGGGTCGAACCCGATGGAGATCTGTGTTCACAGGGATCTTTTCACCGCTCAGGCATGATGATCTAAAAGGATCAAGCTCTGGGAGGGGCCGCGTTTGTGAGGATCCCTAGACGGTGACACTCTTGTCACCAGGCTGTCCCTGTAAGATAACAGCAACAGGAAGTAGATTGATGGAATTTGTGGTGGAAGTGGGTTTTGTAGCACGCTGGTAGTCAGTGATCTGTACTGTTTGCCGGAAGGCTGGAGATCAAAGTCTCTGATGATGTTTGCTCATGTTCGCAATACGGCGTAGGAAAGTGGGGCTCACGATGGCCGCTTCCATGTTTGTTTTTTAACGTGCGACCCCCCGGGCCACCCAGTGCCCTTGGTATTGCCCGCAGCGGCCCTATCACAAGCCTGGGGTGCCGGGGGCTGAAGAATGAAACTGAATGAGCCACAGATGATTGGTTTAGCTCAGGTGTTTAACAGACATGCTCTCAGTTTGAGAATCCCGTATGTTAGAACAGTCCTGGGGGGTGTTCAACAAAGCAGGAATTTTTGCTTAACGAGATAACTTGTCAGATTTAAGGTAGTCTGGGCTACAGAGATAAAATCAACTTAACCCTGACTACCTTAAATCCAACAAGTTATCCAGCTAATGTATCTGGCACTTTAATCTAAAGGGATTTACAGTAGGTGAGAGGCTTACGATATATATCTACTTTCTGGGATTTGAATCTCCAACCTTTGCATTGTCAGCACAGCACTCCACATGTTGAGCTAGAGAAGTCGAGTGTGATTCGAATTCTGAGCTAAGTCCCTGATGTCTTAAAATCCTAGCAATGCCTATGGCTGGCAGTAGGAGCCCTGGGTGAACAGCACGTAGAGGAGCACCACGTCAGTCTCGACCCCTCCATGGCAACTCACCGCCTCTCCCAATCCTTTCTGTTTCATTAGTGCGTAAACAGAGGGTGACGGAGCAGCCAGGCTGGGCTGCCTCTTCGTTCCTGCCTGGTTTTCATTTCGTTCCTCCGTGTTTCATGGGCCCATCACCGTTTCCTGTGACTCACGTCTGAATGAGACACTTCTGAATGATTACCCAGAGCACTGAGCAATCAGCGTGTTCAGTAAACGAATTAACGTGCGGAGTGGAACCCGAGGGCGCGGCGGACTCCCGCATCTGGCACAAGCTACAACATGATCGCCATTGTTTTTCATGGAGGCTGTACTGTCTCGGCCTGGGGAATGAGGACTCAGTGGGTTAGGCTTCTGTGCCCATGGCCAGGAGGTTGCTTGTTTGAATCCTGTCCTCAGCAGAATACTTTGTTGTCCAGTATGAGACACAGGTTTGTAGCCATGGGGGGTGGTGTGTGGGTTAAGCCTTGTTGCTTGTGACCAGAAGGTAATGCTGGCCAGTTTGATTTCCGGCATTCCCGTTATGGGTGAGGGAGCCATCCCCTTACAGTCTAAAACCTGGGGGAGGATCCATGCATCCCCAGATCCCAAGTCTGCTTGGTGCTGCTTTGTGTCCCAAATGAGTCTTGCTTCACGGAGTAGCGATAGCAGGCCTTGGTGATACAGCCTTCCTTTTAGCCTTATAAGCCAACCTGGAATCGGGGGGCGTGTACCCCCCAGTATCTCATTTGGCTTCATTAAGCCACCCCCAAATAAGTAGAACTTTGCTTTTGAATTTCTGTCCCCCCCAGCATCAAACCCTCTCCCATGGCCTTTGCAGCCTGTATTCTAGCTCCTCATGTATTGTCATCGATCTCAAAATGAGTTACAGCAGGAGGATCTTCTCAAGTTAAATGAGTGTCCGTTTTGGTTTTTGTGGCTTCCTATGGGAGAATCGCAAATATCTCTCCTCCTCTTCCTCCTCCTCCTCGTTCTTCTTGAGTTCCTTACCTGAAACTTCCGAGGAGAACTCTGTTCTTTTAAACATTGTTATGTTCTTCTCCTTCTCCTGTCATTGTCCTCGTGTCCCTAACCTGGACCTTCTCAGTGAAGCGCTGTCCCTTTAAGCTCTGCCTGGTTCTCTCATCTCTTCTCCCAAGTGCCTCGACACTTTCTCTGCTACATTAAAAAGCCCCCCAGGTCTCCTGCCCGAAACTCCATGTGGAGGGTGAGAGAAGGCCTGGTGTTTCTGTTCTTCAGTGCCCGCATGAGGAGCCGGTCAGCAGGAGGTGTGAACGTGGAGCAGGAATGACGGAGAACAGAAATGCACCATGACTGCAAATCCTCTTCTTTTTCAGGGCAGATCACCAGCTCCACCCCCCGCCCCCCATCTCCCCTTCCCGCCACCCCAGATGGTAGTGTACACTTTCACATTTTCTCTGCGCGTGGTTTTGCATATTGGAACCTTTCTCCCTACCTGGGGGAGGGGGGGGGGGCTCTCCCAGGGGGGATTATGCAGGGCAGACAGCAGGCTGACTCACACACACAACGCCGGTGTGTTTGTGTTTCCCGCCCATGCAGACGGGCGCTGGCAAACCCCAAGCAGTCTCTGAAGCTGCAGAAAGACATAACCACTGCTGTTTGATGTAAATTGGCCTGGACAGGGGTTTGGCTGCTGTCTATGTGCAGGTCTGTGTCAGGGGCAGTCTCTGGCTCAGTGGGCTATGACACTGTGCCTGTGGTCGGAATGTTGTTAGTTTGAATCCCAGGGCTGGCAGAGTGACTTTGCCATTGGGTCACTGAGTAAGGTCCTTAACCCCCCCCCCAAGTGTCCCAGTGACTGTTTCACCCTGCTTTCTCAATTGCACATTGCTTTGGATAAAAAAAAAACATCTGGTAAATGAACAAAAATACACAAAAAAAGTAACTTGTCTGTCAGGTGTCATGTGGCCAGAGTGTGTACGGGTCTGATTCATGTGCAAAAACACACATGGTCTTCAGTTTGTACCACATGTGGCATGAAAGATGTCATACATGATTCTTGCAGGGACTGGCTGATGTAAGCCATGTGCCGTGTCAGATCTGTTCTCACTCAGGTCTTCCTGCAGTCCACATGGCACAGAGCAGGCAGGGTGTAGCCAGCCTCCGATGGGTTCTTTCTCAGTCTTACCCCACATGTTGAAATTGTTCCAGTGAAGCGGTGGTCTAAATGAAGCGATTAAGCGATCATGTGGAGAGACGATATTGTGCTCTGGTGGACTGCAGCTGGGAGGGGGGAATGAGGCAGGAAGATCGTTTATCACCCTTGTGCCCTGGCTGATGTGGGCCGTGAAGAAGAGAGAAGGCACGTGTGTGTCGGGGGGGGGGGGGGGGGGTTGGTTTGCATGCCAA
>JAODLD010000052.1:13601717-13620321 GCA_026781065.1 Mormyrops boulengeri | reverse complement strand
CCCCCCCCCCCCCCCCCCCCCCCCCCCCCCCCCCCCCCCCCCCCCCCCCCCCCCCCCCCCCCCCCCCCCCGCGTTTGATTTCATGCCAATAAAGACAGTAAAACCTGAAAATGGGTGTTTTATCAATTCATATCCTCTTTCAAAACAAACTTCAACAGTTCTTGAGTTTCTGGAATGGATTTCCAGAAAGTGCTGGTGTCTCTCTGGGTGTGTGCCTGCGCACGCCCGTCCGCACGTCTGTCAGTGTGTGTGTGGGGGGGGGGCTGCATCATGGGTGGTTTTAAGCCTGGCCCGCTGCCGGTGTGCTGTTGTGGGATCCTCATTATTTCCGTCTCAGACACTGCTAATCCCTGTCACTGGTGATTAAAACGAGCGGGAGAAATGCCCCTCCCCCTCACATCCATCCTGCTCCCCCAGCTCAGATCTGGTTAATTTTCCCGCTCCTTTGTCATTTATGACCCTTATCTCATTAGCGGCGATTGATCAACGAGATGCCAACAGCACATTTACCCTTTTGGCATCAGCGTAATAATACTGCATTTTAATTATAAATGCACTGCTCAGTAACTGAATTTGGACAAATCTGGAGCATCTTGTGGTCGATCGAAGATATTTGCCTGTTTAGCGTGTACCTTTGACGCACGTCAGGTGTTCTGGTATCGTCCTTCAGAGTGTGCGGCGCGGACCGCATGATTAACACCCGCAGCCGCATAGGGGTGCTGGGTGCCTTGCTCGCCGAACTTGCATTACACACGGCTGGGAATCAGGTCGGCAAGTCCGTTCCCGCTTATCGTATAATTAGGCGCAGATTCTGAAAGCGCAGCAGAATGTGTCTGTGACAGAGAGGCGCGTTTGCCATTCAGCTCTGTGAGCAACCAGCATGCAAGATCATTACTATCCAACGTGATGCTGGGGTGAGGGTACAGGCAAGAAAGCCTGTGATGCCAGAGATGAATTAATCGAGGCATGCGGGACCCTGCCTTTGTTAAAAAGGTGTGGATATCAGGAGCAGGGGTATGGCGACTGAGAATTATAGTGGCATTCTCACGAGGCACAGTGTGTGTGTGATTAAGTTTAAATTACTTTGTGGGGACCAAATGTCTGCCATAATGTAAAAAAATCCAGTTTTTTTGACGTTGTGGGGACCGTGTGTGTGTGTGTGTGTGTGCGTGTATGTGTCTGCGCATGCATCCCACCAATGGGGACCCAAAGACTGACAGGAAATACATTTTAAGCTAGCTTGTATCTGGAAGCACCCTTTTAAAAGTGAATTTCTTTAACTAGTACCCCCCCTGCTGGTCACACCGACTTTGCAGCCTGTCTCTGAACCGCAAAAGCCAACAGTAATCATCCATTCTGCAAAGCTTCCATAAGTGGCTCTGCCGGGATAGAGGGGTGCGGAGGCGCGCTGTGACTCGCTTCGTCGAGGATGCGGCATGAGATCCTTCTGTAAAGAGACAGGCCACTCATGCGGATCGCCTTTGGATAATTAGACACACTGGGCCGTGCTGGTGATGAATGAACCACTAAACGAATCGGACCTCGCAGGCAAGCCTTCGCTTTGCGGGGCGTACGCGCCTCTTACCCACCAGTAGCCTCAGCGAGCTGGACGGGGGCCCTGAGACACTCACACACACACAGACACACTCACACACACAGACACACACATGCACACACAGACACACTCACACACACAGCATTGCTGCCACACATGCTGTGGTACAGTAAAGTGCGCATGCACTGTCTGACACATGCATACATGCATGCTCACACGCCTGGGGTCTGTCACACGCCGCCTTGCTGAATAAGCACTCTGCGTCCCGCCAGGACGCCTCTGGGATTCTAGCTCATGGGGTGTCTGGGGGCGAGAATCGCTCAAAGAACACACGGGCAATTTGGAAAAGTCTCCCAATTCCAAGTCTCTTAAGACACAGGCATCTGGCTGGGGAAGAATCCCTTCCTCTCCGTCTCAGAAATGTTGACGGGTTTCAGCAATATTCCGGGGTTCAGCTGAATGCAGGGGGCTGTGGTGTCATGGGGGTGGCGGGAGTGTGGTCACTTTGCAGGAATGGCTCACTTTGAACCCCTGGGGGGGGATCTCATTATGGGGGTCCTTAGCCTTGGTTGTGCCCTTGTCTGAGCAGGCTGGACATGAAACTTTGCAATTTGCACACATAGAGGTACACTGGAATTCTTCTTTCCATATTACCCATCATGCTCTGCTCTGATATACGCACACATACAGCTCAGAGTGCAGGATCTACCATTTATCAGGCGCCCTTGCAGCATTTTTTTTGGGGGGGGGGGAATAAGAGCCTTGCTCAAGAGTCCAATATTCCAGAATATTCTGCCGATGATGGGATTTGAACCAACAACGTTCTGATCACAGACACAGAGGCCCAACCTGCTAAGACACACAGCATCCCCACCCCCCCCTGGGCTTCAAACCCATGTCTCACAATGGATAATGCAGTAAGGGCTGAACTTGACTGCATTCCTGGGGAGGTTTCACCCAAGCCCCTCAGATGCAATCACTCATTATCTCATCAATGTGGCTGCAACTTCACCTCCTGTCTCTTCGCAACCCAGCACTCTGGGGTGACAACCTCCTCCGGTTTATGCTTTTATTGGGGGTTGGGGGGGAACATGTTGCAGCTGACGGCGCACTGCAGAACCATTGCAATATGAGCACGTGGCAGTGCTGAGGGTGGGGCAGCAGGTGGCATTGAGGTTGCTACCCTATAGCCCAAGGCTATTAGTTCATCTCCCACAAGCCTCCCCCCCTCAACAATATTGTTCCAGTGAAATAGTTAGCTGTGTAATAATTAGATGCTTCGGATTATAAACAATTATATGAGCAACGAAATCATGACATAGAGTAATCGAGTAAAAACCGCGGCAGCATTTCCGCCGCTGTGACAGTCTCGGTAATGGATGCCGACATCAATGCAGCCGTGATCCCGGCTGAGCGCTGACACACGACCGGGACAGGGGGTGAGGGCTCATGGCACATGCTCAGCAGCGGCGATTCCAGGATTTTTTTAAGGTGGGAGGGAGGGTATAAGAGGGGCCATAATCCATACGGAGGGGACAACCTAATCACTAGCCAATGACCTGTTTTGAATTGGTGAGTGACGCACGGCAGGGGCCAATCAGCTTTCAGCTAGGGTCTATGCCCCTGTGGACCCGCCCCTTCATATACCCTTATATATACTCTTCCTCATGAAGATGGTGCTGACCTCTCTTCCTCTAGTCTCCTTCCTCTCATGTTTTCTTTTTTGTCCATTTGGTTTGGTTTAAGCATAGCGACAGTGACTTTCCACCCAGTGCAATTTGTCCTGTACACCTGCATTCTGTCCAAATGAATCATAATTCGACACCAACACGGGGTGAGGTAGGTAGGGTTGCTTTTCTCCCAATGTCACGACTAAACTGTACAGGTGAGATAAAGTCAGAGCTCTACCTCGATATGCACCTGAAACATGTATTTAGAGCGACACACCAGAGCTGTAGCAAATCCCATAAACACGCAGAAAATAATAACCTCTGACGATTTAAACCCTTGGGGAAGCACTCCGTGAATCCTTGAGCTGGGTCATTCCCCTGGAACGGCTTTTGTAAACATCCAGCTTTATAGCTGAAACTTTATTACTGAAAAAAAAATACATAAAATAAATAGCAAGTGATGAATGGCCCATAGTGTGAGGACACCTGGTAACAGCTTACTGGAGTCATGTAAGTATGCATTAGACACGTCTTATGCTGGAGTTCGACTTACACCCCATATCTCTGCTGAAGGTGCAGAGGAGCCGTCATTTCTGCCCCCTCTGCAGGTCGGAACAGGCCGGGTCTCCTCAGCAAGTGAACCGTACGCGGTCGTCAGGGAAAAAAACGAAAAACCGGCAACTTATCAGACGCTAATGAGGTCTCGCTGGAGCTCGTTTTTCTCGCCAGACCTGAGCGGAACCGTCATGTTGCAAACACAAAGCTCGACATGACTCCGGCATCAAAATCAAAAACCTGTAGGCCTTGTCTTTCATCTCCCTTTTTGTCCTTTTGCCCCCTGCCATTACACAATGTGCTTCCAATGATACAGCACAGACCTGTAATTAGTCGGCGAGAGCGGGGGCCTTCGCCACGGTGGGGGGGGGGGGCTAGCAGGACCTCTCCAATCCCGTTTTATATCTCTAGAACACTGGGAGCGAATGCAAATGTTGCAGCTAAAGGACTGATTTCCCGCTAACAGGCTTCGATCAAACATTTTACCATCAATCACAGCTTAAAGGGACGGGGACCTCGCTGAAGGTCGGAGATTAAAGGGATGTTTTTTTTCAGCCGTACTACCATTGAAGGCTTTTTCCCCCTGGTTGTTCCAACATATTTAGTGAAACTGCATTTCTGGGTAACAATTTCTGTCTTAACAACTTGCAGGGGAGCGTGAACCCAAAACAAAGTAAGGATTCCCCAGTTTTTTTGGTCTCTCCACACACTCTTTTTTTGTCAGAAGTCGGGCACACAGGATTTACACTGAAGCCAAATGGCACAGAATCGCTGAAGCAGGCCACTCATTCTGAAGGCTCTTTAATCTGTAATTAGTTGCGTAAACATATGCAAATCTGTAAACAGGGCTCTGCCTCCCCGGCGCATGATGCTGTTTCCCAGAGAGTGCGCTTGGTGTCGACGCAGACGGATGGGTCCAATTGAAGGGCCAGGCTGAATGGTTTAAAATAAATAAGCGCTCCTGCTGTAATTAATTGTTAATTGAAACTGTAAACTTCGGCAGTTCAGAAAAAAAGCTGGGAAAGGAGAACAAAAGGCCGACCGCATCGTGCCGTACGTTAGCGTTAGCTGCTTTAGCTAGCGTTAGCTGTTTAGCTAGCGTTAGCTGCTTAGCTAGCATTAGCGGCATAGTTATACATGGCTTCTGGCCATTCCTTTGTCTTGGGATGGGAGAACGGGACTAAGGGTGTACCTCAAAGCGGGTTTACTGGCTTAGCGAGGTTCTCGTGCCTTTTTACTGGGCATTATAATCATAGCTTAATTTAAAACAAGGTGTACTGTAATGGCAATTTGCACTGCTTACCTAACCTGCTCCCAACAGGTTTAATTGCAGGTTTTTTTGTATAAAACAGGAGTATATCCCGCCTTTTCACCAAAACTGTATATGCAGACCACCCTTTCACCTAAAGGCGGGGCTGAAATAAGGGCCGCACTAAGACTAAATAGGTGGGATGGGCAATGCCAGTGGGATGGGCAATGCCAGTGGGATGGGCAATGCCAGTGGGATGGGCAATGCCACTGTGCCATAGCCTTGCCAGGGACAGATTACATTTGGTGGGGGGTGGTGCTGATGATGAAATTTACTAAGTGGAGTGGGTAATACCTACCTCCTACCTATCAAAGGCCAGCCATTAATTTGAATAGTTTACAATGTTGACTCTCCATACTTCCTAACAAATGGCGGAAGCTCCAATCCCTACTGGGGTGCATGTCACAAACTATACCCAAAAAAGTTATTAGTTCCTCAAAGGTCATTTACGTAACTCACAGTTGAATACATGTTTGCAGCGGAATATTTTACCGAAACATTTCTGGTTAGGTACGTTTCCCAAGGAAACAACACCATGGATCCCTCTAGAGCGGTGTTTGCCAATCCATATGTACGTGTCGCTCCACAGACCGTGAAGCCACTGCTAAGTCTTTGAGAAATTGATGAATGTTAATAAGTACCTGGACTCGCACTGATGCCCCTAAGGAGGAATTAAGAAAATATGACTGCAGCTGCAGCAGACAGGAATGGAAAACTATCTTTGTATGCCTGTGATATGTAAGAGTTTCACGAATACAGATCAGTAATAGAGATTTCACCGACTTGGTTGTATACCCTCTAAGGATGCATGAGCATTAGCTGCTTAGCTAGCATTAGCTGCTTAGCTAGCATTAGCTATTTAGCTAGCATTAGGTTTTTAGCCAGTATAAGCTGCTTAGCCACCATTTGTGACATAGTTATACATCGTTACAATGCTTATTTTGTCTTGGTATGGGAAGATGGAACTGGCCTCTGCTTTAGCCCTGTTTTTTCTGTTTTGAATTCTCATATAGAAGATGGTGGACTCCGAAAGCATAGCTTTAAGTAGGATAGCTTAGCGCTCTGACAGGCAAACAGGCGGCATTTCTGTAATGTTGGGAAAAAATACTGAGCAAAATCAGCAAGTCTGCACCTTACATATTGTCTGCACCTTACAGATTGCCGAGAGCCACGTCAAGCCTGACGGGAGAGCAGACTTAATGAGGCGGCTGGGTTCGTTATTTCTCACAAGTGCTCCTCACCTGACTTGTGACAAAAATCACAGGACTTCCTTTAAAAATGAGCTTCACAAAAAGGCACTTAAGCTTTACTTCAGAGACATCGGCAGAGAGAATGAATGTTTTGGAAAACTGTACTATTACTGCAGTAACTTTCCACCCCCCTGCACCAATCTGTTCAGGGTGCAACAGAACCCATGATGAGAAATGTCACTAGGGTTATGCAGGTGACAGACAGTCCGCAGTGGAGAAAGCCACTACTGAAAGTCAGAGAAGTTGGGTTACAGGCCAGCCGGGACTCTGCCAGGCCCATCCGGCGGTCAGAGAGACATTGATTCCAGATCCAGACGAGCTGGGCTGTCAAAGCCAGCCATGGCTGTGGCTTTACACTGTTTGGTGTCGTGCTGAAAGCGTGGAGGAAGAGACGCGGGATGTTCTGTTGCCGCTCCGGGAAGTTCCGGACGGGTGAGAGGAGTGTGAGGGTAGAGGTACTGTGAAGAGGTGGGATAAGAGCAGAGGTTATGAAGAGCTAAGGAACTCCGATTCCCTTGAGCCACAGCTTCAACTGACTTGACCCAAATTTAGCCACATGGAGTGTAAGTTTACTGCTTATTTCTGTAGACATATGTCTTCCTCAGATGATCTGAAACGATTGCATTTCCGTGTTTTCTTTTGCATTGCAAGCGAAACTGCATGCCGTAAAGCTAATAAATTGCTGCAGTGGGCCGACACACACCTGCATGCAGCCGGCAGGAGTGAGTAACTGCTGAGGGGGGGTTGCTACGGTCGTCTTGTAGGAGTAGAGGGTCCTGTCACTGGTTAAGTGTGATACGGAGCTCTGAGCTCCCGGCTGAGCCTGACCTAGGGCTGCGCATTAAAAGGATATCTGGACCTTGTCAGCTGCTGTGGGGTGCGCCGTGTTCAGAGCTGGGGGATTTAAAGCACCCGCCTTCACTTCCTCACATACACACACGCTGGGCTCTGCCATCCTGCTGATCTGCAATAGACATTGGGGTAGATAGTCTCTCGCTCTCCCCTTGCTGCCTGTTTATGGGAGGAGTGTTCAACGAGGGCCAGGGGACCTTCAGGCACGGTCTGCGATGGGGCTACATCTGAGACACGGATGCGGGGGGAGCGAGAGTGAGAGAGGCAGGCCAGGAGAGCAGAGAAGTGGGATTCGTGGGAGCCGGGCTCAATAAAATATTAACGCCTTCAGAGTTTGAATTCTGAGTGTGTTGATGTTATTATGCTTTTTTTTTCTTAGAAGGAACACAACAAGGGCTCTGTGGGTAGCATAGTGTGCGTGTGGATGGGGTTAGGGAGACAATATAGGCACTGAGGATCCGTGCCTGACTTATATGGGGAACAAGCAGGTGCAGTCAGCAGAATGTAGTGGTGTTTGGGCACACACATAAATGTACCACTCTAATATCAAACGCATTTGTGGTAAAACCATGTCTAAATCACTAAAAATTAAGCATATTTTCTAACTTTAATTCACTGCCTTAAAGCCCGTTCTTAAATCTCAGTTCTTGATGAGAGGTATGAGGAAAGTGAGTGTATAAAATACCCGAGTACACCTTTCTGGGCATTGTGGGAACACAGAAAGGTGGAGGTGGACATCTGGTGGCTGAAGCAGACGTGGCAGGCGGGTCAGGGATGTTGAGGTCCAGCTGTCGCAGACTGACTGACTAAAAACTCAACAGCAGAACTGTAGGTTGGCCATTCCACCTTGTCCCCATCCCTTCTACCAGAGCCTCGAGGACAAGCTGATATCCCCATCCCATCCACTTGAGCCTTGAGGACAAGCTGGTGTCCCCATCCCATCCACCAGGGCCTCGAAGGACAAGCTGATGTCTCCATCCCATCCACTTGAGCCTCGAGGACAAGCTGATGTCCTCATCACATCCATCATAGCCTTGGAAACAAGTTGATGTCCCCATTCCATTCACCAGAGTCTTGGGTACAAGCTGATGTCCCCATCCCATCCACCAGAGCCATGGAAACAAGCTAGTGTCCCCATCCCATCCACCAGAGCCTTGGGGACAAGCTAGTGTCCCCATCCCATCCACCAGAGCCTTGGGGACAAGCAGTGCCACCGCCAAGCCAGCAGCCCAGTGAGGGACTGACATCCTGTCCAGGGTGTGCCCTGCATTGTGCCTTGCAGTTAAGGCCGGACTTCTACATGGGCTGTAGCCCAGGGCCCCAAGGTGTAGGGGGGCCCAGAAAGATTTTTTCCCAGTTCTTACAGCAGCATTTTATGTTGTAGGTAGGACCCCAACAATGACTAAATTCGGCCCAGTTTGTGGTTCCTGAAATTAAGAATTCCTGGAGCATGTGCACTCACCACAGCTCTGTTTAACCACCGGGTAAGTGGTTGGGATGGATGGATGGATGGATGGATGGATGGATATTATTTACACCTTGCACTGTAGCCATTTATAGATGTTGCCTCTGGTTGCTTCCTGCCATACTGCCTTACTTACAGAGACGTGCAGAGTTCTGGTCTCTCAGAGTTCTAATCCGCTTGGCAATGCACACGGTACCTTTACCACTTCCTCAAAGGTATCTGTACTGCCCAGGTGGATTGAGTATCATGGGCCCTGGCAGAAGCAGGAACAGGAGGCTTATGGGGGGTGGGGGTAAGAGAGCCATTGAGAGCCCTCACTAATGGGGGCCAGTGACGGACGTGGCTGAGACAAGTGGCCAATAGCGTCTGATGTTAAATGGTGACCGCACAATGACGGCCATGCCTTCCGGCGCCCATAACTTCATACTGCAACTCCGTTTCGCTTAAAGTAAGAAATGCTATTAAACACAAAGGTCATTTATATTGCAATTTTCCCTTTCTATACTATAAAAGGGTGACATAGTCTATCCATCTTCTCATGTTGTATAGGGCTGCAGCCTCTGCATGGAGCCTAACAGCCTGGACAGGATTACAGTCTTTCACTGAACAAGGCATTGTGGGAAATTTAGAATCCGTGTCCTTTGGGCTGTGGAGGGAAACACGATCGAGACGGGGATAACATGCATGCTCCACAGACAGAAATCTCAAGCTGTGAGACAATGCTAATGGCCACTGTGCCACCCAGGAAATGCATTTTAAAATATTCTATCATTTTCATTTTATGACAGTATATTAGTTTTGTTGATATCAATAAAAATTGTCGCCTTGTCCTAAATGCATTGCAAGCAAACCAAAAACATTCGGCATGTTACATTTGCAGTTACATTTTTCATTTAGCAGACATTTGTGTCCAATGTGATGAAGCAGGCAGCACATTACAAACATATGGCTGTCAAGGAGTCAACTAGGCTGATCTACCAATGTATAACCAGCAACTAGTCCAAGTTAGCACTGGAGCCAGACATTTCAAGAACCTAAATAGAGGTTTTTTCCATCAAAGACAGACACAAAAAGAGCATTCAGGATGCTAAGTAGACACGGAAGAGACCGACTAAGGGGTCACAGATAAAAAAGAAGTTAAAGAGGCGAAAGCAGGTCAGTGATTAGAGGACTCGATGAGGTCATTGGAGGACTCGATGAGGTCATTGGAAGGCTCGATGAGGTCATCCCCAGACAAATGGGTCTTGTGGCACTTCCTGAAGGCTGAGTGGGACTTGGATAATCAGATATTAGTCTTATCAAAAAAATAATAAAACACGAATCAAATCTTTTGAGTTAATAAGGCTGTGTGTCTGTTTAAGGAGATAATGGAGCCTTATAACAGGCATGGATTATTGGCTTGGATGTAAAGAATGGAGAGGAAGTACACTCACAGGCTGGACATAAACTTAACAGTGGATGTAATGTTTAGTCCATCTAGAATATGGCATTAGTTAAAGGTCCAGCTAAATGTGGCTCGCAGGAAGGGTATAGTTAAAAAAACACAATATTGATTCCATTACGGCGAAAAGTTACTTCTTCATATCAGCTGACGGGAAATCTCAAGGGTGTGGTGAGTAAGGTGACCTGTCATTTACATGGACCCTTCCCAGGAGGAGTGCCCAACCCTAACCCCCCACCCCCACAATGACCCCCCCCCCGACGCACACCTGCACTGCAGCAGATGTGTTTAAGCAATGTGGCCATTAGTTAAAGCTCTGTGGAGGCTGCTTGCCAAGCTGGGGGTCATGTTGTGTTAGTCAGGGGTCTGTAATGGGATCATATCCCATGGTGCATTGGTGCAGGTGTTCACTGGTAGTGGGCCAGCTACCCCATCCTTATGTGTGGGCAGCATCACAACCTCCAAAAGTGTCATAAGCAAGTTTTATAAATCCCAGCTTTGGAACACTATTTTAGTGTTAAATTTAAACATATTCAAGTTTGGGCAAATTTAGGGACACCGTGTTCCGCAGAGTGGTGCAGGCTCCGCAGGACGTGGTCCAGCGCGACTCATAATCTGAGCTCTGCTCCGAAAAGTGACAGTGACCCAGAGCGTCAGAAAAACCTCCGTCTTGGTACATTATCCCACGATGCAGAGTGTTTGTGCCAGCTCAGGGCCGACACGCTTTTTCCAGAAGGCTTTCCCTCCATCTTTTTGCTGCACGCTGATTTAAACCGGAAAGCAGGAAGAGGACACTCTTAAGGAATAAAGCAAATTCGGTACTGAGCAGATAAATTTCCCGTGTTCCTACAATTCTGTTACGAGACTGGGTTTCCAAAGAGGCGTGGTCCCAATGGGATCTGACCCCATAACCTGCAGGATAAGAGAACTCTTACTTCTGTCATAGTGGCCTGGGATCCTTTTTTCATTATAGTAACCCTGAGCAAGCAACACATTTTTCATTAGCGGCTCGATACCTTGCTTTGAAAGTGACCTCTGAGCATTTGTGGCTGGTTTTTGGTCAATAAAGCGATTAAGCGAGTTTTGCGTCTCCATTTCACGCTTTTACGAATGGCTTATCACAGAGTACCTTTACCTCCAATGTTTTTTTCCCTTCCGCCACAAAAGATTGCTGTGCGGTTTTCTGCTGTTTAAAAAAAGTTTAAAAAAAAGTTTAAAAAAAAAAGTCCTTTTGCTCCATTGACTACAGAAAGGTCGCTGTGTTGACAAGCAGACAAACGAAGCCGACACTTTAGAGAGAAATGCAGTAATGGGTTTTGGAGAGCCGTGGTAAGAATAGTTGTGCTCTGTCGTAATGATAGTATCTGGTCTCTGGGAACAATGAAAAATACATATTAGCATTTGTGCAAGTGTACACTGAGACAGAGACCCTTATCACGTCTAACATACACAGCCATGCTCACTTTCATATTACATCATAGAATAACCTCACACACAGTGTGACACACGATACAGCAAAGCTGTCACGCACATACACGCACGGTCCGGGAATTCTTAATAATTCATCCATTTATTAATTGTCTGTTTGACTTTTCGAGATGGGGTCCGTGGCGCATATTAATAGCGTCATTAATATATTTGTTTTTGTTATCGCTTTCATGGCTGTTGACTCGCATTAGGCAGAGCCTCCCGTACACAGAAATAACTCATTACCATGATTCTCGAAACAGCTTCCGTATCCGTGAGCACCTCCCATTACACGGATCCCTCGGACAAAATGGGAAGGGGAGATCTGTGAAGGTGTGCCCCTCTCGTGTAATACGTCTAAGGTGGTTCTAGGCATGCCGTCTGGGGTGCATGTTTTCAGCTGCTCGACACAACAGTGTATGTGTATCAATGACCCCCTAGCCTCCTCCATTTTGTGCAAGTGCCAAGATAAATTTCTCCTTTGGGTGCTGTAAAAGATTTGTTTACTTTGGCCTTATATTACCGTGTCAGCGGGAATTGGGGCCAACCTCGAATCAGGTTAGAATATTGAATTAAATTTGCTTTGCAAGGCGATGACTTTTCAAGATGACTGTAAAAATCGCTTTTATCGTTCATTTTAAAACCAACAAGAAATGCACGGGGTTTCATTTTCAGCATTTTGAAGATGTTTCTAGAGCCTCCTATCGCTCTGCTGAAATGACTCCTCTTGAATCCCATAGTAGTTAAGATAAAAATGACTTCCCATTGGGTTTCCCCAAGTGTTCGGGATGCCCACACATTTTTAAATACCTTTCGGAGTTTGATTGAAAGTGGCCTGTTGGCAGTTTGGCCGTTTGTTCTCCATTGGTTGGCTGGCTTTCCAGGGGAGGATCCAGTCGAAGCTCATGTGATGCCCCAAGAAAACTTTGCCATTGAGACTGCCCCACAGACCCTCCCCCCCCGCCCAATTTTTGTACTTTCGAGGGGTTTGGGGGGGCAGTATTTGCCAAATCAGCTCCTCTTCTGAAGAGGAGCCTCTGGGCAATTGCTCATATTGCCCCAGCCAGGATTTACCCCAGACCAGGGGCCTTAGTCTCGGAGCAGGGACAGAGCAGAGCTGTCTTCGGCACCCGCACACCTCCTGTCGTCCCCGTGAAGTGAGGGAGGGGCTGTTCTTAATCTCAGGAGCTTGAGGGCCAGATGGTCATCACTGCAATCCATTCGTGACATTGCCGCCCTTCTCCTTTCCAGGTTTCCGGGGGTGGCCAGTGACTAGGATCCCTCATGTAAAAACCAGTGGAGAGAAACGTAAGAGAAGCCAAGCCGTTCCTACCAGCGACATGGAGAACATTTTCCAGATGGCAAGGCAGTGAGTACCCCTGATGGCCCGTGGACTGCAAACTTTAATCCTGCAAATCTGGCCTGCATCTTCAACACAGAACTGCTTTTCTATAATAAGGTCCTTCTGTCTCCTGTACTAGATTATGCCACACCAACCTAGCCTCGCGTCCCTCAAAAAAAGCTCAAAGCCTCTTTTTTCTTTCAGCTCTCTCTCGCTCTTTTTCAGTGACGGTTTATTTGATCTCTAAATCTTCACTGTATATTCCAGAGCAGCATAACTTTCCAAAAAACTCACCAATGTAAAACGGTTCTTCTTGCATCAAATCATCAATATGTCTTTTCTGGGATAAGAAGTAGCTATAAATCTAATAGATGATTTTTTTTTAATCCGTTGCCTTATGAATGCAAGGTTCTTGTGGGAGGGTAACTGACGTTGTACTGGATAAAAGACTGGGGGAAATTGTATTTCCATAAACAATGCAGGACACTAAATTTCAGAACATGCTATTACAAATGTGAAAGACATGAGATGTTAGGCCAAGATATTGCACTTGTCTTTCCACCAGGTGTAACAGTTTTACTAGTTTAACATGTGAAGCACTGCTGAGTTTGACTATGAACAGCCCCAGGAGTTACAAGATACCTTCATTCAAGGAGCAGGAAGTTGAATGCCGTTGTAGGAAATGCCAGAATGAAGGTCAAATACGCAGGTCATGCATTGTAGGGTTGGTCAATACCACTGATTTTCATTTCAGTCTGATACCAAATATTTCGATACCAATACCGACACCTTATAATTGCAATTCATTTCACTGAGCATGCGTGTTGAGCAGGGTGTGTGCGTTGGTGCTGATAGTAAAATGTTCCATTTTCCCAGTATCTGTGTCCCCTGAGGCCCTGCCTAATAGGAGCATTTAAATTACCAGGTAAATAAAGTCAATATTTGGACATTAGAATCAATTCTCAAAATTAAACTTACCGTCAGAAACAATGAATATTTCAGTAAGTATCTGCATATCCTTTAACGCAAAACACTGCCAGGAAGTGCTGTGGCCCTTTAAGTACACAAAGTAAACGAGCAAAGTAAAGTAAAAGTGTTTAATGGGAAAAGTTGCTCATCACAAACTCAAAGCTCAAACCCAGAAGGCCTCGTCGGTCTCACACAGACTAAACTGCTTACCGGGAGCAGCGCCGGTGGCTCGAGTGTGGGGCTGTCTGCTTCAGAGGCCGGCGACAGCCAGGCCAGGGAGTGTTGCTGAAGTGCGGAGATGAAGGCTGGCCCATTGACGCCTGCTGAGAGCTCCTGTTCATCTCCCGCACCGAGTGGGCCAGCGGCGCACTCCACGGCCTCTCGTCGTCCTCTCCTTTAGAAATGCGATTATCTAGGCCTCATCTTTCCACCGCCCTGCGGCCTCCAGACCTCAACGACTCCTTTGACTGCCCTGAAAGGTCTCACCCGCCTTGCTGATCCGTCCTCCAAAAAAAAAAATTGGCGAGTAGTCGGAATATCAAAATAAAAGGGCGGTTCTGGCACCAGTCCACAGTCCCCCAAGCAGGAACATGGTCACGCACTGCGGGTGCTTTAATGGGCACCCTGACATCATTGTGGTCACCTCGAGTCGGCCCGCGAGTCAGTCTAATTGGCTCAAATGGCTGGACACTTCTTGCGGCATCAGCGGTAGTGCTGGCTCTACTTCCCCGAATGGAGTTTTCCAGGAGGGGTTGTTGGATGAAAAAGGTCGCAGGAACAGCCACTCTGGTCAGCCGTGTGCCTTATAATGTCTTGTTTTTCCACATTCCCCACCCCTCTTTACCGTTAATGATCCTCGAGCGTCACCGTACCTCGATCGGCTCCTTGTGGCTCTAAACCTCCCACAGTAGGCTTGACAGCAGCCATGTTGAGATGTTGGGTCGCAACACTATTGCCCACAGCAACAGAGGTTAATTACCCTGAATGTTGTATTAGCGACACAGTCTAACTGGCTCTTAGTCATGTATAAAGAGCTCATTATAATGACAAGAGCACCCGCGCGCTAAAGCCCCCCAATGCTAGTGCCTGTGACCTTTTTTTAGCAAGGCGCTAAACCGGTCGTTGTTTTGCAAGTTTGTCTAGCAGGCATTGCGTAGCTGTCACTGCATACAAGGTGAACTCTGCATACCCTATAACTGGGATCATTTGTTGAATGATGCAAGAACGCAGCTGTTTTGCGTAACGATTGTCAGCATTGGGTAACAGTGCCAAAGCAGCCCCAATGACAGTAGCTGCTGGGATTTGTGTATCCCTCTGATTGGACAACAGTGACTCCGGCCGTCGCCATGGTGCTGAAGAGGGAAAGTGTGACATCGAGACATAACTCTAATGGCAGGCCATCTTTGACTCATTTGTTGATCTGAGGCAGCTTGGGAGGGATGCTGTGGTGTCTTCTCAAGAGCTGTGGATGTTCTCCCAGGCTATTGGAGGCCTTGGTGGACCCAGCTAATTAGGGGATCGTCTGCATTCATCTTGTTCTGCCTACTTGTACAAAGCTGTATTTTTTTGCGTACTTGTATATACCCTACATTGCTGACTGGCTGTGACTCTTCGTTACTGCTTTATGTTATGGTATATTTCTAATTCACTTAATTGCTTTTTGATGTGACCAGTTGCACCAAATCAGATTCCTTGTACTCAACCTGTACTTGGCAGATGCAGTTCATTTTGATTCTTGATTCTGAATTCCTACATCCCTGGGGTCCTCGCACTTAATCCAGTGTAGGCCCCCACTCCCTGCCCTGGGGTAGGCAGTGGGGAGGGTGGGAGCGCGCTGAGGCGTATGGCAGCCCTTTATCCCATCCTCCAACTAATGATGAATGACCAGACAGATGAAATCTAATAACTGTAACTGTAGGAGTTCACTGCGGTTAATTCACGCGCCGATGGGAGTCTATTCACTTAGCAGCTATCATGAACCCCTGGCCTGGCTCGCTCAGGAGCCTAATTCACTTAAATTGCAGCTTTCATTCATAAGGAGGGGAGACATGAATGTATTTCGGTATTCCTGGGACTGAGAATTCATATGGTTTTGGGACCAGTCTACCGTTTATCGCGACACATATCTCATTAGCACGATGACTCAGGAAGTGTTTGACGGATCCTTTTCAAACTTTGCAGACTCGTTCTATGGGTGAAAGTCTGGAACTGATGAAATTTTGACACAAATTGCGCCGAAATCGAAGCAGCGCCATGTAGTGGTGACAAGGAGAAGGACAGGTTGAGATGGCGATCTGGTGAATCTGATTACATTGAGAGAAGTCACACAAAGTTGGGCTTTTAATACAGATTTTTTTGAGAGGTGCTGAGAGTGTAGGGGCAGAAGGGATTTGGTGTGGGGGGGTGGGGGGTGGCTAAGGGCGATACATTGCTGTCATAATGACAGCATCTAGCTTTATCTAGTTAGTGTAATGTTGTTTTGTATTCTTGCTTTTCATGCGGCTGTGGATCCTCTGATTTCAGGGGAGAATTACATTGCTAGAAGATCAAAGGCCACAAGCAGGCTGTTTCGTATCAAAACCAAAGCGAGACTTTCTGGGAGATACTGGGAAACTGAGGCAGTTGTTAGGAGAAGACAAACTTTTAACGTTATGCCGTTTAGTTTTACCTGCTCGCCAATGCAAACAGTCAGCCCCTCTCAACAGTCAATCATGTGACTAAATCATGTGACTACAGCTGAACATACGCAGCATGCAGACAGTGTCTGGCAGTTCAGTTATCATGTGGCTAAACATTAGAAGTTGTGTGTGCTTTTGAATGTAATGTGATTATTGGTGTCAGACGTGATGGTTCTGACATCAGTGAATCAGCCATCCTCCTGGGACATTCGCAAACTACCGTGTCTGAAATATACAGAGCAGTGGCATGATGGACAGATCTAATCCAGTAAATGGCATTTCTCTGCCGGAAAATGCCTTGCTAATGAAAGAGATGAGACGCGAATGGCCAGACTCGTTAAAGCTAACGCGGAGGCTGTAAGTGCGAAAGGAACAGCTTGGTACTACAGTGGTCTGTAGAATAGCTGCCCTGAACAAGCACCTCGTCCATCCTTGAAGGAGTTCTGAAGGCAGAAGTGGGTCCAAACCCAATTCTAGCTAAGTGTACCTAATAAAGCGTCCGCAGTAAGTCACGAGTATGATTTATTACCCTGGATGTACTGTGATGTTATTCATTATCTCTTCAGTAACCTTTGTCCTGGTGTTAAAGTCCCTGAATATTTAAGCAAGCACGAGACCTGGCTTTGTGACGGCCTCGTCACCGGCGCATGACACGCGGAACATCGCCGGTGATGAATTATGACGTGGAGACGCTACACGGGGGCCAGGAAGAGGGACGTGCTTGGTGGGAACCACAGATGACAGGTGCATCAGGGCGACGAGGCATCGCAACTAGAGACCAGCTCCGCGGCCCGCACGCATACCAGCAACGCTACACTGTCGCATAGCTGCAAGAGCTGCACAGTTTTACTGTGGTCAAAATGGCGGGTGGTGGGACTAGAAGGTTATGGATCAAGCAAGGAGCTGGTGACTTCACTTTGGTCATCAGTTTAGTAGCTGGGAGCCTCATATCGGGCTGACAAAGGTCACCACGGCAACCCGTCCCCGTCCAATATGGCCCCACTGTGAACCACATGATTTTAAATTTGACAAAGGTACTGTAGATGCGCTCAGGGGTTCATAAATGTGTGATCTGTCAAGCCCCGCCCCTCCAAGCCCTCTCTTGGTCTGTGAACGCACTCTGACCCGCCCCACACTCGTAGTGTGGTACAGACTTGGATGGTCGCCGGTTTTAGCCTCATGGTCAGCTGAGCGATTTCACCATTGGGCTCTCGAGCGAGGCCCTTAACCTTGGTTTGCTCCAGGGACTGGCTGACCCTTATTACTCAAAAAGAAATGTGTGTTGCTTTGGTTAAAAGCTTCTGCTCTGTCAGTGTTTCCCAACTCGGTCCTCGGGGAAGCACAAACACTTCATGTTCTTCCCAGTACAGGGAGCAAAAATGTGTACTGTCTGCGGGTCTCCAAGGACCGGATTGTGTAAAGTAGCATTTGTACAGATATGGTCTGCTTTTGGTACCATGGCCCTTACATCAGACGCGTGTGAATTCTGGTTGCGTGCCCGTCACCCTCTTGGGTTGTAAACGCCAATCTCCCACGTCAGAGTCACCTGAAAGTCTGTCGTTTAGGTCTAATTGTCAACAGAGATGTGCCATGCTGAAAATGTGTGCACGCAGTGCATCCTGTCCCCCCGTCCCCCCGCTATAAAGATAAATGTAGGCATTAGTATGCTTAGTGTCACACTGCAGCTACAAGCTGGCCTGCCTTAATGTGTCTCCCGTATACGTTAGTGCCCACCGCGTTAGCGCCATCAATTGTCGCTCTCTGGCCAACCAGAATGAAGACGGTTAGCTCCCCCGGCGCAGCTGTGAATGAGCTATCCACCAGGGGGAATGCCAGCGCGGGCAGGCTAGTGCTCAGCAAAGCTGGGGGGATATGGGACGGGTGACAGGTGCATTGAGACACCCGACAAGGAGGAGGGTGCTTTGTCTCACTGCTCTTACGCCTGGTTGGGTGGCGCGGGGGGGGGGGGGGGGGGGGCCGCCGCGGGGGGGGGGGGGGGGGGGGGGGGGGGGGGGGGGGGGGGGGGGGGGGGGGGGGGGGGGGGGGGGGGG
>JAODLD010000052.1:13558698-13595010 GCA_026781065.1 Mormyrops boulengeri | reverse complement strand
AGAGTTGTTAAAATCTTATCTAGCTCTGATTTAAACTAATATTAAAGTAGCCATTTGGGGGACTCCATCATCTTTCCCCTCCCATTTTGGGCTGAATCTCGAAAATGAATCAATGTCAAAATGGAGCAATGTGTAAGAAGGCTGCAGAGGAAAAGAGGGAAGACAAAGTGAAGAGGCAGACATGAGGGATCGCGAGTCGCCCATTAATAATGCATAGATCGCATATGTCCTGCTCTGTAAACTAGATCACCAACTGTGGCCGTTGGATCATGTGACATTGAGGGCTCCCCCGGGGCCTGCTGGGTCTTGGCTTTGACCGGCACAATGGGAGAGCGCACCCTGTTGTCCTCAAGGCTGCCCAGAGCGGGGAGGCGTGTGTGTGTGTGTGTGTGTGTGTGCGCGTGTGGTTAGGGCAGTGACAGCAGGAAACCTTCTACCACTTCGGTCGGTGTGGCCGGCTTTGAAGATGATTGCATATTGCTTGGCTTTCGGCGAACAAAGTGACACGGTGACAGGAGTACAGTCAGGCAAAGTGACGCCCGCTTAGGCGCGGAGTGTACCACCAGCTAGCAGCGAGGGAGGTCCCATTCCCATTAACATGGCGATGCTTTTTCATCACACTGTCACTCGCTCTCTATGAAATGACTTTTTTGACAGATGTACCCTTTTCTAAAGCTGCAGAGTTTACCAAAGAAATCTGTGTGCCTCACTCGAGGATACGACTTGGGATTGAAAGCGGCAATCTTCCGCCACAAACCTGTGCCTACCTGCTGTGCGTGGACGTGGGACAAGCCCTGGCCCAGTGGTTAACGCTGTCGCCCCCCCCCGAACCTGCCTAGCCTTGTCCCCTTGCTTCCCCAATGATCATCCCATTTTTTAGTGAAGTGCTGCTTTTAAATGGCTCACACAAGTTCTATGGGGGCTTAAGAGATGTCATACTTCATACAGAGGGGCCAGCCTTATCATTAGCCAATGACATGTTTTGAATCGGTGAGTGACAGGGGAGGGGGCTGATTGACGACCAATCAGCATTCACCTGGGGCCAGTGCCCCTATGGCCCCGCCCCCGTATACACCCTTGGCCCATAGTGTGTGGTCATATTATTGTGTTTGGCCTGTGATTAACTGGCATCCCTAAGTCCCCGGGCCAGTCCCTGCTGGGATAGGTTCCTGGCAATGGATAAATGGTTGCAGACGATGGTTTGCCTGGAGGGGTTATACTAGAGAGGTAATGGTTGCTTCCTCTCTGCAGTCTGACCCCCCCGTCCTCAGGGTCACGTACACATTAGTCCACATACACAGAAACACTTTTCTTTATCAAAAGGTTTTTTCAGTGTTGACCATGATCGTTTATTCTGCCACTATGGTTTTCGCATGCCCGATTGCTCTTTGCAATATTTTCATAAAAATTGAATTTCCTCATGCTCTCATAAAATCTGAATTTCATCTGGCTGCCGGAAAGCCATTGAAAATCAGAGTAAATAACCTCACAGAAACTATCCCGAGAGATGATGATGCAGAGTTAGCTATCACAAAACGTTCCGGATTCCTGTTCGGAGGGCCGAAACCCTCTGGGCTGGTGCATCTCACAAAACCTGCGATCCAGACTGCAGCAGAGGCGTCGATCGTCAAAACCCAAGACAAAGACGCCCAGCATGATCTCTGCATCTTTCACAACTAAGTATAGCAGCCCGAGAATAGTTGTGACATCTAATTCCTAGGAGAGCAGTGAACGTCATTAGTTAAGCTCTTTTTTTTTTTTTTTACCCATCATGAGATAGAGGAAGGGAAAAGAAAATTAAATATAATTCAGACAAGTCACTGTGCAAAACAGGAAAACATATCGGACCAAACCTCCTGGCATTTGACGCTAATTGCAAATCCATGAATTTATATACAATATATACACAAAGAGCCTCTCTCCCATCACTAAGGATGGGATTCAGCTTCCAGCAGAAGACCAAGGGGGTCAGCACTGCACTCATCAAACGCAGCTCGACTGGTGAGAGAGAATGCCCAGCCAATGGGCTCGCGGCAGGCTCAATTTTGCACGTTTTGATTGGGGAGGAACAGACAAAGGAAAGTCGTGATACACCATTGGGGTGCTTGCTAGCGTTATGGGGTGCAATGGCACTAACTACAAGGAGTCCATTTGGGCTCCCCTGTTCCCACAATTGCAAGAAAAATAAAACCCGGGCCTTTCCATGGGAAAAAGAACGGCCATCACTTCCTCGATGTAGCTTAGCACAGGTAGCGTCGGCCTCCCTCCGTACCCTTGTCATTCTCATGTGTGTTGTCATGCGGAGTCAATAAATCCGTAACAAATTACGAAATGAAAGTACCTCAGGTTTAAAGTTCCAAAGGACGCAAATGTCTCGTACTGCTAGTTATATTGTGCTTTATTGTGTTTCCTACCCTGCTGCAAGAGATTATTAACACTGCAGTCCATGTGTTTCTTTCTACTGGGTGGATTTACGTGAAACGACACATTCACACGATGCCTTGGGGAATATCTACCAACTGGGCCCGTCTCAGTGTCCTAAGAGGCTAAGATGTGGTGAAAGGGTGGCTTTCTGAAGGAGAGGCTAGGCTACTGTGTCAGATGTTATATCTTCCAAACCGTGTTTTTCGTCGGCTGAGCGGAGACTTCCCCCCAGCAAAACAGAGTCCTCTCTTTGTAGGTTGACTTGTTGATGAATTCTCCCAATAGCCGATGGTTGCAATTAAAACTGGAGCCCCTGTGATTAAACAGACCGCTTCGTTTACGCAGAGGGAGTCACATTCTAGCGGTGCTCTTTAAAAGTCGCGAAACGAGCCGTGGAGAGGCGGCAGCCCCTGTGCCTGTGAGGGGAAGGCATTGGGATCTTCTGTCTTGCTCACAGCTTAATGAGTCCTTGCTGAAGGAATTCGGGTTTAAAGTCATATTAAATTGGGAAAAAAAACATAAATTATAGATAGATAAATAACTGCACGTCCGGAGCTGGGAAACCCTAAAAAATGCTATGCAGCAGATCAATTAAGAGTTCAGGTTTGCCGGCGGCTATAACGAGCGTCACGAAGCAGTCAGACGCCGGGCGGAAAAGCGCCGGACCAAGAGCCGCGTGAATCACAAAAAAGTCAGCTTCCTTTGATTGATCATCAGTTTTTAAAAAAACTTAAACTAAACCTGTGAGTCATTACAATAAAGTCAGCTTGTAGCAGCCTGGAGATTGATGGTGCGCTTCATCTGTTCTCAAACTGTAACCCACATTGCAAATGCTTTTGGGCTGGAGAGACTTGCAAGGGGTCGCCGTGCATGTGGCCGCCCTTTTCCCGGAAACCGTTTATACCGCTGCAATCAGCAGAGGCTAATATCATTATTATTGTGATTGCGATTAATTAGATTATTTTGAGTGAGCTCTGACGAGCTGTTCCTTCTGATTAGAGATGGCCTCTCTGTGAAAGGCAGATCTGACGGCTCGTAATTCTGAACGGGGGGCGGCGGGAGCTCTGACTCACACGGGCCCCCCTCGGTGCATTTTTTCCCGCTCGGAGAATTGCTTTTGGCGTGATCCGTGCCGATGACAAGCCACGGCAAAGGAGCCTCCTGGAGATAAGCGTGTTCTGGGCGGCTGTCACAGTGGGTTTGGGTCACCTCATATACCGGAGGCAATCAGAACAACCCCCCTGCCTCCAACCCCCCCCCCCGACACACGCACACACACACATACACACACACGCTCACCTACTGGGAAACCATGCCAGATCTTTTAACTATTCTCAGCCAAAACAGAACCTGTGACATAAGAGTTTTCACTTTAAATCATCATAATGTTGTTGGGATTAATTAATATCATTTGCTATGGAATGACATGAATTAAATGAGCCACATTTATATATACCTGTCAATTTTCCTTACTGCTTATCCAGTACAATGTCACGGTGAGACTGTGAGACTGTAGCTAATCCCAGAGAGAATTTTAGCGGAAACACGAGAAGTGAGGTGCGCATTTAATTCTACAGTGTGTTGAGCAGCTGTGGTTTTATATTTTTCGTATACAGTCCAAGTTAGTACCCAGACATCCCTGTCAGACAGCTTCCCCTTGGGTCCACAGTTACTCCTGTTGGATGTGGTCCGTTGTTCCTGGTGGTATGCCGACATTACCCTGGATACCGTGGCTCTCGATACACCACGAAGACTTGCTGTCCTGGTCACAGATGCGCCAGTGAGACAGACACCAACAATTTGTCCTCTTTTAAACTCTGATATGTCTCCCATTATTCGGATTGTAATATTTTATATGCAACTGTGCTGTTGCTCTGCTAATTCAATCTTCACTCTCTGCTCTTAGTGATGGAAATGTACAGTCAGTGAAGACTGGAGACCAGGCCACAGACACACTAATGAGCAGCAGTTTCAGTGTCATTATCCAACCCCTGTTGTGTATCCACTGTTGCCTTGATTTAAAAGCTGCTTTTGTATATATTGGCAGTTTTACTGAAGACATGTAGTTACGTTAAATATATTTCTCTATGTGTCCTATGTCTCCAAGATTTAATGTCATGTGAATTTCTGAGTCATTAATTCCAGCGGTTAATTTTCCTTGTCCTTGAAAGCAAAATATTAGTGACCATTCACGGAACATTTCCTTTAGACCGAATTCGATACAGTTTACTAGTATTGATCCGGTTAACAGCTAGTGGACTAATCTCACTAATAAATCAATTTTAGACAGAGGCATCTGAGGACAGCTTGGTCTGTTAGCTTAAGCATCGTGTAGTGATAGGTTTGGGTTTTCAAATGGGAATCAAATGATATATTAAAAGCCAGGATGCATTGGGTGTAATCAGGTTTGAAAGACATTATGCTTTATTTTCCAGTTGCATCGGAAGGCTTCTTTTCACATATCCCATCATGCTCTCCTTTGAGAAACACACATACAGAAGTCTTAGGCAGTCAAAGAAGGTGATGTCCAAATGATCTTCATGTTGGTATTACGCCTGTATGCCTGTCAAAGTGTTACCATTTCAAGTGTTACCTAACGTCACCCCAGACTTTGCAGCAACCGTCTGATGCATTTATGAATTTTTTGACTCAACTACAAGCACATTTTATATGGCAAATCAATACCTCATTGATTTTCTTAACTAATCTAATTAATCATTTCGGCGAGCTGCTGGTAAAATGTAACAAATACATGGAATCGCTGAGGTGCCCCCTACAGAGGGTTTTGGGAACCGAAGCCGTGTTCATTTAGCCATGAAATAAAATATTCCTGTTACTCTTAGTTTACATATGTTTTAACGGTAAAATGTGTTCTTTGTTCTGAAGACACATATAGTCACTACCCAGATAAATAGCTTTAAGTATTTCCTCTGACTGCCTCAGACTTTAAACCATATACACAGTACAGTATCAGAGTAATGCTTGGGGTCTGAGCTTCCCCCGCTGAGTTGTTCTCCAGCTGCGTTTTAAGGAGGGGTTAAGAGCCCAGTGAGGATGTGATTCTTCTGCCAAAGATGGGATTGGAGCTAACAGCCTTCTGATTACAGGCACAGAGACCTAACCCACTGAGCCACACAACGCGCCCCCTCCCTTTCAGTGTTGGTTCTGGAAACACATCCTTTTTGGAAGATGCGTCCGGCCCGCTGTCTTTTTGCTGGGGGGGTCTCACTTTCACGCAGCCTTTTTATGCACATTAGCAGCTTTTCCAATTTTCCCGCATCGCTTTCATGTCCGTCCTCAGCCAGCGATACCCGGGCGGCCAATGAATCGTCCGCTGGTGTCGTTGGACACGCTGGAGTCCCGCTGTGGCGCTGAGAGGGCCTGAACGAATCGCCCAATCACAGGCCTGGTGACCCGGCCTGTTTTCATTGCGATATGAAGACAACTGGTTTGCTGTAGTGCAGTGGTTTAGGCTACTGCCGTTGTGATCAGAAAGTCACTGCCTCAGATTCAGGGCATTGATTTTTGCAGTTGGGCCCCTGAGTAAGACCTTTAACCCCCAGCTGCTCCCGGGACTGACAGACCCCCCTACCAATTATATGCTCTCTGGATGTCCCAGATGCAGGAATATTTCAGGACCTTCATAGTACATACTGGAAACTCTTTCACATTTTACGCAAACATGAATAATACTTTGAGTTTTCACTTTACTATAAGTGCATAACTGGCATTTCAATTGGATGTGAGTCATGGCATCTGGATATCTGGAGGCCGGATTGTGTGGAGTAGGAGGTGAAGCTGAACAGTACTGAGCTTGTTGATGTTGATGTTCCGTTTTCAAGGCTATCAGCTGGCCGGCATCATGCAACCATGTGCAACTGGCTGGCATCATGTGATGTGTGACTTGCCTGCATCATGTGACTGCGCCTTAGAGAGTGCTTGCTGGATTGTACCTTAGAGAGCGCTCATGGGAGCGGGCCTTAGAGACCACTTGCGGGACTGTGCCTAAGAGACCACTCGCGGGACTGTGCCTTAGAGACCACTCGCTGGATTGTACCTTAGAGAGCACTCATGGGAGCAGGCCTTAGAGACCACTTGCTGGATTGTACCTTAGAGAGCGCTCATCGGAGCGGGCCTTAGAGACTACTTGCGGGACTGTGCTTAAGAGACCACTCGCGGGACTGTGCCTTAGAGACCACTCGCGGGACTGTGCCTTAGAGAGCACTCGTGGGACTGCGCCTTAGAGACCACTTGCGGGACTGCGCCTTAGAGAGTGCTCGTGGAAGCGGGCCTTAGAGACCACTCGTGGGACTGCACCTTAGAGACCACTTGCGGGACTGCGCCTTAGAGAGCACTCGTGGGAGTGGGCCTTAGAGACCATTCACGGGACTGCGCCTTAGAGAGTGCTTGTGGGAGGGGGCCTTAGAGACCACTCGCGGCACTGTGCCTTAGAGAGTGCTCACGGGAGCGGGCCTTAGAGACTACTCACGGGACTGCGCCTTAGAGAGCGCTCATGGGAGTGGGCCTTAGAGACCACTCACGGGACTGCGCCTTACAGAGTGCTTGTGGGAGCGGGCCTTAGAGACCACTCGCGGGACTGCGCCTTAGAGAGCGCTCACAGAAGCGGGCTTTAGAGAGCGCTCGCGGAAGCAGGCTTTAGAGACCACTCACGGGACTGCGCCTCAGAGAGTGCTCGCAGTAGTGTACCTTGGAGAGCGTTCACGGAAGTGCACCTTTCATCAGCGCGCTCATTAAACGTCTCCAGAGGTGTGGTGAAGAACATTCTCATCACCTAATTATGCCGGGTGTGAAGAAATGGAGTCTCTGAGAGAGCTCCAGGTCTGCGATTGTACAGCCGGTCTAACGACGGCTTCACAATCAATCGCCTCGCTATTCATGAATAATCAATTTTTATCCGCAGTCAGTCTTGATTAATAGTCAGACGGCCTCTGTTCAGAACTTTCCACTTCCTTCTTCGAACAAAGGAGCATGAGAAATAGAATTATCCCCAATAGGGCCGGCAAACCCCCCGACGCATTCCTCTGGAATAGCGCCCTTCTCCGTGTTTTGGTGTTGCCGTTGCCGAGATCCAGCCATCATTATCTCAAAGTGAAATGGTATAGCTGCTGAGGGTGTGATCCAGCACTCAAGGAGGGGAGGGGGGTGCAGACAGGAACAGAGAACAGAGTGGGAAGCAGGAGTCGTACTGTTGTCAGGGTATCTGGAGATGAGCTCCGAGAGGGTGAGGCAGAAGTAGGTCACCATGGCTGGGGGGGCGGGGGCCACGACTCAGAGTCAACACAGACAGCTGAACCGCGGACGAAGCTGTAAGGGCGTGGGGCACGACTCGGAGTCAGTGCAGACAGCTGAAGCACGGATGGAGCTGTAAGGGCGTGGGGCACGACTCGGAGTCAGCGCAGACAGCTGAACCATGGACGAAGCTATAGGGGCGTGGGGCACGACTCAGAGTCAGCGCAGACAGCTGAACCATGGACGAAGCTATAGGGGCGTGGGGCACAACTCAGAGTCAACACAGACAGCTGAATCGAGGACGAAGCTGTAAGCGCGTGGGGCATGACTCGGAGTCAGTGCAGACAGCTGAATCGAGGACGAAGCTGTAAGGGCGTGGGGCACGACTTGGAGTCAGCGCAGACAGCTGAAGCGCGGACAAAGCTATAGGGGCGTGGGGCACGACTCGGAGTCAGCGCAGACAGCTGAACCATGGACGAAGCATGGATGAAGGATTTCACAGCAGGCAAAGCAGCCTGGTCACTGTGTTTTTCTGATTTGCCAGGTTTTCAAAAGAAGAAAACATGACTCTTGATGCTAGAGGTTCTAATGCACTGTGAGGTTCTTGGTTTCAAGTTCATATCTACGATATAATCCAGGCACACAGATTTACATTTCTTAGACACATTTATCCAAAGCAACATATGCATGAGAAAGCCCGAGGATCAATGAGGTTTAAGGGTCCTGCTCAAAGGTACAAAAAGCAGCTCACTCAGCTAACCCTGGGATTTGAACTGGCAACCTTCTGATCATGAGCATGGAGTCCTAAGCCACTCAGGAACACACCACAGGTTTCACAGGGAAATTAATCAGATGGAACTTTCATTGACGTTGTTGAAGCCGACATCGTTCATCACCGTGATGCACAGATTAACGGCGCGGCTCCGATTGTGCCCCTCGTTTGTTCCCAGTCTCCTCGGCTTCCGGAATCACACGGAAGTGATTGACATTTATTGAACAAATGAGGCACAACAAAGGATCCATCCATTTCCTGAAAGCGCTTGTCCTATCCATATCCAGGCTACAGGTGCGAGGCAGGGAACAACCCAGGATGGGGTACCAACCTGTCGCAGGGCAACAACAAAGCATGTTTATAAAGATTTAAAGTATCAAGGGAAGGGCAGATGAGACTGGCTGCTCATTCTATGATTTTTTTATGGTGGGCAGGGGGGCAAAAAACAGGGGCCATATCATCATACAGAGTGGTTTTGAATTGGGTCATTTGGTTTAAATGAACGACACGGGAGTGGACAGTCCAGGGGCCAATCAGCTTTCAGCTGAGGCCAGTGCCCTTGTGACCCCACCCATGAATACTCCCCTGCCCCTCTCATTCCCCTCGGAAGCCATTTTCTTAGAAACTTAATCTTGCCATTAGCAAGGAGTCTGGAGGAGACTCAAGGTACCATCGAGGTAAAAGTGGCACCCAAGCCATATCTTTCACTCAAGTCCCAGGCCTGTAATCCTCGTTGCCCCCTAAACCGCACTCATCACAGCTCTTGTGAAGTATGAGCACTCGCTTCCCGGATTACTAGCTAGCTAGGCGTTTGTTGCACTCTTCTGCCTTTAAACCTGAAGATGAACCTTGAAGCACCCCCCATGAACCACCGGGTTCTGCACCTGTGGGTCTTTCTGTCATTTACTCATGTGTCTCTTTTGCCACGAGGCCTCAGGTGGCTTCATTAATATTTGTAGAAGAAAAACGTGAGGTCTATTTGCTGCATTTGGCCTCCCAGTCGTCTTTTTCAGAACTTTGGGAAAGATCTTCGTTTTGCTGTTAGGGTTCCGAGCCAGTCGCTTCAGTGCATGCTGCTTTTGTAGATCCTGCCTCCTACTGGGCCCCCTCCACCTTAATGGTGATCCTGGCTCCCACTGGGCCCCCTACGCCTTAATGGTGATCCTGGCTCCTACTGGACCCCCTCCGCCTTAATGGTGATCCTGGCTCCCACTGGGCCCCCTTCACCTTAATGGTGATCCTGGCTCCTACTGGGCCCCCTCCACCTTACTGGTGATCCTGGCTCCTACTGGGCCCCCTCCGCCTTAATGGTGATCCTGGCTCCCACTGGGCCCCCTCCACCTTAATGGTGATGCAACCTGGTCGCATTAAGCACAGGACCCACTTTGTTCTCATGCCGTGGGTGGGATGTGTTTGTTAAATCCGCTCCCTGACCCCTAGCCAATGAGCATGCTGTATCTGTTCTCAGAAGGTTCCTGGTTCAAATCCCAGAGTTGGCAGGGTGATCTCACCATCGAGAGTCTAAGCGAGATCCTTAAACCCACAGGGACTGTCTGACCCTGTTTTTTTTAAAACGTATGTCACCTTGGACTAAAACGTGTCTGCTAAATCAATAAAATGTAATATTTCAGCAAATATTCTATTGCTTTTACCATCTTTATATAGTAAAAGATTACCTATTATTATTATTATTATTATTATTATTATTATTATTATTATTGACGTTGTTCTTGTTTTGTTTGAGTACTCTGTGTCTGTGACTCTTACACTCAACTGATTCGCTGAGACAAAATCTTGGTCTGGACTTTTCGTCTCCGCACCCGAATTACCCACCTCTGCCTGTCAGAATGTGGTCATCACCACCCCACACCCAACACACGCTGTTTCTGTGCAAGCAGACCCCCCCCCCACAAGTCATGAAGGACCAGCGACCATGGAGCCATTTTCCTGAATGGGGCGAGGGGGTGTTGAGGGGCTGGTAGGGTTGTCATGCTGACCTGCCCCCAGGCGACAGGAGAGAAATGCGGAGCGTGGAGGAAAGTGGCAGGGAGCGACTGGCAGTCACGAGGAAAGTTAACGTGGGTGACGGAGTGCTTAAACAGTGCCGCCCTGCAGGCCGTTTTTCTGCCTGAGTGTATCAGCCTGCACACCCAATTAAGCAGATGCAGGCCAGAGGCAACCTGCTGCACGGGCCAATGAGAAGCGTAAACACACATGCACACATACACAACATGTATGTTTGGATCTGAGACACCATTCTAAGACACACAGGGTCAAGGCCATGCTCTACTTCAGTGTTTCTCGACTCAGTGCGAGAAACACATCTCTACTCTGTTTTACTGCAATACTGTTTCCACTGCTAAGGCTAGCGAGCCGTTCTGAGCAGTACCAAGCAACACTGCGCCGGCCCATATAGGTTTGTGTTTCTGACGCTGTTGGAAACGTGACAGATTGGGACCTACTGGGACAGAGATTAACAGTGAGACTCCTTTGACAGAACCATACAGAAAAGCTGGATTAAATGAACATCCTTGCAGTGTGGTCGAAGATTGTTACATAAAGAGATTCATGTGGCACTGTTTATAAAGTTCATAACAGCAGCTGTCAATTAAAAAATTGCTACATTGAAATAATGGTCTTAAGTAAAATCATTTAACTTCATTTCAGTGGACATTTCTGTCACACAATCAGTGCTTCGGGCTGAAAAGTGTCCTTGTGGTCATAAGCGCGTTGAGTCTATAGTTCAGAATAAATTGCCAATTAAAAATCCAATGCTTTCAGCTGATGCTAATTTAGCTACCTTTAGTTTACCTAATACTTTAAGCATTGATTTGTGCATTTTCTCGTATTAATTGTGGTAATTGGTATTTTAACAGTAGGTTTATTATGGTTATTGGATGTTACGTTGAAAGATTAGTTTGTGCTAATAAATTAAACCAGTCTGTCCCTGTAATACTTTGCTGGTGGTTATCATGCCACAGTCGACGCCCAGGGCCGGCTTTCTTACCGTCATGGAACGGCAAATAAATATATCCCGTTCAGCCTCATTATTTTTTGGCGTGGTGGTGGAAAAAATGGCATTTTGCCTACCTCTCCCCTCCCGGGCCACTCATTACCGCCACGGGGCTGGTTCGTCAGATTACATTAACTCCTGATTGGGTAATTAAACCCCTGAAATGCAGCCATACACCCCCACTGCAGCTCGCCGGCAAATCCCGGAACACAGCGGAACAAGTCACAATCCACAGGAAGTCAATTACCTCGACTTCCTGTCTGTGAGGTTCCGTTCTCACAGGACAGAGCATGCGACGCTGTGAGCACCAGGGACTTTCAGTCCTCTCTTTTTGTGTTCTGTATGTTTTCTTCCTCTACTTCCAACAGCAATCCAGTGACTGTTTTTCATCTCGAGAAAAGTGGCATTAATGAGCAGGATCAAAAATCGCAAAAGGGTCAGGGCCGACTGGCAGCTCCTGTTTAGCCGATGGCATCTTCACCGTGAGAGTTGGTGTGTCTCTGAACTGGGAGAGTCTGCCTGTCCCTATCGCACAGGACGGGCTCCTTGGGGGGTCAGCAGAGGTGTGGCTTGTCACAGGGCATTAATCTGATATGATCGGCAAATCAGACAAATGGGCGTACGCACGTGGAAACCCAAAACCCGTGCCTCTGACAGTGTCTAACTGGCATGTGCCATTTTGATCGGTGGTTTGGACCACCAGTCGTTCTGGAGAAGCATTTTGGGAACTCACCTGCCAGAATGGGACGACCTCTGAAGTGCAATTATGCAACTTTCTGTCAACATTGTTAATTGTCGCGCACGTTGTTTGCCTACCGCTGTCATCCGTGATCGTTTAATGAAATCAGGAGAAGATAAACACTGCAGGCTTTCGCACAAACCCCTGTGAACTCGGAATTTTAAAGTTTAATGTGTGCACATGGAGCTACTCTTCAAATTTCAGATGAAACTGAGGATTAGGCTACCTGCCAGAGACCTTGTTGTGTAAACATGGCCGAAGTGAAGGATCTCTCTCTCTGCTTCAATGGCTCAGGTGTCCGATGTAAATGGCATCAGTAGAAAGCTGCAATACTCCAGTGAAGTGTTAAATTACAGTGGGTACCATGCGCTTTGCTGTCACTGTTCTCATTAAGCGTAATGCGCTCTGGTCAGTTATGTGCTCACTGGAGCACGGGGACGCAGGCTGTAGCTAACGTACTTTATCCTCATGCATTTAGTCTATATAGGCATATAAACAGAAACCCGGATCATTCACATGCTGGAGTGTGGTAACCTAGCAACACCAGGGAGGAACGGTGTGCGTTTATGACAGCCTCCCGCTGTGGTGTGCCATCAAGCATGTGTATCTGTGTGTGTGTGTGTGTGTTTGAGCATGTGTGTTTGTGTGTGACAGTGTGTGTCTGTGTGTGTGTATGTGTGTGTGTGTGTGTTATGTGTATATTACATTGTGATAAACGCCTGCTGTTTTGACATTGTAGGGACCATTTTTGGGTCCCCACAAAGGGAAACTTAATTTTGTAAAAATCTGTAACTGAACTCAAAAACTAAGAATGTCAAAAAAATTTGTTTTTGGTTTTGGTTTTTTGGTTAGGGCTGGGTAGGGGGGTTAAGTCTGTTACTGTTGGGATTAGGGTTTCCCCCATGTAATTGAATGGATGGAGTCCCCACAAAGATATGAATGCAAATGTGCGTGCGTGTGTGTGTTTGTGTGTGTGTCCCTTGGTGTGATTGTTTCCTTTCCACAAGTGCAAAAAAGATAGAAAACAAGTGACCCCGCCCCCCCTCGCCAAGCCCAAAGCCATTAGCCCACGCTTCCGGGTCCATGCCAGACACACAAGCGCTGCCCGGGCTCCACTCCATGTGCGATGCCCCTTGTCCGCTTGAGGTGCCTCAACACTTTCTCTTATTCTCACCTCCAGGAAGCCAGAAAAACAGATCAAAAGGAGCACCAAGGCAAACAGCCGCCAGACACAGAAAGATAAGGGACTGGACTGTATCCGTAAAGAGATGCATCATCGAGATGCAGAAGTGTCTGTCTTTTTTTTAGGTATAGCATTTTATTTAGTCTGTCTCTGATTTTTGTGGCTGCAGCAATTGTAACATTTTGAATTTCCGACCATGACTTTTGCAGCTTCCAGTTGCTTAATGGGAAAATATAGGGGATTTTTTTTTAAGGAGGAGAGCATACGACAATAACTCGTACAGAAGGGTTAACTTTATCGTCAGCCAATGAAATGTTTTGAATGGTTGAGTGACAGACCAGGGGGCCAATCAGCTGCGCAGTCTGTACCATCCGATCAGCAGGTCGAACCGCGAGACCTTTTCAGAGACTTCAGAGTTTTCCAAGAGATCAAACTGTGATTAATCAGCGACACCCCCGCCCCATTCCGAAAGAGCGTCACTCACAACAGGAAACCAGATAACAGGAATGAGAGTAACCTGGTATGATATCTAAAATGATAATTAGCAATGATTAGCGACGTGTAATGTTACCGCGCTGGCGGGTGCTGCTCGGGCACTGAAGACGTCATGTCTTTGGCACGGCGGTGCGGCCGAGGGCCGTCGGATGTGTGAATGTGATGTAAATTAGACTTTGTGGCCAGATGGTGGTGGTAACAACATAAACATTTCCCGCCTCCTCCGGGGAGTGGCTCTCTCTCCCTCCTTCTCCATCTCTGTCTCTCTCTCTATATATTCCTTCCTCTCTGTCCTCTCTTGAGGAAAATAAAAAAAGAGACAGATTTCTGGACGACCGCTCACTGCCGAAAAGCTTCTCGCATCGATTAAAAAAAAAAAGTCTTGTGGTGACAAGTTCCTGTAAAATCTCTGAATGCAGGACAGAAAAAGCATCTGGGCCCAAACGCAGGACGCATCCACCTGTCTGTGGAGCTTCAGTCTCAGGGGCAAGTTAAGGACTTTTTGTCCTTTGGAGGATTCCGTAGCGGGAAGAGGAGGTGGCAGGCAAGGTGGTGAACCCGTTTGAGTCACTAACCTCCCCAAGAAGGAGCGCCACCTTTGCCCAGCCGTCCAGTCAGCACATGGCAATGCACTTAACGGAAGTAACTTCCGGAACCCAGGAGGGCCTTAAATGATGGTTATTAATGCACCGTGTTATTAACATGATTACTGCGTGCATCGCTATGCCAAACGGGGCGCTTAACTCCATTGTTTGGAAAATTGTGTCAAGCTGTGGGCAGTGTTGGCTTTGTTAGCGACTTTGGTTAATGACGAATGCTGTGGCAGTATTAGTGGCTTTGACGTGTTAAAGTTAATGTAGCTGGTGAGATTGAGCTGGGAGCGAGGACCCATGTTTCTATTTGGCCGTCCAGCGAGTTGCCTGCATAGAAGCTTAGCTGGTCCAGGTAGGGAGCCTCTTGCAAGTGTGAGCATCATGTCCCCCCCCCCTGCTGGAACACCATCAGCCTATCACACGAATCTAAAGAGGAAGGAGCCCTCGTCCATATACCTGTGTCGGTCGGAGCTCAGCAGCCATGAATAATGAGTCACACAGTGAACGCTTTCTTCTGTAAAGTTTATTCATGCCTCTCCATCCGATCCTGGGGTGATGACAGAGCACCATTCCCGTTTGTTAACCCAGCACTGGGCTTATCCATGAGCGGCCTGCCAGTGCGCTTGGAGCACTGCCCCGCAGGTAAGATGATCCCCGCAGTGGGACATCTGTCTGCCGGCCGCTAGCTGGGGTTAGGGCTGGGGGGGGCAACAGACTTCCCGGTTCCATAGGGGGGGCACGCGTATCCCTAGCTCTTTGCACTTGCTTATCTTTCCAATATGTATTTCCCATGCTGCTCTTAAAGGGCTGTCGGAGAGGTGCGATCCAGTCTCAATTATCTCTGTGTTGGAAAGGGCTGGACATTTAACCCCAAGGCGGGGGGAGGGAGGGTGGACAGTGATGGTGATGCTGCTGAAGCTGTCTCTCCGTTCTCTTTGCCTTACAGCTCTCCAGTTGGTGTGGTCACTACAGGCGGGCGTAGTCACTACAGGCGGGTATGGCCACCGCAGGTGGGCATGGTCACTACAGGCGGGCGTGGTCACTCTGGGTGGGTGTGGTCATTAAAGGTAGGCGTGGCCACTACAGGTGGGCGTGGTCACTCTGGGTGGGTGTGGTCACTACAGGTGGGCGTGGTCACTCTGGGTGGGCTTGTTATCCTGCTTCCACCATCAAACTGTGTAGTTCAGTGGATTAGGACACTGTTCCTGTAGTTAAATGGTTGCTGGTTCAAATCCCCAGGTTGGCTGAGTGATCTCACTATTGGGCCCTTAAGCAATGCCCTTCACCACCAGCACCGCCCCCCCTCCCCCCCGTGACTGGCTTTACCAAAAAAAAAGTATAAAAGCAGCAGCTTATCAAATTGAATGAGAGTGGAGATGAGCCATCAGCAGCTTGGTCCCAAATGCTCCCGTCCTGTAATGCATGCAGATGTATCTCCGTCACTCGCCAGAAGGAGGCTGGCTTTCAAACTCATCACGCTTGCTCCTTTTTTGCTATTGAAAATGCCTCACTTTTGAGGGTCAGAGTGCCCCTTTTCGCTCATGCAAAATCACCCCCCCCGCCTTCCCGGTCGAGCACCTGGCACTCAAAAATCTCTGCACAGCACTGACTTCGATACGCACGGCGTGGCTTCCTCTCGCCTGCCCGTCATCCATCCTCTTCCTCACTTCTCCCACGGTCCTTGCTGCAGGTAGCGATTCCAGCCGCACCCAAGCAGAGCGGGTGGAAATTTCCAGATTTCCTAAAGCGCTAGGCGAAAACGCGGAGTTTTGGAGCTTAGCTGCGCAGCACTGACGGATTAGCCGGATAGGCTAGAGCCTCATATTCTCTGACGCTGCGGAGAAACACACAAAGAAAAACAAGTACAATGGCAAGGAAGGCATTTCAAGGACTTAATTGTGTCACTGCACACTTCCTGTTTACATTGCTTTTGTACTTATTTGTGAATAGTGCCATTATTTGTGGAAAAATTGCATGAGGTCATGTGGAATGGAGATAAGATTCTTGCGTTTCCGCTGCAGGGCGCAGTGTGCTTGCTGGCCCACGTGCTGCGCTGTTCTGCGTTTCCCTGCCCATTGTGTGCACACAATGCATCCTGAGCTCTCATTTCGCCCCCGTTCGGCCCCGCGATCCCGGAGCATTAGCGTTCAGCATTCTCTGGAAAAGCCCCCTTATCCGGCCAGGGAGAACGGCTTCAGCTCCAGCTCAGGAACTCTAATTCCCAGGTGAGGGGGTGGGTGACACCCCCTTTGGTGGCTCTGATTAGCTTCTCGGGTTCGAAAAACATGCCCCCCCCCTTCCAGGGAGAGCAGGGCCGCTACTAATCAGTCAAAGGCCTGGAAAAGAGACTAGTTATTCCCCCCGCGGTTACGGCGTGGGGGTTATTTACTGCCAAGCCGGCGAGGCTCAGGTGGGCAGAGTATGTGACATGGGGGGGCTCAGCTGCAGATGAGGTCGTTGGGGTGCAGCACGGCAGAGAAACAGGTCAGGTGGTTTGTCACGGGTCACCCGCTGTCCAGATGGGCACGCTGAATGGCTTGAAGAAGCTAGGCTAATCAGTCACTTTCTGTCCCCTGATTTGCCGAGAGGCCGTCAGTATAGGGACTCGGGGGGGAGTCTCGGGCGGCAGGTGATGGTGCTGGGATGCAGTGTTGGCGACAGGCCTGAGATTATCACAGGGAGGGGGCACAATTGGGGACAGAGGCAATTATAATACTGCATGGGGCCGCCCCCCGCCCAACATGGTAAAATTTTTGGCATGAAGTCTAAATCAACATGTCAACCTAGAGAATTTGATAAACACAGGTCCTTTATTTTCACTTTTTCTGAAAAGCAGAAAACACAAATAAAGCAGATCTGTCATGACAAAGTACTATGTGATCGGGGCCCCTGGAGGGCCCCCTTTCAGCTCAGGGGCCCAGGCAGTTCCCTTTATTGCTTGTCCTGACGCTACACCTCTAGGTTGGGAGTGGTTTTTGAACGGGGGATGGGGGGGGGGATCACGACCTTTGGGTGAGTATTTTTTTTTGGGGGGGGGGGCACAGGCGTTGTCCTTCGCAGTACCTCGGCTTTCTCCACCTCCGCCTCCAAAGAGCGAGGCAAGACCACGGCAGGTTTAAGGATGCTGAGATCTCAGCGGCACTCATTACACCAGATTCAGCTTCCATCTCTGCAGAAGCTGCTAGAACCTTTGATTTAAGTGTCTTTCCTAGGCTGCAGAGACCCGTTACAATACTGCCCACTTTTGTTTTTTTTTATTTTCCTCTGTCTTCTCGCCACGTTGATTTGCTGTCAAAATGTGACTCAGTTTTATGATCGCCGAGTGCCTCTTCCCTACCGGATAGGCACAGGTCCGATCTTTGGCCCCCCCGGAGATGAGGTCATTCCGCAGGACAAATCGAGTCAAGCAGCTGTCTCCTTCTCTCCATCTCTCCTCTGTCTTTAATCTTTCACACGGTGTGCCCGCCTTTCTTGCCACAGTCCGCCTTAATCAGGCTCCCCTGCTATTTCTCCTCCTGGAAGATTTTATTTAATGGAATTAATGAAGATGTAATTATTTTCAGAGAAATTAAATAACACAGGCTTTTGTTTTGTTGTGTTCCCTGCAGTGGCTGTCAATGCCAGTAAATTCTGTATCTAGATGAACATTCTTGCATGAAAAATGTGTTAAAATATGTTTTAAAGTGCAACATACAAGTGCTAGGTGTGTCATATGTGACCAAAACATGCGTCCAGGTGAGTCGGTGTTTCTAAATGCCTTGCGATGAACTGGCACTCCGTCCTTGATGCTATCTGCCCTGTTGTTTCCTAGGATACGAACCATGACCCTGTACTGGATGTGATGTCATGGAAGGATGAATGATTGGATGAATAGAATCATGGATGGATGGATATATGTGATCTATCTCTAGCCACAGTGAGGCACGACATGTAAAACCGGTCAAGTACATTGCTCTGTGCAAAAGACATGAACCTATCTGTTAACAAGTCCTTGGCTTCACCTGGTATGCACTTTTAATACTGAGAGTTTTGGTTTCTACCTTCAAGCACAGAGGAGACAGTGTCTCGGTCTATGGTGGCTTTGCTGCTGATGCAGTCAGTCATCTTCACCAGACCCAAGGTGATCTGCTCCCCTCCTTTCCCAGGTGACTCCGGCTGAGCCCTGTCGCGCCCACAGCGCCCCCTGTCGGCCCGTGCGGCTCACCATGCCCCGGCCATGAAGGGATACCATGTGAGCCGCAGCCTCTCCCAGCATTCCACAGGGCCATGCCACTGCATGCCCGAGAGCCTCGACATGCCTGGGGCCTATATGCCTCACCCCCAGGAGGTCCGCGGCACACGGGAGCACCTCCAGGGCCATGGTAACCACGCCTACTACCCACCCGGGGGGCCTCCTGAGCCGCTGGCCCTGCCGTCCTCAGGTGGGGGGACTTTTCCACGCTCCCACCTGAGCCAGCATCCCTACGACTCCTGTGAGGAATGCCTGTCTTCGGGCACCGGGGGTCACGGCCACCCGGGAAAGCGGCATCACATCCCGCCGGGCCTGTTGGATCAGTTTGAGCGGCAAGTGCCCTTCCCTTCCGATGGCTTCCATACCCTACAGTACCAGCGGGCGGCCAGCGGGGGGCAGCGTAGCGAGAGCCCGGGGCGCATCCGGCACCTGGTGCACTCGGTACAGCGACTCTTTGCCAAGTCTCACTCGCTAGAAGCACCGGGTAAGCGGGAGTACGGCGAGGCACGTGGCGAGCACCGAGAGCGTGGTGGGGGCCACCGGAGCGGCGGGGAGGAGAGTGCCCCCCCTAGGGCCACCACACACCAGTCGCGGTCGGCTCGCCGGAGCAAGAGCCGCGAGCGCAGCAAGAGCGGGGACTCACGGCATGGTGAGCGGCGTGAGCGGCGGCACCGTGGCAAGACCGCCGGCTGGTGGAGCTCCGATGACAACCTAGACAGTGACAGCAGCTTCCTGGTGGCAGGGATGGGGGGCCGCAGGGGCCGCGGGATGGCCCTCACGGGGTCCGAGGCCTTGGACGGAGCGATCCCAGAGCCAGTACTCAAGGCCGTGAAGGCCAAGAGCCCACAGGGGGAGTGCATGGCGTGTAGCACCATGGGCCTGCCAGGCGATACCGGCCACTCTCTCAAGAGGAGCACATGGACGGCCATGACAGTGAGCCAGGCCCGAGAGGTGTACCCCAGCCAGAGGGGGGGTGCCTACGAAAAGGCCCTGGTGGAGCCCAAAGTGAAGGAGCGCAGTTACCACTACCTTCAGGTGAGGCCATCGAGAAGCCGCGAGTGTGTGCCGGCTCGGGAAAAGAGCCTGCGGCGGCAATCTCGCGGGAAACGCTGAATAGATGAGCTCTGCTCTTAATCCTCCCCGGGAAATCCTCTCCGGCACGCTGCTGTGATACTTTAAATGCGATGATATGCCCGCTGTATAAATGGGAGTATAAATATCAGCGGCCATTGCTTTGAAGGCCCTGAATAACAGCGCGTAAAGGCCCGCGCGCGATCAGCCACAGCCTGCACCCAGCCTTTGGTATGAGCTCGTCATCATGATGTGCCCCCAGGCTCTTATCCTCAACGATTTATAGAACCTGATCCTACACCTAGAGCAGGACCCGGTATATGTGGGTGGGGCCACAGGGGCATTGGCCCAAGCTAAAAGCTGATTGTCCCCTGTCACTCACAGATTCCAAAGATGATATTGACTAATGATATGGCGGCCCCTTGATTTATGAATTACGGCCCCTCTTGTGCCCCCCACCTCAAACCCATGAATAGTCTTCAGCACAGCCCCTGGGCCGATCCGGTGGCAGGCCGTTGCAGGTGTAGCAGAGCAGCACGCGGATGGGGTCAATTACCAATCTCTGGTGCTCCATGCGGCCACGCGGCGCTGGCTGCTAGCTTCCGCTAAGCCCTGCCTGAGCCTGGCGGGAAGGCGGCTGTCAGGCGGCAGGTGGCCAGCAGTTTGATGAATGTGCTGCCACCTAATTGGGGTGCTGCACTCTGCTAGCCGCACGCTAATAGAGCGCCGCGCGAACGGCAGCCTTCCTTTGGGGCCAGCAGCTGAAGCAAGGGGGCACTTTGTCTGCCATGACAGCTAGCTAAACAAAGGCTCCTCTTCTTTATGGTAAGAGCCTTAATTCCCTCCTTCACCCACTGCCCCCCATGCTGTATTGGCACTGGTAAACATGAGTGGACATGACCTTTTGGAATTTGCAACCAGTGGGGTGTCAGTGGTTCCCAGGGATGTCAGGAGAGTGGCTTACAAGGGCTTCTCTATCCTCAACCCTCTACACCCATGTTGTGTGTTATGGAGCTGGCGGCGATGCATGGTTTATTGGGTCTGGTCTCTGTACCAGTTATCAGAATATCGCTGGTTCAGATCCCACAGTCAGTAGAATGAATTCAGCTTTTAGCCCCTGAGCAAGGCCCTTAACCCCCAGTTCCTCCAGGATCTGGCTGATCCTGCTCAGTCAAAAATGTACATGGCTTTGGATAAAATCACCTGTAGATAAATGCACTGGAAGGGGGAATATTGTAAGTATACTGTAAGTAAGCATGTGTGTCAGCCCAACAGCACCTCCCTGTGGATTGACAAAGGCATTGTCATTTAGGTGTTAGTGTAACACTACCCATTCTGCTGATGCGTCTTTGTGTGGTCCCCCATTTACAGCAGCCTTTCCTGATCCATTAGGGCAGAGGGGGTTGTGCAGGGGGTGGGAGGAGCTCGCACATACGTGATAGGGCAAGCAACACGTTTGGCGTCAGGATGGGTCTCCTTCAGTCCCTGTGCAATGACCCGTCTCCATGGCCTCTTGTGCCCCCACCTTCAAATAATCCTCGAATTGCCCCTGTTTGAAAAGAGGTCCTGATTCTGCTCGGCCTGCTTCCCGCCACACAAGCTAGGCCACGCCCCCGCCCCGCCCCCCCCCACAAGCTCCAAGGAGAGCTTTCATTTCGCACCCAAACCCCAGAAATATGCAGAGTTGATGAGTCAGAGCCCCGCCTCCCAGGGGGATCGGTGGCGGCTTCGCGAGCAGCCAGCTCTCCGGGTGGAACTCCCCACGCCCCACATCGTCTGCCTCTGAAGTCACGCGTCTGATGTGTCTTGTTAGAAGAGGGCCCGGATTCCCACGGAAGGCGCTCTGGTCCGGGTCAGAGCGACCGGGATGCTCCCGCGCCGAGATCGGCATTCCCCGAGCAAAGCTACATCATTGATGGTCTTAGAATAACCTTGTCACCATGGTGACAGAGCACAGTCATGTCAATCATCCGGCGGGATGGGGGGTGGGGGTAGAGCAAACAGCACAGGGCAGTCTGATGTTGACTCGGGCTTAGCCGTGCCGCACCCACGGTGCCCCCTGTCGGCCCGCATGGCTTACCCGCAGTTAAGTCCCCATTGGTGAGTTTCTATCCGGACCCATGGGACGCACTGCCTCAAACTCCTATGGGAGCTCAGAGACACCGGAGAAATGCCCCTCCCCAGGTCCTCTGTGCCTCCCCCATTCCTAAGCTCCCCCGTGTTTCTGACAGGTGCCATCGGATGACTGGGGCGGGGGTTACCCTGGCGGGGAGGGCCTGGATGGCGGCGGAGAGATCCCTTGCCGCCGCATGCGCAGCGGCAGCTACATCAAGGCTATGGGTGACGACGACAGTGGCGACTCGGACCCGAGCCCCCGGGCTTCGCCACGCAGTGCACTCATCGCCCAGAGGGAGGCGTTCCACCGCTCCATCAGCATGGACCACCGCACCAATGCCAAGTGAGACCTTCCTCATCATCTTCCTCCTTATCATCATCTCATTCTGATGAGTATAGGCTGCTCCTGGTCTGAAATGCGTATAGAAAATATGGGCAAAACATACGAGTATCTGGCTTAGAGGTTTAGGACCCTGTGCCGGTGACTGGAAGGGTGTTGGTTCAAATCCTTGCAGTCTGATGTCACTGTTAGTTACCTGAGCAAGGCTCTTACCCCCCAATTGCTCCAGGATAGTCTGATCCTGCCTTCTCATTTGTATGCCTGCTAAATAAATTCATGTAAATAGATCTGAATATAAATGACAGCAAAGATCCCTGCCTTTGTAATAGCATGAACTGAATGTTATTCATGTATTGTAGATGTATCTGAGCCTGTCTTTCTGTCCTGGACACAGCAGGTTCTCCTGTAAGGAGTGCACAGACAGCTACACCCCCAGCCGCATGGCGCCCAAGGGACACGGCCGCTCTCGCAGCTACACGCGCTCCCTGACCAGCGCGCAGGTGATTTGCCGACGATCCCGCTAAGCTCCGCCCACATGGCCCGCCCTCTTGCTCTGTCTCTGTTTCTGCCTTGCAGTTGCTTTGGTTCATTCACATGCATGCATGCACTTACATGCGAGTGCATGTGAGGATCACATTTGTGAGCAGCTGCCTGTCCACCGCCTCCCCCCAGCTCAGCGACGTGCTGAACCACCAGTTCGACTCGGTGTGCGAGTCGGTGTTCGGCGAGGCTGAGTCGCAGGCAGTGGAGGCGCTCGACCTGCCCGGCTGCTTTCGAACCCGCAGCCACAGCTATGTGCGTGCCATCCAAGCCGGCTGCTCCCAGGATGACGATTGCCTGTCTGTCTTCTCCATTTCCAGCCCCAAGGTGGGGCCCAAGGCGGCTGGCGGTGAGTCGCGTGTTGTGTGTCGCTCAGAGGGTCAGGCCTGTGTGCTTGTGACCAGAAGGTTGATGGTTTGAGTCCCATACTCAGCCGAAGAGTCACATATCCTTTGGGCCCTTGAGCGAGACCCTTAACCCCCCAAAATTCTCCAGCAGCACTGGATTAATAGCTGACCCTGTGCTCAGACCCCAAGCTTCACTGTCACCTGTATATATGTGTGTATGTCATTAAAAAGGAGAGTATGATGATATATGTGAAAACTGACACATTCCCATGGACCTACACTTGTATAAATTGCAAATAAAGCTTAATTCCCTCCCCTCATTTCTCACCATCCCTCTTCTTTTCTGCTCCCTCTTTTCCTGAGACGAGGTGTCGTTCCTTGCACCTTCTCGTATTCTCCCTCCCTCCCTGTCCTGTGTCTTTGCGCCGATGTCGTCCCCTCCAGAGCTCGCTTACGCCGTTCCTCTCGCCTCTCCAGCGCTCCTTACATTCTGCCGTCCCTTTAACCTCTCTATTATGATGACCGTCATGACCGTAATTGCTCCTTATACGCATCTGGCAAATGAAAATCCCATCAAAGCTTTACAGTCTCGGCAGATTAACAATTCGACGACACAGCTAGAGCCACACACTCTGTACTTCGTGAGATCTAAGAAGAGAGCTTCAGAATGCCCGACACAATTCCAGAGAGACTGCATGGACAAATGGTGTCATGATGTGTCACCAACCTACCCCCCCGCCTCAGCTTTGCTCTGGAGCCGTGTTTTTGCTCAGACACGGGCCCTGAAATTGGCCGCTGTGGACTGGGGGCGGCGGGGGGGGCTTTTGTCTTCTTGGCAAAATCCTAGCCATTTATTTTTAATCTCCCCCTCCCTCTGCATGGGCTGATAGTCTGTCCTGGTTCAGGGAGTCTGAGTCCCTCCCTAACTTCCCCCTTTGCTTTTCTTCCTCCATCTTGTTTTCCTCTATTTCCTGTCATTTCCCCGCACATGGCGCCCCCACCGCCCCCCTCTCACCACTGTCCCCCTGCCCTGTCCCCACAGGACTGCAATGCTAACCACAATGTTCTGTTGCCTCCGCCTCTTCAGTGTTTCCGTACCGGAAGATGGCCCCCCCGCTGCCCCCCCGCGTGGCCAAACCCCTCATCGCCGTGACGGCACAGAGCAGCACCGAGTCCACCCAGGATGCCTACTTCCTGAGCACTGGCCAGCCATCGCCCCGCACCAAGCACAGTCACTCCATGGATGGTCTGGAGGCGGCCGGGGGCAGGCCGTCTTCCCGGGGCGGGTACTATGCCGCCGGCCGCGCCAAGCCGCACAGCAACTCCACCGAGAGCCTGGATGGGGGCCGGGTGCCGCTGGGCGGTACAGGGTCGGCGTCAGCCATGGCGGCCAGAGCCAAGCACAGCGGCTCTGCTGACAGCCTCCTGGAGGTGACCAGCAGGGGAAGCCGAGAGCGGAGTGCCGTCGTCCTGGGGAAGTCCTCCTCACTCCCACAGAGTGGGAGCAGCCAGGGCCAAACCGAGGCGCTGGGCGAGCACAAGGCGGAGGGGCGGAGAGGCAAGTGGAGGCCATCCATCGCCGTGCAGGTGAGCCCACTGTCATGCGGATACGGCAGAGGGACACTGTCATGCGGATACGACAGATCCTCATTGGAGGTGCCTCGGTGACGTTGCGTCCCTCTTACAGGTGGACAGCTCCGAGACCATATCAGACTCAGACACCGAGAGCAAAGTCCTGAGGGAAGTGCACTCTATCGGGGTTCAGGTAGAGGAAGATAAGAGGTACGGCCAGCTGGGAGCTTCACCCACCCTGTCCCACGCCCCCTTCAAACGCAGCTCTAAACCTTAACCGCTCTAAACACTCCAACTTTAAGCCTCTTCAATCCTAACACAACCCTAACTCTGCCAGCTTAACCACAAGTCTAACTCCACATCTAACCAAAAACCAACGGCAATAAAATTCGCTCCAATTCAAATAACAATTCTCATGGTTCTTTACTGATCCCTGTGGGGAAATTCTCCTCTTCCTACTTCATCTCACTCCCTATGAGAAACATGTAGGCAAGAGGCAGCCACCTGCAGCATCTGGCGGTTAAGGGCCTTGCGCAAGGGCCCACAGATGTGGCAGTTCTGTCGAGGCCAGGCATGAACCAGTGATTTTCCGACCACAGGCAGAGAGGCTTAGCTCACTGAGCCACACACACTCTAACACTCAAACACTAGCCACTCCAGGCCTAACCCCGCTGGTCAGCTTGATGCTGAGCTGACGTGTGTGGCAAATGTACATGTCAGAGATGTAGCAATGTATAACAACACACCCATGTAAAACACCTTGTGGCAACTTTGTTATGAAAGGCGCTATATAAAAATTTATTAAACCGAACTGAATATTATCATGACATTGGTTCTCCGATCATCATGTTCCCCATTATTGAAATAAGTGGCCCAGGTGGGAGGGCATCAAGCTGTAAATCCGCCACAGTAGGTCGCATCTCACATCTATTAGCCTTCCCTGTTAGTGTGGGGGGGGATGCAGCTTGGGGGGACATGAGGTTCATAGCTCGTTTGCTTTGGCCCATTATGCCGACAGTTAGAAAAGTGCAGGAGAACTGATCTCAGGCCAGTAGTGGAGAGCCCAAAGTAACCAGCAAGTGCATTGCACAAGGTGGTAACCAGTCAGCCAACCAGGCTTTTGAACTGATCTCAAGCTAGTTGTGCAGTTTTATTACAGTCACTGCACACTTCAGACAAGTTAAAAATTACTCGCGGTGTCACTTGTCAAATTATGCAAAATGCAGTGGAAAAATTCAGATTACATATAAATTAGAAAGGCAGGTCATTTCCAGATCAGTTAATGTCACCGATACGCTGTCCTCCCGCTCGCAGTCACAGCAGAGGAGTTGGAGTTGCTCGGAGTTGCACCTTGTGACAGCTAGACAGGATTGGGAGCCAGTTTTGGGGTTGTATGAAAGCCACATGATGAGCTTAAAATGACTGTGAGGTGTGAGCGGTTACCGTGGCGTCGCCCCCTACAGGCGAGCGCGCTTCAAGCGCTCCAACAGCGTGACAGCGAGCGTGCAGGCGGACCTGGAGACAGAGGGTCTGCTTGGGCTGGGCGCGGCCACGCAGGATAAGGGCCTGCAGTTCGGTTGCTCCTTCCAGAGGCATTCGTCAGAGCCGGAGTCTGCGGGCCCCTACGGGGAGTACCGCACGGTGCACACGCAGGGCCAGTGGGCATACCGGGACGAGTACCTCCACCAACAGAAGCAGCAGCAGGGGGGCTACGGCAGCGAGGTCACCAGCCGCGCCCCCTCCCCCCGGCCTCCCAGCCGCGCCGGCTGGCTTGAGGGGCCCCGCAGCCTCCCCGACTCCGGCCGCGCCTCGCCCTGCCCCCGGGATGGCGAACTCTTCCTCCGCCTGCTACAGACAGAGGTGGAGCGCATGGAGGGCTGGTGCCAGAACATGGAGAGGGAAGCAGAGGAGAATGACCTGCCCAAGGAGGGTGAGTCACCGGCGGCGTCGAATCTAGGAGGGTGCGGGCCCCTGGGATACTCACTGGAGCCCCACCTACTATACTGCGTTCTTCTGTAACAACCAGAAAAAAAACTCACAGACTTTTATCGCTTAGCCGTTGTAAATGTACTTCATTCTTAATTTGGGTTTTAACATTTTAGAGATTTTGTTTCATGTCTTTTTTTTTGTCATTATTATTATTATTATTATTATTATTATCATTATTGTTGTTGTTGTTTCTATTAGAAAAAGAAAAAAAAATTGGGGCCCCTACAACTTGGGGCCCCTAGGGGCCTGTGCTATCTGGGGGTGATGGGGGGCAGCAGAGAGTTAAAGCCCCAGCCCTATGGAGGCGCTTATTGCGCTGTCCTGCATTTTTAATGGCAGGCTGCCCTGGATTTCTGCTTCTAGCGAGCACACCGATGATGTCATGCCATTCGGGGCATCTCAGTACTCGCGGCGGGGAAGTTGCGCCGCGTGACTGAGAACCGAAGCTCAGGCTGTGGAAGAGCAGGAAGGCAGAGCAGGAAGGCAGAGCAAGAGGTGCGCGGGCTGCAGCCCCTGCCCTCTGCAACGATTTAGGGATGACGCTTCACGCAGATTTCAGCCGCCTGTCACCGTCTGTCTCCCCCAGTGCTGGAGCTCATCCATGGTGCAGTGACCAGCGCCCAGATGCTGATGTCCCAGAAGGTCCAGCAGTTCTTCCGCCTGTGCCAGCAGAATATGGTGAGTCTCCCCCCAGTTACGGCGGGGGGGGGGGGGTTGCTCACAGGGTTAGAGAAGGTTCTCCAACATTATTCAGAAAAGAAAAGCTCCTGAGGATTCACTGAGGTCTCACAAGAGCCGTAGGCTTGTTCTCTCCTTCGCTTTGGCATCTCCAACGTTCTCTGTCTTTTCACTTTCGACTCGTGACTAATATGTTTATTATTATTATTCTAACTAAACTTATGGCACGGGTAAGAGCTGAAAGTATGATATTTCCCTGGGAACAGAAGCGTAACAAATGTTCTCTTTTGTTGTTCCTCAGCTAGAAATGATTCATCACTTATTTATTTATTTTTTATGACAAATTGGGAGAAGAAAATCTGACTTAGTCTACTATATCCCACCATGGCAGTATGACCCAGGGCCTTCAGCACAGATCCCTCACCGTCTCTCCTCTTCCCTTTTGGTTTTATTTTGGTACGTCTACTTGAACTTTCACTCTGGAACGGCTGATTCCCGGTGATTCATGTGACATCTGTGAGAGCGGGGAAGGGATGCATTCAAAGGAACCGGAGTCAAAGGAACTGGAGTCACCTCTTTGGGCTGGCAAAGTTACATAAATCTTTTGCAGAGAAAGTGTGAGTAAGTTCTACCCCTTATTCAGGACCCTGCAGCGTACCCCCAACCCACCTCTCAGGACCTGGTCGCCTTCTGGGACCTGCTGCAACTGGCCATCGAGGATGTGCGGGTCAAGTTCCAGGATCTGCAGCGACTGAAAGACTCGGGCTGGAGGCTACCATCTGACAGGAAGGTGAGGAGACTCCCCAGACATCTCATGAAGGCAGAATAGTTGTTTCTAATGTAATTCAGGGTCTCCCTGTGACAAAACCAACAGCAACCAAAGCAACGGAGCTAATGCCTGGAGCCAAAATGGCCACGTGTCGAGATGAGACACTGATCGCTGCAGTGTTAAGTATCCTGATGACAGAACCAAAATGGCACAGATGTTGCCCAACACAAGCGAAAAAACCATTATAACCAGTTGTACTCACAGCTACTGTTCCTTAAGACTCTCTGCTCCATCCTCCCCTCTCCTACCGCTGTCCTAATGATTGCCTTATCGATCTACCCTTTCTTCCTCGTTCAATAACCCTGCTTTTTCTCCACTTCCTCCTCTCCTTCCTTTCCTTGCCCCAATTTGCATGTCTCCGCCTTATTCCACACATTCACCCAATCGTGTCGCTCCCCTCGTGTCGGCCCCTCCTACTCATTTTCCAGGAGGAAAAGAAGCCTCCTCCCCTTTTACCAAAGAAGCCGAGCGTGAGCAGCGGCATGGCGGATGCCGCCAGCGGGGGCAGCGGTGGGAGCGTTGGGGTGCTGGTGATGTCCCGCAGCGGTCGCACCGTGCCCCTGCGTGAGAAGTCGCTGGACCTGGGCGAGCGACAGCGGGCGGAGCTACACGGGAGGCTCCTCCCAGCCAAGCGGGCCGCCTCCTTCCGGCAGAACTCAGCCACCGAGAGTGCCGACAGCATCGAGATCTACATCCCAGAGGCACAGACCCGACTCTAAAACCCTAAAACCCTACAGCCCCATCCCCTACTACCCCCTGCCAAGCCATCAGGGGTGATTCTAGGATTCTTTTAAGGTGGGGGGAATAAGAAAGGCCATAATTCATACAGAGGGGCCAACCTTATCATTAGCCAATGATATGTTTCAAATCAGTGAGTGACAGGGGAAGGAGCACTTTCAGCTGGGGCCACTTCCCCTGTAGCCCCGCCCCTGTATATGCCCCTGCAAGCCATGCCCAACCCTCACCTCAGCCTATGAAATCCTGGCATGTGCCACTAAGCCACTTTAAGCAATTATAGATAAAGAGGGCTGGAGAGAGAATGGGGGACTTTCATATCTAAATAGATATTTAATTCACACACAGAATCAAAGCCAAACAAGGGAGAAAGAGGGCCTCTCCATCTTCTGGGTGTGCTTCATGAAACTCTAAGTTATGTAAAACAGTTCGTAGGAGAGATGTGTTCATTTGTGCTGTCATAAAATTTCCCTTCTGACGGAAGCAGGCCTCAGTGTCTCCTGATGCAGTCGACAGGGAGAGTGCGCGCGCGCGCGCGCGCGCGTGTGTGTGTGTGTGTGTGTGTGTTTTTGGGGGGGGGGGGTTTTGTTGTTTTTTTTTTGACAACTGTGCCAGCCGTTTCTGTGGGCAAATATTCATGAGGTGGCAGAATGTCCCAACACAGTCAAATGAAAACTTCACACTATGCTGACTTTATGTCAATTTGGAATTCTTATTCTGTGGGTTTTATTGTTTATCGACAGTGACCCCTATTGAGCAAACTATGACAAGACAATGGTAATTTGGCGCTTGGGCCCCACAACCATCACTCACCATGTAGGAAAGCATCCTTGGATTGTCCTTAAAAAATAGATGGGGGAGATACAAAAACCCACTTTGTAAGGGGTGAGAATAGTAGGAGAAGTGTGATCATTTCGATAGACAGTGATCTCTGTGTATCTCATTTCAAATTGTGTGGCGGAAGAAGCCTAGGTGTACAGGTGCTCCTGGACTGCCGATGGTGTTACTTTCCGATGAACTCATTGTAAGTGTAAAATATCGGTAAGTCAAGGACTTATAGCTACACTGCAATCGCACCATCGTAAGTCAAATTATCCATCATAAATCTAGGAGCATCTGTAGTTATCTAGCACGGTGTTGTCCCTCACTCTCCAGATGTACGCGTTTTGCTTAGGTGCCCATGGACCTGCTTCACAATTCATAATGTCCCGGTTCCTTTTATGCCTTTGTTTTTGAAAGCTGTATTTTTGGTTGGCATGGCCAGCAAGATCAAATGATGCTGTGTTTTTATAGTGCATCTTGTTGAGTAGACCCAAATGTGGGGTATTTAAATCTGTTTTTAATTTTTTTTTCAATCATGAGGCATAGCTTAGTGTAAATACAGCCTCAGACTGCTATCATATGAACAAGGTTTAAATATGCCATCTTTTTTGAGATCCTGAGCCACCCAGAATAAGGGTATCTTGCGACCGCTTTCTCGTTCTTATCGTTTTACCGTGGCCCTCTTGTGGCTAGTTTATGTAATTACACAGAACATGCGCTATAATTTATCATGTACATTACTAATGCAATTCTCACTGACTCTGGATAAAAGCCGGTTTAAAAGAACGAAGTAGGCTTTGTTTTATAAACCTGAAAGTGAATTAATATAATAAGTATTTTATTGGGAGATGCTTTATTTTATAATGTGTAATATTATCTACCTTTTTAGAACAGTAGAGCGTGTATGTATAAAAATGTGTGAAATCTGCTATATGAATCTGAAAACATATTATTCATATGATCTAGTGTACAATAACTGAATACAGCTGATGGCTGTTTTTTCATGGTGTCTCCTGACATATAAGACTTTTTTGAAGGATGTGTTTGTAGTGTTCAGTTCACAGGGTTTGACTGTGCCAAACACAGCTGTCAAGTGTACTTTCTCTCCGATTTTCTCTCTCTTTCTCCCTCCCTCTCTCTTTTCCCCTTCTCTGTGAATGCACTGGATTGTAATTGGGTTTGCAGTGTCACCTTCCTTAAACTCCTATCTCTAGCTACAGTGGGTCACTCCCGTTTTTTCTACTCAGCTAACAACACGTGCCTGATTACCAAGATGTGTGTGGCTTATTTCGTATTAATATATTACTGAAATATAGAATAGAATCTTACCTTCAAATGTGTATATAGACTTGCGGCATTTAGAATACTTTTTTCAGTCTTATTAGAGCTATTTTAATGTATCGAAACTTTATTGTATTGAAACTTTACTGTTGTGGACGACGCAGAGACACAAGCACACACACACGTCGGTGTGGATTAACGCGGAGATTCGCATATATAGTTTGCTTAAGGAGTCCGCGCATTGCATATCGCTTTGCAGTCTACGCCTGTGCCCGCGCGTTTGTCACCGGTGTCATGGAATTACAGCCGCGTCTCTTTTCACGATATACGGGAGCTGGTTGTGTCCTCACTTGAATACAGGATCACCCGTACCGTCACGGGTTCAGAGATGTAATATTGTTAGTTAAATGTTGTTCTTTGCAGGAACCAAGAGTGGATTTTTGGAAATCAAACTTAAGATGTTCCTATTTATTTTGGAAATGCCAACGCAAAATCCAATTATTTTTGACTTGTTAGAGGAAAGTTTTTACAGATATACTGCTCTTTGTAGAATGACGGATATTTTCAACAACCATGCAGTACAATTTATCAATTTTAAGACGTCCCAAGCAATCCCAGGCGAATTACTGCAAATTTTCTTCAGAATAAAATTCAATAGGGCCTACTGCTGAATCCCTGTTACAAAGATTCCGCAGACGCCTGGGTTTTCATACGAGAAATATTTTGTCTTACAGTGTCCATAATTTATACATCATACCTCTCCAATAGTTAAATAAAAACTGAAGCTGTAAATTAAATAAGCACAATGTTTTTGGAAGTACTGGCTGTACTTAAATGTGAAGGACTCTTCAACTTTTAAAACAACACTCATGTTAAGGACAGGTTTATTACAAGGTCTGTCTTGTAATGAAATGGTTTTTTAAAAGAGCAGATGTTAAGTTAAAAGAAGCAACCTCGGCTGTTTCATTCGGTGTTCGGGTCACTTTCAACGATATTTGTTAACGTCAGCCTTCAGAGTGTTGAGACCCATCGTCTTTTGTTCTTCCTTATTCAATACATTAACTGCTCTTTCTCTAATTAAAAGAAAACACCTGATGCGAATCATTGGGTGAGAAGTATTTCAACACTTGCTTCCACAGTTCCATTCTATTTTTGTATTGGGCTAACACAATTACCGTAAAGTGCTTAATAAAAGAGCATTGCAAATGGACGTAAGAGCACTCAACGTTATAAAGGGTTATAAAGCCCGTCTTGGGGAAAAAGGAAGAAGAAAACTGAAGAGAAGAAAAAGAAACTCCTATTGCGAATGTAGAAGATAAAACAGACTCTGGGGATTCAAGGCCAGCCAGCCGTGCAAAATCCCCCGGACTTGCTGACCTTATAAATGTCATAAGTTTGTTGCTGTTAGAATCAGATTAGGAGTGGAGTGGAGTGCTCTGTCTTCTTTTAGGGCAGACAACGATGTTCAGCAACAGGGGCGATTCTAGGACTTTTTTTTAAGGTGGGGGGGGGGGCATAATTCATAAACGTAACCTTATCATTAGCCGGTGATGTGTTTTGAATCAATGAGTGACCGAGGAGGAGGCACTCTGGTAGCCAATCAGCTTTCAGTGGCCGCCAATGTCCCTGTGGCCCCACCCCTGTATAGAATGGTGGTCCTCCATCTAACGCATCGATTGATTTTAGGCCTTATAATTTACATTTGGCTCAGTTAATATTTGGTCCCCATTTTTTTGTGGGGGGCGGGGATCCATGCAGGGGGAAGATGGAAGAAACTCAAGGTCTGCACACAAACAACAATGTTTTGGATTTAGGAGATGATTTAGGACGTAACCAGGAGCAAAAGATCCACCATCAGCTTGTTTGAAGTCCTTCTTCAATCCCAGCCAGCTTACAAATGACCGTCTAATCATAGCCAGGTATGAAGAAAGTGCTGTTTCCAGCAGAAAAGACCTTAGCTAGTATTATCATCTCATGCATTAGCAGAACTCACAGATGCATCATTTTTCCAAGCTCCGCCCCTATCTCGTATCCTGCATCTATTGGTCGTCAGCCCCCCCCCCTCCGTTTTCTTCTATGACCCCTGATCTCTATCCCAGTCATGTGACCGCCTCTCATGTCAGAGCCGGAATATCCATCAACATCTGGCACCCCTGCCCCCCAAGCAGGAAGGGAGAGAGCCCATCCCCCATCACTAATACCCCCACCCCTTACCTGCACAGGGCTTCCAGCCCCAAGACCCCGTACCAGAAAGCCTGCGTGGGTCAACCTGGACCAGCAGGTCTGCTGCTCACAGAAGTGAACGTAGCTCCTCATCAAGCCGTAGTAGCACTGAGGACCCCTAGTGTACAGTTATCGCACTGTGATGTTCTTCTGAATTTAGGACACCTTACTAGAGCACCTGAACGCTGAGTTACATGGGGTCCTATGTGACTAAGTAATTACTGTGTAATTACATATACCTCTTCTGCTCACATTTACCATGTATATATATCTTTGTGGTCATGAAAATTGCTGTTATTACTATTAATGTGTATTGTTATTATGATTAATATTGCTTATTACTATCGCTGTCAGTAAGATGTTATTTCAAATACTATTTATCATACTCTGTATTTAAGGGCAAGTTTGTAATGAAAAAAAATATTACTTTTCTATTGCTGCTACCAAGAGCAACACCTGGGCAACAGGATACGATGTTGAAGGGTAGAAACAGACCTATTTGTTCCCGGAGAGTTGAAGGGGGCTCGTCACCAAGGGCTCAACACTAAGACGAACATTTCGCATGGAGAGCAAGTGGAAATGGTTATCTGGGGACTGGCCAGCGATCTGCATGTTCAGTCAAAGCAGAGTCTCCCAACGTTGATTATTCCCCCGATTTTCAATTTCCGTTTTGTACGGCTGTGGACTCGGACATGTAGCAAAACACTTCCCTTTGATCTTCTTGCCTCATCCAGCCTCGGGGACCGGCCACGTTGGAGCTTGAGCAGATGTACCAACCCAGGACACGCCTCTTCTCAAACTCACACCAGTTTGGTTCTTTTGATTCCCAAGCGGACGTCGACTTCCTGGTCCAGTGAGCCACCGGCACGAACAGCTACAGATGTGTTAGCATTGCTAAACCCAGACCAAGTAGCCGTAGTGAATAGCAATAGTGTTGTCCCTTGAACCAAGAACCACTGTAGTATTTATTTAAGGTCTCATGTATAAAATAACAGTGTGGTGGTCTTATCTGATCGAGTAGGAGGAAAAAAAACAGTAGAGACTAGTCAAACAATGGCTGTAACAAAAAATGAAGTGTAAATCAATCATGTCTATCGATTCTGTTTCAATCATCATCTTCTCATCCATGGGTGTGTACAGACCAACATCTGCTAGCACAAACCCAGAGAGATGGCACACTGTGACGTGGGTAACCTAAACAGAATGTAACACTGTTGACATTGTAAATGTTTTCTAATTATTACTATAAAGCTATTTTTAGCGAGGAAAAATTGTATTGTTTTTTGACTAAAGGTTTACTGAAGGTTTTCTTTAACAAGCATGTGTGCAAGAAGGTTGAGGGAGGTGAAGCTGAACAGCTGCCACTGAGCACCGGCATGCGGCGGTGGGGGGGGGGGCGATTCACGCCTGCTGGGAAGCATCACCGGACTGTCTGCGATTGCCTGAAATCACTCCACACTCCTGTTACATTCACACTTAACATCCTGTACCATTTGATGAGCCCTTGAAAGACAAAACATATTTCACTGGCTGAATCATTCTGAATATTGGCGTTTAATATCAGGATTAACCATATCATAATGTCAAAAACATTCTTTCTCTAAACGTAAGAGGACTCCGAATATACCAGAGTTAATTTCATGCAAATAAACGTGCAAAACACAGAAACAGTGAACATTTAGCTGCCACTAACTCAAAAACACCACGGCTTCTCCGAAGTTCAGTTCATCTTCATTCGCTTGCAAAACCGTCTTGCTTCTCTTCCAAATAAGCCCATCCACTATCACCATCCACACTACTTCTGTGAAAAGGGATCATTCTAAGACCTGCGTTTATAGACACGGCGAAGGAGACGGATGTGCAGGAACGGTTTTCTGAAAATTGCGAAATACAGACTTATGGAACGAGATAAAGTCTGAGACTTGGGAAATGTAAGCTTCGCTGGTGCAGAAAGAGCTTCTCGGAGATGCACGACACTTTCCAACATCAAAAGCATGACGTTTTATTTTCATCTTTTCCAAAAAGGGCAGACATAACGCAAACTGCCAAGCATGTCACTTTTGGTTTGTTGTTTATGGAAATAAACATTTCACATATTCAAAGAATCAAGTCCCTCATTATCATCAAAACACAGACAAAACAGCCTTGACAGCTCAATTTGTGCAAAAGTTGATTTCCCCTTTTGTGCCAGAGGACAGATTATCTGAATCACCGCTCAACGATGGGATGCGCTCTCCGCAGTCTAGACAAAGGCGAAAAGCATTTGTTTAGCTCGCAATTTTAAAAGAATGATTAAGAATTGCTTTTCAAATCAGTGGTGGATCTGACTCAGGTGCAATTTTGTGACTGTGACATCACGCCACGCCGTCCAATCTGAGTGTCCATCCGTGGGCCCCACCCACATTCACAGTGGGCAGTGTGACTATCAGGCCAGTTGGCTCCAGGGCTGACCACTTCAGAGGTTTGGGGTAACCCAGCAAGGTCACCTACACAAAGACCAAACGGGAAGTACGAGAAAAAACAAAAATGGGAACCAGGAAACTAGTGGCACTGATGATAGCATTCATTCTCCAGAAATAAGTTAATTTACAGAATATTTACAGTATTTTTCCACAAGCTAACAGACCACAGTCCAGCATCATACAATGTGTTTTCATACAGGATACTCACATTGGAGAGCGAGGACGTTTTGGGGGTGGTGATCTTGAGGCTGTACTGAGACGGCCACTGCAGGAAGATGGCATATACGGTCTTTCCTTTAGATGTGTACCTGAGGAACATGCAAACCCCATGTCAGTGTGGCACACGGCGCGCCTCTTAATGGAAACATACGTGTTCAACCTCATGTCAATCTCCAAAGCAAACATTCTTAAAGTAATTTTTTCATCCATTCCTCACTTCATCTTCTACTCTGGAAGCTGGTGGCTTTGGGTATGAAGGGCACAAGGCAGGGAATAATCCATCCCATCATAGGGCAAACACACACACACACACCCCCACACACACACACACACACACACACACACACACACACACACACACACACACACACACACACACACACACACAC
>JAODLD010000052.1:13538915-13558598 GCA_026781065.1 Mormyrops boulengeri | reverse complement strand
CCCCCCCCCCCCCCCCACTCACCAGATGGGCACGGTGGTGTTTTCTGCCTGCACCCGCCAAGGCTGGGATACGTAAATAGCCTCCCCATTAACCTGCAACCACTGGCCCACAGCTCGGAGCCTCTCCTCGAACACGGGGGGGATAGTGCCGTCCGCCGTGGGGCCCACATTCAGCAGGTAGTTCCCCCCCAAGGCTACGGTGCGTGCCAGGTCCTGCCGGGAGGAGATGCGGGGAGGGGGGGAGCGGTTACCAGGACCCCCTACACGTGTGTGGCTCCCTGAAACATCAATCGGTTTCTGGAAATCCGGATTACAGTCGACCCTCCTGCATCATGACTTTCCTCGTCGTTGTTCTGATATATTGCGGGGGCCGGGATAAGAAATTAACCAGGAATTTTTTGGGAGTTTTGCGAAAGCCACAGACGACACGCAATGGTAGATTTCTTCAGTGAAACCGCAGGTACTTTCAGAGCTGAATGATGAGGCAGCTTCCTTAGGCTTAAGACAGAATGACGATGTTACAGAAAGATGCTCACAGACGGCTGATTCACTGTCTGTCGGCGTCTGTCTCTAGCGGTGATCCATTTACGTCGGAATTGGGAATGACGTCACACACGAGTTAACAGCGCTCCAATACAGCAAGTCGGAAAGCCATTTAGCAACACAAGGACCCGTTTCAAAAAGCAAGATTTCTTGCTTTGCCGGAAAACTCGGATTTAATTTACCCCAGTTTAAATGGCCTCTATCTTCGTTCACTTACATTTAACCCAGACTACCTTAAATCCGACAAGTTATCCACTTAAGCAAGAAATCCTGCTTAATGACACAGGCCCCAGTTCAAGCCCGGTTAATTGATAGCGATATCAGTTAATAACAACCCATTACATGATAATTTGCGCAAACACCGTAGCAACAAGTCCACAGGTAGCGGTTGGTGCAGCACTGTGTGTACAACGGATTTAATGAGCCACAAATAAGACGTAAGTGCTAATAAACAGTGTAGAACTACAGCTTTAACTTCTGTTGATAAAGGGCGCAGCCATCCTGAATTCTGAGCTCGGGACTGTGTCGGTTTCTCTGAGTTCACAAGTCGGAATTCTGACTTCAAGAGACGTTCCACTTGAAATTTCTGACTAGGAACTTGGAATTTACGAGTTCAAATGGAACGCAGTGTCTGTCCCCACTGACGGAAGCAGGCTCTTTATCTGCGGTCTTTGTACAGACTCCTGGGGCCAGGGGGTCAGACGGCCTTGGTGAGAGCGAGTTGTATGAGATGGGCAAAGAAGATGCTGTGAGGAAGCGAGTAGCAAGGACACAAGGAAATATATGAAAAATAAGACATATAAAAGCGATAAATGAGTGATCAAAACAAAAATAACTACAAATTAACATCCCTGAGCGAAGGCCAGCAGACGACACACGAAAAGTTTAGCGACTCATAAATGCATAAAATTTATGCACAGTGCTGGTTTGGAGGACGGCAGGCGTGTTTACGGCAGCCTCTCACACGATCTCGCAGTGACCTTGCGGTAATCTTTGTATCTCGCGTTTCTTGTATCTTTTTTTCACTTCACTCCACTCGGTCACTTCGCTCATCAAAGGGACCAAAAACATTCGATGTGTTTTTTCCAGATCGCGGGGGGGGCTGCTCCCCTAACCTGCAAAGAGTCTATATTTTTGCTCTCTCCTAGCTCCCGGTAGGTAGCAAAAACATAGCCTGTCTGCTGATCCCCTATGACCAGTCTGGGCAACACTACTCTAAAGCCATTGGCAGATTTCATGTGGTTGGCACAGCAAGTTGAGGACCCCAGACTCACATCAATGATGGTGGGCAGGTCCAATAGCTGGTAGACCATCATGTTCCTGCGGTAGCCCCAGGAGTAGGTGTCAATGGAGGTGCACTTTTCCCACTTGTGCTTTGGCAGCTGGCCCGGCGTGTACTTGTCCTCACAGTTGTAGTAGCCCCCGTGCTTACAGCTGCACCCCGCTCCCCAGCGGTCATTGGTCACCACGGTATCCTGTAACCAGGGCAATGGAAATGACTCGTCGAAGCTTCACTAGCAGGTTCCCCAGAACATAACCAGTTACGGGGGATGTTCCCGCTCTAAAATGCCCTTTAACGCCCCCCAAATAAATGTACACTAATTAGTGTAAATTTTGTGTTATCGTTCATTTTCATTAAAGTCAGACCCCACCCCCAGCCACCCTTTTCGTGAACCTCTAGAGATGCTCCTGATCAGGTGTAGCTCCAAAGTCCAAAAGAACATCAGATGCGCACATGGATCACAGCCAGTTCCACATTTTCATGATTAGAAGCTGCAGATGTGTTCGCTGAATCACCACGCCATTCCATTGGCAGTTTACACGTTTGATCTAAATTGCTTTGTATCCTCTCACAGTGCTAAAACACAGATGTCGGTAATCTTTTGTGGATAATTTACAAAGCCTTTTGAAATTGAGTCATAAATGTCAATTTTACTGTACCAGTTACATCAAATTTGTAATCAAGCTTTACAAATTAGACTGGATGTGGCGTTCTGCCAATTTAATAATTCTGACACCTGTGACAATATTACAGAAGCACGGTAAACAAGTAAGAGTATGGTTCTCACCCTGACTGGGCTGTCGTTATAGAGCCAGGCCAGGAAGCTGGTCGAGTTCCAGTAAGTGTCAGGGGCTTCCCAGTCTCCATCGGACCAGATCAGGTCTGGTTTGTAGCTAAAGGATCAACAGCTAATATGACACATGCCTTTAAGTGCAATCAATTAGCTTTTAGGCGGTAAGGGTGCCATCTCACCTGCTGACCAGGCCGTGGAGCTCAGGCATGACCTTGCGGAAAACATACTCCTGGGTTTTGAAGCCAGCCTTCTTGTCAGACAGGTACAGGGGGTGGAACCACTCAAATAAAGAGTGATACAGACCGTAGTGCATTGACCTGTCAGCAGGGAATATAATGTGACACAATTACAAGCAAGCGAATGGCTTTGTTTATCAGGTTTAGTAAAAGTTTAAGCAACCCAGCCCCCACCCCATCTTTTCAAGCTCCAGCAGTAACAATTAATTAATACCCACACACCTCTTCCTAACTGCCACCCCGAGGTCACCCACGATGTCTCGGTGGGGTCCAGTGTCCACAGAGTTCCAGTTCCAGGAATTTGGGGAGCCCCAGTTAGTGAAGCCCTCGTGGTGCTTAGAGGTGAGGACCACGTATCTGGTGATGGATAGGAGGAAGAGTGATTATAATGTGGATCCAACCAAAAGCATGTCTGTCTGATGGATATCTAACGGTCGCTTACTTTGCACCGGAAGATGCAAACACCTCAGCCCACTGGTCCGGGTCGAAAAACTGGGCATGGAAATCGGGTGCAAATTCCGGGTAGCTGTATCCCGGGGGATAGTTCTTCGTCATGAAGTCCACGTACTTCTGATTTTTATCTCCCTGCCAGTGCCACCAGAACCACTCGCTGCCGAATCCAGGCACTGCAAACACGCCCCAGTGAACGAAAATCCCAAACTTTGCTTCATCATACCAACTGGGCAACGGCCGAGAATCCAGGCTGGTCCAGTCCGGAGTGTACTGCGCGCCGATCCCCAGCAGAGAGGCGAGCTTAATAAAGAAGAAGAACCACACAGATGGCGAAAATAGCAGCATTCTGCAGCACTAGGCAGGACAGGGCAAAAACCGAAAATGAATGTGACGGTGCAGAGGAACTACGCGGTAAATGAGGTAAATAGAGCTGATCTTGCACTGATCTTGGCTCATGTGAGTAATAAACTATCTCGTTCTAAAGTGACTTGTAAACAAAGTCACCCATAGCCGTCTGGATAACTTTTAACTAGCCAGGTGACTTTTATGCTTCATTTTTATGTGACAGCGATAACCCGTCTCCACACTAAGCATAAACATGAATGTGACGGTCAAGTGGTTTCCACCAGCGTCGGTGCCGTGTCACGTGGGCTTATGCCGTGTCACGTGGGTTGCTGTCGTGTCACGTGACGGCCGCACGCAGCGCCCCTACCAGTCGAGTTGCTCTGATGCTTGACGTCAGTCGTACGTTGTAGACTCGTGTTCCTGGAATATAACAACGTGTAGAGGATTCGCCCCTGATCCCAACAGTACTGCTTGTGAAACGACGTGACTAAAACACACGATTGGCGTGGAAGCTGTTCGCGTGTCACCTTTCCGTCGGGTTTTGAATTTTTATATCTCGCTTCGTAATCCTCCTTACAACACACCACTGGCCATCAGTTCCTCTGACAACATTTGTGTAGCGAATACTCACAAATATGCCTGCATGCGTAACAGCTATTGATTCGTGCTGACGAATTGTTACACCCTTCATTTGACTAACACTGTTCCAGTTGCTCAATGAATGTGCTTGGTGGTTCGAATCACACCCTCGCTTTTTCGGTGTGAGGTTTACATGTTCTGCTAGTGTCATGTCGGTCCTGAAGTCCAAACACGTGGGTGGGTGAACTCATTGTTTAATTCATCCTAGTGTGTGTGTGTGTGTGTTGCAATGGATTGGCGTCCCATTCAGGGTGTAGCGCTTCCTTGTGCTCCATGCTGCCTGTCCTTCTGTGAGCCTATTCAGCAGGGGTGGGCAATATTATCCAGAAAGGCTGCTGTGTTTGCAGGTTTTCTCTGCAACTCCCTAATTATATTACTAATTAGAGGACTGATTGGCGGAAGAGTCCTCACACCTGGGTTTGAACAGCTGACCTAAAGTTTATCCCAAAAACCTGCAGACACACCGGCCCTTTGCGGATAAGATTGGCCACCCCTGCTGTACAGGATGGAGCATTGAACAGCTGGAACACTGACAGATGTTAAAATTATCAAAGAATGGCATTCTGTGGTTAGTGAAAACAATCACACTCAAACAGCCAAGTGCAATTAGAAAAAGTGTAAAAAGGTGCTTGGTCTTTACAGAATAACAATTTGGGTGATGTTAGTGATATGTATTATGGCACAAAAAAACCTTACCCACTATGGCTAATTCAAAAAGGTCTTAGAAAACACAGCTGGGCATTAATTCTTCATGTTTAGAGTGAAATCCATAAACTGACGTGTATTAAATCAATGGAAGGGTGTTCCTTATTCTGTTACCCATCATGAAGTGTGGAGCAGGGATTTATTTAAACTTGAAATGCTTAAATTTACATTAAATGTTGTAAACTTGTCAGAATCTCAAAACATTGGAAAATGAAAAAAAATTATATATATAGTGTGCAGCAAAACATCACATATAAATATATAAAATACATAAAGTATTGGACAAAAATGCAAAACACTTAAAAAAAATGCATATTGTGTACAATAGGGAAACAATAGATGTGTACATCATCCACCTAATTGAAGTCTGAAATCATTTCTCCCCCCCCCCACACAAAAACACCTCCACTTTGGTATTCATCCTATTTATACATTTTACCTTATTGTTCGCATCCGGAATGGGACTCCCCTCACACAAGGGCACTTTTCCCTAACCTGAGTCACACTAAAAGCTTGTGACCCAGTTCCTTGCTAATATTTACACACAAGCTTGATAGACAGGCCATAGACATGATCACTTTAATTCTCACTCAAAACGGCCACTGTACATACAGTTTCTAAACGGAATGATATGTCCCTGCATTTGTGTTTCGCAAGGAGACCCACGGCTGCTTGGACTGAGCTGGTCTGACCGCCCCGAAGCGCTGACACTGAAGCGCTAGCAAAGGGGTACAAGGTGTCAGGATCCAGCCAAGGACCAGCTTTGCTCCTTCTGTAGGCAGGAAGGGGACCACATTCACTCTTATGTCAGAGTGACCCTGATATCTGCCTGTTCTCTATCTCAGGTCCATGAAAGAGGAAGGTCCACTTCTCCCTCCTGTCCCACTACATTAGCCCGTCGCTCTCCGAGAGCTGCCTCCGAAGTTCGCGCTTGTCCTCCGCACCGTCGGCCTCGCCGCTGGCCTCGGCCTCCTCCGCGTCGTCCATGTAGATGGGCCAATCGGCGTCGCCCTCGCTGCGCTCCGTGCCTTCGGATTGGCTGCTGAGGTTTATGGGGGCGGAGTCCTCATGGGTGGTGGTGACACAGGTGCAGCTGTCGCAGAGGCCGAAGCGCTTCAGGCCGTGGGACACCACGCCCGTGAAGGTGCGGCGGCAGCCCTTGCACACAATTGGCCAGTTAGAACGGTGTACCTGTTAAGAGAAACACAGCACTTCATTATCAAATGTGCAACAGTACAACAAACAGCGGTATATGTAGGCAAAGAAATAAGTATCCCTGAGAGCTCCCCCCATAGTAAGTGATAGAAACGTATAAAGAAAATAAGCAAATTAAGTAAAATATTTCATAAATGACATGCAAATGTTGAAATTGTTGATAATTGGCTGATCAGCTACTGAGTAGTCCCAGCCGCGATTCAAAAATAATTACTAACCGCTACCAAAAATACATACAATTTATTTGCACATTGTACACACTGGAGACTTTGCTGTTGAGCAAACATGCGAGATTAGACAGCATATCTTCAGGCCTGAAGGGCTGCTTTTTCAGTCTCAAAATTAGCAGCCTCTATACTGAGAGGGAGGCTAAATTTGCTTCACTGGGGAAATAATTCAGAGTGTATTTGCTAGAGCAGAATGTAAATACCTCTCACCAGTACCTGTAGCCTCTGCTACCTGCAGAGATCACATGAAATAAACGTTGGGATTGGCTGAGACTGGCCTTTTGTGCCAATGGAGGGGGGGGGGGGGGTAAGAGGATCGTCCCTAAGCACGCATGCAGACGCTCACGGCTGCGCACTCACGCTCAGGGAGTGGCTGCGCAGGTGCTCCTGCCGTGTGAAGCGCTTGCCGCAGGTCTCGCAGGGGTACGGCCTCTCGCCAGTGTGGCAGCGGATGTGCCTCTTCAGAATGCCCTTCTGCTTGGCTGTGTACGGGCAGAAAGGGCACCGGTGCAGCTTCACCGGCACCACCAGCCCATCACCTGGGAGAGCACACGCACACGCGGCAGAGGTCAGCGAAGGCAGGAGCGAGGCGCCTCGCTACATCGCCAAATTAGTCTGCAGTGGGCAGGCGGTTTAACCGCCCTGACTTCACCCCCAGTTTTTTTATTACTTTTATTATTCATTTAATAAATATGCTTGTGTTTTTGTTTCAGTGCTAAATCCTTCATGGAAATGGTTTGGAAAGGACATGTTGTAATCCAACTAAATAAAAAGTTAAATGAATAACATGGCAAAAGGTGATGCAATGCATATTCAAATGGACTCTAAAGCAGAGATGTCTAACTTATAGACATGTGAACTGGTGATTTTTCATACTTATGTGAATTTTTTAATCATATTTTGGGACATAAGAACATAAATTTACAAACAAGAGGAAGCCATTCGGCCCATCAAGCTCGTTTGGGGGACCACTTTACACAGTCCAGTTTGAGAAGAAATCCACAAGGAATACTTTAAAAAAAAAAATTAAAACCAAGCCTTGTTCCTGAGGGCCACATCATGGGCTAGTTTTACCAGGTAAAATTCATCAGTTCTATTTATGTAATGCTTCACCCCCCACCACCACCCTCACACAAATACAGTTGCCTCAAAGTTCATAAGGAAAGATTTTTTTAAAACCTGACAACTGCTTTAGAAATAAGTCAGGAGTAATATCACAGGCAGACAGAAGAGCAACCAGGAAACTGCTCTCCGCAATGCTGGCAGCCTTACCGGGAGAAAAACCTGTCCGTTTTATATCAGGAGCAGGATAAAACAGCTCTGTTTTTAGCAAACTCTCCCATCTCCCAATCTGCTACAGTGAACCACAATACTCTGGTCAGAAACTGACAGCCATTGAAAGTATGGCTCCCCTGGGGCAAAACAAATTTTGAGGGAAAGAAATAATGTTAAACTCCATAAAAAAAACACCTTCTGTGGATATGAATAACAACCACACAGCTCACATCGCCAGTATATCCCAACCAGCTTACATCCACCCACACAAAGCAAACAAATAACCAATTACAATCTCACTCTGCTCCTCTGCAAATGCCACTAATACCCTGGCCACCCTAATCTAGAACTGCAAACAAGCAGATCCCCACCCACGCAGATAACACGTTAGCAAACCTGAAGCCCACAGTTTCCCAGCAAAGCCTACGATCCAAGCACATTACCTGAAACCCTAGCTGTACAGCGCACACCTCCAACAAGAACCTACCAGTACCTCACTTAACCTCCACCTTGAAACATACTGCAAGCACTGGGCCAAGAGTGTCACGCTCAGGGATGAATCCCAGTTCTCAGAAACAAATTCATGGTGAAGTCCACTGCTTCACAAAAGCGTGTGTCATCATTGTGTAATAATTGCGCTGCAGCACACAGAGGAAAATGGACGTCGCTGGGATGGTCATACGTATGGCTAACCTAAAGAGCATGTCTTACTGCCATGACATATACATTTGACCGTTACAGGGTGTTCACCTGTGTCCTCTCCATACCAGTCGCTCTGGATCTCCATGATGGAGGACCCCCCCAGTCCCAGCCCCTCGTCTACGCGGCTACCCCCTACCCCTCCGCCCAAACTCTGGGCGAAGTGCTGCACCAGCTCCTCACGGCGTTGGTCGACCCCGCCCCGCAGCAGCGCTTCCAGGAACTGCTTCATATGGTAGTTGTCATATGGCAGGGAGGAGAGCTCACTACCGGCTGCCTGGCTGGAAGGATGTGGCTTGTCGCCATCGAGGGACGGCGTTCGGAAAAGGGGTGTGTCCTTGCCCTCTGGGGAGTCCTCCCCCTCCTCATCGGGGTCAAACTCAGCCTTGGGGTGCACCAGGCCCAGAAGGAAGCCGGACGAGGAGTTGACCTTGTCTCCCTGGCTGCCCTTAAGGGCGAGGTCCACCGGATGGAAGCCGGGAAACTCCCCCCGCGAGCTCTCGCTTTCCGAGTCTCGGCTGACGATGGGCGTGGCTGCCGTTGGGGGCGGGGTCACCGTGGTGGCTGCCGAGCTGGGCATCTCGGAGCAGGAGAGCCCGCCGCTGTTCTCCGGGGAGTCAGAGGCTGTGGCCGGGGTGCCGCTGTCAGCCAGGCCCTCCCGTTCCCGCTCTCGGTTGCAGATCTCCAGCGAAGAGCGGATATAGGCCTTGCAAAACCCGACCACGTCGGTCATCTGCAGGTAGCTGGCGGCAGACATCACTTCGATGACGTTGTCGCTGCGCAGGTCCAGCCGTCCAGAGTAGAGGAAGTCCAGGACGAGCGAGAAGGCCTCAGCCGTGACGATGTCAAGCGAAGCCGTACTGTGCCGCTGCCCACTGTCCTGCAGGTAGTGCACCAGCAGAGCCCGGAAGTAGCCACTGCCGGCGAACAGCACGTTGCGGTGCGCCTTGAAGACGCGGCCCTCCACGATGATGCTGCAGTCACAGAAGAAGTCCCGCTTGCGTTGCTCGTTGAGCTCGCACAGCAGTTTGGACTGGTACGAGGGGACCTCCATCTTCTCCCTCTCTAAACAGGGCACAGTGGCACACAGCAGGTTAGTGTGCTCTTTCACTGAGGGGCAGCATCACTCAGTGGGTCAGAGTTGACCTAATCCAGTAGTTAAACCAGGGGCGGCCAATCTTATCCAGAAAGGGGCGTTGTGCATGCGGGTTAGATTACTAATTACTAATTATTGCGCTGACTGGCCGATGAAACCTCACACCTGATTTTGAACAACTGACCCAAAGGTTATCCCAAAATCCTGCACACACACTGTCCCTTCGCGGATAAGACTGGCGAGCCCTCAGTTAAACAACTCAGGGCACAGTACTGAAAGGCACACCCGCTCGGTCGTATTTTTGGTTTCTGTTTGTCCGTTTTTGTTTATTTTAAACTGGTCCAACCTCATATCCCTTGCTTTACTTCACATGGCTAAATAAAACAGTAAAGTATGAACTCCGATGGTAACAAAACGACGCTTTACTGAGCCAACACACCACTCCGAAAGCGATCGGAAACATCTTTAATAAGCATCTCCAGCGAGTCGCACCTAGAAAACTCCCGAAGGCGCCCACCTTCGGACCTGCGAGGCGGAGCGGCGGCTACGGGAACCGGCGCCGCCAAACAAACATCCGCGTTACGTAAAGAGGTGACGGCGGTACACGGCTCCCGGTAAGCCGCGGGGTAAAGCGGGGCACCCGGGATGAATGCTACCTTAAGGAGTTTTAATGGAAGCCCACGGCTCGGCACGTCCAAAAGCTGCGAACGCCTACGCCAGAAAAGAAGATGGCTAGCTAGCCAGCTAGCATAGCCCCATCAAAACAATACCGCCGGGTTTTAAAGGGAAAACCGCCAGCCGAGAGCACCTTTTAAGCGCTACACCACCGGGGCGCCCAGCACAGAACGCAGGAATACATTTAAAATAAACGTGGGGGGATGAGGCCGGGATATTTCTTTTACCTTAGGCGGGGAAGCGTCCGCTGCTGTCGGCCGTCGGCGGCTAGCTACCCAGCAGCTCGGCTCGCGCGGCCTCGCGAACGCCACGCCACGGCTGAAACGCGACACTGTCAGTTGGTAAATAGGTACACAGAGCGGACCAATCAGGGAGCGGGGAGCGCGCAGGGCTCGCGCCGACGACGGCTTTTACCGAATACAGAATCCGGAACCTACCGGGGGAGGCTTGTGTGATTTGTAGTTTTGAAGTTATGCTAAAATTATACTTTCGGTTCCGATGAATATGTTCACGGCATTTTTTTTTCCCCACGCCGTATTGATGCTGATCTAGAACTTTGCATCCATTGTGAAGTTTAACACTCTAAATGCACGGGTTCCGATGTTTAAAATTCGTCCTAAGCTTATCACATATATTACGCTACAGCTCACGGCGTGATATTAAGAATGCATTTCCAGCCAATAACTTACTAGGGTTTTGGAGAATTTCGAATTCTAGAGCGTTTTCAGTTAATAATTCCACGAGACTAAAGGTCCTCATATTATCATATTTCGCATTTTCTGAAAAATGGAAGATGGATTCATGGATCCTTAAAATGAATAATCATAACATATGTATATACATACATTTCCCTACAGAGTGTAGTGTTTTTTATTGATATCAGAAGAGGGCGCTAAATTCCAGGAATGCTTTCATAAGCATAATCGAAACAATTTTTTGTAAAATTACTCGTCAAATTTCAGGCAGGCAATGAAATTGAAATATGACACATATGCATATATAAAACAAATAAAAACAAACAGGTCAGAGTAAATGCATAAAATCACCGCAATTAATACGTTATGTGAACTTGTGCAAAACAAGCCTGGGAAACAATACGATAAAAATATCAGGATGTACATGCGTGGTTTTTCACGCATGCTGTAGTGCTGTAGCAGAAACGAAAGCCTTGAAAAAGCACGATCTTGTTCACTTGTTCACGCGTCCTGGCATGGAGAGACATGGGTCTTTCCCCCTAGCTTCTCACCCTCATTGTCCTCGGTGGATCCGTGCATTTGCACTGCACCTCAGGGATGGAATAATTCTCTTTATTCTCAGGCCGTGAAAGCAAACTGACGGCTCCTGCGCCCGGGGGCCACACTTTGCCATCCGGCTCCCTTAGAAGTCTCACCCGGAGGTCGCCGGGTGACTTGTTTGTTTTAGGAATTTTCCCAGGGTAAACAGAAGAATGCTCTCTCATGGGTCCACAGAACACAAAGACAGTGCCGTGGCTGCTCCCACCACATGGTAGACACCCATCCATGCCCCCCTCCCTCTATAAATCTGCATTTATAGAGCCATACAAACAGTTCTGAATTAAAATTCCATTTCTCCCTTGACTTGTGTTTTGATGACATTCTCTGCATCTAAAACTTACCCTCAAACATAGATGGAATTTTGTCTGGTCTAATACATCACTACATTTGACATAAATGGTCTTTTCAATACCCATAATCCTTAATATATATTCATAAATTCCACAACATTCATATTTAGATTTCATTTTTGTTATCTTCTGTATACAAAAGGAGAGGGGGGAAGTGTGTTAGCCTGTGAGCCTGACTGAGGAATTACGTCTTCCAGACGAGGACGGCATCATAATCAACGTGGTGGTGTGCTGGGGGGGGGGGGCACATGACATTTGGGGTTTGGTCGCTGGTAAGGTCCAGCCTTTGGGAAGTTAATAGTGCAGGCGCCAGGTTTTACTTTAAAACACAGCATCCCAGTGCATCTGAGGGAGGCGGGGAAATCCCTGCAAAGCCCCAGTCTCTCTCTAATCACTGCCTCATTTAGTTTTGCAGCTTGGAAAAAAAAATCTTTTTCCAATTCTCCCTCTCAAATAGGCTGATCTCTGCCAGAAGCCATTGTGTCACCATTCGTATTGCCTTTAATTTAGACAGAGAAACAGATAATAATTTCAGAGTTAGACTTCCGGCTGGTTAAGAGAGCCGTGAATACTTTGTGGATGTGCTTTAATCTGACTCTCTTTGGCTGTTTTTGTCACATTCCCACACACTCACACACAGAGAAACTCACACACACACACGCACATATATATATATATATATATACTCCTCTGTCACTAAATGCTCCCAAAACAGCACTGCTATATTTTCTCCTCTCCATCTACGCTCATATTCTCTTGAACCTCCATGTCGTCGGTTCAATTCGCCTTCACTGGCTAATGAGAATTAATGTTATGGAAAGTCCCCACTGAATCATTTACATTATTTTATTTAGCGGACACTTCTTAATCCAAGGTGACATGCGTTTTTCAGGAAGCACGGTCAGACAGTCCGTGGTGTAACTGGGGGATTAAGAGCCTAGTGCCATCACGCTGGCGACCCTGGGATTTAAACCAGCGACCTTCAGATCACAAACAGAGTTTCGATCCACTGAGTTACAGCTCACAGCCTGAGGTGCTGTGGCCGCTTGGGAAACGGAAGTAAAGCAGCTATTGTTTAGCGGCCAGGATTAAGGGTGTGCAGAGTGCCTGTCCTGGTCGAGGCCCCTGCCTGCTACACCAGCGCCTTCCCATACCTATGCTGCTCAGTGCTGTAATTACAGGCTTGCGCCTTTGTAATTAAGTTCAAACATAGTAGTGTGGCATAGAAACCGGAGGCCCTAATCCCCCCCAGTTACCGCACCACCTCGCCACAGCCTGACAGCGCCCCGGACACCCGCCAGTAGGTCGTGGCGTCGCGGCCCCGGCTTCACACCCGCTGCCGCTGCCCCCGCTCAAGCATGCGCCCAAGACGGGGGGGAGGGGGGTGTCGTCTCTCAGGCACACTCACTGTCCACTCTGTGGGGAAATAAACTAGAAAAAACACGGCCGGCTCCAAACCGCTGCAGCCGGCGCCCACGTGACCTGGACTTCCGGCATGTTCCGTGTCCCTGTTGTTTTTCTTTTTGTCGCTGTTGTTTCTTTCATCTTTTTTTTCAAAGACATTTGCTGAAATTCATGCCTTCTGTCACACCTTCCTGTCCACACCCCTGACACTGTCTCTACGTCCTCTTCCTCCACACCCCGCATAATCCCTTTCCAGCGGTGCTAAAATTAACTCCCCTCCGGAATGCACCGATGTGCTTTATGACACCAACACACTAATTCCTACTCTCTTGAAATTCCGTCAGCCAGAAGTGTTGGCTTGATGAGCGTCCGATAACTCCGACCCGTGGAATGCCGATTCAATCCCCATACAGTTCAGGTCAGTCGATTGAAATAGGCAAATGCCAGTTACCTCTTTGCACCTCTATTTAAACTTTATATCATCAACCTGATGTTCCCATCAAGTTCTGTGAACCTAATATTGGTGCCTTCTTAGAGCACAGCCACCTAGTACATCAATTAACAAAATGTTCATCGGTACATACATAATAAATGCATATGCATGCATTTGCTCACCAAAAACAAAATTTAAATATATATAAAGGATATTCTCAAGCTGGGCTAGTTCTGGGTAAGTGTGTAACCTGCAAGCAAGCTTTAACTCGACATTTTCACAATGCTAATGTAGGAGGTAAATCTTTCACACAGCAGTCTCCTATACGTGCCCAATACACATAAAATTTGTACCTTTACAACTGAACTTCTAACCCTTTCTTACTTTCTATGTTTTCTTCTTTGAAAGTCTACCTAGTTACAGGATGTAAGACTGCACACAAACATTATTAAACTATTTCTGAAGTCAAATAGCATGCCCGCATGGGCTGAGAAAACAGAGAAATATTTTTATTCCTTAATTTTTTTTCTCATTTTTCTATTTGGCTCATAAAAGATTTTGCCCGGCTTGTGATGTGGCCAAAGACCTTAGTCAGAATGAACTGATTACCACTGAGTTTGAAATCCTTTGAGTCATGGCACACAGTTGCATTCTTTAAGGTCTTAAAAATAGTAACAGTCGTCTTTTTTTCGGTCTTGTTTTTCTCTTTTGGTGTCTGTGGGGCATCCTTTCTTGGTTTGGGGACCAGAATCATAACCAGATACTTTCTTTTCTCTTTGCTCTTTCCCTCTGTTGTTGGAGCTTGTTTAATCTTGAGGAGAAAATTGACTTAGCGTGGGAAAGGCGGAATTCTTGGGGGATAAGTTTTGTTGTTTTAGAGTTGCGTGTTTTTTTTTTCTTCATCCCTGAAAAAGGACAGCTTGTGCCAAAACCTCATAAAGTTAAAGAAAAAGAAAAAAAAAACGAACAACGGGGGAAAAAAGAAGGAAGCCACAACGACACGACAACGCTGGGGTCTGTCTGCGACTAAAGAGCTTTACAACTGACAGTCTTCAAAAAAAAAAAAAAAGCGTTGGGGAGGGGGGTGAGGAAATTTCGATGGGTTGGGGAGGGGGCGGAGACATTCCCTGTGCCACATTAAAGACATAAAAAAGAAACAAACAGAAAAACATGTCTGACACGAAGACACTGGTTTCTGTGGCGACGGACAATGCCTGCTTGTGGCCTAGCGAGGCCTAACCGTCCTGTCTGGACCCCGGCACCAGTGAAAGTTAGCGCAGTCGCCCCGTCGCTCAGGGGATCTGCTCTGTGGGAAAGGGTTTGAAAGGCACCCTATCTGGGCCCACAAAGAGGCTTTTTGCTTCCTCTTGCCGTCTTCTAGCCTTTTTTATTTGCCTTTGGGGAGCCGGATGGGGCCCCCGGTGGAGGCTGCTTAAACAGCGGCACGTCGGCCGCTCGCTGACAGCCCGCTCGGCGTCGACCATAAAGTCCGCCCTGGCGCTGGCCAAACATCCCGCCCCGCCCTCCCAGCTGCCATCTTTCCGTCGGGAAACACGAGGTCGGCATGACTAAGGGCCTGAAACGTGACCTGGTAACCGTAGACGCATAAGGAGCATTCCGTTTAGACAGTCGAAACGTTTCTTGCCAGGCGCATCTACGGGCGACACAGGGGTGTGGATTTGTTGGTGCGCAATCCGCCGCCCCATCCCGCCAGTATCCGCAGGGTGTCGGACGCTGCCAAGGTGAGCTCAGGTAACAAACCCAGGTGTTCCTCCGGGGGGGGGGGGGGGATATGGCAGAAGAGACTGGAAAGTTCTCTGGCTGCAGAGGAAGGCCAGACTCGCAAAAGGTCAAACACCTAAGTAGCTCATTCCGCTTTCGTTACTTTCATTCAGGGGGGGAAGCCAGCAAATGTTTACTTTTTGTTTATTGAACCATCGCACATGAGCCTGGCGACGCAATCATGAGATCACATGATATACGATATGGCAGACGCATTAATTGTACACTGCTGGAAAAACCAGTGCCCACATAAGTATTCCTGTCCAACACTTGCCAAAAGTAACTGGGATCCGCTGTGAAACTCGGAGTGGTGTTCCGAGCCGGGCTGATTGATCGCTTTTAATTTGTTATGACTTTATTATTGGATGTTGGGTACTTAGTTCAGTGGTTTTTGCTTTATCCCGTCAGTCACACAGTGTCAGATTTTAATATTTACAAAGGAATTTGAAGCGGAGCCAGGCAGAGTTCCAATGACTGTCTTCACGGGGGTTTGCACATTCTGCTAGTCGTATGTGTTTCCAGATTGTTCTCCCTTGCTGTCATTTGCACAAAAAGTCTCAATCCGTTTTAGTCAACTGAAGCCCCAACACTGCAGGAAAAGTGATTTGCATTCTAAGATGTACAGTTCTTATTTCCAGGTATTTCTGTATCTCAAATTGTTGTGGTTGAGCCTCGTTTTTGCCTGAAGTGCCTGGACCAGCACCTAGCTCCATCTGGTAGTGATGTGAACATCGTGCTTTTGCGCCGAACCACCTCGACAGACTGCGAATGGCTCCCACGTGTCAACGAGCACCTCCGTTTGGGGAGGACAGCTCTTTTGCATGCTTTGGCTCCAGGTGAGAGCCACAAAAAGCAGGATGTCGTAGACCAGAAAAATTGCATTCTGTATTAGTCACAGTTGCCACGGCAACACCCTGCATTGACCCTTCCATATGCAAATGCATGTGACACAATTGCGCCCTACATCATGAGCTGGTTGGTCAGTCTTTGCATCCCTCCAACCATCCATATTTCATAGCCCTTGTAGGGTCCTGCTTTTGTATCTGTCCTTCTTCTCCAAACTTCAGTGAAGTTTCAGCAGATCACAAGAGCATGTTCCTCCTCATCTTCTGCCAGAATTGACCTGAAGTTTATGATAATGGTGCTTTAAGTTTTAGAATACATTAGAATGCCTTCTTCACATATCCCATCATGCTCTACTTTGAGACACACACAGTTCAGAGGTAAGCTTATGGTCCAAGCTCAGTGTTAAGCTTTTATCCACCATCACTGGAGCATTCTAGGGGCTAAGGGCCTTGCTCAAGGGCCGAATGGACAGGAACCTAGTCTACTGAGTGCAGTGAACAACCTTTTCATTACAGACACAGAAGCTTATCACCATATGGACATCATTACTGAGAAACATGGTCAGAACCTATTAAACATGGAACACGACTGACAGGAAGTATATTAACACCAGAGATGGGGAAAGTGGAGCTGAAGGGCAGTGTGACCATTATCAGACTCAATAAATTGTATTTGTATTAGAATTGTATTACAATCACCATTGTAATTATTTTTATTGCGTATAGTCATTACCTGATCCTTTCACTTATGAATGCGGAGATTACCTTTAAAGCGACCAATACGCTTTAACGAAGGAAGAGCCATTACTTCCTGACTAGTATAATATGATGGCAGATGTTAAATATTATTTATGTGAGTTCAATTTGGTCTGGTTTTAGTTGATCTTACAGGTCCAAATCCCAGCACCGCTGTCTGCAGTGCTTCCAGCATTTTCTTCTTGACAGAGGTGGAGAGTTCAGGTCCAGAAAGTACAAATCAAGACCAAGATTTTGGTTCAACCAACCAGTTGAGCATAAAGAATCGCAGTCACAGAGTACTCAACTGGCTGGTTGAAATAAAACTTTGGTCTGGATTTGTACCTGGACTTTCCACATCTGTCTCCTGGCAGAGATACCTTCTCAAAGGGTCAGGAAGCAGTAGGACTTTGGGAGAGACCAGAAAATAAGATGCGTTTGGGGCAGGAAGCAGCAACATTGTAGAAAGGTGGAACTGAAAGGGGAGGGGGCTCTTGGGGGAGACGCTGACCGAGGCCAGTTTATTCCTGGAAGGTTTTGAAGTGGGCAGCTCCCAGAGCAGTCACTCGACATTCTTGCCGCCGCTGGCAAGATAAATTCTTCTAGAGAGAAGAAAAAAAAGTGGATGTTCCCTGCTACAATTTCAGTCTCTTAAGCGTGAGAAGTCAAAGAAACAAAGAAAAGCAGAGAACTTTCTTTCTCCTTCTCTTGTATTTTTCAAAGGCAGAAAAGGGATTATTTAATAAATAACGGGCTGTAATTAGAAACATTTTTGCATATGTGCAAGTCTCTGTGTGTCAGTAATAAAAATATAAGCTTGTTAATTTCAATTGTAGAGGACGCCTTGTTGTGGCAGAGTGGGGAGGAGGAGAGGGGGGTATTGAAGTGGCCAGAGAAATTGCAAGAAGGCCATGAGAATTCCTGCTCTTCCTCCTCCTTGTTCTGCCAGCTTTCCACACGCTTTGCTTGGATTGTTTTCTCGACCCCATTCCCTACCGTTTAAAGCAGGGCTTCTCAGCTGGTTTAGCCTTAAAGCCCACATTGTTCCTTGGGCAGTGGGTCCCGACTCAAATTTACTAGAAAAATTCCTGTAACATTTGTTGACCAGGGTGGGGTTGGGGGGGCGACTGAAAAAGTTGTTGACTGGGTGGGGGGGTTATTCAACAACCCATTGAAAACTGCCACTTTTCGGTTGTGACCCACCCCTTGAGAAACGGCGCTTTAAAGCTTACTGATGTATCAATCGCATCAGTTTACCTTCCTCATGTCGGCAGTGGTCCCGCGCCGGGGAGAGGAGGATGTATGGTGGAGTGCAGATGAAAAACAGAACGGGGGGAGGGCACCGGGGCGGCCCGTGAAAGAAAAACAAGCAGCGTGGAGGAGGGCAGAGCAGCGCTTTGAAGTCGAGAGCAATAGAAATAACAACTGAGACACGAGGGGGCTGCGACTGCACAGGGCGCCGCTGCTTTCTTCTGCCAGTTGATGGACAGCGCCGGGAGAAATGAGATCCAGACCTCGGCTCGGGGGACGGACTGGTACTGGGAGTGTTAGGGACCAGTGGGGAGGATTTGCTGCGCTTCCGCCGGCCGTGACTCACGCACACATGCACATGCACACTCGCACGGGCCCCCAGAGGAGGTCTGGGGCGAATCCCATGATGCCTGGAGGGGCAGGCGAGAGGAGGGGTGGGGGCGAATTAGGGTGGTGCTGGTTATGAGCTTGTAAATTAGCAACAGTGCTCAGGGCCCGGGGGTGGGGGGGGAGGGGGGACGCCCACAGCGGTGGCATGACACGCATTCGCAAGGGCGGCCGCTTGTCAGGCTTGAGATAGGTTCAAGTCCTGGTGGGGGGGGGGGGCTGATGCTTGAGCTTAAGCGTAGCTACATGGCTAAAACATCCAGCTGCATGCCTTACGAGCAACTCAACTGCAAAACCAAGAAAGTGTGTTGAGCGAGCGAGGAATGTGCTAACGGTGGAGGGGGGGAACACCCTGCCACGGCCAACGCGGCCTCGCTCAACGTGCGATGTGCATCTTTCTTCATAAGTTGCCTTTACATTCTCGTCCGGCATTTGGCTGCACGTTGCGGCCTACCCACTGAAAGCTGTTCAGCAGCCTTATTAACATCCTTCCCCAGTAACTCTGTGCCAGTCAGGAGGCTAGAATGTGCCCGTCTGGGCATGGCGAAAGGGGCATGGTCACTATGTCTGTTCACCCTCCTATTCATACGGCCAGCTGCCACCGAATGCATCAGGGCTGCCGTTGCCATGGGAGCCACCAGTAGCCAGCTTCCCACGGTAAGGGCGCAGAGCACGCCGGAGACAGCGAGAGCAGCATGCGCCGGCATTTCGGCCACTGGGCGCTGGCTTATCCTCAGAAGTGACCCTCTGTTCCAACACTCAGGGGGCCCTTTCTTCTCTTGACCCTTGGGGGGGGCGTCTTGCTTTCTAAACGCACCGTTATCAGGGGGACCCTTATGTCAGGTCGGCTTCGCAGCTCCGGCCCGACATACGGATCCCGGCTGCGCCAGATTAGCAGCCACGCTAAAGTAAAAAAAAAAAAAAGCTGGACAATTCGACAGGATGCTGATGAGAGGTACGCTCTGGCATCATTCAACGGGGAGGGGTCTAAGGAGGTTATTAAGGGTGGGGGGGCAGA